>OZ023265.1:137296306-137983806 GCA_964006375.1 Tillus elongatus | reverse complement strand
ACAAGTTACAAATCCAAGAGTCCCCAAAAAGTACCCTACATACTATTTATTATATTTCACAGTGAATTTTAACTAAAGTTTATTGAATACACTATAAGAATATTTTGCTTTGTAACACTTGTATAACTTAAATAATTCAATAAAGTTCAGCTAAGTAAAATATCGCTTTTTTATATTATCCTAGGCAGTAGCTGCCCATGAAAAATCAATGAGGGAGCAAGCAAAGAAAATGAACGTGGCTTCTTTAAGATCGTCTGAAGCTGCTCAAACTAGTGCAGAATGCAAACTGGCAAAGATTGCATTAATGACCATTACATTGTGGTTCTTTGCGTGGACTCCTTACCTGGTCACCAATTATGCTGGAATATTTGAGAGTGGCAGGATCAGCCCTCTAGCTACCATTTGGTGTTCACTCTTCGCCAAGGCTAATGCCGTCTACAACCCTATTGTATATGGTATTAGGTGAGTAAGATGAATTTTCCAGCTTTAAATGAACTGTATTCATGTAAGACTATAGATGAAAGCGGTTTTGGGCCATCCAGCGCCCACGTTATCCACTTGACACTCCACTTACGGGCAAAAGATGTTATGATGACAAAAAAAATCTGGTGGTTGGATAACTCGATACGTGGTCTCTAACCTGGTATAACAACAAAAAAGATGGTCACTGGATAACTCAATATGTGGTCTCTGACCTAGTATGATGTAACCGATAGGCGCGGTTGTGTGGATTGGATTGCGTGTGAGGTAGCGCAGAATGTTTTGCCACATTTGTCACAATCCATAACAATACTCCTAAGGTATGTGAACATTTCTACTTACTTTCTCATAGGTTGGCCGTTTAGCTTTACAGTGAGGGGCCATATCATTAGAAGCATTCTCCATTTTAAAGTGTTCTCACTTAAATAACATTTGCTAGAAAATATGTTAGAACTCTGACAATTGTTCTTAAGTTGATAACTTCACATTATAGATATTAAACAATTTTTAATGATACATTTCAATAATTATTTACAATTATTATAACTTTCAATATCTTGTCACATCATCTCTTGCGGCAACATCGGCTTCAATCCTGCGTAGCTCGTTTTCCATCCGCTTTACTGCGCTTCTTTGATTTTTTGATTATATTCCCAGACGTTAATACGTTTTTGAACTAATTATTTGTGATAGTTACCATGGAATGAGATCGGGTAGTTTCCGATCTATGGCTAAATATTAATTTGTTGGTTTTTCAGGTATGCTGTAATCCTTTTGGCTTAATGGCATGGGTATGTCATGCATAAAAAAAATCATATTTTTAAACCATTCTCCTACTTGGTGCAGCATTCCTCTTGATAACATATCAATCTACTGATGCGGTAGCATGGTACGTACAACAATGTGAAGGCGGGCAATACCTTCAGCTAAAATAATTGACAATACCATAATGCTTAATGGATGTTTTACTCTTTCTCTATGCAATTTTTGTGATATTTTTCTTCAGGGGGCTTTTATATAAATTAGGTCTTATTGATTAGGGTTTGAAAAGTCGACTCGATTGAGAAACAAACTACAAACAGCTCAAAATAAAATCGGTTATTAGTGACATTGAATGTAAGAAAATATTGCATTTTTCAGTCATCTGCTGTCATATGACGATGTTTTTAGCCTAAACCAGTAGGTTTTTTCCTGGCGTCTGTTAGTGTGTGTCTGGATGGTCTGAGTGCTGGTATCGGCTTTCCAATCGAATTTTCTGTTGAACTAACTTCGTCTTCTGCTTGGGGTTATTAGAAGTGAATAATTAATTAGGATATCATGATCTTCGAAGTTGACGAACGAATATAATGTGTCCAGGTCTTGAGTGTTGCAGGGACCCTTTTTCGAAAGGTGGGACATGCGCGCAATACACTGCAGTTATGCCAGACTCCTGTGGCATGCGGGACTGCAGTCCTACAACTGAAAATTGCGCGGTAAAACTAAACGGTGTCTGTCAATATGGGGTTTTTCAACTGCTTAGCCGCACCTGAAACCTTGTTCACGTTTTCTAACAGTATGTCAAATAAGTTCACGCCGGACTGTTGCACCAGTTTGGTTAGAAGTTTTATACTATTTCTAAAGCCTCGTGGTTTTGTAAGGCGTTTACGATCATATTTTTTTATAAGACGATTTGTTTCACTAGTCTCATGTTTTATAGTCTCCCTTTGGATCTGGTTAACGATAGAAACATTCCATACTGTTACGATTTTTGTCTGGGAGAACTCTGTGTTCTTCAGTGGACTTCAGAACTGAAACTACCGCAAATTTGGTTGGCAAATGTGTTTAGCCTTTTCCGATTGGAAAAAAATTGAAAAATCAAATAATGGGTCGATTTTGATCAAATTTGGTAGGTACCTTTCTTTTGTAAGTGCCTTGAATAAGTTTTTTATCTCTGAAAATCGGATAAGTTTTTCCGGAAAAAGGTTGGGTTTTCTTTCGGAAAATTTTTGTATCTCCGAAAATAACAAAGTTATGGGAACCAAATTTGGTATTTTCAAGTTTACACTATCAAACTTACCCTACATGCCAAAATTCAGATATTTAAGTTAGAAGGAAACAAATATAAGCATTTAAAGGAAAAATTTTTGAGTACGACTGATGACCAGAGAAACGCACAAACCCCAAATATTTTGTGTGGGTAACAAAACCTATGGTATATTACAGACAAAGATTCAGTTTTCTTAACGCAAAAAGCTCAAGAAATAGCAGAAAAAATACTTTTTAGTTTTTCTTCTTAAAACGTCAAAATCGCGATTTGAAACGTCAAAATTTGCAATTTTTAAACAAAGAACCTGAAACGAATAGGTAATATGTGGAACAACTTATAGCTTGAACCATCATTGTCATTCATTTCTCTAAAATATTTGCACAAAATTCATTTCAAATAGATCCTTTCTTAGATGCTTTGGGAGTAGTTTCAGTTATAGACTTTATGGTTTAATAGTATATTTTTAGCGAATTTTCGTAGAAAAATTTGTTATTGTGACGAGCGCGACTTTAGAATTTTGAAAATATTTCTTCAAATGAGCGCGAACTAGTGCCCCTGGAATTAATATTTCGGGTCAGTTTCAGTTTTTGCATGTTCATATATACAGGATGGTCAATTTCTACGGTAAAGCTCAATATATCCGTTATTGTACAAGTTAAAGAAAAATGTTATATACATTAAGTATAGGGTATTTTGAGCTGATTATGTTGACAATCACAGGCTGGCCCATAACTCGTTAGTGATACAAGTTTTCTTTTCATAATGGAGCAGCCCTTCTATTATTGCATTTTTCATCCAAAATGCAAAAATGTTAAAAGTTGCAAAACAATTGATATAACTCGAAAAAGATAGACGATATATATTTTTTTCGAGTTATATCAATTGTTTTGCAACTTTTAACATTTTTGGCACATATCAAAAATTGTGACACGGCGTTTTTACCAATAGAAATCGGAACCACATGAAAATGATGTATTTAGGGAGGTTATCGTTTATATTATTCGTCAAAAAAATCGGGATGCCATATACAAGATCCCCTCAAATAGCGGCTGAATTTCAAAAAATTCAAATTGCCGTAAGTCAATTTTACTTCCACATCGTCAATACCTACGTGTAGAAGTATAGCATCGGCGACAAAAACTTCAAAACTTTTCTTCGCTTAAAACTTGTCAAAACATTTAGAAAACTTGATTTGGGAACGAACATTTTTTGTGTCTGTCGGACTGTCGATCTGTATGTCTGTCTGTTTGTAGCCATGATAACTTTAGAACGAATTGATATGTCATCTTCAAATTTGGTATCCAGTTAGCACCCGATAAACGAATGGTTAGGATTGTTTTTGGGTAAAATCGTTCCAGCGAGTAGGGGATGAATGGGGGGTGATTTGGGCAAAATTGAAATTTTTTCGTTAAGACTAAAGTAATATAACGTTTAGAGTTTGTCTATTAGAAAACTTTAAATTTCATCAAACATCTGGTATTTTGTGTTGAAATTACATTAGAGGTTGAATGTGTGGGGGTCGAATATCGGTGACAGAAATTTCGATTTTTTTTTATAAAACGGCGTAAAAAGTCTCAAAAGATTTATAAAACTTGATTCTGGAATAAAATATTTTTTATCTGTCGGTCGATCGGTCTGTCGGCCGCTACGTCTGTCTGTTAGTAGGCGCAAAAACTTTTGAACGAATTGAGTTATCATCTTCAAATTTGGTATCCAGTTAGCACCCGACAAGGGAACGCTTCGAATTGTTTTTGGATAAGATAAGGGGGTCGGGATAAATGAGGGGTGATTTGGTGAAAATTGACATTTTTCGTTAAAACTAGAGTAATATAACGTTTCATAAGTTTATGGGTACAGGAATATAAATATATATATTTTTTTGTGGTCAAGTCATGGACTCTAAATTCATGAGAACGTCTTTCTGAGGAGAGTAGATTATCACAGATATGTGGAAGTTATGATTCAATTTGGAGTACTCTTTTCAAATGGAGTAGCCTGCACTTTATATTAAAACTGAACGGCATGCCCTCTGCTCCAACTCTTGGATAACACTCACTATTATACCTACAGACTCTAGTTTTGAAAATATTTACATTTATAATCACATACCATGATTTATGTAGGGATCAGTTTAAAATGTTTTTCAGTATTTTATTCAACTCTAATAACCGACCAAATTATGTGATTATTTAGCGAATATTCGAAAAAATATATATTTAAATTAACTTTGGTACAAAAAAAGTAAGAAATAAATAATTTGATAGGATTATCTGTGCTTACATTTTCATAATATATCAGCAGTTGATAAATTGTTTTCACAAATGTCAAATGAAACTTTAAAGTGACAGGCTTGAATAACCCTCTTATTTCTGACAGCTTGTGATATGAAAATATGAGTATTCATTTAGTAATAATAGTAATGATAGTGATATTATTCGCTTAAATTCACAGACACATTTTACAAGTATAAAGTGACCAAATAGGCATTAATGTGACATTTTTAGCTTGTATTTTTCTATACTTCCACTGGTTCAAATTTCCTTTTTTTCCATTTTAATTACAGATTAAGTATATAATTTCAGTTTTATTAATTTTCGTATAAAAGTTATTGTAAGAAAATCTTTGCGAATTCACGTAAAAAAGTGTTTTCGAATTTTCGTGTAAATTTGTTTTTAGAAATTTTCGTAAAGAGATTTTTATGTAATTTTTGTGTAAGATCACTTAGCCAAAAAAGGTGTCTTTTCATGAAACAAATTGTTTGCAAATTGTCATGTAAATATTTTTTTAATCCTGTCCAAAAGCTTTCTTTGAATAATTATATCTTGGCTGGTGTAGCTTTTGTGTAAATTGCTTGGATAGGTTTCAGGAAAATTTTTAATTTGTGTTGGGGAAACTTTTGTACTTTTTCAAACAAAAAGTTACTTTGATGAAATTCGGTACATTGTTTCTACTATTAAGGTTATACTTTATAGCAAATTTGGTGTTTTTTTTTAAAAAAAACTATAAAAATAGTTCTATGAAAATCCACTACCATAACGCAGTTTTTATTTTAACAACACACCACGAGGGCTCACAGCCTAAATACTTTGCACCGTGGGTGTCGACAAGGAGGAAAGAGTCAACTTGTTAATTCTGGACTTGAAGGTTTGGAGGTTCGGAGGAAAGAGAAAAACATGTGCCAGCAAGAAATTCCACAACTTGGAATTCCTCGGGACAAAAGAGCGGACATAACAAGATGTTATATGTCTGGTGACCTGGACAGTAAAAGGGTACATTCGCTCTGTTCCCCTGGTAGATCTGTTGGGGGCAGCAGGTGAAGGAACTGTGGAAGAAAGCTCCTCCGAGCAGTGCCCGTGCAGATATCTGTAAAAGAGAGATAGAGTTCACCAATGGCACGTCGGTGGGCAAGAGATAGCAGTCTTTGGCGAGGGTAGGGTCACCGATGATAAGTATAGCTCTCTTCTGATTGGAGTCCAGGATAGCGAGCGTAGAAGCAGTAGCGGCACCTCAGATGTGGGAGCAGTATTCGAGGTTTGGCCTTATTTGTGAAGTATATAAGGTATAGAGATTAACCAGTGAAAAGTATTTGCGAGCCCGGAAGAGGAAACCTAATTGCTTAGCAGCAACTTCTGCAATTGATGTGACATGTTGGCGTCAATTGAGATTTCGATCCACAGGAATGCCAACAAGTGAAAAGGACTCATTACTTTAAATAACTTAGTTGTTCATTGTGATGGGTCTAGGGCTGGTGTATCTCTTATGAGATAGAAGGTAAGACTGAGATTTGGTGGAGCTGAATTGTACAAGATTTCTACTTTCCCAGTCTAACATTTTTTGGAGATCCACAGAGACAGAACTCTCCATGAGTCTGCGATCCTCATCTAATTGGGCTAAAGAGACAGGCTTAGAATATTGTATATTTGAGTGGAGGGTGCTGTCGTCCGCGTAACTGTAAACTGGGTTGGATACACTAGAGAGGAGGTCATTTATGTGGAGAAGAAACAAAGTAGGGGCTAAAGCTGAACCTTGAGGGACTCCTGCATTAATTGGATACAGTTTAGAGGAATGGCCTTCCACGACAACAGAAATGCTCCGGTTGGAGAGGATATGTGCTGTCCAGGTGCAGAGTTTTTGCGGTAGGCCATAGGCCGGAAGTTTATTAAGCAGCGCTGCGTGCCAGACTTGGTCGAATGCTTTGGATATGTCTAGAGCGACAATCTGGGATTCACCATGTAGTTCCATAGAATTATTCCAAGAATGGGTGACAAAGGAAAGGAGGTCGGCAGTTGATCTGTACTGACGGAGTCCATACTGCCTGTCGTGGATTAGACTGTGTTTTCAAGAAATTTTAGTAATTCGGTGTTTATATACTTTTCCATCATTTTAGAGGCGACTGAAAGGAGATAAATAGGTTTGTAGTTGCTAGAAAGTGCTTTGGATCGTTTCTTGGGGACGGGTTGTACTCGAGCAGTTTTTAAGTTACTAGGGAATATGCCTCTATTGTAAGAAGTCTGAAACAGATGAGTCAGGACAGGAGTATGTTCTGGTGCGCATTTTTTGAGAACAATTGCTGGGATCTCGTCAAGGCCAGAGGTTTCTTGGTATTAAGGGAAGGGAGCATCTTTCGTGCCTTTTTAGTTGTGAAAATTATATCCGTCATTTTATGCGCGATATTGGAGACTGCTGGTGGTTGAACATTTGGAGGTGGGTTGATAGTAGAATTGCCGGCGAATAACGAGGCAAAAAGTTCAGCCTTATCCAGGACGGCAGAAACAATTTCATCCCCCGAAACAAGAGGTGGGAACGTGCTCTTGCAGAAATTATACCCAATAAATTTAGCAAGAGTCCAGAAGGGTTTGCTGCTGTTGGAGCTTGAGAGGACTTTGTTTTTGATGTGGTTATTAAACAAGTTTTTTTGCCTCAGAAAGAATGCGGAGATGGCGGTTTCTTGCGTCGTTAAATGCTTGACGGTTTTCTTGAATGGGATTTTTTGTGCGTTTTGTGAGCTTTGACTTTTTCAAGTCTGGCCTTGTCACAGGATTTAGAGAACCAGAACTTTTGAGTGGCTGAAGAGGTTTACTGTGTACGTGGATAATTTCGGTAATGTTTTGTGAGATATCAGAGGGGTCAGGAAAAGAGAAGCCCATGGAAATGAGGAAAAGTAATCCCGCATTTCTTCCTGGTTCGCGGAGTTTTAGTGCCAAACGATACGTGGATGTGATGATTGTGTGACCTTGGGTTGCATTGCGCCGGAAGCAGTGACCACGCCGTGGTATAAGCGACCGAGGGGGGCGGTGACTGATGTTTTATAGCATTTATGTTTTGTAGTAAGAAGGAGATTCAAGGGATTTGAGCTGTGTGTTGGGATGCGAGGAAAGTAACTAGGTTGCTGAACCATATTGGCTAAATAATTGTTGACTGCAAAGGCCTCCGCTGCTCTCCCTTGTGGATCTTTTTTTGAAGATCCTAGCCATTCCTTATTATGGACATTGAAGTCACCAAGAATAGTGACCTCGCAGGAAGGATATTCAGAAATCAGATGGTCGGTTTTTTCAGAAAGGTAGTCGAAAAACTAGACAAAGTTGTTGTCAGAAGGTGACCGGCAAATGCAACAGATGAATTCAGTTGCAGCCCTGAGAGAGAGTTTCATCCAAAGTATGTATTTTCTTTCAGCTTCTAAATTGGGGAGTCTGGTGTAGGGTAGATTGTTACGGACGTATGCGCACACACCTCCATGCAATGTAAAGGAAGTAAGCAGCTCATACCCCCGTAAATTAAGGTGATTAGTGGATGTTTTTGGCACTGATTTGGGTTTCGGTGAGGAAGAGGAGTTGGGCCCTATTAGCCTGGAGGAAATGGTGGACGAAGTTCAGCTTAGAGCTTAGGTCACATATATTCGAGAAGGATATGTTAAATCTTGATGCCGGCTCCCCCTATGCACCCCTCTCCCGGAGATCCGAATGGAGGGGTATTTTATCCCCGGAATCTGTTGTACAAGGAGAAGCCATCATCATTGTTGTTTATAAGGGAGACCGACTAATACACCAGAACCGGAAACGTCCGTTGGGTCTTGATGTAAGGGGTGATACCTCCTCGGGCGTGAAAAAATCCTTTACTATCACGTAAAGGAAAAGTCCACTACCACCTACAAAAGTTGCTGCGTTCAGACTTTTACTGGTGTTTTTGTGTATTCGTTTGGGGGAAGTAGTCCTTTTTGGCACTATTAAATTATTTCCTCTGTCATTATATTATTTCTTGTCTTAAAACCAAACCTTACTACGTCTCTTTCGCATATGTTCACAATGTGATCGTAAATCTTGTTTGTAAACCTATTTTCTCTACCCATCAAACTCTCATGATCTCTTTTATTCTTCAGTGCCTTTTAATAGAATACAATCTGAAATTTTTGAGAAAACAACAACTGCTTTCCTTTAAATTTCACCCTTTAATGCACGATTTGTACTAAAATCTATAGTGTGGAATATTTTTGAGAAGATAATACAATACTGTCTTTTTTAAAATTTCACTATCTATTTACGATTTAATTCTAAAAACATGTAACTCGCAAATATTTTATTCTAAGTCTTTGTGTTTTTGTTTCTAGCCATCCAAAATACAGGCAGGCTTTACAGAAGAAGTTTCCGTCTTTGGTATGTGCAGCTCAACATGATGATACAGCATCGCAGGCTTCTGGAACGACGAATATTACAGCGGAAGAAAAATCAACAGCTTAAGTCGTTTAATAGACTACTTTGGAATTTGTTATGTGTAAAAAGAAGGTGGATGTAAGATTTGCATCACTTGTAAATAATGACTGTAATAAGATTTACGATGACGTTGTATTATTTTTTGTTAATAATAAACCCTGGGCAAGCATGTAAATATGGATCGTTTTTTTAATGTAAATATTACAGCACCTGTAGGCTAGTTAGACTACAAAAAACTCCAAGCAAACACTGTCGGTTCGGGAAATTTCCAGCCCAATTAATATATTGACGCCAGATTACCGGATTCGGCACATCAGGACGGAGTAGCCTTGCAGCGCTTGCCTGCGCCGGCAAAACTACGCCTGGCCCTGTTTTAGTCTTGCATTTTGAATCTATTGGCGGACCTGGAATAGCCATATAATGGCCTCCTGTTTCTTTGAAATATCCAAATACGTACATCATTGATCTGCCAAGACTGCTCATGATATCATCAATTGAAGCTGATTATAGTAATATCACAAAATCGCAATTATGTATTCGTCTTGTGGATCATATTTCGTTTACAGATGCTATTGAATTTTGAATTCCCCTCTCAAAAATTCATGTGACAGTTCGTATCTATTTGCCCGTTAATTTTATATATTGGTACTTCTTATTTATAACCGTTCTGTCAGATGTCAAACAGGTACAAATCCAAGCTTTAGGTGTTGGGTTTGGGCAAGTATTATGGAATTTGCTGGTAAGATATGTGTTTCTTATGTTTTATTTCACCCAATTTTCTAAATTGATTTCAACTGTATGCATAATACAGACGTTTGGGTATATTCATATTATAAACTCTTTAAAACGTTTTATGTTTATTTTTTACTATGAATCCATAGAATAAAATATTTCGAGCTTAAGTTGAAATTATGTTGTTGTTTCCATAAAGCTTTGGACATATACATAAAAATGCTTCCTTTTCCTGGACCACAATACCATAATCAAGCTTACATCAAAGAAACATGGACCTAGACTGATCTTCCTAAAAAAATTTCATGAGATTGTTGTACCTAACTGATATATTTTTAGATTAAACCATACGTTTTTTTGTATTTTTATATGATGTTTGTTATAGTTTATGTATTTGTGAAAAAGATTTTTATATAATAAAAACATCTGCTTATATTCTTTCATTTTAAACACCCCCCCCCCCCCCCCCCCGCTCCACTAACAGTAAGAAACGCACTAGTGTATTAAATTAAATGCTGCAATAGCATGACTGTTTTACGATTACAACAAGCTGTATAAAATGTATTAACCGTGTGATGCTGGTGTAGTATGGTAGTATTATAATAATAAGTAAACTGGTTCATAACCATAGATAGGCCAACTTGCAGCTTTTATATGATAGTATAATGACTATGGAATGAAGCAGTATAAAATGTATTAGTCATCATATTGCAATAGTATGACAATTCTATAATCATAAAAGAAGCTTAATACATATAGCAAGTCGGTTATGTTGCTTTTGCTAGACATGTGTACTACTACTACTGCTAATTTTATACCAGCTTAATTACTGCAAAAATACTGTTCCAGCATTACCAGGATTGTTATCACAACAACCTGTCTATCTGTCACTTATTTAATGCACCATTTTTGCTGTGGTTATTAGAATTTACACAGATTGCAATAAAAATTTTTCTCAAATTAATGGCGCAATGAGGCGCAGAAAAAGCCTCTTTGGAAGTCCTGTAATCTTGCAATTTTTGACCTTGTAGATTTAGATATAAATCGTTGAAACGAGAATATTCTTTAAAGCCTTCCCAGCCAACACAATTACATCGCATCAATGTACACAGTATGTAACAAATGTGACTTTAATATCGTATCGACATACCCCTGTGGGTCCGGGGACTAACTAAAAGAATAGGCCCAAGGTAACTCCTGCCTGTCGTAAAAGGCAACTATTCGGAGTAGGTAGGTGGTAGTGGACTTTTCCTTTACGTGATAGTAAAGAAAGGTTTTTTTTCACGCCCGAGGAGGTACCACCCTTTACATCAAGGGGCCGGTGAAGTCCCAATGGACGTTTCCGGTTCTGGTGTATGAGTCGGTTTCCCTTATAAACCAAAATGATGATGGCTGCTCCTTGTACAAAAGATTCCGGAGATAAAATACCCCTCCATTCGGAATATCCGGGAGAGGGGTGTGCGGGGGGCGCCGGCACCAAGATTTAATATATCCTTTTCGAATATATGTGGCCTAAATTCTAACCTGAACTCCGTCCACCATTTCCTCCAGGCTAATAGGTCCCAACTCCTCTTCCTCACCGAAACCCAAATCAGTGCCAAAACAGCCACTAATCACCTTAATTTCCCGGAATATGAGCACCCTACTTCCTTTATATTGCATGGAGGTGTATGCGCATACGTCCGTACCAATCTACCCTGCACCAGACTCCCCAATTTGGAAGATGGAAGAAAAGACATACTTTGGATTAAATTCCCTCTCAGGGCTGCAACTAAATTCATCTGTTGCATTTACCGGTCACCTTCTGACAACAACTTTGTCCAGCTCTTCGACTACCTTTCTGAAAAAACCGACCATCTGATTTCTGAATATCCTTCCTCCGATGTCACTATTCTTGGTGACTTCAATGTCCATGATAAGGAACGGCTAAGATCTTCAAAAACCGACCCACAAGGGAGAGCAGCGGAGGCCTTTGCAGTCAGCAATTATTTATCAAATATGGTTCAGCAACCTACTTACTTTCCTCGTATCCCAACACACAGCTCAAATCCCTCGGATCTCCTCCTTACTACAAAACCTGAATGCTCTAAGATATCAGTCACCGCCCCCTTGGTCGCTCAGACAACGGCATGGTCACTGCTTTCTGCACAATGCAACCCGAGGTCACACAGTCATCACACCCACGTATCGTTTGGCACTACAACTCCGCGAACTGGGACGAAATACGGGATTACTTTTCCTTATTTCCATGGGCCTCTGTCTGCTTCTCTCTTCCTGACCCCTCCGAAATCTCACAAAACGTCACCGAAATCATCCAAGCAGAAAACCTCTTCAGTCACTCGAAAGCCCTGGTTCTCTAAATCCTGTGACTGGGCTAAATCCGAAAAGGTCAAAGCTCACAAAACGCTTCTACACAATCCCAGTCAAGAAAACTGTCAGGCATTTAACGACGCAAGAAACCGCTATGTCCGCATTCTTTCTGAGGCAGAAAACTCGTCTAATAACCACACCAAAAACAAAGTCCTTTCAAACTCCAACGGCAGCAAACCCTTCTGGACTCTTGCTAAATCTATCGGGAATAAATTCTGCAGAGCACGTTCCTACCTCTTGTTTCAGAGGATGAAATTGTTTCTACCGCCCTGGGCAAGGCTGAACTTTTTGCCTCTTTGTTCGCCGCCAATTCTACTCTCAACCGACCTCCAAATGTTCAACCACCGACAGTCTCCAATATTGCGCATAAAATGACGGATATCATTTTCAAAACTAAAAAGTACGAAAGAGGCCCTCTTCTCTTAATACCAAGAAAGACTCTGACCTTGACGAGATCCCAGCAATTGTTCTCAAAAAATGCGCACCAGAATTTGCTCCTGTCCTGACTCTTACAATAGAGGCATATTCACTACTAACTGGAAAACTGCTCGAGTACAATCCGTCCCCAAGAAAGAATCCAAAGCGCTTCCTAGCAACTACAGGCCTATTTCTCTTCTTTCAGTCGACTCTACAGTGATGGAAAAGTATACAAACACCGAATTACTAAAATTTCTTGAAAAACACAGTCTAATCCACGGCAGGCAGTATGGGTTCCGTCAGCGCAGATCTACTGCCGACCTCCTTTCCTTTGTTACCCATTCTTGGAGCAAGTCTATAGAACTACACGGTGAATCCCAGATTGTCGCTCTAGACATATTCAAAGCATTCGACCAGGTCTGGCAGGCAGCGCTGCTTAATAAACTTCCGATCTATGGCCTATCACCAAGACTCTGTACCTGGACAGCAAATTTCCTCTCCAACCTGAGCATTTCTGTTGTCGTGGACGGCCATTCCTCTAAACTGTATCCAATTAATGCAGGAGTCCCTTAAGGTTCAGATTTAGCCCCTACTTTTTTCTTCTCCACATCAATGACCTCCTCTCTAGCACTTCCCTTGAACCCAGTTCACCGTTACGCGGATGGCAGCACCCTCCACTCAAATATACAATATTCTTAGCCTGTCTCTTTAGCCCAATTAGATGAGGATCGCAGACTCATGGAGGGTTCTGTCTCTGTGGATCTCCAAAAAATATTAGACTGGGGAAGTAGAAATCTTGTACAATTCAACTCCACTAAATCGCAGTATTGCTTTCTATCTCATAAGAGATACACCAGCCCTAGACCCATCACAATGAACAACGAAGTTATTCAAAGTAATTAGTCCTTTTCACTTGTTGGCGTTTCTGTGATCGAAATCTTAATTGGCACCAACATGTCACATCAATTTCAGAAGCGGCTGCTAAGAAATTAGGTTTCCGCTTCCTGGCTCGCAAATACTTTTCACCAGCTATTCTCTATACCTTATATACTTCACAAATAATGCCAAACCTCGAATACTGCTCTCAGATCTGGAGTGCAGCTGCCGCGTTTACACTCCCTATCCTGGACTCCATTTAGAAGCGAGCTATACGTCTCATCGGTGACCCTACCCTCACCCAAAGGCTGCCATCCCTTGTCAACCGACGCACCGTTGGTGACCCAGCTCTATCTTTCCCTTTTTCTGTCCTCTTTATCTTTTTTTCTCATTTCCTCTTTGGCTTCTTCGTCTCTTTTTCTCATTTCTTCTTTTACTTCTTCGTCTCTTTTTCTCAGCTCTTCTTTCGCTTCTTGGTCTCTTTTTCAAGCCTCTTCATCTCTTTTTCTGGCTTCTTCGTCTCTTTCTGACCTTTTCATCTCTTTTTCTCATGTATTCTTTGGCTTCTTGGTCTCTTCTTCTGGCCTCTTCATATCTTGTTCTCATTTCTTCTTTCGCTTCCTCATCTCTTTTTCTGGCTTCTTCTTTCATTTCTTTAATCAATTCCAATAGCTGGGCGTCCATATTGGCTGTTGCGCTACGTGTCTTAGGCACAGACGTACTTAAAGCTGATACACAGGCGATGTTGGGCACGTTAAATATCCCTATCCTCCTTACAGAAAGGCAGGGGTTCGGCAAAATTTCCAGGATAGTGAGGTGAAACTACTTCCTGGTGTCAGTGATTGGCCATAGTCGCGGAAATAGGCCGACGTTAAAGAATCAAAACATACACACGCATAATTGTTATTCTTTACATGTTTCTCGACCTATTCTTTACTTGATTAAGGTTTAAGTGCCATTAGATTTTTCTTGTACACAAATGTGTTTTTTCCGTTAAATTTATATTTTAATCAAAATATACTTTTTTGTGCATTTTATATTGATTCACTTTACACAGTAATAGCCTAAAATGAGTAAAACGCAAATTTAAACAGGTGATTCACTTTTCCCCAGCGTGGTGGGTAAAATGAGTCAACATTTGACCCAAAAAAGGGGCGGTTCCCATACTCAAAAAGGGAAAATATATGCATTAAATCCCTCGCTAAGCGTGCATAAAAGGGGCGGTTCCCATACTCAAAAAGGGAACATATAGGCATAACTCCCACGGAAAGCGTGCATAAATATATATTTCTTTTTTGCATATATCTTCCTTTGTTGGTTTCGGATATAGCAATAAAAAACAGACTTTTTTTATGCACTTAACCCAATTTAACGATACTTGAAGAATATGAGGTAAAATGTCAATAAAATCTGTTTTACTTTAGATTTAGCTATATTCTTTTATTTCAGGCCCTATTATTATTAATAATTACTAGCATCAAAATTCAATAATAGCTTTGTTATTTGGGCTATTCTTCCAACAACAAAAATCACAAATAACTGGCACCCTTAATTTAGCGTAGGTATTTTTCTTTACTATCTGGATATCGCATATTAAAAAACATTTTTTGCTTATGCACATACTATACAGGTGTTGACATACATATAAGAACACCTTCTGTAGTTTAAGTTTAAATAATTACTAAATAAATTATATGCGGGGTCTGTAAATTAAGTAATGAGAGATTTTTTAACATATTATTTAAATATAATTACAACCGAACTTTGTCTCCCTCAAATTAGTTCCCTTGGTAAGCCACACAGCGTTGTAGATGGTTCTTCCCCTCGTCATAGCAGTACTGGAACGCGGATACTGGTCAGTTACAGCCGTTTGAATCTTTTTGAGTGTCCCAAAATAATGTTCCTGAGATGAATTTACTTAGATTAAAAGAGGAAAAAGTCACAGGGACTCAAGTCAGGTGAGTAAGGTGGTCGAGGAGCCAAAGTAATGTTTTTACTGGCCAAAAACTCGTTTATGGAAATTGCTATGTGACAATGCGCATTGTCATGATGCAGGATCGCATTCTTCTTAATGTTTGGTCGCACATGCATAACCCTTTTTCGGAGTCTTTCGAGACCCTCTCAGTACAAATGTTGATTAACTGTCTGTTATTGAGGCACAAACTCTTTGTAGACGATTCCCTGGCTACCAAAGAAACAAATCTGCATGCTCTTGATCTTCGATTTGCTCATTCTTATTTTTTTTGCCTTTGAGAGCCTGATGTGGACTTTGATGTGGTTTCCGGGTCATACGCAAACACCGAACTTTTATTACCAGTAATGACACGTTCCAAAAAAAATTTCATTATTTTCAGTCGATTTCAAAAAATCAAGGAACCTTTCCCTCCTAATGTTATTTTCTTCCTGTGAAATGTTCTTTGGAACCATTTTGAAAGAGGTTTTTCTCAGCACCAATTCATTGGTCAAAACATGACGATGGTGTAACACAAATTCAACTGTTTCCCAATCATTCTGACTATCAACCGACGATCTAAACGCACAAAATCGCGGATTCTGTCAACATTTTCATCGATTCTTGAAGTTGAAGGCCCTCCGTTACGTGGCTCATCTTCCATCGACTCTCTTCCCTCTGAAAATGCCTTAAACCACCGGAAATCCTGGGCTCTTGACAAAGCACTGCCTCCATAGGCCTGCTGAAGTTTTGCAAAAGTTTCTATCGCACTTTGGCCAAGTCTGAAGTAAAACCGGATAGCACACCGTTGCTCGAAATTAATGTCACTAATTTTTACAACGCACCACGAAAAGCGGGTTCACAGGAACACCGACAACGGACAACCAAATAAGTCGATCGAGTTTAAACTCGTACTGAACGCGTAACACATGTCAACCTGTCGCACCTCCATGCCACGTGCTTCCAGTGGTGCCATATTAAACGCTGCATTGTCAGTCTCATTACTTAATTTACAGACGTCGTATTTTTTTGTAAGAGTACAAGCTATGACAAAAGCTTGTTAGAAATGACGACTTAAATTAGCTTGACTTTATTTTTGTATTTAGCCACGCTTAAACCTATTCGGCGACTTTGGAAACCTTAGGGCAAGCTAATGTTTTTCTTAAGTTAAAAATTATTTACTGGAGATATGACCACATTTTCCACAAAGCAGTATCGAATCTATCACTAAATAAGAAAAAACGTTAAAATGATACAGATATTGACCTTTAAAACAGCGACATTTCGTGACTCATAGTCTTTTGTGTTCATAAGCGTGAAATATTTAATTATGAACATAGAAATGAAACTCAAGTAGAAAATTATAAATGATTGTATTACATTATTTACTGTGAGGTACAATAATAATGTGCACCGGATTAAACAGAGTGTAACAGGACACCAGTTGGTAACACATAGAAACTAAAATTATGTAATCACATTACATTCTGTGAATTTGTATTATTTACATTATTTACAACAACATCAGTGAACATCACAACACCTTATAATATATTAGTTAATTTTAGTAATGCTCATCTACTTTTTCTAACTTCATAGACAAAATAGTAACAAGAGAAATAGAGAAGGTAGATTTAAAGATTATAACATTATAACCAACTAACAGGTAACAAAACAACAATAGAGGCTAACAAACTAAAATGCATCTTGAATGCTCTGAAAAAAATGTAGGTATTGGTCATGAATTTTGGTCAATTCTTTGATTTGAGAAAATAAAAATAAAACTGTCAACTTTAACACGTTTGTTCAGATGTGGGGTTGCGTTCCAACCATATCAAATAAGCCCTTGTGTAGTGACATCGCTAAACTGGACGTGGACGTCGGCGAAATCCGCTTTGCGAGGCCCTCTTATAATTAAGAAAAGTGCTAATAAATTGAATTATACTCAAATACGTGATAAAAATGCGTTTAATATGTATTAATTAACCAAAGATCAATCAATATCACTTGACTTAACCTTTTGTACTGCTGTGAAATTGTGATACAGTATAATATATGTTACGTGTGGTCCGTGTATGGTGTGGAGGGCTGGACGCCGTAGGCGAATACCATGAATAGACTTGAAGCCTTCGAAATGTGGACATACAGACGTATACTGAAAGTCCCATGGACGGCCAGAAAAACCAACGAGGAGATCCTAAGAACGGTTAAAAGAGAACGTGAACTGTTGAACACCATCAAGCGCAGAAAAACAGCGTATCTGGGCCACGTAATACGGAATGAAAGATACCAATTCCTACAATTAGTAATCGAAGGACAGAACGAGGGGAAGAGAGGAGTCGGCAGGAAGAGGATGTTATGGCTCAAAAACGTGAGACAATGGACAGGACTAAAAACTGTAGGGGACCTATTCAGTGCCATCAGAAACAGGGAAGAATGGGTACATGTGATCGCGAATATCCATTAATGGATAAGCAATAGAAGAAAAAGAAGAAGAAGATAATAACCACGGAGCGACAGTGTAATAAAAAAATTAACTATTCATACGAATAGTTGCTGAATTTATCTTACTTTCACGGACAGTGTAGTAGGATTGTTAGCAGAACATGACGAATATTTAACGAACGGTATCACAAGATTCTAATCTAACTTCTTGAGAACTGGTAGCTGCAAGTTGAGAAAGCGATCAACAGCATCACCAGTAACAGGAAACGGAGACAATGTAATTTCTGTTTTATCTTATTTTGAAGCTTGTCCACGTGCATTAGTAATTACAGCTGGACTTGATTTGAAGATAGCGCATTCGTCCATACACAGAATATAGCGCAAGCATAAAATGCATAACTTTTAATTCACATTTGTAAATTTTCTATGATCCAGTGACCCAGCATGAAGGGTAGAGTTTTGTCAAATGCTCCTTGACCGCCACCAAGGTATATTTATTCTGTCATAAGAAATATAATTTGGGCAGATGAGACAATGTTTTCCCATGAAGATTTTGAAAAGACACAATTCTTATTACTGGACATAGCAAAATCATCATGTGACAAGGAAACGCTGTCTTCAGATAAAACTCAAATTCAATGTGTTTGCTCTTTTAATGAACAATAATATAACACATAATAAACACTTGAATAACATTTACCTCTAGACATCTAAAGCTTAACAAACATATTAAAAGATTCGCACTTTTCAATTTTTTTCTTTACTGATTTTTCTCAGAACTATGTCGTAGCTTAAACGAGATGCTATTTTAGCTTCAATCGATTAAACTGCCAATGTAGATAGTCTCTCTTGGGTTATCGTGCTTCTCAAATAGTTCTTAATCAGTTTTAACTTTGAGAAGCTTCTCTAAGCAAAAACTGTACTTAACGGAACTGTCAGCATAATTCTGCACCATTGTTATGTAAACATTTGGATATATTTCTTGCAAATTATTTTCTATAATGTGTTTTAGATCTTTTATAGATTTTACCTGAAAAGATAGAGTTCCTCAAATAGCTCGAAGGGCTGAATGTCGCTGTTTTCATATTCCCGTAGTATTGTGTCTAGATCATTACAATGCTTGTGTAGGTCTTCATTTGATAGATATTTCAAATAGTTAATGTCATAAATAAAGCCAAATCGTTCAAAATATTCGTCGAGCGATTTGAATCGACATTCAGTGACGGCTATGATAGCGTCTATCATTGTTATAAAAAAAGTCAATTTTGAACTGTATTCAAGCAAATTGCATAGGTTCATCAATTCATCATACATTATTTTATTCTTCGCCATTCTTTTCTCTTTATATTGTCTCTGGATTTCATAACTACTTTTTCTCTAAATACATTCGAGCTTGAACAACAGCTTTTTCAAATCATATATTACGATATTCTTGTATTCAGCTACAGGAAGAACGTAAAGTGTTAATGGCGCCCTTCAAATTGACATCGCCTGACTGCCATAGTTTGCTTATATTGTTGACACGCAGCAAAATTTCGTACCATACGTGTACTGCAACAACAAACTCAAAAGTGAACATTTCATTCAAGATAACTTTACAGTCGCTCAGAGTATCGGAATATTTATCTTTCAGATCATTCACGCAATCGATGACATCATCAAATTGTAAAAATATCTCTTTTACTACGCCAATCCGGCTCTCCGGTCTTGTCTCGGCGGAGCTTTACACGTCAATTTTAATTTAGACTTAACAAGCTGCCAGCGTTTTCTAGATGCCAAAGAGAGCACATAGATTTTATTTATAAAGCCAAAAATATTTTGGCTGTTATAGAAGAGTTTGCTGCATCTATCAATAGCAAATTCCAATTGTGATGTTTTATCTGCATGTGTCAAAGTGTGGACGTGCGTGTTTGTGCCGTTTCAATGGTAATAAAATGAGCAAAACAGCATTTTTTGAATGATGATTTATTTGCGAGCCCCCCTAAGGCGTGCGCCCGTCGTCACCAACGCCTAAGTGGTGTAGGTGTTAGCCTACAAAGCGAAAGATCTTGTGTTCGATTTACGGATGGGCCGCCTATTGGCATTCTTTACCATTGCACAGAGCACCAGTGCTATGAAACGAAGTAAGCAGTGGATACCAAGAAATGGCTGCATTGAAACGACATTCTTTATTACTGCACAGACCACTACTGCCAGAAATGCTCCGCAGCGCAAGAACATGTGGACAGCAGTAGGCACTTCGTAAACAATGGTTACTACGATTCATCACTGCGCCAACAAAAATGAATGTCCATCAATAGCTTGAGTCATCGACTATATAGACTTTGCTTTTTCGTGTGATTTTTTACAATAATTTACTTCTATATCAAGCGATTTTATTGGTTGAGTTTATTTAGTTTTTGAGTGAACGTACTTAACTTTTGTTTGTGGTTTGTCGGTATTACTATGAAAACTTAAAAAAATGCTTTCATATTCCATATTAAAAATTGTCTAGGATTCTCTTATAAAACTTCCACAGCGGCATTTATCACCCACTAACCTAAAATGTTATTATTATTTGCTTTCACCACAAAGTAACGATCAAACATTAACCAGGTTACAACCAGATTTAATACATTGGCTGCGAGTAAGTAAATCAAATAAACTTCCTGGAAAACCAATTGTGCTGAATCGTAGTAAACATTGTCTACGAAGTACTGCTGCCCATAACTTACTGCGCTGCGGAGCATTTCTGGAAGTACCTAGTGGTAGGTGCAGTAATAAAGAATGTCATTTCAATACAGCACTTTCTTTGTATCCATTGCTTACTTGGTTTCAGAGCACTGGTGCTCTGTGCAATAGTAAACACTGCCAATACGCGGCATGGCCAACGAGTTGACCTTGTCTGGAAAATTTCAAAATAAAGAAATAAAAATCGAAGAATTGCGCTAATAGCCTGAGATGCCACAGCTATCAAAACCATATATAAATTTAAGACTAAGTTAGATTAAGTAACGTTGGTACGTATGCCAAATACACCGCCTCAGCAGCTATATCGTGTATTTATTGAGTTTAATTTTTACGATTATTTTCGTAAATCTAAAAACGAATCTGCAACTGATTCAAACTTAAACATTATTCTACCAATAACCCGATTTTTAACACTTTGGAGCCTCTGTGACTCAATGGTTAGACTACTATGATAAAAGTCTTAGACTTAAATGCCATCCAATATGTATGGGAGTTCGCCCTTTACCAAAACGAACAGCTATGCAACATCTACTTTTCATTGGGCATTGTATCTAAGAAAGTTGATATTATGCCATCGGAGGTAGAATAGCAAAATTTTCAGGTAATGCTTTAGAATTTAGTTCCATCAGTGATCAAAAGTCTAGAAAAAATAGCCTTATTTTAGCACAAACGACTTTGTAATTCTAATAAAAATAAATGAAACAACAATAGGAAGCAAATATATGTATGAGGCACTAGTTAGCAACTTGGTTACTGTTGTAATTTTAGAAAAAATCTTAATGCAGCAACTAAGATGTAAGTTTTATACGGGTGTCCGATACAAAACGCCATGGAAAATAATCCTTGCACCTAATTTGCACTTAATGTTATTGTTGATCTCAACTCCACCGTGAGGTGATGTTGCTGTATTTTAGGAATGGTGACGGCATCTCTCGTGCCAGTTCCAAACCCCTAAAAATGGGGGGGGGGGTCTTCTAACCATGGTTTTATTTTAAGCAGTCTTGGGGTATATTCTTTTTTTAATCTTTCCTATGCGGCTACTCTTTCTAATCTTGTACTATCAGCCATCTCTTGTTCCCTTTTCGCCACTGACGTGCCTGCTCTTTCTTCGAAAAGCTAGGCCAAGGTGTAAGATATTGTGGCGAGAGTTGAATGATCGCAGGGATATAAATGGCCTCGAATGTTTTTCCGTGGGCACCAGGCACACTCTTTTGTCCCTTATTTACACATGCAGCGCACTGTTCGATTGTACCTATTTTAACTAGCTACTCCTGGGGAAAAACTGGACACTGCTAAATACTGGTGATTGAAGTAGAGGTATTAATTGATATGGGTGACTGTGGTGGTTGCAGTCAAGGTTGTACAGAAAGAAAAAAAGGGAAACTTGAAATTTAATATGAGTAAAATCTTGTTCCTAAATGTGACAAAATTTCAAGAGAATTAAAAAAATTAAATGCCAACTTTTGGGATTCCGATATGCATTTTTTATGCTAGTTTCCATGCAATGAGTATGAAAATGTTGTAACTTTGTTTGTTTTGTGTTTTCATTATAGGAAACGTTAAGATTAAAGTAGAAACTAGTAATTTCTGTCTCACGTGTCCAAGTCCGTAATACTATAAGAAGGCCAGAAGCCGCGAAAAGTAATCAATGGCCGGGCGGAGAATAGCACAACACTCAAGGAGTTACGTGGTTGCAATTCAAGCAAGCAGGCCATATGCTACAGAGCACACCACAGTCTAAGAACACCCGATAAGCACAGGATCAACACAAAGCCAAAATGCTACCGGAATCGAATGGAAAGCAGGAGAGACGGAGGCTCTCAATAACATGAGTTCCTCCAGCCAAAGTACGACAAGTCCGTTAAAGACGCGTACAGCCCAAAGCTAACTCCAATAAACGTGTGGGAGCCGACGATGGGGAAAGTAAATCGTCTCCTTAATAAACGAAGGTGTTAAGTTCCTACAAGTGGATCTTCATGATGCTAAGGCTGCTTTGGCAGTGTCGGAGATTCGAAAAGAAGACTAAACCTTACCATGAGAAGTTGAAGTTCCAGTCATGTGGGGAAGTAAAACCAAACGCTGAAAGCTTCACGAAGACTCGTCTGCCCCAGGCAGTGGATATAAAGTTGGACATAATGCTCTAGAGGTTTATATGAGACCGTCACTAGATTTTAAAGGTAGCGGTGACAAGGCCAAAAACTATTTTTTTGTAGCCTACTTACCTAAAACATCGTCATTGACACATTACTTTCGTTTACACCGGAAGTTACTATCAACTTCGGTATTTTATGGGAAACTTATATATTATATCAGTTTTAAACTGACAGTTAAACAGTTCAAGTTTTTTCGAAATCTTAGGTATAAAGTCAATTCGTGTTCTTCTTATTATTTGTAAGTTCTTAATTAGCAGAGACAAGGACTATTTCAAGGATAGACTTTATATGTCAAAAATTTCGAAATAAGTTCAATTTGTAAACTGTCATTTTTTAACGTACTATATACAAAGTTAGCAAAAATCCAACGTAGCATCTAAAAACCCAGTAATATAGGAGGTTTCACTCAAAATAACAACGATGATGGCGAGTTTCTGCAAAACCGGAAATGGTATACCAATGGCGATATTTTTAGTGAATAGGCGAAAAAGAATAACACATTTTAGAATTTTAATATAAATAATTTCTTAGGTAATTCTAATGGGCTCTCTTCATGTGATACCCTGTAAATAGTAAAACAGTCCTATGAAATTTATTTATTTTTTAAATGCATTTCCTAATAAGTTAAAAGATAAATTCTAATAATGGTTAAATGCTTAGTAATGATACGTGAGGTAAATCTAAACGGAAATTGTAGTTGCAGCTTACCAAGATAAACCATGATTATAGGAAGCAACCGGCCACTGAAACGTGCATCTATCACATATATTCAGACCAGTTAAATGATAATATGTAACAAGAAAAAACAACAACAGTCACATGAACAATAAATAGTTAGAATTAATCATATCTAAAACTAGAATGTCTATGACCAGAGATAAAGTGATCCAATCATTATAACAAATGAAATTTGTAGACTAAACTACATTGAATAGTTATCGATTTCATAACATGTTAATAAATACAAACAGCATATGTTTTTTTAATCTTATCTTCAACCCAATTTCCCGTTTCCTTGTTTAGATTGCTGAAATATACTTTTGAAATTTCCAGTAACTTACACATTATAATACCATGTAATAATTTTCATCATTTAACATAAAGTAGAAGAAAGGCGCAAAATGAAATCAATGATAAATATCTTTAGGCGTTAGCAATAATTTTTCTTCGTGTATTTTAACTATCTTCATATTCGTAACATGTTAGAAAATCCACCGGTGGATACTATCTAGCTAGCTCAAAAATATAATCGATCCTTTAACCACAAAGTACAACATAAATAGCTTAGTTTTTTATTATTTTTTTCATTTTATAATAACTAATAAAAATAAGAAGTATTGCCGAATCCCTGCATTACTCTCTCTCTCTCTCTCTCTCTCTCTCTCTGTGTGTGTGTGTGTGTGTGTAAATGGATCTTTATTAAACCAAAACTATGTTTGTGACATTGTTAACTAAATCTTCTTCTTCATAGCCACTTTCATCACTGCATGCACTTCCATTTTCCTCTTCTTCACCGTCCTGTAACTCCGACTCGTAATGTTCTTTACAAGGATCGGATATACTACGTCTTTTGTACACTTTCAGCGAACTAAAATCTGACTGAGTTTCGCCAACAGGTATTAAAGACACTTCTTCACTGTTAATAATATTCTTCGAAGTATTATAGAGATGACTGTTTAAGCCGCAATATTTCAAAATGTCTGAATGCGTGTAATTTCCTTCAAAGTTACGAACACGTGCCAAGACACTACCACCAACCCTAAAATCTATCTCAGCCTTTTGTTTCTCACTGTACTCGGATTCTCTGTGATGGCTACATTCACTGACTTCCTCGATCGGAAATACAGGAGGCTCTGCGTCAGAATTTACGGTACTAGCTGATTCACAACCACTAGATAACGAACCTTCATCACTGTCTGGAGGTATCAGATCAGGTTTTTCTCCAAGAGCACTATACCAAGCTCTCTCGCAAGATTCTAAAAGATCATTTCTCATAGAATCTGCCACAAGTTCTTGAAGTATCATTTCACTCTTTTCATCATCCATGGTTGTTAGATCTTTGCAGCTATTAGAGTGCATCTCTTCTTCCTTATCACAATGTTCAATCAATTCAGGTACACTTGTAGCAACTGACTTCAAGGCTTCTTTAATTTTAGTGGTATAACATTTTCGTTTATCCAACAATGCACTTGTACTGTCATAATGTCGCAGGATCTTTTTATATACATTCTTAATCTGGTGTGCCTCTGAAACCTCCTCCTCCTCTTCCACTATTTCTTCTATGCTCATCAATTTGGGGGCTGATTTAGACCGTTCAAGTGGTGGTCTGTAATTCTGTGAGCCTGTACTTAAGAGGATCTTTCTTCTAGGAATGGTGGGATTCTCGTAGACACAATTTACGAGGGATAATCTAGCATTCTGGCGGGATATTTTATCTCTCTTGAATTCCTGTAAGGCTAGGTGGAGGGCATGTTTAAGCTGTACTTCGATTTGTTTGGCGATTGCTGTGGTTGGACATAAAACTGCATGGCATCTTAGCTCGTGTCTGAGACGCCGACCTTCATGTCTATACACCCAGCAAAACAATCTTGGGAACTGAGCAGGTGCTTCACATGTTGTTAAGCGATGAGCCCAGTACTCCGTGAGACCATGGTCTTTAGTGGTGGCCTTTAATCCGCCGCTGCTGATAGTCAATTGCATTTTGACGTCAGCGCGGGAAGATTGGGTGTAATTCCTCCACAGGGTGCTGAGTGGTTTTTCAACACAACCCTCACCTACAACAATAGAAAACAATTTTAGTCCAAAAGTAAGAAAATGTATTACTCCAATTTATAATTTTCTTACAGTATATACAAATTATTATCTTAAAGGTTTTACAAATATAATTGAACATGGTCTGACATAGCAATATATTTGTATCTAGGTATTTTATTTCCTTATTGTCGGTCCATATCAGCAACTATGGCCAATCACCGACGTCAGGGAGCAGTTTAATTTCACCATCTTGTAAATTTTGCTGAACCCCCCTTTGCTTTGAGGAGAGCAGTGATCTTTAATATGCTAACATCGTATGGCACATATACCCAGCCAGTTTACGCCCCCTTCGAAAGGCGGAACGTGCAGACATTCAACATGCTCAAACACAACGCCACAACCTCTGTTGATGTTAATTGTTACAGTATGTGCAGAAACAGTGAAATGACAAGCAATAAAAAAATATCAGCTGTCTGGAATTATTTAATTAATTTTATTTTCAGTCTTTGAACACATTAAGTTCTTCATCATGTTTAATTATTTATATAATACATGGATATTCTATTATTGAAAATAAAAAGAGACTGGAATGTTCTTTATGTGTAGCTACTAATTATTATCTGCTTTGGTAAAAATGTTTTTAGGTCAGCAAGAACGTTACCGCAGCAAAATTTAATCAAAGGATTTTTGAACGATAATAACAAGTTTTATATCCGAAAACACTAAATTTTGTACATCATAAAGTCAAGGTAGAAGTATTTTTTTAATTGAGAAATATTTAAAAACGTCTACACGCTATTAGGAAACTTAGTTCGAAATCCTGACCTACGAAGAAATCCTAAAAATCTCGAAATTCTCAAATGGAACCCTGTTTTTTTCAAGCTAGATCGTTCAAACAATGACTTTTATTATACCATAATAATTATAGTTTAATTTCTCTTTCCATATAAGGAAACAATATAAAGAAACAAATTAAGGAAAAATGTGTATTACTAAAGGATTAAAACTAATTTCTTAAAACGTATTTTTCATCTGCAGTCTCTTAATAAAGTCTATTAGTTTATGTAGAATATAACGTACAATTGGATATAGATATAATTGGGATGTCAGAAGCAAGGTGGCCGACAAAAGAAAACTTCAAAAGTGTTAATGTCAGAATAACATATAGCATAAGAAAAGATTCTGGAAGAAATGGAGTCCGAATCTTATTACGGAGCAAATGGGCCAATAAACTAAGAAACATATACAATATCAACGAAAGTAGTTGTATACTCTCGTTGTACAGTTGTACATTCCGACATCACAAAGCGAGGAAGTGGAAGATATGTGTTTAAATAAAAAAATAAATTATAAAAATGTGAAGAAACGGGATTAGATGATTGTAACGGTGGATGTTAGGTACCTAACAGGCGAGCAAATGAAAAGTGATATGGCTCGAAAATCTGTATTAGGAGAAATGGCAGAGGAGCGACGCTAATGTTTTTTCTGTAAATAAAATGCTCTAAAAATCTTTCCTAAAATAATCGAATGGAAGGTACGTTAAAAATAAGCGTCAGCTTATTTATTTTAAGTAACGAATTTCGTCCTAAGGCCCTTACAAGTCTGCAAAATTCAGGTAAGACCAGAAATTGATAAAAGGTTGCTATGATCTAACAGATAATAAAAAGTCTGGACGCAGCAAGTGCGTTATGGTAGTGAATTTTCATACAAATGCTTTTAATAGCAAATATGTGTGTTTTTTTAAGAAAGCAGGCATCAAATTTGGTTACCAGTATAACCTATATAGTAGAAAACAATGTGCCATGTTTTATCAAAATAAATTTATTGTTTGAAAATGTACAACAATTTCCGAAAGTAAACTTAAAGTGTTCTCGAAAAAACTATTTTCTTGGTCAACCTTATAGGTTAATAGCAAATTCAGCTATTCAAATTTGAAGCATTTAATAAAAATTCGCTACCATAACGTACTTGCTGCGTCCCGAATTTCTTTTCCTACAAACATGCCTTATATTTCGATGGAAAATGCAAAAATGCAGTCACATAAGGCGTTTTCGATAAAAAAAAAAGAAAATTTGTATCACCGACTTATGGGCCACCCTGTGATTGTAGAAATATTTTTTAAGATGTAGCTCAAGACACCCTATAAATAATGTATACAATTTTTTTCGTATCTTGTATAATAACCGATGTATTGAGCTTTATTGATTTTTTACGAGAATTCGACAAAAATTATTTACCATTAAACGATAAACCCTATAGCTAAGACTACTGCCAAAGCATCAGAGAAAGGGTCTATTTGAAATGAATTTTCTGGAAATATTTTAGTAAAATGAACGACAATGACACTTGAAGCTAAGACTTCAGTGTTTGTAAAACATTCTTCTTTCATTGCCCGTATTAGTTTCAGGTTCAATGTTGCCAATTTTGACGTTTTAGATCGCGACTTTTGCGTTTTGAGGAAAACCCCAATTTATTTTTGTTTGAGTGCCTATAACTTTTTTGTCTTTTCACTTACAGAGCAGAATTTTGGTAGATACTTTTCCAATAATGATATATACCCGCGTACCAAATTTGGTTGCTCTTACTTAGTTTTATTTCCGGAGATATACATTGTTTTCGAAAGAAAACACAAAATTTTCCCGGAAAACATGTCCCGATTTTCCTGGCTAACAAACTTATCCACGCCACACACCAAATTTAATCAAAATCGGCCCATTATTCTTTAGGTTATCGGTGTGATACATATACAGTGTGGCGCATTGAAAACGAAACAGATCGATTTGCGTCCAGATAAAATTTTTTTCGAGAAAAGCTGAAACTCGTCAATTTTAATATTGAGGGGGACATGTTTTGACATAAAACTCAACTTTGTCACATCAACCCCTCAAGGGTGGTGATAACAAAGCTTATATTTTAAATAGGGAACATGGGTCGAGTGTTACATCATTTGAAAGCTATTTCTTTTCTGAATTCAGTACACTAATTCTTTTGGAAGTTTTATTAACTCGTTTAAAAATTATTCTCAGTTGGAGTTGCAAGAACGTATTTCATTCATTGTGATTAGAAATTCACTATTTAGTCAATTTTTCGTTAAAAAAAACTAAAAAACAAAACCAAACGTTCAAAAATGTTTATTCGGTTAAGTAAGTGTTTAAATTGTTGACCACCAGCTTCCATACAAAAGTACAAATTTTGTTCAAAACGAGCTCTGACATTTTGGAGCATTTGTGGAGTTATAAGACGGCATTCTTCAACAATGCGTCGTAGTAATTCTTCCAGAGACTCCGATTCTGTTGCGAAAATTCTTTAAATGGCCCCATACGAAGAAGTCTAAAGGAGTTAAATCCGGTGATCTAGGGGGCACTCAATAGCACCTCTACGCCCAATCCATTGCTCTGGAAACTCTCTGTTCAAAAACTCCCTAACACGTTGTGAAAAATGCGGAGGACCTCCATCTTGTTGAAACACTAATTGATTTTCTTGATAGTGATAATCATTTTCAACAATGTCAATTAATAGAGGGTAAACGATATCTTCTAGTAACTCCAAATACGTTTCGCCACTCAAATTGCCATCAAGAATCATTGGTCCGATTAAACGGTCTCCAAAAATGCCAGTCCAGACATTCAATTTCTGTGGAGTTTGAGTGTGGACTTCGTGAAAATTTCTTGGATTATTATCTGCCCAATAACGACAATTATGACAATTGACTGTAGAGTTTAATAAAAACGTACACTCGTCTGAAAAATAGATATTGAGCAGAAAGTTCCCGTTATCAGCTATTCGTGCAGTCATCACTTCACAAAACTCCAGCCGCCGAACAAAATCATCTTCATTCAGTTGTTGTACAAGATGAATTTAAACGGTTGAAATTTATGATCCTTCAATATTAGTTCTTCTTTTGATGTTTGAAACAGTGGCCAATTTTCTCGTGCTCAAAGTTTAGTCTGCAGCAATTTGTCCTAAAACTTCAATCTCAGTAGTCTCATTTCTAACCGGAAATTCACGTTCAGGATCCCGTTTTTTGTTGGCTATCGAACCACTTTGTCGAAACTTTGCAACTAACTCCAAAATGTATTTTCTGTTAATATGTCTGTTCGGATGTCGTTCATTAAACAAATTTGCGGTACGGTTGGCAGTCATCGTTTTTGAAAAAAAGAGTAATTATTTCAACTCTTTCTTCTACAGAATACACCATTGTGAAATTAATTTTCGGTAGTACTATCAAGTATCAAACCGACCGATAAACGGCATTTCTATCATTCTGATAAGAAATGTTCTGATAGTCAATTTTTTGTTTACAAACCAACAAAATATTGACTATCCGCACATTTCTTATCGGAATGAGTGAAATGCGTTTTTGCATTTTCAACTGTGAATAATTTTTAAAGGAGTTGACATTACTTCCAAAAAAATTGTGCTGAATTCAGAAAAGAAAGAGCTTTCAAATGATGTAACACTCGATCCATGTTACCTATTTAAAATATAAGGGTTGTTATCACCACCCTTAAGGGGTTGAGGTGACAAAGTTGAGTTTTATGACAAAACATGCCCCCCTCAATATTAAAATTGACGCGTTTCAGCGTTTCTTAAAAAAAAATTCTCTGGACGCAAATCGGTCTGTTTCGTTTTCAATGCGCCACCCTATATATATATATATATATATATATATATATATATATATATATATATATATATATATATATATATATATATATATATATATATATATATATACCTATAAAAACCTAAAATGACCCGGATATTTTTTCAAAATTCAAAAGTCAGGATCTCCTCACTAGTGATTTTTTAAAGAAAATTCACTAAAAGCTCTAAAACCAGAAAATATATCTCCTACATCTGTCTGTACAAGCAACTATCACGATATTTTATTTCAAGTTTAGCAAAGATATTAGGAAATAATGGTTTGTAGTAAATGTGTAACCATGAATCCAATTCACTTATCGAAAGAATTCTGCAAATATAAATCTTTGTCCATTTAATCTTGAAATTCTATAGTACGTTACTCACTTTCCGTGAATGTGAATTAATTTTCGTTTCACAAAAATTTTAAATGCTCTTTAGAAACAAAACATGATGATATATTATATTTCAGAACCTCAAGTCGTGACCGAAAGAATAAAAAACACACTATACAATCTCTGAAGCGAAAAATTAAATTTAATTACACTTTACGATCAGATAATACAATACAAAAGCAGCAATAATTACACGAACAAGACAGAAAACATAATAAGCTGCATATCACAGTTGGTACCGTACATTCACCTATAGCTTTGTAGTTGAAGGTCCCAGATCTGTTTCAGTAAACGCAGCTTATCTAAATATTTGTAATCGCCCTCAAGCTAAAAGGTGTGATAGTGAGAAAACATCTTGTTGCGATCGCGAGGTACCTAACGATAGATTAACGAACAGAGAATTGAAAATAACACACTGAAGAACAAGAAATGAACGTAGAGCTAGAAGGACAGGTGAAATCCAGACAGACATTGTTAGTGAAAGCACTGTGTTGTTTCAGTTTTCGATATAGGAATTTATAATGAGACCAATCTCTACGTGTCTGTATGCAATTACCTGCGTGTTTGATAAAAAAAGGAGGTATCTAAAATTTCTCTTTCTGCTTCGAGTTTTGATGGATCACAGACACGTTTTTAAATATTTGTCAGACAAACATGAGCTTGCAAGTAATGATTCAAAAGAAGTAATAAAAATATTGATCGATTTTAATCGTGTTAAATGCTTCTTACGTAATGCACAAAAATTGTCAGTTTTGTGTATTTGGAGACGTTTCTTGTATAGTGTTTTTACTTATATTGAGCAAGAGGACAAATCAGTGCAGTGTCATATACTCGGGTAGCAAAAGGCGCTTAAGGCACTAGGTGAGATCAATTTGAAGAGAGTATGGTACTGTCTCACAACCTTTATAGAGCTGGAAAGTCAAAACAAAGCGACACGAGCATATGAGGGTCATAAAGGTAACGACAAGTAGACAACTGGCCAAGTAAGGCGCGCCCAATCCCATCATAGGACCAACACCTTTTTGCGGTTTACACGTGACGAGCATAATGCAAATCACTGTAATGGTTGATAAAATCCCCACGACAAAGAGTTTGCCAAAGAGTTTATATAAAATATGTAAACACCACAGACCATAACCAATTTACAATAATGTCTGACGACCAAAGCGTACTAATGAAGATAGTTAATTTCCATAAATATTCGAATGGCTGCTACCTTCTTCAAAAACTATCTGAAGCGCTGAAAAGTTCTAAAGAAAACAACAAAAGGGTTTCTTTTGTATGGGTTAAAGCGCATTGTGGTATTATCGGCAACGAAATCGCTGACAAATTAGCAAAGGAATCAATTGAATGCGGAGAGTTGCTTGATATAGTTGTCCTGCTCAGGACCTTATCCACGTATGAAAACATATTGCTATAAAAAATTGGTCACAAGTTTATAGTCAAAGTGACAAAGGTCAATATTACACAGATATCTAGCCAGCTCACCCCAGGACACCATGGTTCAAGGATTGCTACTATAATAGATATTTTGTTACTAGGATATGTAGGTTACGTTTCAATCACGGCCTTTTCCTTAGCCATATGTTCAAATTAGGTATAAAAGACAGCCCAGACTGTGAATGCGGAGATTACGGAAATTTAGACCATATATTATTAACATGCAAACTAAAGATATCCTATGCAATGGAACTAATTAGAAAAGTTTTTTCAAAGACACAGATCGTTTATGTCTTCTTGCATCCAATAACTTAAGACGTATATAAATGTATCTTTGAATATCTACTGAGGCTACATATTATTGTATAACACCAACATCACACAGCTGTATTATGTACACTTTTATAAGAGAAAAAAAAAACAGAAAAAGAAAAAGAAAGCATTAAACATAAAAAAACGAACAAAACAAAACAAACAAAAAAAGCACAAAAAAAACAAATAACAAAAACAACAACCAAAACAAAAGGAAAAAAATGAAAATAGGCAAAATTAACTTTTAATTAAGAAAATAGCTAGGTACAATGTAATTATAAGCATAGGATATGTAACACTTTAAAGAGAAGAGTCGAATACTACTAGAAGAAACGACATAATGTCATTAGTGTCAAACTGTGCCAATGGCTTAGGCCTTAGCCAAATACGACCCCCCCCCCCCCCAAGAGTTTATAAAATAATATTGGCCAAAATTCACAAAAGACCTATACTATGATCCAGAATGACCGAAGGGTAAATCACTGCGGTATTTTAGTGCACAACGTAAGGGATTGCAGGGACATTTCGAGATATTTCGGGAAATTTCGATGTATTTCACGAAATTTTGAGGTATTTCAGGGACTTTCGAGGTATTTTGGGGAATTTCGGGGTATGTCCGATATCTCAAAAAATAATGGGTCGACTTTGATGAAATTTGGCAAATACCTTCCTTTTATAAGTGGCTTGGATCAGGTTTTCAGGAACAATTATGGGTCTTCTATCGGAAAATGTTTTTATCTCCGAAAGTAACAAAGCTGTGGTAGCCAAATTTGGTACGTAGGTTTACGTTATAAAAATAAAACTATACCCCAAACTGTGAATTTCTATATTACAAGAAAAAAAGTTATAAGCATTTAATTTTTTAAAACGTTTGGTGCCAGGTCATTTCTATCAAAATTTACTACTATAACGCACTTGCTGCGCCGAGACTTTTTATTTCACACTTTGTATTTCACATTTGTTGACTTTTTAGCAAACTTTAACGTTAGTAAATTCTAGTCTAGTCTTATTCAGTCATCTTACCATGACGAGCTCATATCTACCAGCGATAGAGTTTAAGAGGGAAATTGAGAGAGAGGGAGAGAGAGAGAAGTAGGCTGGTCTACTTATCTTATTTCAAAAAATTATGTTTCATCTTTATGTTCGGTGTCAAAAACGAGATAATATTTCAAGATATATGTAAAATTCAAACCATTAGCATCCTGTTATCTCTACTTAAAAATCATAATCATCGAAAGACATTTAAATTGTAAAATAAGTTAGTTTAACAATACTAATTTTTCTGTACCCCATGAGATGAAAAATACACTTATTTTAAGCAAATTTAACACAACGTGCTTACTTTTTTCAGACCGACTGCAGAAAAACCTACATAAAGGTAAATTTATCAGGAAACAGTAACCATATTTTGAATTATTAATTCTCACAAAAATCAGTATGTATAATTAGGTAACACGGGCTTTTATAATTACGTTTCGTTTATTTGTTCTTAGTATCATAATTATGCGAGTGTTTTACCACGTAGCGCTACATGTTAAACTTTAAACACCTTAATTATATCCGCGCTATAATTAATAACGTAGCAATATGACATCAATGCAATCAATCGATGATCGTCTACAAAGTGGCCACTGAATATTTGATTGAATAAAAATGGCACGTATGTGCTATTAACGACGATTTAATATACGTAGACACTTAAAACTCATATCTTTATTGTCTTTAACACTTTTTCTTACACCTCTTCAGATAATTGTCGTGATCAGCCTGCTAATGGTTCCATAGGGCAGTACGTGTGTATCGTACATTTACATAGAATGATTTTATAGGTGTTTTTAAATATAAATAGAAGCCTGGATGCAGCAAGTGCGTTATGATAGTGAATTTTCATAGAAATGATCTACCACAAAATGTTTTATTATAACTTTTATTTCTTGTGACACAGAAATCTAAATTTTGGTGTATAGTGTACTTTTTATATCGTAAACCTACCTACCAAATTTGGTTATAATAGATTTTTAATTTTTTAAGATAAAAATTTTTTTCGAAAGAAAATTCAAAATTTTCCCGGAAAACCTAGTCATATTTTGATGACTAACGAATTTTTCCAAGCCATTTACAAAAGGAAGGTACATGCCAAATTTTATCAAAATCGGACCATTATTTTTTGAGTTATCGGTGTGATACACACACGCATATATATCTATATATGTATATATATATATATATATATATATATATATATATATATATATATATATATATATATATATATAAACATATAAAAATTGAAACTGACCCCGCATATGGGTTATAGGGGTCCTAGTTCGCCCTCATTTGCAAAAATTTTTTTCAAAATTCAAAAGTTAAGATCACCCCCATACTGAAAATTCACTAAAAAGAAATTGAATAGCAAGCATTGACTAACAATAGAAACGACAAAACAGACAGGACGGTCGAAACCGTGTATCTTAGGCAGAAATGGAACGTTATCTGCAGAAGGTATCATTGACTAATAGCCATTTACAAAGACGAAATCTGCTCGTTATGATAATTAAACTAGGGGAACAGGAAATGTAATGGTAAGTGGCCTCACATTATAAATGTGATGAATGAAGGGGTTAAGAAATTATGAAAGAAAATGAACTCTAAGGCCTTAAAGTGCGTACTCCTTAGAGCGGTGGATAAGGATAGGTTAGGTTGTTGTAGCTCAATGATTACGGGGCATCCATCTGCCTACTTCCGAAATCTCTCTGGAGATCATCTCAGTGTATTTACCGCTAGACCTTAAAGAAATCTCCCTCTCATGTGAGGGTTTGATAGGCCCCAAGGCAAGCAATGTGTACCAGTGTACATCCTTATAGAATATAAGTTAAAAATAATAATAATAAAAAAATCATAAATACAAAAGATCAAACTAAGCAAATAAAAGGTATTTATGTATGTATATAAGTTTGTATTTACCATGTTTTAAAGTATGTATATATATATATATATATATATATATATATATATATATATATATATATATATATATATATAAAAAAAGAGGAAAAAAACGCTATTGTAAGTTAATATGTACCCAAGTAAGCATTGTAAAGAATATATCTACGCCTAGTCGGATAAAACTATATAATCCAAGAATAATAAAACGGTCAGATTTTAAAAACAAGTGTTAAAAAATAATATTAAAAAAAACCGAATACAAGTCTGTGGACAATAGATGTTAGCATCTAAGGTCATCCATAATTACACACACACATACACACACACACACACACACACACACAGAGAGAGAGAGAGAGAGAGAGAGAGAGAGAGAGAGAGCCACACATATCCAGGGTTGAATACACTGAGACCTTAGAGACGATCTCCAGCCAGATTTGGGGAGTAGGTAGATAGGGCCCCATATTTCAGCTGCAACAACCCAACCTACATAGCGTAGATCAGTTCTATGAAATGTGGCTACCATAAAGCACTTCCTGCATGCATACCTTGTTATATTTGGCAGGTGTGATATTTGTGTTAATTGCCTGGATTCGTTGGTCAGCTAAATCAGACCAGTTTTTTCAACCAAATTTAAGATGCTTTTCCGGAAAATTTGTGTATCCGCAAATATTAAACGTTATTTTGATAAAATTTGGTGCATAATTTCTACCAGAAAGAATATATCGTCTATTAAATTTCATTCGGAGAAAAATTGACTTATTGACTTCATTGATTGTTGTTGCCCTTACTTAGTGAAACTTGTCCATACTACATACAGACTTGGAGACTACTTCTCTGGCTTCACTGTTGGTTTTTGGAGGTGAAGGACGTAGCCAGCGCGTGAGCTAACTGGAGCAAGTGGCCCTTCAAATTCTGGAAGTTCTAAGATGTTCTTCAATGCTTCTGTGACTATAGTTTCGCTGCTTGACAGCATTTTCAGACAGATTAAAATTGAATTAGTACGAAATCATGACAACTACAAATAACTGTTATCATAGTTATTATAGGCTAGTTCTAGTTTTTATGTTAAATATTGACATACATCACATAGACATTTTGAAAACCTCATCTGTCATCTGTGTTTCATTTTATTTTCAATTTGATAAAATTTTTTGATCAAAACATCATATAATAACATAGCAACAGATATTTATTTATAGTTGTCATGATTTCGTACTAATTCAATTTTAATCTGTCTGAAAATGCTGTCAAGCAGCGAAACTATAGTCACAGAAGCATTGAAGAACATCCTAGAACTTTCAGAATTCGAAGGGCCACTTGCTCCAGTTAGCTCACGCGCTGGCTACGTCCTTCACCTACAAAAACCAACAGTGAAGCCAGAGAAGTAGTCTCCAAGTCTGTATGTAGTATGACTTATTGATGTTGAACACATTTTTATGAATATTCGCTACCATAACACACTTGTTGCGCCTAGACTTTTTTTAGTTCTCCAAGCTTGTAATTATGCTTGGGAGTGCATAAAAATTATAAGAATTCGTAGTCACAAGCAGTCGAATAATGCTTGAATTCTTTCAACAAAACCATTATTAAACGATCTAAAAAATATTTCACTGACACAAGGCGAAAGCTGTTTAGATATTTAGCACAACAAACAACAAATTTGCTAATTCACTTTAATCTACAACATAGACAGCTTTATAACAAAACTGTGTTAATCGGTAGTATTTTGTACCACCTGCGAGAAGGTGACTTTCATAAACCACCTCTTTTTTATACTTCCCATTTTAATTTAACTGGTCCAACTAATAATAGAATGCATGAAAAACACAATTACAATACAAAGACAGACAACCATAAGCTGTATTAGGATTACATTGAATGGAAGCAAAAAAAACGTGTATTAGAGAAAAATTCCTGAGTAATATTAATAACAATGACACAACGACTGCGATAACAATTTGCATAAGAAAGAATGCAGATAATAACATGTCGTCTGACAAAGGATCATGTTAGTTTTAAAAATTACATATGCATGTTCTAGCATTTATTATCTAATATTAAAGTAACTACCAACTGTGGTATTTAGTTCAATGAGTCAATAAAGTAGGTAATATGTATTACGTAAGTCTTTATAAATAATAAGGTAAATTGCCGATCACAGCAAAAGAAGCATGGATGCAAAGAAATAGTGAAGGAATCGAAAATGACATGAAGAATAGATGATCGGATTGAGCTCACCAAAAAGTAAGATCACAATATAAACGAGGAACAAAAAGTACGGGCGTAAACGACGTATAAAATTGGTAAAAAAGTTCGGGACGCAGCAAGTGCGTTATGGTAGTGAATTTTTATTAAATGCTTCAAACTCGAATAACTCGATTTTCTATAGGCTTAGAAAGTTTAGTTTTGGTGTGTAGTAAGGTATTTCCTAAGGCAATATATCCACTAAATTTCATTGAAATATCTTTGTAATATTCGGAGAAAAAAATCGAAAGAAAATTCAAAATTTGAATAACTCAATTCTCTAGTAACTTATAAAGTTGAGTTTTGGTACGTAGTAAGCTATCTCCTAAGGCAACATATCCAGTAAATTTCATTAAAACAGCTTTGTAATTTTCGGAGAAAAAAAAATTTTTATAAAGAAAACTCAAAATTTTCCCAGAAAATCCTGTCCGATTTTCGTGAGTAACGAACTCATCCAAGCCATTAATAAAAGAAAGGCATTTGCCGAGTTTCATCGAAATCGGTTAATTATTTTTTGAGTTATCGGATGGATACACACACATAAAAATTCACTAAAAATATATATGCATACATACCATTTATACTATAAAATGTATAACACACAAAGAGAAAACACGTTGAAATAAAAAAACACTGAAGAGTTAAGGTAGCCCAGTTTATAAAACTGCTAACATCGACTAACATCGGAAAACATCGACTAACATGGGCTAACATCGGCTTGTCAACTATGATACATTCCTTCCGATGCGGGTTCGCTGCCATTTTAGAGCGATAATAATTGGTCAAGTAAAATAACGAATTAAAAATATCGAACCATTCACTCATCCCGCTGATGACCTAAGCGATTCATCAAATAAAAATAGCTGAAAAAGTTCGGGACGCAGCAAGTGCGTTATGGTAGTGAATTTTTATTAAATGCTTCAAACTTGAATAACTCAATTTTCTATACACTTAGAAAGTTGAACTTTGGTATGCAGTAAGGTTTTTCCTTAGGCAAGATATCCGCCAAATTTCATTAAAATAACTTAGTAATATTCGGAGAAAAAATTTTTTTGAAAAGAAAATTCAAAATTTGAATAACTTAATTTTCTATTAATGTCTCAAGGCAACATATCTAGTAAATTTCATTAAAACAGCTTTGTAATTTTCGGAGAAACAAATTTTTTTCGAAAGAAAACTCAAAATTTTCCCGGAAAACCCTGTCCGATTTTCCTGCCTAACGAACTCATCCAATCCATTAATAAAAGAAAGGCACTTGCCGAGTTTCATCGAAATCGGTTGATTATTTTTTGAGTTATCAGATGGATACATACATATATATATATATATATATATATATATATATATATATATATATATATATATATATATATATATATATATATATATATATATATTTAAACTGACCCCGGATATGGGTTCTAGAGGTCCTAGCGCTCATTTCAAAAAAATTTTGCAAAGTCTCACCATCGATACCTCTTTATTAGTGAATTTTTTAAAATCAAAATTCACTAAAAAGGAAGATATTGCTAAGCACAGATAATCCGATCTGGAAGAGTTAGGTATATCCCAAAGAGGAAATTAATTGTAAAGAAGACTGTATAGAGGAAATGGAAAGAATAACTCAAATGTGCTGGGCCCGCCGATTTCAAGAGAAGGATTTGAAAAAGCCCTTAAAAATTTAGACCAGGAAAAACTCCTGGTCTAGATGAATTGACAGCAGAACTTTTCAAAAATTTTGTTGATAAACTGAAAGAAAAACTAGTTCAGAAGTATTACGAATCGGGAGAACTGCTCAGTGAGTTTAAAAAGAGTATGAAAAGTATTAAATGCTAGTCCCAACAATAGTGGACGCGTGAATAAAGTAAGTTTGTCGTTTATGAGTGCACTTTTAAAATAATGTGTATACGGGGTAGCGCCAAAATTTCCTGGCGAAAGCAACGGCGCGGCGTAGACTCACAATTAATTTTTTTTCAATAAGTAGTCCCCACAAACATCAATGTACTTATTACGTCGCTGCAACAACTACTAAAAATATAGCTCTTACCACTTCGTCGTCACTGAAATGGAGCCCGCGAAGGTCCTTTTTCAAATTTCCAAATAGGTAGTAATCACTGGAGGCCATATCTGGACTCAAGGGAGCGTGATAAATTTGCTTGAAACCGCAGTCATGAATTGAGGCTTGTGCAATTCCAGCAGTGTTCGCGGGCGCATTCTCATGGAGCAAACGCATGCCTCTGGTCAGTTTCCCACGTTTTTTCTCCCGAATATTTTGTCGTAATTTAAGCACAAATATGGCATAATATGCCCTGTTGACTACGGTTTGGCGTTCTTTAAAGTTTATGAGAAGAATACCCTCACGATTCCAAAAAATTGTATCCAACACTTTTTTCTCGGCTGACAGACCTTGAACTTTCTTGGCGGTGCTTCTCCTTTACGTCTCCATTCCATCGACTCCTTTTGCACAAAGGATCATAGTAGAGAACCATTCATCCCATGTGACAATTGTTTTCAACACGTCCGCAGGGTTTTCTCTACAGAGGTCCAAAAAAGGATCGGGCACATTCAACACGACGCTGTGTCTGAACTGCTGAAAGATATTTGGGGGCCCACCTTGCACTAACTTTATTTACGCCCAAATGTTCGTGGAGGATTCAACGAACACATGTGTCTGAAAGCCCCTAAATTTCTGATAATCTTTCACTTTCAAGCGTCGATCACTTAACACGAGATCCTCAACAACGACTATCTGGTTGTTCGTCACCACTTACACCGTTCTTCTTGTTCTTGTGTCATCTTCCTAGGATTTTTGCCCCATTAAAAACCGTTTTGACCAATTTTTTACTACAAAATAAGCCGTAAAAAATTTCCCGTACACCACAACCAGCAGATCTTTAATGCTTTAAGGTGGAAGTCCTTCTCGAGTAAGGAATTTTACAGCTCTATACTCAATTTTCGTGGCTTCTAGCATCGTGATGAACAAGTGTCAGTTATAATAAAACTAACTGACAAAATCTATTCTGTTATTTCCAAGCCTAACTAGACTTGAACCGATGTCTTACAAAAATTTGACAGGTTGCGATAGCCTGGATCTATGTCAGGTAGGGAAATTTTGGCGTTTACCTCGTATCTCCCGATCACAGCAAAGGAAGTATGAAAATAAATCTGAAATGACATGGACTATCGGATTAAGCTTATCAAAAGGCAAGAAGACCACAACATAGACCAGGAACAAAAAGTAAAAGTCGTAAAAGACAACGATTTACAAAGTTATTAGAAAAGGAAGGAATTGATAAGCACTGGCTACCCGATTTAGAACAATTATATCACAAAGAGGAAATTAATTGTAAAGAAGAGTATATAGAGAAATGGGAAACATAAACCCAGATGAGCTGAGCCCGCCGATTTCAAGAGAAGGATTTGAAAAAGCCCCAAAAGAATTCAGAACAGGGATAACTCCTGGTGTAGATGAATTAGCAAGGGAACTTTTCAAATATTTTGTTGAAAAAGTGATAGAAAACGTACGAAAAGTATTAGATGCGGTAGACACTCGATAGTGTGAATAGGTTTGCCACGCACTTAACACTGTATGGTTAATTAAGTTTTTCACGTCATCTGTTAAGACTTGACTCACTTTAGTAGCATCCTTCGGACTGATCGCTTGGCGGGCGTGGTTATCAGCTTTCTCATTTCCACGAATTCCGATATGTGACGGGATCCAGACACAGCCTGTAATTTGTACAATTCTTCCTTGATTTCCATTACGATGCTGTTTTTGAATGTTTCTTCGATACTATGCAAAGAACTTAGAGAGTCAATTAGTATTACCTACTTCTTGGAGTTCAAAGAATTGATCATCAACACTGCACGGTACAGTGCATAAAGTTCGGCTGTGTAAACGCTGCTGTGGGGGAGAAATGTATATTTTTCTGTTGATGTGCTAGTAACTACCGCTGCTACTACCCCATCAGCTGTTTTTGAGGCGTCTGTATATACCTGTGTATTTTTTTATAAATATTTCAACAACACACCACGAGTGCTTACAGCCTAAATACTATCGTACAATGGGTGTCGACAAGGAGGAAAGAGGCAACTTGTTAATTCTGGACTTGAAGGTTTGGAGGAGAAGGAAAAATATGTGCCGGCAAGGAATTTCACAATTTGGAAGTCCTCGGGGCAAAAGAACGGGCCTAACAGGATGTTCTATGTCTGGTGACCTGGACAGAAAAACGGTGCATTCGCTCTGTTCCACTGGTAGATCTGTTGGAGCAGCAGGTGGTGGAACTATGGAAGAGAGCTCCTCTGAGCAGTGGCCGTGCAGATATCTATAAAAGAGAGAGAGGTCACCAACGGCACGTCGGTGGGCAAGGGATAGCAGCCTCTGGGTGAGGGTATGGTTACCGATGAGACGTATAGCTCTCTCCTTAATGGAGTCCAGGATAGCGAGTGTAGAAGCGGCAGCGTAACCTCAGATGTGGGAGCAGTATTCGAGATTTGGCCTTACTTGTGAAGTATATAAGGTATAGAGATTAGCTGGTGAAGAGTATTTGCGAGCCCAGAAGAGGAAACCTAATTTCTTAGCAGCCGCTTCCGCAACTGATGTGACATGTTGGTGCCAATTGAAAATTTGATCCACAGAAATGCCAACAAGTGAAAAGGACTCATGACTCCTGTAGGTCACATTTATTATTATTAAGAAACAATACTGTTTCAAATCCATTGGGATCTTTATAATTGATTCTTACATTTTATATTTTTTATATACTTAATACCCGTAGTTCTGGTGAACCAGTGAAGGTTATTTGTATACATGATATAACACAAAGTATCAAGCCACCTGCATACATTACGTGGGTTCATTTTCCTCACTTGTGTAATCAATGGTTTGTCTAATGAGCCTAGCTAATAAAACATAAGAAACGCCCACATAAAATGCATATTAACGATACAATTATCAAGCTTGATATTAGCATTTGAATTTTTATAAATTAAAATAATTAATAACTAACTTCGTGTCAATACAGTTAACTCCCGTTTATCGTACTGTGTAGGTGGAACTATGTTAACTGTAAGCAGCCAGTTTACTATAAGGAGTCAGAGTTCAATAATATTGGGAAAATATTTCCAAGCAGATTTTTAACACCCTTTCAAAATATAAACGTATCTAATGTAACGTATTCCGTACTTTACTCTGTGAAATAAAATCATAAAAAATATTGAGTATTCTAGTAATAAAATTGAACGCTTTAGAAATCTTACTGAATCGTTTTGTATTGTACCACTGAGATGCAATAATGTGCATACATGGTAAGTCAGAACAAAACAAAGAACAACAGGTAAACAAGGCTTATCTGAACTTAAAAGGTAAAAACAACAAACAACTGAAAAAACGTCAATGCAGTAATGTTATTCGTATCACAGTTTAAATACTCCTGCAAACTATACAAGCTTAGCTCAAGCAAAAAACTTTTTGGAGTTACTTTAAAACTGGAAGCAATATCCTTCTCTCTTACAGAACCTGGCAAATGGTTGTATAATTTTGCCGCCATAATTAGGGGCCCTTTACCCGTTTTGGTTAGGCGGCGAGCAGGTACATCGTCATTAAGTTATCTTATATATATATATATATATATATATATATATATATATATATATATATATATATATATATATATATATATATCTTATATATAACGAAGTATGAACTACTGTTGCTTACCGTACCTCAGTTGGAAAATTTTCTTTATTTTGCTTAACAAAAACGTAGCAATTAAATATGTAGGGGGAACTAACTGTCAGTATATTAGTGACTTTTCATTACGAAAATTCACTAATAGAAAGATATCGATGGTAGGATTTTTGGAAAATTTCTTCAAACCAGCGCGAATTAGGGCCCCAGGAATCAAACTCCAGGGTCAGTTGAAATGCTTATATATATATATATATATATATATATATATATATATATATATATATATATATATATATATATATATATATATATATATATATATATATATATAACAAATATACAAATTTGGCAATTCCCTTCATTTAGTTAATAGCTTGGACGAGTTAGTTAGTTTTGACACTCAAATACTTTTTGAAAAAAATGCGAAAAACTGTTTGAAAACGCAAGATCTTTTAAACTACTAGAAATATGAAACTTTGGTGCAGTAAGTCTTGATTTATAGCTTAAAATATATAAATAGAAAATAAATAATTTACGATATGACCTGAAATTACTCTGAATGGGTACCTATAATGTTAGACAGGGTCAGGGTCATTTGTTATTTTGCCAACTGACAGCAGACAGCAGTCATGAGAGAATCGTGTGCGCTCTGTTGTAAGGGTGGAGTTGAATTCGAAGTAATTTTCTTCTGCTTTGTTTAGAGACGCCATAGAAAAGAAGAAGAAGATAACCCCGAAATCGACTCCGCTAATACCGTAGAATAAAATACTTATTGTTTACTTTTAGTTTTTACTCGTCATGTAGTGTATGGAAAATTTGAGGTAAATGAAACTACATAATAGCATACAGTAGTTTAAATTATACCTATAAACAGATGTTCAGTATAAATTATTAAAAATTTAATTTCAAAATTTTTTATGGTTTATATTTATTTATCTCAATTTCAAAAGGTATGGATACACCAATAGTAAATCAGTGCTGAAAAGAGTTTAGGTACAGCAAGTGCGTTATGGTAGCGAATTTTCGTTAAAATATTTCTAATGGTGATAATTCAGTTTCCCATTAAACTAGAATCTTCAGTTTTGATACATACTAAAAGCTATATAAAAGTAGCGTAGATACCAAATTTAAAAAATAACACAATGCGCTTCACAGGTAACCACAAATTTGTTCTAAAAAACCATTTTTGTTATTTTGTTTGCAGAAACTGGTTCGATTGAGTTGACTAAAACGGATCATCTAAGCGACTAATAAGGAAAAATACCTGCCACATTTATAATTTAACAGGTACATTCCTTTTGTAAATAAAAATTAAATTTTCGGTAAATTTGCAGATTAGCACACGGGGGCTTTTTAGAAAAAAATTAGAAGCATACTTACGTCTCCTTATGGATTCACAAACCACAAGAAAAATTTCCTGCAAACAGCCCCAGAAACTTACGGGACCTGGAGTGAATAGGGGTGTTGGGCGGGGAAGGAGAGAAAAAGAAAGTGTGAGCGGAAAGTACGAAAACACCAGCTTAGTTGGTCCTATGTAAGCTGCCTTTATCCCATTTTGCAGCTATACCGCCTTCAAATCCTGTTTACTGCGCCCAGAACACTTATATTCACTGCAGGTCCCGTAACTTTCTTGGGGGTTGTTTCAAAGACATTTTTCTTGTTTACATTGTTATTGTTTATGCATTGAGGGTGATTGTAGGTATGCAGAAGGGGAAGGAGAACCCCTGCGACAAAGCAACGCACCAAGATTGTCAATTTATGCTTAAATTGTTGCCCCATTTCGTTTGTTTAAAATATTTTTCCAAAAATGAAATTGAAGTTACCTTGCTTGTCAGTCTCACATAGAGAGCTACAATATGTCATCATTTTTAAAAAGTGTGGATGCAACAGCAGTAAATAAGTGTTGAAAAGGGTCTGAGTGCAGCAAGTACGTTATGGTAAGGATTTTTGTAAGAATATTTCAAATATGATAACTCAACTTTCCATTAAGCTAGAATCTTCAATCTGAAACCATAGTAAAACATATGTAAACGCAGCGTGAGTACCAAATTAAATAAAGATAATATAATGAGCTTCGCGGATACCTACAAATGGGTTTTAAAAACCTTTTTTGTTGTTTTGTTTGCAAAAACTGATTCGATTGGGTTCACTAAAACAAAACCATCCAAGCAATTAACAAGAAAAAATACCTAGCACAATTATAATTCGGCAGGTGCATTCCCTTTGTAAATAATGAATTCTTTTTTCTGGAAAACTTTTGCAATTTTAATGAAATTTGTAACACATTTTTTTAAAGAGACTTGCAGTACTTACATATATCTCTATCACATTATAATTTTCTAGCTCCATAGAAAATAGCAATTTCTTCAAGTAATCGCTAAATGGGACCTCTAACGCCAATCTCCAAGGTCCATTTACATTTAAAGAATGTTTTAATAATATAACTAAATGATAGTGTACAATTCTTATAAAAATTCACTACTATAATGCACTTGCTGCGTTCCGAACATTTTATACTTTTTAAATATTTCACGACACGAATGAACTGGGGGCACCTCAGCAATTCTCCTCATAATTATTTTCTGCAGCAAGAGCAGCTGCACTGTTTGATTGTCACTACCCCAACACAAGATACTATAGATTAGCCTAGATTAAATAAAGGCCTTGTGGAATGACATTAGAGTATGAACACTCACAAAGCCACGGAGTTTATGTACACCAATACAAAGGGATGATAAACGGGCAGATAGCTTTCTAATATGGGTTGTCCAAGAACAGTTAGACTCAAGATAAAAACCCAAAAATTTACCAGATTTTTGCTGCTGTAGAGATTTTCCATGGAACCTCAACAAAATTCTACAGTCGGCATCAATGCCGAGGCTGCTAAAAACTATTATTGTTGATTTACACTGATTCAAGATCAGTTCATGTTTTGAGCATTGAGTCTGCATAGTATCCACTGAGTTCTGAACATTAACCCGAAGTGCATTTCACTCCACGTATAACAGCAGAAGTACCGTCAGCAAAAAGAACAAATTTATCACCCCCAAGACCTATTACCAAGTCGTTAACAAAGAGAAGAAATAGAGGAAGTCCCAAGATGCTACCCTTCGGCACCACAGAATGCACTGACAGAGCTTGAGAACAAAATCTAGTACCATCGATAGTATAAGTAACTGACTGAGTATCATTTGTCAAATATGATGCAAGTACTGAAAGGATGTACCACTCATGTCATATCGTTGGGGTTTTTCTAAAAGCAATGAGTGATTGACTACGTCGAATGCCGTTATCAGATCATATGAATTAGGAGCTGTTTCAAATTTGCAGTTAATGATACCATGGACCAATGAATATATGGCAACAAGTGCATCCTGCGTAGAATGTTTAAAACGAAAACCGTACGGATGAGGGATGAGAATTTTATATTTTTCAACAAACTCTCTTATTGTTATGTTGATAGTCATAAAAGTAAGAATTGAAAAATGGTCGTCATAGAGCGTTGCGCAAGAGATAATATTTAGCAAATTGACGAAACATTGAATTGCCATATACGCTGATAGCCAAGTGACGCTTAGGGTACTAGGTTCCATGTATATTATCTCACGATCACCTTTCTAAAACATGTTTAGAAGCACCCATGTATGCAGAGACTACAAAAGCAATGTCATTGTTTTAACTACCAATAAAGTTACAGTAGACTGGGCGAATAGGGACCGGAAGAAAATTAAAAGAAAATATAAATGCAAAATATGAAAAAAAAGCTTATAGGAGCCCAAGAAATAAACCCTTATCGGGCACCTCAAATCTCCAAATCCCATCTAATTCACCCCCCGTTTCTCACCGTAAGATTCGGTTTCTTTCAATCAAAAATCTAGACAAAGGATGTGTCAGGTTATAGTGCATCCTCGCAGAAGTCATGGGAAAGATTTCTGGGAACAACAGGGTTAGAGCTTGGGAGTTAGTAGGGTGCTTGGTTGGGGAATGCGGGAGATTGGTAGGTGGTTTCTTCTTCCCCTAGGTTTTTATGGTGGTGATTACTGATGTGTTTTTCTCTTCCCCTCGCTTTTGGTTGGATTTTTTTGCATTGCTGCTTCTTTACAATTTGCAACTCTAATTTAGAAAAAAAAAAGAAAAGCATTGTAACTATCACCCTCAAGTTGGCTGTAGCTGCAGTATTACATAAAGACTATCTTTATTTCTATAAGATATTTACATACCAGTTTTCAGTGTACACAAAACTTTATGTTATCGCTCAAGAGTATTTATTAAAATAATATTAATTTTCGCTTTGCCCCTTAAATGTTGACATTTATCTGAAAGTATCAAAAAAGAGTTAATTTAAAAACAGAGCAGGATAAAAAATGCCACAAAGGAAACTATAAGGTGGATTAACTAACCAAGATAGGCCCCGAACATTTGTACGGTCTAGCCAAACTAAGAATATTAAAAAAAGTTCATAAAAGGCAAAGCTTATGTGTGTCTGACAATATCATGAACTCGATTGTTGTGCCACCAGATGGGTGTCTACCCGCCTTTTGTACTCTGCGCAGTATGCCAAGAAGAAGACTAAACTGCACTCCATGTACTGTGCCAATGCGAAGACCTAACTAGGTCGCTGTCAATTTTTAAAGAGAAGTAGCAGTTTCAGTCTCAGTGCAAAACAGCTTGTCTTAACATTTACCACCTTGTTCACATAGTAGTAGCAGTAGTAGTAACAGTGGTGGGGAGGCCTACGCCAAGCAAGTATGCCACAATGGGCCCTTTTTGCCAACCCCAGCAACCATGCTCTACTCTTCCTCGGTTCCATCGCCAAACCGCCTCGACCTCTAGATGAAGGCCGTGACGGTCTTCAATTGGACGGTACTTACCGGATTCCCCTGCAGAGTCCTCGATCCGAACAATTCTGCTCGAAGACTCCCAAAAGCCTCGCATTCACACAGGTAGTGGTAGGACGTTTCTTTATCCTCGCCGCATTCCTGGCAAATGGGATCCCTCTCTACGCCTATCAATGTGAGGTGTCTTCTAAGGGCACAGTGGCCTGTCAGCACCCCAAGGATGCGGCGAATCGTAGGTCGACTCCTTCCGAGTAGCCAGACAGCTTTATCTCTGGTCGGCCCCTCCACGAAGTCCCTCGCCTGCCTGCAGCCACCAACCGACCCCCAGTGCCTGTTCATTGCTTCCTCGGCCCATCTGTCTAAGGCGACAGAGACCGTCTTCCTACTTATACCTATTGCCGGCTCCGTGCCACAGAACGGCCGCCGGGAACCGAGCCTTGCGAGATTATTCGCCACCTCATTCCCGCTACGCCACAGTGTCCAGGAACCCACACTAGTTGTACCTCCTTTGTCCTGGCTAGTCCTTTGAGGGCGTCAGCGCACTCCTGAACCAGTGTAGACCTGATTCTGGCCACGCAGACTGCCCGGAGGACTGTCTGGCTATCCGAGCAGATGTACACACATTTCTCGGGACTCCTCTTCACATCCTGTCTATTGGCCACAGACAGGATAGCATACGCCTATGTTTCGAATGCCGTGGTATATGCGCCAAGAGCATAGCTCTCGCGCACCCCCAGGTCCTCGATGTATATTCCTGCCCCCTTGTTCACATAAAACGCAGTCGCTTTTCTTAAGGCTTCATTATTGTTTTTTTTTCAATCAGTTGTTTTTTTTGTGGAAATTTTACACAACTCTAGGTATAGTTGGTCTCGCATTGGTCTTGCCTTTAAATGACCGGGTTCAATTCTCGGCTGTGTCATTTTCTATTGCTGTGTGTTTTTCTGTTGTATTTTCTGTCATCTCTCCTCCGCGCTGGTTGCTTAGAACTCCTGAAGAAACGAGTGTTTTTTTTTTGAGTGGCGTAATTTACTAATTACCGCTCGTCTCTAATTGTTGCTAATTTGCTAACACTTAAATGTTATTTTAAACGATACTAACCACTTGTTATATCATTTTTCATACGAATTTTTGATTGATGACCTCAAATTGAAAGACACGTGTAAACTATTAGAGCGAAGCAATATAGAAAAGAAAACAATAATTTCGATCAATTAATTTTAAAATAGGATGAGTGCAAATTTAATAATTGACGTTTCCCATGAACTTCGTGTATACCAAAGAGGTTGTATATGTTAGAGGGAACAAAGCCGAGTTTGCAGCCTGTCGATTTCCCACTCCTGTCACCGTCCAATCACAAACAAAATTTTGAATAACGCGCTAATGTGTTTTGTTTTGATTCGTTCCCCCAACCGCTCTTGAAGTTATTGTCAGCTGTCAACAAGTATTTGAAGTGTTTGTTGATTTGCGATTAGAGGTTATCTTGTGTGTTTTGCCGTTTTTTAGCAGTGTTTTAAGAGTGTAAAAGTTAAAAAATGCCAAGGTGTATTGTGAAGAACTGTATGTACAATAAAAGTGCCAATTATGAAAAGGATAAAGCAACTGTGCATTTATTTCGGTAAGTTGTTTACATGTCTTCTGTTTCCTTGTTTGGCGCCAAATGTTTATTGGTTTTCACAGGTCCGTATTTACACATTGTATTGCTTTTGTTAAATCTTTAGCATTTATTATTGTCAATTGTGTTTTTTCAAGAAATAAAATCTTAATAATGCATTATTTATTGAATATTTGTAATGAAATTAGGCATTTTGTTTGGCAATTATTATTTGAATTAGATGTATTTACCTATGTAGTTCCAGTAGAAGCAGAAAAAAAGTAGAATAGTTTTGTTTTATCTATTACTGCATCTTTCTAGAGGTTCAGTCACTGATAAAGTAGACAATTTGAGATATTATTTTCAGATTTCCCAAAGCTGGTGAAAGATACGAGGCTTGGAAACGAGCATTAAATTTAAGCGATGAAGATATTTTTATGAACTCAAATGTGTGCAATTTACATTTTACCGAGGAATCTTATGATTTAGAAAAATCACCTTTTGCAGTATACTTAAAAAAAAGTTCTATACCTGTATTGGTAAGTACTGAATCAAGGTTATTAATTTATGTAACTATTAGTGATATATATATATATATATATATATATATATATATATATATATATATATATATATATATATATATATATATATATATATATATATATATATATAGCCAAACAGCGGTTTTTCAATGGCACTGATATCAGTGATGGCTATTTTTAAATAACAGGGACTTTAAACAGCTACTGCGATTGTGGTTTAGCCATTTACAATGCTGCATGTGCGTATGCTATTATTTTAAACACTTACAAGGTGTTAGTGTTAACCGCTTAATTGAAACCACAATATGATCTTCAGATAACTTTTAAATTATATATTAATTTTAAAACTACTCAGATTTTTACTATTGATAGAAGTTCTATAAAATTAGCATATTACAAGAATATACGATGAGAGAAATCTACATATTATTTTTATTTTAATATAATGAAAAAGTTGGAAGGCATATATATGCTACAGTTCGGTGCTGCTTTAATTCTAGATTCAGCACGTTTTTCCATGATATAATGACTTACAAGATATATGATATTGCGCATATGCCCCGTCCCCTCCTATGACATCACATGGTGAGTAACGTTATAGAAGGCCAACTACACACTTAACACAAAGTCATTCGCAATCAAAAAGTTTCTATACGTCACTTTAATGTGGTTGAAGTTACATTCCATTCCATTTTTATATTACATATATATATATATATATATATATATATATATATATATATATATATATATATATATATATATATATATATATATATATATATATATATATATATGCACAAGTGAAGTATAATAATTAAGGGGAGCCCTGAATTAGCATTGGTGATACACAAACTTAAAAAGTAGAGAAGACGTTCGTAGACATTTACAGGGGGCCTTAACATTCATAAACTTGATTTGATCATCATGTCACATAATCATAGTATAGTATTCTGATCTTAAAAAGTTAATTCCAACTGTATGCACTCAAATATCAGTAAAATACCTAATTTGTTAAGGGGTTGTGATGAACCGTCAAACTCCACTGTACGACAGCATATTATTATTGCATTGGACTCACCACATGACGCCATGCGCGTGACGGTTCTAAAAATAGATAGTCTCATTATCATATCTCGCGTTATTTGTATCATGAGTTTTTCGTTTTCTACCTATAAGAAAAGGAGAAATGTTGTATTCTAATAATGGCGAGAAGGAAAGTATACAGATACTTCTACTCGCTCGCACAAACTGCGATTGCGTGTATTATGAATACAGCAATTGCTGTTTGTCATGGAGTTTTTAGTATAAGATGAATTTCATAGAAATAATTACTCTAATGATTTGTGTAAATCTCGGTTTTCACAATCGCTGTTGTTTTGTGTTTTAATAACAGCTACTAACAACGATCTTTTAATAGAAGCGATTAAATCACCGGTAGCTATATATCGCTCATCTCTAGTAACTATGCTACTAATTACATTCACGTAATATATTGTTATGATATTTATCGTAATTTAATTAGCCCTGCAAATTTACATTAATGGTATTCGTTTCAAATTTATTTATGCAGGTAACAAACAAGCCATCAACACAAGTCGTTTTTGGCGAGCAGCCAATGACTGATATAACTGCTATCAATGTGCCATTTGCAGCTAACCCGTCAACTAGTACTTGGTCTGGTAGCAATGTACCTGTAATGGATTATTCTCGGCCATCAACAAGTGCTGGTTTTTATGAAGAGAAAACTGTTGTAGAGGTACCGCAAAGATCGTTTAGTAGTTTAGGATTTGCTGAAATGAAAACACCTTCAATGCCACCCACTTTGAAGGACATGGTGAGTTAAATTCAGTTTTTGCCGTTTATGAAATCAGTATAATTTTAAAAAACCTAATATGTTATTCCATCACATTTTATATGGTGTTTAAGTTTGTATAGTCCATGATTAAATAAGTTAGAAACAACTGTTTTGCAATTTATCTCAACCACTATTAACCAAAATGTGTTGTTGGAAATTTTGTTTATATATTCATTTTACTTGAGAAAATAAATGGTTTATCACTGAACTTTTTTTATAGGTTGTTACACCGCGCAAACGTAAACTGAAGAAGCAGTTATTCGATGCACGAAAAAAAATTAAACGGCTCAGCAGTAGTGTTCATCATTATAAGAAGAGAACAGCAACCCTTGCGAATATAATCAAACAACTAAAAGGTAAAGTAACCGACGAAACATTAGAAACATTAATGCAAATAGGACCTAATGAAGAATTTTTACAAAGACAATTAGGTCGTAAACATAAGTATGAAAATCAACTTAAAGCTTTTTCTCTTACGCTGCATTATTACTCTCCCAAAGCTTACAGTTTTGTCAGAAACACATTTAACTCGGCTCTTCCTCATCCAAAAACTATATCTAGATGGTATCAAAGCGTTAATGGGGAAGCTGGTTTTACGTCAGAGGTGTTCAACTTATTAAAGTCAAAATCAGAAAGCACAAATGGAAAACTTATATGTTCTTTAGTCATAGATGAGATGGCAATTCGCCAACATATAGAATGGGATGGGGTAAAATATTATGGGTTTGTAGATTTTGGTATAAATCTTGAGACCGATTGTAACCCTGTAGCCAAAGAAGCTCTTGTTTTTATGCTTGTTAGCATTAATCAATCATGGAAGCTTCCTCTTGGATATTTTTTAATCGACTCTTTAAGGGGTACACAAAAACAAAATTTGGTATTACAGTGTTTAACGCTACTAAATGAGTCGGGCATATACGTGGTCTCAATAACTTTTGATGAGGCAACAAATAACCTAACGTTAGCAAAAGAACTTGGCTGCGATTTGAATTGGAGGAACATTAACTCTACGTTTGTTGATCCTAGTTCAGGTAGGAAAATTGCAGTCTTTTTTGATCCATGTCATATGATCAAACTGATAAGAAACACATTAGGCGATAAAAAATTAATAATTGATGAGAATGGGGAAAATATAAAGTGGGATTATTTAGTAAAATTAAATGAGTTACAGGATCAGGAGGGCGTTCATTTGGCAAATAAATTAAGAAAATCGCATATATTTTATACAAACCAAAAAATGAAGGTTAAATTAGCCACACAACTTTTTAGCCACTCAGTGGCACATTCTTTGGAATATTGCAATGAAGTTTTACATCTTGAGGAGTTCAAAGAATGTGAGGGAACTGTGAAATTTATCCGACTTATAAACAATTTATTTGACATTCTTAATTCTAGAAATTTAAACAATTCAGATTTTAAGAAAGCAATAAACGCAGAAAATTTTGAAAACATTAATGTATTTTTAAAAGAGCTATCACAATATTTAACGTCACTTAGGATAATTGATGGACCGCTTCTGTGTGAGAGTGGTAGAAAAATGGGTATAATTGGCTTTTTATTTTGCATACAAAGTTTGCAATTTGTTTATAAAACTTTAATTGCCGACAATAATTTTTTGCTGTATTTTCCCACTTACAAAATCAGTCAGGATCATATTGAGCTTTTTTTTGGGCAAATTAGATCCATGGGAGGCTATAACAATAACCCATCAGCAAAGCAATTTAAAAGTGCATATAAAAGGATGATGGTGCATCTTGAATTAAAAGATTCATTTAAAGGAAATTGTATCCCTTTGGAAGCAATTCCTATTCTGTCACCCATTGAGGTAATAAATAAAACTTGTGGGCGAGAACGAATATCTGAAGAACCAGATGAAGACATGAGTCAAATAGATAATTTTGACGACGACACAGTTCTTCAAATATTAGATATGAATATATCAGAGTTTAAGAAAGAAGTCGTGACATATATATCTGGCTATGTAGTAAGGAAAATAACAAAAGCTCTGAGATGCGAAGAATGCGCGGGTGAACTTGTTGGGGAGAGGTCTGTGTTATTAACATCGTTTATAGATCAGAAAGACAAAGGTCAACTCCTCACATACCCATCTGACGATGTAATATCTATTTGCACTATTGCAGAAAAAGTTCTTCAAACATACTTAAATGAATCTGCGGTGATTATAAATGTAAAGGAAATAAACATGCGAATATTAAAAACTATAATAAACCAAAACAGCATATTTAAAAAACTTGAAGTTCACTTTCGAGAACAAAATCTTTTGACTTGCCATTATGGCCATCTAATTAAACTAATATCTTCTATGTATGTTTCTATTAGAATACATCATTATAACAAAAATCTATTTGATAAAAGTAGAAGTTTAAGGGCTGTTTATAACAAACTTCTCTTATTTAAGGGCCAATAATTCAGTGTACATTTCAAGTACTCGTATGTCCTTCAAATAATGTTATCGGAAAGTTATTATGTCTTATAATATGACCAATAAATTTTAGCTTCCTCTCTATTTCTTTGAGCAACCCTCTTTATTCTTTCACCTCTCCTAGCACACTTTGAAGCGTCTTTCTATCAACCTGCACTGTCTTTGAAATTTTTCTTGTCTACATTTCAAAAGCTTATATTGTCTTCATATCCTGCTTAACTACAGCCCAAGTTTCCGCCCCATACATTACCATACTCCATACATGTACGACTTGCATTTGTTCCTCATGTACAGGTTAAAATGTTTATTAGTGAGAACAGTACTGTGGTTATTGAATGCTTGTTTTGCCATCGCGATCCTCTTCAGACCTTTCCTACACTTACCATCATCTGTGATAATACTTCCAATCAATTATTTGAAATAATCTAATAAATCAAGCGTCATGTTCTAAGATTTAAAAGCTACTTTTGTATTTGTATAGGTATTCAAAATTTGTGAAATGCACACGTAACGCAATCTACATCGATCAAACTTCTAGAAATTTTAACACCCAATACAAAGAACATATTTTTGCATTTAGAAATAACCATGCTGACAAATCTACATTTGCAAAACATATTATTGATACCCAACATAGACCCACAGTAAATAACGGCATAAAACCACAACATTTTTGTCATGACAAGTGTAAACTAGACTTGTTTTAAGCTTTAGAAGTAAAAAAGCATATACACGACAATATTTAGGATTTCTGAGATATTCTTCTTCCTAATTAAATAAATCAGACAACATAAATCTAACTATTTTTTCCAAAAAGTTGTTATAAGACATGATGTGTGTCGATATTTTCATTGTATAGTCTGCTTTATTAATGTGTTTGTTTAGTTATTTTATTGTTGTAATTGTTATTATAGTTATTACTGTTATAGGTTTCTTCTATCTTTATGTTAAATATTGATATACATCACGTAGACATTTTAAAGGCGTCATCCGTCATATTTGTTTTACTTTATTTTCACTTTTAAAGATTTTTTTGAATATAACATCATAAAATAGCAACAGATCTTTATTTGTAATTGTCATGATTTCGTATTAATTCAATTTTTTTCTGTCTGAGGATACTATCAAGCAGCAAAACCAGTAACAGAGACGTTGAAGAACATCTAGAATTCAGAAGGGCCACTTGCTTCAGTTAGCTTACGCGCTGGCTACGTCCTTCACCTACAAAAACGAAAACCAACAGTGAAGCCAGAGAAGTAGTCTCCAAGTCTGTATGAAGTATGGACCAGTTTCACGAAGTAAGGGCAACAGCAATCAATGAAATTAATCTCTATTTCTTTAAAAAAGACAAGGAATGTTAACATTAATTTGTAAACAGTACAATGTACTTTATGTTGTATTTTCTTCTGTTGTTGAAATAACTATTATTATTTATCTAACCTTTTGAATATAAAACTTTATCCAATATATTCATCCAACAATTTATCCAACCAATAACCCAAAAAATATTTCACTGATTTGGAGAAAATTTTGGAATTATGCTTATTTTGCTAATGGCTTGGATGAGTTCGTTCATCAGATCTTAACACATAGTTTTTCCTAACAGAAAATTAAATATATTTTTTTAAACGCAATAGCTTTCAAATTGTTTAAGTGATTGGAACGAAAATTTACAACTTAAAAGAACATACAGAGATGTGGTTGTGTACCAATTTTCAAGTCTTTTGATCAAAGAAAAATGAAGTTATTCGAAATTAATAATAAAATAATCCTCGACATCACTTCAAATTCTGTAATGCAATATCTACAATGTTGGACAAAGGCAGAGCAATACAGCTACCTGTACTGTTATGCTATTTAAATAAATTGTAGATAAAATCTAAATAATGGAAGTCACAACCATTGCCAGATGTCAAGATGTTGCTGACCGGGGTTGCCCGATCTTCAGAAATTTCATGTAGTTAAACCTTTCATGTATAAACATATGAAATTTTTACAACTTCTGATAATAAAGAAAACATTTTATAAAATTTAATTTTATCAGTCAGTTAAAAAATACTGTGTTTAATACCTGCAAATTTCGAATTACCCATTTCTCATGATTTTCAACTTAGGTATCCCTCCGATCATAATTTACTCTATCCGACAACTTTGTTAGACTGCGTATGTGCTGAAGCTCAGCTGTCATTTGTCATTGTGTGGTAGTGTTATTTATTGACAATATCAAATTGGAAATTTAGGACAGTAGAAACAGACACCATAAACAAAGAAGAAATTGGAAATTTAGCCTCTAGTGTAGGTTTTTGACATGATACCATTACTAGAGAGATATGATAATGTGGCAGCATAATAATATTATGCTAATGCTGTGGTACAGTCAGTTTGGCGTTTCATCACATCTCGTAACACACCAGCTGTTGTGTGCATACAGTTAGATGTAATTTTTTATTATCAGAATACTACTGTAACATGATGAAATCAAGTTTATAACTGTTAACATACTGTAAATAATTTCTCCACTTTTCAAGTTTGTGTTGCTGCAATGTTAATTAAGGGTTCCCTTAATTATACGCATATTGTGCGTATAAATGTAATATAAAAAAAAAATGAAAATGCAAGTGAACCTATTTAATTTAGCTCTGTATTCTACATTATCTGAAAAAGACATTATAGGCGACGAAGTAGAATGTAATTTCGGTAAATTTGCAGTTGACTGCATGAGGGTTTTAGATATTTTTTTCCAGCAACATGCTTAAAACCTTCCTCGCCCACAAGGCAAATTTTCTGGCAAACAACCCCCAAGAAAATTAAGGGACTTTGAAAACATGCGTTTTTCACATTTTACAGCAATACCTCCTTTAAACCCTGTCTACCCCATATTCGCCCAGGTCCAGCAACCTTCTTGGGGGTTGCTCACAAGAAATTTTTCTTGTGCTTTATGCTTTGAAGGTAGTTGTATGCATGCACAAGGGGAAGGAGAACCCCCCGAATTTTTGGGTGAGGAGCAGAAACCCTCTTCCTCCTGGGGTTCTTCTCCTGCATGCACACAATCACCCTCAATGCATCAACCAAAGGATTTTTTTTCCAGCTTTCTAGTTTATTTTTCTAGAGTATATTTCCTGTTTATCAATTGCTTTGTTTGAGTTTTGTATCCAAATTGCTCTATAAATATATGTCATAGATCATGTTTTTGCTTGTCCTTCTTTACCTTGTTTTACTGTTCCTAATTAAATTAATTAATTTTCATAACTTTTAATATAAGGCTAAATCTTACAGCTTATATAAATATAATATTTAATATTGTTATGAAAATTCACTATCATAACGCACTTGCTGCGTTCCGAACCTTTTTAGGTTACCTATTTATACAAAAGCTTAAGAAATTCATGAATAAGCATTACATTTCAATGATTGAATAATTTCAGTTTTATTTCTAACCAAACTAAAAATTCCTAAATACGTCCCTGACGTTTCTCCCACTCAAGTCACCGAACTCCGCCCAGTTAGGAAAAGTGTACAGGCTTCTTGTATTGCAAAACTGCACCTTTGTTACCTCTATCCCTTACAACCTCTTTGGTGTATACATAATATGGTGTAGTTCTCCATGAATAACCTTGGCATTGACATTGGTATCCCAAAAAAAGGATAAAAACAATGAAATCGCACAGGAAACACGAATAAAATATCCTTTTGAAATCAATGACGAGTGAAAAGTCATTGTTATTTTTTATTGCTCCATGAGTGAACAATTTGTATATTTAAATAATTTTCATTATTCCTTGTTTTTTCTATAATTTATGCGACTATCAAACGTGCTGAAAGAATAAAACTAGTTTTATGATGTTTTGGCTCTTCATTTTTTGTAGTTAAACGCTAAAAGCATATACAATTGTTGATTCTATTGGTCGGTAGAATATAACAAATATTACAATCAATCATTAAAGTTTTTTTAGATACATTTCGAAATCACGTAATTAACTTAATGCCCATGTTAAAATAAAAGATTTACATACATTCTTACACAATAAAGGTAGACATAACAACAATAATTTTTGACAACCGTAATTAAAGTTATATAAACCAAATAAAAGCATTTAAGTACATAATGTAAGTTGTTAAATGTCCAGTCTAGTGATATACAGGGTGAGTCAACAATTGAATAAAGCGAGTTTGTAGTTTATAGGTAAACCTTTTAAATAAAATGTATGCAGGGTGTGCCAATTATAACTTCCCACCTGGAAAATAATGGAATTAAAAAAAAAAAATCGGGACGCAGCAAGTGCGTTATTGTAGTGAATTTCACATAAGAATAATATATTATAGTGATTTAGCCTTATATTAAAAGCTATAAAACGTTATTTTATTTAATTAGGAACGGTAAAAAATAGGGAAAAGAAGGGCTAGCAAAAACATGTCCTCAAACATAAATATTTATACAGTAATTTAGATACAAAACTCAAACAAAACAATTGATAAACAAGAAATATACTCAATAAAAAATACACTGGAAAGCGGAACATAAAAGATTCCTGTGGTTCATGCATTGAGAGTGATTGTATGCATGCAGAAGGGGAAAAAGAACCCTCAGGACGAAGAGGGTTTCTGCCCCCTCACCCAAAAACACGGGAGATTCTCCTTCCCCTTGTGCATGCATAAAACTACTTTCAAAGCATAAACCACAAGAAAAATTTCTTGTGAAAGTTACTGGGCCTGGGCGAATAAGGGTGTTGTGCGGGGCAGACAGGGTTTAAAGGAAGTATTGCTCCAAAATGTGAAAAACGCGTCTTTTCAAAGTCCGACTAAATGTTTTTTTTAGCAATTTCCGCACATATTTACTCCCCGCCCAGCAACCTTATTCATTATTGGTCTCTTAAGTTTCTTAGGGGTTGTTTGCACCAAGTTTGCCTTGTGACTTGTGCATCCAAGGGGGTTCTCAGCATGTTTCTGAAAAAAAGTTCTAAAAAACCGCCCTTGCAGTAAACTATAAATTTACGGAAATTACATTCCACATTGTCGCCTATAATGTCTTTTTCAGATAATATCGAATACAGCACTAAAGTAAACAAATTCACTTGCTGTTTCACTCCTTTTTATTTTTATATTACATATATAAGCACAGGATAAGTAAGTATAATAAAGGGAGACCCTTAATTAAGATTAGGGCTACACAAACTTAAAAGTAGAGAAGACATTTAGATCGTGTCTGAGTGCACACAAAAATTAAACTAAATTTATAAAATCTAATAAAAAAACAGTTTTACGATATTATTTTAAATAAAACAATAGGAATACGTTTCGCGGCTGTTTCTCAATTCGGGAGAGTATGAATGTAGCTGTTGTCCAAGACTACACTGAAATCCGGTCGACGCCGAAAGCAAGCACCTTTTAAATTAAGTTCGATATGCTTGGACGCTTAACAAACGTAGGTATGTCTTATTTTAGGCGGGATTGTACATGTTTAAAACGTACAAAACAAGTTTTGCAAACAATAAAGTTATCTTGATAAAATATGGTACCTATGTTATTTATACTATAAAAGTTATACTGGTAACCAAATTTAATGCTTCCTTTAATGAAAAAAGACATATTTGCTATTAAAAATGTTTTTATGAAAATTCACTGCCATAACGCACTTGCTGCGTTCAGACTTTTTATTAATGGTAGTACCTATGTTGATTATTATTTTAAAATATTCTTTAACTGCAGTCGTTACTACAAAAAAGAGTATTGATGACGTCGAACACGCATTTATCGGAAATGCTCGATCACATTCTAATTTATTCTCTACTTTTGGTTCTGCATGGCTTATCTAACCATTCTAGTGTAGAAAACGGCAACTAATGTACATAATATCAACGACAACTTTCTAATTTATAACAATTTAATAACATCAGCCAGCTGCTGGACAGGTAGACTACAGCTAGATAAACTATAATCTAGTTATATAAGATGTTCGTTAATGGATTAGTTGTTTAAATTTTTATTTTATAAATGTGGATTTCTAAACGGCTTGGAATGCAATTTGTCGAGTTTATAGACAAAATAACTCTCAGATTTAGTGTTGCAATTCACTGGTGTGGATTGTAATTACTTGTAACACAAGCAACTGAAAAATAATCAACTATATGTTTTATTGTATAACATATTAAAGCTTTATCCAACTAGTGGTTTGTGATTTCATTAAAAAATATACAAAAGGGAGGCAAAAGCGCAAACATAGTATGACGCCGTACTTCCTTTTATACCAGATGACAAAAGCTCAAATAATTCCCAATCTATTCACAAACCTAATTTGTCATTGGCATAAGCTAAGTTACCGGGAAGTTAGAGGGCCGCCAGCTTTTATACAGTGGAGATGGGCGTGGGTCAAAATAAGATGTTAACTAGGGGCGCGACTTGATTGTTTAACCTCCACTCCCGGATATTCTAATAAGATGTTTACTAATGTACTTCCTTGCCCAGATCCAACACAACCAAGAATTCTTGAATCACACTGGCAACTATAGCCAACCACAATCGAGCACAGGAAGCTACACGGGAGTTATAATTATGGTAACACAAATTAAATTTCAGAACGGTATGGTCTCCTAGACCCACAAGTAAAGGTAAGGGTAATGATCTAATTATCAACAGCCCTGAAAACAAAACACAAAACCAAAACACACCTATAATATGATAAAATAAGGGCTTTTATTAAGCTTCTTTGGCATACAAGAAATTATTAAAAGCTGTTCTAAAATTCTGCTCAAAAATAAAAAGTCTCTATTATATAACTAAAATGGCTTACTACAAAATAATCAAGATCTTTAATGAGTATGTATGAATGTGCTCCAAAACTATAATTGTTCTACGGGAAATCCCACTTTTCGTGCAAACTAGCTTAGTTGTTTAGCTATTCAATTTATACTGTTACAATAGTTATATATTTTTCAAATATACAGGCATTTTGAAGCAAACGGCACAAGATTAATTTAACTAAACCAAGTTAGACGATATCATTTAATAAGATAATGATCCGCTAAAGAAAGTGGAGCCGTCTCAAAAAAAAGCGCTAAGAGGCAAAAGTTACTAAACGGATTTGCGATGCGATGCGATTGGAAAATTACTAAGTGATATTCCACTAGCCTCAGTTTTTTTCATTTTAGCATATTTGAATCGTCCTCCATTTCAAGGTTTAATGATTTGTTTTTAAACTTATAATTTTATATAAATTACAGTCTAACAAATAAACATACATATCTGTTTCTATTATTGCAGTTATTTCTTTTCCTTTATTTAATATTTATATATTTTTTGTTGTATTTTTTTTTCCAAGCTTATTTGTCAGGGAAAACTAGGGATACTGTACGCCCAGGGGCTTTAGACAAACTAAATTGTGCCACGGTTCAGATGGGTTAATAAACAACAATGTGTAGATTTGAAACAAAGCTAGAAAATGAAAATGGATAATTTCCTAGAGTATGGTTTCGTTATGTGGACGATGTTTTTGCAGTATTTAATACAAATGTATCCAAAGTATGTGATTTTATTGCCGAATTAAACACTAAATTTGACTCTATTAAATTCCCCCATGAAATAGGAATTAACAACAAATCACCTTTTCTTGCCGTATTAGTAATCAAAAATAGACACTTTAGAATTTGACATCCACAGAAATGTGAGTTACATTTCGATTTAATCACACCATAGTTTTCCACAAAAAGCAGCTAGTTTGAATTTTCTGGTTCATATATTAATACAGTTCCTCTTAAATAAAGAAATATACAACAGATAACTTGAATGTATTAAGAAGGTAGCTAAGTATAATGATTACTTCGTCTGTTAGTGGAAACATTAGTCAATAAACATAAAGCAAGGCAAATGTTAGAGCAATCTACGACTTTGAGAACAGATAAAACAGGCAAAACCGTTGTCTGTTTACAAGCGAATCACGCGAGGTTTTAATAGCGTTTTTAAGGAAGCCAATTGACAAGAAACATTGTCTACAAAAAAATTAGAAAATTTGATAGGTAACCCAAAGGAGAAAGATAAAACCACAGAAGTGTCGGGAATCTATGAAATAGGTTGTGAACTTAAATATGTTGGGCAAACTAAAAGAACTATTGAAACTAGATTTAAAAAACATTTAGCACAACTGGGATATCGAACTATTGATAAATCATATATTGCTCCGCATATTTGTAAAGTTAATAAAAAATGTCAGGCAGTCGCGACAGTCAGATGCTTACGAAAGTATATATGTATATATATATATATATATATATATATATATATATATATATATATATATATATATATATATATATATATATATATATATATATATATATCGTTAGAAATTTGAACAAAATTGTTTCGATGAATAGAGTTCAGTGTGACCTTCTTGGGAGGAATATTTGATAAGGACAAACGCTTTTACAAAAGCAAGTAATACAATTTAAATTACAGGGATTTAGGACTCAACAGTGGAGGGTCTGTCTGTATACCTTCCTAGAGGACGCTATTCGCGACTGCTTGGCAACTAACATATAAATAGTAGTTCTAGTTTCTATTCGCTTAGTTTATTCGTCCCTCTGATGACGCTAACGTTTGTTAGCGAAACGATTGTCAGGTCTAAAACTGTATTGTGAAGAATTGGGTTCTCTATATTGTCCAGTGCTTATCACAGGTTGCAATCTTCTTTCGTTGAATTTTCTTAATTAAAATTCACTGAAATACTTCGGCAGTTAATAAATCAATAAACGTGGTGTTCCGTGTCATTTATATTAAAATTTTGTGAGCATATCGTAGGCAGAAAATACAAAAGTGGTAGTTCGATTTTTTTCCTTGCAAAGTTACAAGCCTAACAAATATGATAGTTACATTCTACAACCCCCTTTGATTTGCGTGAAAAAATAATCTTAAGGGTTCTGATCAGGGGATCTAGGCGGCCATGCGGTAGGTGACCCTCGACCAATCCATTGTGGATAATTGTTGTCCATGAAGTTCCGCACCTCAATTCAGAAATCTCCTGGTACCCCATCCATTTGAATTCGTATGTCTGTTATGATTAGGACATCTTCTAAAAGTGGTGGTAATTTGTTGTAAGGAACAGTGGATAATTAGCGGCATTCAATCTTTTATGAATAATGTAGGGACCAACTAGCAAATCATAGATTAAGCAAGCCCAAACGTATTTCTTTTGTCTTAAAATTAGGCCTGCTACATGAATATAACCATACGAGATAGCCTGTATGACCTGTAGGAAACCCTCGGACGAAACACATCTGTTAATCAGCGCATTTTGAAAAATATTATTTGTTCAAATCTAATACATTATTATTAATTAATCTAGAAAATTCAATTGGGTATGTAACAAAGCTTATATAGAGGCAATGTGTGTAAACAATTTCACTAATGGGGAGATCCCGACTTTTAAATAAAAATAAAAATAAAAATCTTTGAATAAGAGCGAATTAGGCCACCCAGAACCCATATCCGGAGTTAGTTTTAATTTTTTTATGTTTGTATGTTTATATATATATATATATATATATATATATATATATATATATATATATATATATATATATATATATATATATATTTGTGTGTGTGTATGTCACACCGATAACTCAAAATACAATGAGCCGATTTTGATTAAATTTAGCAGTTACCTTCCCTTTGTAAGTGGCTTGGACAAGTTCGTTACCCAAGCAAATCGGATCAGGTCAATTTTTAGGAAAATTTTGAGTTTCATTCGAAAAAAATTGGCGTCTTCGAAAATAACGCAGCTATGATAACTAAATTTGGTACATAGGCTAACGTTATAAAAAGTAAACTGTGTACCAAAACTTACATCTCTTTGTCACAAGCATTTAATTAAAAGAAATGTTCGGTGCGAGATCATTTCTATGAAAATTCACTACCATAACGCACTTGCTGTGTCTAGACTTTTTTTCACTTTTTAAAGAAGGTAAACTTTCCGCAATTAGAATTATTTTGTAGAAAACATCACAATAAATTTCTAACTTCTGCAAAATATTCAATCGTTCTGTTATTAAATAATAATAAAAACATAATAATAACACAGTCTGGGAAATATGCTTATGTTATATTAATTTTACGAGGTCGTTGGCATTGTGATGCAACAATCCTTTTGCGGATACATACAATTTTAATAAGAGCAACTAAAGGTTAACGTTTTAATTTATTATTTTGCAATGTTTGGGGTATAATTTGTTCGTTTCTTTTTCCTCTTATTTGGGCAGACACTTGGAAATTTATATCATTCAGATTAAAATAGATATATGATTATTTAATGAAATATTGTCACTTGATTTTTAAATGTATGTCATCAAATTGGACAGCATTAAATTACTTGAAATTAATTACCAATATCATGAAGGATAGTAAGTTTTTTTTAAAGTTAGTAAATGTCGTCCGAGTTAAATCACTCTTCATAAAAAATTGATATTCACTGATTTAGAAATAAGACCTCTAGATTTAATAGAACAATTAGATGAGAGCTATAATCAACAATAACGTCACGTTTGACTAGGTTTGTCATGGAGATGCTAAGCTTGATTTCTATTTAAGGAAAGTTATGTTTGATCTTCAGTAAGTTACAATAACCTTGTCTGAAAAGTTTTAATCAGTAGACAACAAATACTTAACGTAACATCGTTTGCTAATTAGTTTCTTTTTAGTGAATTTTTATTTAAAAAAATCACTAATAGAGAGGTATCGATGGTGAGACTGCAAAAATTTTTGCAAATGAGCGCGAATTTGGGCCACCAGAACACATATCCGGGGTCAGTTTCGATTTTAATATGTTTATATATATATATATATATATATATATATATATATATATATATATATATATATATATATATATATATATATATATATATATATATATATATGTGTGTGTGTGTGTGTGTGTGTGTGTGTCCAACCGATAACTCAAAAAATAATTAACCGATTTTGATAAAACTCGGCAAGTGCCTTTCTTTTATTAATACCTTGGATGAGTTCGTTAGCCAGAAAAATCGGACTTGGTTTTCCAAAAAAATTTTGAGTTTTCTTTCAAAAAAAATTTAGTTCTCCGAAAATTACAAATATATTTCGATAAAATTTGGTGTACATATTGCTTTGGGAAAGACCTAATTATGTGCCAAAATTCAGCTTTCTAGCGTTACAAAAAATTGAGCTATTCAAATTTGAAACATTTATGTTTAATATCACCGCGTTTCATTGTCAATAGCTTATATGAAATCTAGTATGTCGTTGCCGTGGTCAAGGAGCATTTGATATTATTGCGCAGGTCTGTTAGACGCTGTAACTGATGTCGTATGGTATTGGTATGAGATTATTTATATGTTTATTTGTTTGAGTCGACGAATTATTTGTGTCATTTGGGAAATTTTTATATACAAGTGCAAATTATTCCTTTATTAATGTTAGTGGGTGGATTAAACAGTGTTTGTTATGTTTTATAAACACATATAAAGGATCGAAGTTTTACCAAAGGGCTGATATGCAGCAGGTTAGTTCTTACTCTCTAATGTTTTGGCGGCAGTTTCAGTTAAGTTTATGGTTTAACCGTCCATAATTTTTAGCTAATTTTCGTACAAAAAATTCGTCAATGATGAGACCGCGACTTTAGAATTTTAAAGATTTCTTCAAATGAGCGCAAACTAAGCGCCCTGGTATCCATATCCGGGTTTACGTTCAGTTTTGATCTGCTTACATATATACAGGGTGACGAGTTTCTACGGTAAAGCTGAATATAGTTATTATTATACAAGAGCCAAGAAAAAATTGTATAAGTTAATTATAGGGTGTCTTGAGCTGCATCTTATAAAATTATTTTGACAATCACCGGCTGGCCCACAAGTCGATCGTTGGTTATCCCTACAATTTTTTTTCGAACAGCCTTATTTTATTGCATTTTTTATCGAAATATGTTTGTAAGAAAAAAATCAAGACGCAGTAAGTGCGATTTGGTCGCAAATTTTCATTAAATGCTTCAAATTTAGATAACTCAATTTGCTATTAACCTAAGATTTGTTGGTTAGAAAATCAACGTTTGAGGTATATTGTCGGAAATTTTGTGTACATTTTCAAACAATAAGTTATTTTGATAAAATATGGCACATTGTTTCTACTATATAGGTTATACCGGTAACCAAATTGATGACTGCTTGCATTAAAAAGACATATTTGATATTCAAAGCATTTTTATAAAAATTCACTGCCATAACGCACTTGCTGCGTCCAGAGTTTTTAGATTTTTATACGATAGCCATTTGAATTGCCAATGTTCACAATTTTTGTTTTACACTATTTTAAGAATTTGATAATCACTTTTACAGGCATGGGCGGAACACTTGCCATCTGAACGGGGGGTGGGGTGGTGGTGGCGTGGTGGTTCTGTGGTGTTCTAGGGTGGTCCTGTCATTTTGACTTGAGATCTTTTAAAAAGCAAAATGAATGTTGATGATAAAAGACACCAACTTTAATATCGATCAAACAAAACACAACCACAAAATAATAGTAGTTTGTAATATACCTACAAAGTAAACAAATCGAAAAACTATGAATTAAACGACAAAAAAATACCTCTTGGATTTAAAAAAAAAGGTTTTAAATTAACTTTAATTTTCAGTTTTATTGTGAGAATAGTTCCAGAACGTGATCGGCTGTAATATCTTATTTAACTAAATCATTTTCTATGCTGATGATAGAAACATTGGCGAATCGATTTTAAGTCATTGTAGTTCTGGTCCAATTTTTAATTCTACACATGGCAGAAAAGCTGCGCTCACAACCAGCAGAACTTCTAGGCAACGAAATAGCAATTTGTATTAGTTTGTAGAGATTTGACCCTTCATGTCCAATGGTACTTTCCACTGCACAATCAATATTTTTTGTAGGAATCTGCTGCTTTCTTTTTGATACCCTAATTGGCTCCAAATATGGTTTCACTTTTCGTCGAAAACGTAAGTAAATTAAAAAATTTGTTGGGTAATACGAAAGACAAAGACAAAGTCACTGAAATGTCGGGCATTTATGAGATTAGTTGCAAAGATTGTGATCTTAAATACGTGGGCCAAACTAGGAGAAACATAGCCACCAGATTTCGTGAAAACCTCGCACAGTTACGATACGGTACGGTGGACAAATCATGTGTGGCACAACATATATGAGATAATATTCACCACATTCACAAAGAAAATTTGAAACTTGTCAAAAATGTTAGACAACAATCTATGCTTGATTAATTAGAAAGTATTTTTATATTAAGGTCTATTAAGAACAAAACTTCATTAAATCGTGCGGCACCTGTAATATCAAGCCCTTTATTTTCTCTTTGCATTTGACCGCTTAAACACTCCTAATTTATCTGATAGAATAATAAATTATTGTCAATAACTCGGCTGGTTTATACTTATACTAATATCTATGTTTGTCTCGACTTAAAGACCTGTTCGGTTTGTTGTATCTATGTAGTCAATATAAATACTTTCACGTAGAATTAAAATCAATATAAATTCAGTTTTTATGTAGTATTTTAGTTGAATTATTTATCCTTTGTTGGAGTTAACATGGTGAGACAGACACCTGGGTTTTTAGTTTTCTATTTAAAAAAGATGTGTTAAGTTGATGTTGTTTATCTCACCAGATGTCTTTGTCGGCATGATCCAATATCCATATAGTAAATTTCTAGATCGAAAGGAAACGTGCTGATTCTTTAAATAACTCGGGTCCTTTTAAACCTATATTAGATAAGGGTCATAAATTTGTCGACCAGAAGATTAAAGCAGGTCTCCGACCTCGTAGTTCACTGCGCAATAAACAAACGATCGTTCTTGGACGACAACTTTACTTCGGACTAGTTCGTTTACCTTGACGCGATATAAATACACGGGATCTAGTTTTTTATGTTAGAATTTTCTTCCTCTGAAGATGTTGACATTGTCAACGAAACGATCGTAAGGTCTCTGAAATATGTGTTGTGGTGATTTGGGTGTTCTCCAAGTGTACTTATTAGTGCACATCACAGGTTCCAGTTTTCACATAGTTATCCTAAATACGTTGGGCAGACTAAAAGAACCATTGAAACCAGATTTAAGGATTTGGCACAGTTGAGCTACAGTAGTATACACAAGTCATGCGTGGCATAACATATTTGAGATAACAATCACCACATAGATAAAAAAAATCTAATGGTTATCAAAAATGTTAAACAACCGGTGAAATTAGACGTCTTCGAGAGTATTTATATCTCTAAGGTCATACAAAGTAAAAGTTTCCTAAACCGAGCCCCGCCATTGATTAACAGCTCTTTGTTTGCCCTGCCTCTTTGATATAAAAGATCTTCCGAAATTCGGTAGGTAAAGTTATAACGGGATCTAACAAGGACGTGCGGCAATTAAAATACCTCTGTCTCTTATCTAACACTTAGTATAAATGTAATGTGTAGTAGTTAAGTAGTATAGAATTTTTATTCCTCTGATGGCACTAACTTTGTTAGTGAAACGATCGTCAGGTCTTTAAAAGATGTGTTGTGGTGAATTGGGTTCGCCAAGTGTACTTATCAGTGCTCATCGCAAGTTTCAGTCTTCACTTAGTAATATATAATAAATCAGATTTAATATTATCTGGCGCAGAGTTCAAAACATTTTGATACTTATTTTTTAATGCCTTTTAAATGTAAGACTATTGAATTTTCTTAAGTTGACAGCAATTTAATACCAAAACATTCACTTAATGATTATTATATGCAAACCAGAAGTGCAATTACTGCAGCCTATCCACTACAAATTGAGGGTATTGATAATTTGTTTGAGAGCCTGGGTGGTTCTGTGGTAAGAACGTGTGTCTCTGAACCGAAGGGTACTGGGTTCATTCTCTATTAGCGAATTTTTTAAAATAAAAATTCAATAGAGGTTTACATAAATGTACACAATGAAAATGGCAAAAAATATAAACAATAAAAATAAAGGTAAGATAAATGATATTAGTCATATCTTTCATTACTTATCTTTTACTATCTATGTATCCAAGGTGGCTGAAACGACAATCATTTGTTATAACTTTTTTACGGCAATAATGACATAAGAAGGGCGTCATCTACCACTGTCAACGTGTGAGGTACAAAAGAACCTTGTACATAATCGTCTCTGGCTGATGATTAACATGAACGCTGGTGGCCAGAAAACAAAGCAAACTAAAGTAGAGCAGCACTCTTTAAGCAGCTGAGATTAATTAAGAAGTCTAGATCTTCAGGAACACAGCATAACTATAATTATTAAGAAACAAATGAACCGCTAACGCTTGGCTTAGAGTGATGCGATATATAATTATCTAAATCATTGCCGTCCTTATCTAGGTCTCTTATTATTACCGATACAAGATTTTATACACACATGAGCATATATATATATATATATATATATATATATATATATATATATATATATATATATATATATATATATATATATATGCAGAGAAGAATAGCGCGAAGTGCCATCTCTGGTTGTGTGATGTTTCTAGGCTACACGCATACATAGTACAGAAAGAAGGAAACTGTAGGAAAAACCTAGCGTGAGAAAACAACTACTCCCCTGGCTATTACAACGACGGTCATTGAATTACATCACTCGCTAGCCACCATAACTTTAGTACTGCCGGGACTGTTGAAGAGCAGGAGACACAGGCTTGTTTAGTCCTTTTTGGACTCTTCAGCATGCCATACCTGCACTCCAACAAGTCGGCCTTAAGGGAGGCACTGCCATACAATCTTATATAATGTAAATCAGAGAAATCTATGTCATTTCATCACTTATATTAGTGAATTTTCGTAGAAAAAATTCACTAATGGGGAGATCCCGACTTTTGATTTGCAAATAAGCGCGAACTAGGACCCCTAGAACCCATATCCGGGGTCAGTTTCAATTTTTATATGTTTATATATATATATATATATATATATATATATATATATATATATATATATATATATATATATATATATATATATATATATATATATATATATTATATATATATATATATATATATATATATATATATATATATATATATATATATATATATATATATATATATGTATCACACCGATAACTCAAAAAATAATGGGCCGATTTATAAAATTTGGCATGTACCTTTCTTTTGTAAATGGCTTGGATAAGTTCGTTAGTCAGGAAAATCGGACGAGGTTTTCCGGGAAAATTTTTAGTTTTCATTCGAAAAAAATTCTTATCTCAAAAAGTAATAAGCAGATTTTAATAAAATTTTGCATGTACCTTCCTTTTGTAAATGGCTTTGACAAGTTTGTCAGTCAGGAAAATCGAAAGAGGTTTTCCGGAAAAATTTTGAGTTTTCATTCGAAAAAAATTCTTATCTCAAAAAGTTATAAGCCGATTTTAATAAAATTTTGCAGCTACCTTCCTTTTGTAAATGGCTTTGACAGATTTGCCAGTCAGGAAAATCGGACGAGGTTTTCCGGAAAAATTTTGATTTTTCATTCGAAACAAATTCTTATCTCAAAAAGTTATAAGCCGATTTTAATAAAATTTGGCATGTACCTTACTTTTGTGAATGGCTTTGACAAGTTTGTTAGTCAGGAAAATCGGACAAGGTTTTCCGGGAAAATTTTGAGTTTTCATTTGAAAAAAATTTTTATCTCAAAGAATAATGGGCCGATTTTGATAAAATTTGGCACGTACCTTCCTTTTGTAAATGGCTTTGATAAGTTTGTTAATCAGAAAAATCGGACGAGGTTTACCGCAAAAATTTTGGGTTTTCATTTAAAAAAAAATTATCTTAAAAAATAAAAAATGTATGATAACCAAATTTGGTAGGTAGGTTTACGATATAAAAAGTAAACTATACACCAAAATTTAGATTTCTATGTTACAAGAAAAAAAAGTTATAATAAAATATTTTGTGCCAGATCATTTCTATGAAAATTCACTACAATAACGCACTTGCTGCGTCCAGACATTTTTTTACTTACATTTTCTCCTGTTTGATAGATTTTTTTCCATATATAGTTATTCCTACGCGTAGGCTATTAGTATTTTTTTATTTTCACTACTACCTACCATGATATAAAGCATTTTGTTTTAATTGCTTCAGTCACGGTCTACTTAATATCATACTAATTTTTTGTTTATTTTACATAAAGAAAAAAGCAAACTCCCTAAACTGATTCACTACTACTACCATTTAATGAAAAAAGATAAATATAGAGTTTGTTATAAAAACAGAACTCGACTATCGTGATATATATAATTTTGGATATCGTCATGACAACTAGAAAGTTCTACTATGACCCTATATAACATTTCGGTTTTATAAAACATCTGATTTTTTGAAATATTACAGAAAGAAAAAAATTATCGTTCTTAGTTTTTTGTCTATACTTATATAGTTACCTATGTAAAATTTTAAATCTGAAAGGAGTTCAGAGATGCCTTGACAATTGTGCAACCTTGGAAATCCCAATCGTTGACACTCAAAATGGTATATATATATATATATATATATATATATATATATATATATATATATATATATATATATATATATATATATATATATAGTGGCTCCTGGATAATGGATCACTAAATATATGATAGATAAATGTAGTTTACTTATAAATTTTTATGTATCTCTACAAAGAGCCAATATAGGTATAGGAAATGATATATGCATTTGATTTAGAAAAAAATTTGGTGCAACTGGTGTGGGTTCCGGGACATTGTGGCGTAGACGGTAATGAGGTGGCGAATGATCTCACAAGACTTGGTTCCCGGCGGCCGTTCTGTGGCCCGGATCCCGGTAGGCATAAGTAGGAAGACGGTATCTGTCGCCTTAGACAGGTGGACTGAGGATGCCATGGAGAGGCACTGGGGGTCGGCTGGTGGCTATAGGCAGGCGAGGGACTTCGTGAAGGGGCCGGACAGAGATAAGACTGTCTGGATACTCGGTAGCAGTCGACGTGCGCTTCGCCGCATCCTTGGGGTGCTGACAGGTCACTGCGCCCTTAGAAGACACCTCACATTGATAGGTGTCGAGAGGGATCCCATTTGCCAGGAATGCGGCGAGAATGAAGAGACGTCTTACCACTACCTGTGTGATTGCGAGGCTTTTGGAAGTCTTCGAGCAGAATTGTTCGGTTCCGAGGACTCTGCAGAGGAACCAGGTAAGTACCGTCCAATGGAAGACCGTCATGGCCTTCATTTAGAGGTCGAGGCGGTTTGGCGACAGACCCGAGGAAGTGTAGAGGATGGTTGCTGGGTTGCCGGGGTTGGCAAAACAGGCCCATTGTGGCCTACTTGCCTGGCGTCGGCCACTGCTACTGCTACTAGAATAAAATCTAGATTATGTAAATGTAAAAATATATATGGTGGCCCATTTGAAACAAGTGTTAAAATCTACAATTGTAGCACCCACATGCTAAACAGTTGATAGGAATATGGCCATATTATGTCTGTACTCCTTTTGATCACTAAGTTATAGCAATATAGCAGTTTTTTCTCAAATGAATGTAGGTAACTCGAATAGAGCTGCAGATAAGACATAATGCATCGAGTTATATTAAAATTACAAAAAGAAAACAGCAAATCGAAAATTGCAAGAATATATAGGGTGTTTCATTTAGAATAAAAGACTAAAGTTCTGCCAGGAAAAAATGAACCCGCCTGTAGAGATTGCGGTATTTTTTGGACAATGCAGGATATTGATGTCAAAGATCTATCAGAATTTGTTTTTAAATTTAGAGATAACCATAACTCTTCGACACGTGTAGGGAAACAGCCTGTATATAATACTATATCTAAATAGTAATAATTTTACCCTTTATAAACTCCATGTGCAGCTCTTCCGATCTATAACATTTCGCGATAAGTAAAAAATGTAATCCCTTAATTTTTCCATTTTTTCCACTGTGGGAAAAACATGCAAGAAGGAGTATTTAAACTTATCGCGGCACTGTCCAGTGAGTTTATGAAGAGTAAAAGTAAAAAAATAAATAAAAGCGGAAAAATGCAAAATAGAACTTTATTATTTTTACAAATATAAGAATACATCAATAGTACCTGAAAAAGTAGACCGATTAAACTTATTTGAGAAACTTTCCAAAAATACACATGCACATAAAATTTGAAACTGACCTTGGTATCGCGTTAAGTTGAAGAAATTTTTCTTAAGTCGTCAGAAGGGAATTTTCGGCAATTTACCAACGCACAATCAAATCTAAGTCTAAGATTTGCTTTGTCTGCGAATGTGATTATCAAATTGCTACATACCTTATTATTTACTACACGCCACCTTGATCACAAATAGGAGAAACGGTGATTGGGCTGATAATGTATGTACAAATCTTTTACCTTACCATATACGATTTGATTTATGTGTACCCTATAATCTATGATATTTAGTTTATCATTTATATTAGAATTGTTCAATAATAACATGTTGAAATTACTAGAATTACTATAGTACCTTCCATTTCAAAACCGCGACGAGATTATTCAGTTACACAGTGGACTGGTAAGACAGTCATGCGTAACGCATTTCTTTATGAAATCAACAAGGGAAGATCCTGTCATTATCTATACATGAGTAAACGATCACTTTTCTAGAATTACCTCTACATGAATTAAACAAAACGATTACATAAGATTGCTATTATGCCTTGCGTAGCACAGGTGTGCGTATGTTTTGCTTTTGGAACGGTTCAAAAACTGTAATTTTAATGAAACAACAAAATGTTAAAATACGCTACTAACTGTTTTTATATGTACCTACATAATGGAGGTTAATGCCTTCATAAATACATATAACGAAAAATAACTATAAAATATCCAGTTAGGATGATAATATCTTAATTAAAATCAAGTAAGCTACACCTGCATCAAATATTTAGTTATTAAACAATATAATACATAATCTAAACAGTTGCGTAAAATGTTTTAAGATGCCGAGTGAGTTGTGCCACCTAATATATACACGGTGGTCACTTTTAACTTGCTAACTATGGGTTAAATTGCAAAAAACGTGCGTAATCTATGCTTATTAGCGAATTAAAAAAAATCGCTTATGGGGAGATCTGTGTTTATATATATATATATATATATATATATATATATATATATATATATATATATATATATATATATATATATATATATATATATATATATCCGACCGATAACTAAAAAAATAATGGACCGATCTTGATCAAATTTGCTGAGTATCTTCATTTTGCAAGTGGCTTAGACAAGTTCGTTAGCCAGGAAAATCGGACCAGGTTTTCCCGTAATATTTTGTATTTTCTTTATAAAAAAATTCATATCTCCGGAAATAACAAAGTAATGGCAACCAAATTTGGTACGCGTGTTTGTATTATAAAGTGTGAGCTCTGTACCAAAATTTAGACAAAGAAGTTATGGGCAGTTAAAGCAACAAATTTTGGAGTTTTCCTCAAAACGTCAAACTCGCGATTTTAAACGTCAACATTGACAATGTTTAGGCAAAGAATGTGAAAGAAATACCGATTGTGAAAAGAAAATGTTGCAAGAAGAGTGTTCTGCAAACCCTTAAGTTTCTGATTCAACCGTCATTGCCCTTTATTTTACTAAAATATTTACAGAATATCCATTTCAAATAGACCCTTTCTCTGATGCTTTGGCTGTCAGTTTAGTTAGGTTTGGTGGCTTTTTGGATATGTATTTGTAGGTTTAGTGAAGTTTATGGTTTAACGGTCTATAATTTTTGTAGCTAATTATCGTAGAACAAATTTGTTAATGCATTTTTGCATTTTTATCGAAATATGATGCGTTTGTAAGAAAAAAAACTGGACGCAGTAAGTGCGTTTTGGTAGCGAATTTTCGGTCAATTTGCAGATTAGCTCCCGAAAGCTTTTCAAAAAACTGTTTTCAGAAACCTGCCTAGCCCCCCCCCTGAATCCACAAAACCCAAGAAAAATTTCTTGTCCTACCCCCCAAGAAAGTTACGGGACCAGGAGTGAATAGGGGTGCTGGGTAGGGTGGCTAGTAAAAAGGAAATATGAGCAGAAAATGCGAATAAAACGGGCTTGAATGTTGTCTTTTTCACATCTTGAAGCCATATCCCCCTTAAACCCTGCCTACCCCGCACAGCACCCCTATTCCCCAAAACATTTCTTGTTTACACTCCCCAAGGAAGTTACGGGACCAAGAGTGAATAGGGATGTATAATTTTTTTAGCTAATTTTCGTGGAACAAATTCATTAATGCATTTTTCAATTTTTTATCGAAATATGATGCGTTTGTAAGAAAAAGATCTAGACGCAGTAAGTGCGTTTAGGTAGCGAATTTTCGGTAAAATTGCAGTTTAGCTTCCTAACGCTTTTCAAAACACTGTTTTCAGAAACCTGCCTAGGCCCCCCCTGGATCCACAAACCCCAAGAAAAATTTCTTGTTCACACTCCCCAAGGAAGTTACGAGACCAGGAGTGAGTAGGGGTGCATAAATTTTTTTTTTGCTAATTTTTGTAAAAGAAATTCGTTAATGCATTTTTGCATTTTTTATCGAAATATGATGCGTTTGTAAGAAAAAAACTGGACGCAGTAAGTGCGTTTTGGTAGCGAATTTTCGGTAAATTTGCAGTTTAGTTCCCGAACTATTTTCAAAAAACTGTTTTCAGAAACCTACGTAGGGCCCCCCTGAATCCACAAACCCCAAGAAATATTTCTTGTTCACACTCGCCAAGGAAGTTACGGGACCAGGAGTGAGTAGGGGTGTATCATTTTTTTAAGCTAATTTTCGTAGAACAAATTCGTTAATGCACTTTTGCATTTTTTATCGAAATATGATGCGTTTGTAAGAAAAAAATCTGGACGCAGTAAATGCGTTTTGGTAGCGAATTTTCGGTAAATTTGCAGTTTAGTTCCCGAACGTTTTCCAAAAAAATGTTTTCAGAAACCTGCCCCCATCCCCCTCCCTCCCATGGATCCACAAACCCCAAGAAAAATGTCTTGTTCACACCCCCCAAGGAAGTTACGGGACCAGGAGTGAGTAGGGGTGCTGAACGGGGTAGGTAGTAAAAAGGAAATATGAGCAGAAAATTCGAATAAAGCGGTCTTGAAAGCTGTCTTTTTTACATTTTGAAGCCATATCCCCTTAAACCCTGCCTACCCTGCACACCACCCCTATTCACTCCCAGTCCCATAATTTCCTTGGGGGGTGTGAACAAGAAATTTTTCTTGTGGTTTGTGCATCCAGGTGGGGTCCTAGTAATGTTTCTGAAAACAATTTGTTAAAAAGCATTCGGGTGCTAATCTGCAAATTTACCGAATTTTCATTAAATCCTTCAAATTTCAATAACTCAATTTGCTATTAACGTAAGCTTTGTTGGATAGAAAACCAACATTTAGGTTTATTTTCGGAAATTTTTTGTATATTTTCAAACCATAAGTAATTTTGATAAAATATAGTACATCGTTTCTACCACATAGACTATACCGGTAATCAGATTGATGCCTGCTCGCATTTGCTATTAAAAACATTTTTATGGAAATTCACTTCCATAACACATTTGCTGCATCTAGACTTTTGAAAAATGTTTATATTGTTTCAAATAATAAATTTATTTCAATGAAATATGGTACATTGTTTCTACTATATAGGCAACCAAGTTTGATGCCTGCTTTCATCAAAGAAAGACATTTGCTATTAAAAATATTTTAAAGAAAATTCGCTACCATAACGCACTTGCTGCGTCCAGAGATTTTTATAATCTAAAGACAAATTTTGAAAAGATCCTATCATGTGGTGAGTTGTAAATAATAATTGCAACATTCTTATTCAAAAAGGTAGATATCTACAATATTTATATCTGGAGTAGTAGGTATAGATGGTATATTCTGAGACCTCCACCCGGCTACAGAGCCTGCGTGTGATGTCAGGGTGGTGAAACAAAGATGGTGGACGGATCGAGTGTGACCGGAGGTCTAACCTGAGATGAGTAATCCAAGAGAGCAGCTGTTGGCATGGAGATAAGAAGAATTTGAAACTTGAAAAGCTATCTGACATGAGCATTAAGAGGATCCGACATTTTGATATTCTAAAACAAATGACGTAAGCAAATATGGCGGTTAGCACATGCGCGCACCACCTTTTTAAGTTTACCACTCCACATGTGTGGTATCTCACACGATGGAGGTGGCCGCTTCACGGTCCCTAAAATTCTTACATATTTGAGCTCCACTCGTCAGGACGAATACGGTGATTTGTTTTATTTTTGACATAAGTATTCAAAAAAAACCTTGGACAAGAACAAGTACTTAGTCTCGAAGTTTATTTACAAATCAAAACAAAAATACAGAAGCGTGGAAGTAAAGTTAAATAGTATGTTCAAATGATCCTCCATTAGCTGCCAAACAATATCCTAAACGATTATAAAATTTAGATCTAACATTGCACGTTTGGTATTGTGTGATTCTATCCCACTCTGACGAAATTGCGTTTTAAAGTTGCTGGAGTAACTAACGTTAGTATAGATTTTTGATTTAATGTGGCGCCAAAGAAAAAATTATTTGGTGTCAGATCTGGAGAGTTTGGAGGCCATACAACATTATGGTTTGGCCCAATAATATTACCTTGAAAACTATGGCGTAAATAATCTCGCACTGCAAGGGTTTTGTGTGCAGGACATACATCCGTATGATCAAAGATCTCTTGAGTTTCACTATAAACATCGTTTAATGGAGAACCTATTCTATTCTACAATAAGCTTAAATAACCTCCCCCATTTAAATTTCCATCAATATAAAACGTGACCGTAATCTCATCGGTGAAGCAAACGTTCTTTAAGAAATCTCTGTCATTATTTACCATTTCCATCATTTGATAACTAAAGTGAATTCTTCGCTCTCTATCACCATCCCTTAATACTTGATGTGCAGCTGTATTTAAATGACTTACAACCATGTTCTAAAAATTGTTAAAGAATGCTCACTAATTTTGTTAGCAAGTTTCCTAATACTCAAATTTTTATTTCCTTCGACATGCAGTAAAATATTCAATTCCTTTTCGTTTGAATTTGCTCTTACTTTCTTTCCATTTAATTCCTTACTGCACCTACAGTTATTCAAAAGTGTACCCTTGGTTTCAAGCTTCGCCACCAATCGTTGATCTGTCGATTTATTTTGTATTGGTCATCTGTATATTGAACGCTGAACAAATCACATACATTTTGCAAACTATTGCCTAAATAGTATAATTTTATAATTTGAACTTTCTCTTCGATTCTGTGATTGTAATTAATTGTAAGGTTTGTGATGTTAACAACGGATCTTGGAAATTAGGCTGCCATCCCTTGCCCACCGACGTGCCGTTGGTGACCTCTCTCTCTCTTATAGATATCTGCACGGGCACTGTTCAACTGTTCAGAGGAGCTTTCTTCCATAGTTCCTCCACCTGCTGCCCCCAACAGATCTACCAGGGGAACAGAGCAAAGGCACCCTTTTACTGCCCAGGTCACCAGACATAGAACATCTTGTTATGCCCGCTCTTTTGTCCCGAGGATTACCAAGTTGTGGAATTCCTTGCCGGCATATGTTTTTCCTTCTCCCCCGAACCTCCAAACCTTCAAGTCCAGAATTAACAAGTTGCCTCTTTCCTCCTTGTCGACACTCATGGTACGATAGTATTTAGGCTGTAAGCCCTCGTGGTGTGTTGTTGAAATAAAATAAAAATAGACTTGTAATGTGATGCTTTTTAAAAAGTCTAATAGAATTTTGCTCCAAAATAAGCATGGAAGCTAATATTTGAGCATTTAAACATTTTCATGCAAATCCCTATTTTGCGTCGTCAGTTGAGGAACGCTGTATTTATATTATATGAACAAAAAATCTAAAAAAACTTTAAATATGGGTTCTAGGAGCTCTAATTCGCCGTCATTTAAATATTTTTTTAATTAGAAGGTTGTTACCTATCTCTCTCTAGAAGCGAATTTGTCTTGTGTGTGTGTTGGTGTGTATGTTTTTTTACGTCGGTCTATTTCCGCTACTATGGCCAATCACCGACGCCAGGGAGCATTTTCATCTCACTATCTTGGAAATTTTGCCAAACCCCTGCCTTCTGTAAGGAGGGTAGGGTCTTTGACATGCCCGACATTGCACGGACACGGAACCGCTGGCTTTATGCCCCCTCCACAAGGCGGAAGTGCAGACATTCAACTTACTCAAATACAATTCCACAGCCTCGGTTGATGGGAATTGTATAGTAGGTACTGAAAAAAGTGAAAGGAGAACCCTGGGATCGAACCCAGTACCCTTCGGTTCAAAGGCACACGTTCTTACCACTGAACCACCGAGGCTCCCGAAATTGTCTTGATGTGTGTGTGTCCTGTTTGTATTATTATAATCCTATACTTTTATATAAAAACAACGACGAATAGCCGAATTGTTGTTAAACAAGTTTTCTAATACCGATCATTAAATTTGATGCAAAAATACACGTATTAAAACCACAGAACTTTGTTAACGATACAATCCGTATTTTTTCTAGAAAACAATCGAGAGTCTTATAAAAACATGAGATATATGTTAATATCTATGAGATAAAAGTATATACCTAAATTGTGTTTCTTGGTATGCAAAACCTGATTGAATAAGCATTTTTTTCACCTTATTAGCATTCGACGTTAATTATCTATAGCGTCTTATAATAAATTACCAGTTGAAATTAGTGTTAATGTTTTGGCTGACTAAAAATTAAAATAAACACTGATTTTCACAAAAACCTGTTTCGTTAATGGACTGGTTAAACTAATTTTTTAATTAATTACGTTCCAATCAGCAGGATGTTAGGATCAAATTCGATATTGAAAAATGTTTTTAAGTGGGTTTATCGAAAATATAAATAATAATCACACATGGCCTTAACTTTGAAGGAGAAAGCTGTAGTAGCCATAATCTATTTTCAGTAAAAGCGTGGCATAATAAAAAAACGAATTGGAGATTCCAAACGCACTGATTAAGATGTTCTGACGTCAATAAAACCACTTAAAGCAATCTGATTAAGAAACTTCCAAAAATATGCCATTTATTTATTATTTACTTATCTGGTAACATTATACACAATACCTTATCCAAAAGGCAAAGCCTCACGTTTGTTCATGTAAAATAAGATAGTTTTCATAAATAGTTACTTTCAAATGTTTAGCTCTCATTAAAAAGTCTCTCAAACATTTTATACAAATCTTGTTGTATTTGAAATTTTATACATCGCTGATATTTCTACAACCATTCTTATATTAAACTCAGTCTTAGAATAAAATCGATCCACATTTATTGGCAAATGCCTTAGTAAATGCAAAATGCTGCTGCAATAATTTTGATGTTTCGACAAACTTTTCCAAAAAAGCCTGATTTACTTCCCAGAAAAACTGATCCAATTGAGCTAGTTACCAAACATATACAAGGCTTTGTCCGAAGAGTATTGTATTTATTATATTCATTTCAATATATATTATAAAGTCTAAATGTAGCAAGTGCGTTATGGTAACGATTGTTCATAAAAATGTTTCTATCTAAAAAAATGGCCGGATAAATAGTTAATAACATATATGCAGAAAATGCATTTGCCAAGTGAAAGCAAGTCACAAATAAAACTGATAAATTTTTTGTAATATTTGCCCGTCGTCAGAATCTTCCTTTAAATATGATTAAATGTGACATTTCGTCGGCACTATTCCAAATTGCTGCCAAAACATCGCCGATAATGTCAAATGCAAATGCACTTTCTGCCAATCTGTTAGTCGTATGATCGAGAGTATTAGTTAAAACATAAATTTAAGACCCTGCTAAAGGTGTTTTATGCAATGTGTGCTCTACATAAACCGGATGAATTCCACAATTGGTTTTTAAATCACCAATTTTGACGTTCATGCGTAACAAAACAAACACTTGCCTCTAGATTTGTGGGTGGCTCAGACCACAGAATACACTCTCTTTCAGCAAGACAACTGTCGTGTAAAATTGCAGGCTGTATAACTTCATTTAGTAACGAAAAAGAACCAACGCCATTTTAAATGATTTAACGAGAATCTAAAATGTACAACATTCATTTCTTTTGAACTGGTATCAATTAGACAAAACTATAAGTAGATAGTCGGACACCTGGGCTCATCCCCTCCACTTTTTACTGCGCATGCGCGTGACGTCATGCGCATGCGCTGACCTGCGCAGACCTGTGACAGTTGACAGCTGACCTGTCAGATTTGACAGGTGTCAAATGTCACTGACCTGACAGCTGTCAACGTCAGCTGTCACCTGACCTGACATGTGTCAACGTCAAATGTCACCTGACCTGTCAGATGACGTCACAAGCATTCCAAGATGGCTGACCTGTCATAGACAGTTGCAAGCCGGGTTCTCTCTATGGAACTAACCTGAGATGACGTCACAAGCGTTCCAAGATGTCTGACCTGTGTCCATAGATAGCCACAAGCCAGGTTAGGTATTAACTGTCTTGTGATGACGTAAGATGTTCCGTCTGACCTGTGTCCATAGATAGCCACAAGCCAGGTTAGGTATTAACTGTCTTGTAATGACGTAAGATGTTCCGTCTGACCTGTGTGTCCATAGATATCTACAAGTCAGGTCTCCATGTGTGTATTTGAAGAATACCATCTGTCTGATTGTTTATTAAGGTTATGTATGTATTTGTTTATTAAGGTTAGGTGTTCGTATACAGACTGATTACCAAGCCATTTTGATTGTTTATTAAGGTTATGTTTGTATTTGTTTATTAAGGTTATGTTCACACACGTGTTGATTACCAGTCATATGATTGTTTGTTAAGGTTATGTTTGTATTTGTTATTTGAATGCAAACAGACATGATAATACAAGAGTGTACTTACATACAACAAGAGACGTCAGCCTTCTTTCACAGCTTAATACACACACTACTGAACAGGTGTCTTCTGTGTTGAGGATACAGACAGACAACTGATTGCCATTGTTGAAGCTTATACATGCTGTTTAACAAACACGTCATGACAGTTCAAAGTCTTTGCTTAAACTGACAGATGCATGTGTATTTGAAAGAAAAGCATTCGCCTGAACTTAGATTTGAACCCACGAACCTCGAATCAGCCGTTGTTTGCTTTACATATATACACTGTCCCTAAACCAATAGCTCCACAGACACACACGTTAAAAGTTTGTTCGCTGTTGTATATATAAAACAAAGCCAGTTGTTGTTGTTGACATATGAGGTTAGGTGTTTGTATACATGTTGATTACCAATCATCTGATTGTTTAGTAAGGTTATGTTTGTATTTGTTATTTGAATGCAAACAGACATAATAATAAGAGTGTACTTACACACAGCAAGAGACGTCATCCTTGTTTCACGACTTAACACATACTGAACAAGTGTCTCTGTCTCTTGAAGGATAAACAACGTTTTACAGTTGTTAACCTTGATCCTGTTTGAGCTTGTCTGTGTATCTGTTTAATATACACAAGAGAGAGGCCCTCTTAAAGGTAAACAACCTGTCAGTTGATGACCTTGTGTTATATCTGTTCAATAACCCCACATTATTCGTGTTTGAGCTTGTCTAGAATACAGTCGTTAGAAGTATGACATCATCCATGTAAAAACAAATACAGTTTAAAACGGTTACTGTGGGTAATATGTATAAATAGGTTACACACAGACACTCTTAAACATATTCACAAGTCAGTTGTTGTTGAGAAAAGACTTACTGCAGTTTGTTCTAACCCAAATCTGTTTTAAAATGGCTACATTAAGTGATGTGTGTTACCAACAAATTAAAGACAACTTCTGGTATGGTCTATTTGGAGACTTTCAACTTATTATCGATAAAAACACTGGCTATTTTAATGCAACTAAACTGTGTAAAACTAGTAATAAAAAAATGTATCATTGGTTGGAAAATAAGAAAACTAAAGAGCTGATTGCCTATTACAACAGTCTGCTAAAGGAAGAGTCAGGGTATCTGAATACCGATACCCTCAATATTTCAACTGAGGGAGCCCACTTAGAGTTATCGCCTGGAGCCGGACTACTACCTCTCTTAAAACGGAAGCAACAACTCAAGTAATACCAACAACAGCTACATATCTGGTGGACTTTGGTGGGAGACAGGCTGAAAACAACTTGATATCTGGTACATATGTGTGTAAAGATTTAATATTAAATTTGGCTTGTTGGATATCCAATCAGTTCTATAAAAAATGCAACCAAATTATTTATGATTTTTTCCTAAACGAATTTGATCAGAAATACAGGGACAGCCTAGATGCGATTGAAGTAAAATTAATGGAGATAAATGATGAGTTGCAGCGTATGCGAGAAACAAATGCTAAAGTCACAGAATATCTTGAAGATATATCCCCAAAGCCAAGTAACCTGGGAAAAATAAGTGTGTTTGGTTTACTTGCAAGAAACGAGAAAGACGCCCCCTATCCATATCATGCTGTAAGAACACAAAAGAAAAGTTTCCCCAGGGCTGTGAGGAACTTTAAAAATAAACACCCCGACGCCCAAGTGATCCTAAACAAGCTGTACGATCCAAATTCAGTAAATCTCTTTAACAGAATCAAGACTGAAGTGAAATACCTTACAGCACATAGAAACAACCTACGTATAGCAGATGTACCACAAGATAAGTTTGTTCAGGATATTATTGCTTTAAGACATACTTTTTAATTGTATTACAAAATAAAAACACATTAATTTTAACAAAGACTTTTATTTGATTCTAAGTACAAGTATGTAAACTCTTTGTTGGAATACATTTATAGAATTATTAACATTAGATGGTTCAGTGTTGCGTTGGTGCTGTTGTTGTTGTTGTCGTTGGTGCCTCTTCATGGCTGTGGGTTTACTAGGTGATAACACTAGCTTCTTTTAGTTCTTCCAAGATTGACTGAATTTCGTTGTTATGAGCATTATTACCTGCAACTTGGGAAGCCACTAAAAGTCTAAGTCTGTCAACCAACTCGTTTATGTCATTCCAATACACATAGGCTATTTGTTTGTTATTTTGTATCATATAGTTGTTGGTGCTGATGTTGTTGTTAGGGCTCATGCCGTTGCTATCGCTGCTCTTATCACTCTGAGTTTTAAGTTCAGTCTTTTGTTTTTTGTTAAGATGTCTGTCGTTGCTGTCGTCATCGTCTTCCTCGTAGGTGTAACCAAAACCTTGAGGTGTTGAGGATCTACGACCTCGTGGATTTATCACTGGTTTTATTAGAGTCAGATACTTTTCAGAGGAACAACCCTTGGTTCGGGCGTTAGGATCATAGTTCATTTTATAAACACTAGTTGCTTCTAGAATATCTCTATAGTGCTGAAGATCGTCATAAGTATACCCCCGGGGTCTTTTCATAAATAACAATTCTAGCAAACCTTGTGTTTGCGGGTATCTCCTTTGGCCCAGTTGAATCTCAGCATCAGTAAAGTCTAAGTGTTTGTTACCAACACTCCAGCTACCGGTATCTTTAGCGTAGCGGGCACCATACGTTTGATCAATGGTACCGAGCCTTGGTGGTTCAGTAAAATACTTGTCTACATAATATCGAACTCGGTCAGGATATTGCTCCAAAAATTCTTGATATGCAGGGTTGGTTGTGACAGTTTGTAGGTCTGCCTCAAGCTCTTCAAATGTTGGGATATCCTCATCGGAACTTGCCGCCTCAGCCTCTTCCCTTGGTTCAGCTTCAAAAACTTCATGGTCTTTAAGGAACTGTACTTGGGGTTTCGTTTCTGGTATATCGACTTCGTCTTTGATTTGTTCAGCCTTTGGTTGTTGCTGGGACTGCTGCTGCTGCAGTGCTGCTGTGTTTTTAGATATTTCACTTAGGGGCTCAACAAGTGGTTTATATAAACGTTGCAGAGCATCATCATTCTCAGCTCTGTTAAGTTTAAGCATTAAATGTTTTTTTCGAATATTGTCAGCAAGTTGTAAAATCCTTTTCTTAACTTTTTGCTCTTCCTTACCCAACACTTCCATTGTGCTACAACTAGTCAGTGTTACCAGCTGGTCTAATAGTTTGTTTGAGCGATACAGGTTGTGTGGTGGTTTAACATATACTGACTCCTTCATGGTACATGCCTTCTTATTTATCACGATGTCTGGCTGTGTTAGACAGCTGTGTTAGACAGCTGTGTTAGACAGCTGTCTGTTAGACAGCTGTGTGTTAGACAGCTGTCTGTTAGACAGCTGTCTGTTAGACAGCTGTGTGTTAGACAGCTGTGTGTTAGACAGCTGTGTTAGACAGCTGTGTGTTAGACAGCTGTCTGTTAGACAGCTGTGTGTTAGACAGCTGTCTGTTAGACAGCTGTGTGTTAGACAGCTGTGTGTTAGACAGCTGTGTGTTAGACAGCTGTGTGTTAGACAGCTGTGTGTTAGACAGCTGTGTGTTAGACAGCTGTGTGTTAGACAGCTGTGTGTTAGACAGCTGTGTGTTAGACAGCTGTCTGTTAGACAGCTGTGTGTTAGACAGCTGTCTGTTAGACAGCTGTGTGTTAGACAGCTGTGTGTTAGACAGCTGTGTGTTAGACAGCTGTCTGTTAGACAGCTGTGTGTTAGACAGCTGTCTGTTAGACAGCTGTGTGTTAGACAGCTGTCTGTTAGACAGCTGTGTGTTAGACAGCTGTCTGTTAGACAGCTGTGTGTTAGACAGCTGTGTGTTAGACAGCTGTCTGTTAGACAGCTGTGTGTTAGACAGCTGTGTGTTAGACAGCTGTGTGTTAGACAGCTGTATGACAGCTGTATGACAGCTGTATGACAGCTGTGTTAGACACCTGTATGACATCTGTGTTAGACACCTGTGTTAGACAGCTGACTGTCCTGTCTACCATTGTTAGAATAATATATATCTATCGAATCCTTTTCTATATCGACCTTTGTGTACATCGTTTTCCTTCACAATCACCAACACACCATACTTATTATCTTTCCAGCATTGGTGGCAGATAGTTTTAAATTGTTTAAAGTCCATATCGGTGGTTACATGATCGTCGTACACATGTTTTAAATTGGTTTCATCTTGCTTGAATAACACAATAACATTGGTGTTGTCACGTACCAGATGCTTGGGTATTCGTGTATATGTTTGACAGAGATAGAATGAATCAATATTCTTATGTCTGCCCATACTGAAGTATGCTCTTATTTTATCTTGTTTGTCACAAGCTACATCATCAAATATAAACACAGAGTTGTCCTTGGCATCTGCCGGATCTAATATTTCATCGTTTTTCTCTATAAGGATAGTAACCAACACCTTTTGTTGCATTCATCACCTCCTTTAACATCTTGTATTTCGGTTGATACAGAGACTTTGAATACACATACACGTTATCAAATTTTAAACCGTTTGCTTCAAACAATAAACTCAGCATGACATTAGTTTTACCACAACCACTCGGACCACATATGATACAGCGAACGGTGTTTGGAAAGAGAGGACCATGCCTCAGTTGTTGTTGAGCTGTGTCCGTAACAACATCGTCTATATTTGTAATGGGTAAGGCAGAAGCGTGTTTGCTGGTACGCATCTTAACTTAAACTAAACTATATTTTATTGGGTGTGTATATATAAATGAATGCAAGTGAGACACCCAGTCAGTATGCATGTTGGTGTCACAGAGTGAGGGTTGTTATTAACAAAGACAGATACAGGTTTTGCTGAAACGTTGCTAGCGTTACAAACACCATGAAAGTTAACAGAAAACTTGATGAGGGGTTTTATGTAATCAACTCGAAGCCAAAGAAGAAGGTCCCCTTTAAAAACATACTAAGTCTGATTGAGGAAGTTATAAAAGATAGAAACCTTATTCCAACAGCGAACGCCGTGTTTGATATAGCTCATACAATTGTTAGAAACATTGGTGGACGTAAGAATGTGCAGAAACCTCGAGTTATTCCAATACCTAAAAGTGGAGGCTTCCTTCCGTTGTTGCCTCTTATATTTGGTGGGCTGTCAGCACTAGGAGCTCTGGGTGGCGGTGCTGCAGGTATTGCCAAAGCCGTGAACGATGCCAAGTCTGCGAAACAGAAACTAGAGGAGGAAGAACGACACAACAAAACAATGGAAGCCATCGCGATGGGTAGGAGAGGGAGTGGCTTGAAATTTAAGCCAAAATGCAAGAGACTGGGCAAAGGCATGTATCTCAAGAAACAGCGCTACGGTTATGGGTTGTATCTGCAAAAACCAATGCAATAAAAGACTGAAACAGTAGCCTGTGTGTATCAGTCATGGCGCACACCTTTGTGTTGAAAGACCGCAGCTCCCATCTGTCGTCAGACTACCATCCACCAATTGTTTTGGATGGTAATTATGCTGTTGCCTTGATAGGCTTTCACACCTACAACAACATACCCAACATCTATGAAGGTAAAAACAAATTTCATGTAAAAGAAGGAACCGGTTGGCGAACCATCACGATACCCACCGGTGCTTATGAAATAACACACTTGGAAGAGTTACTTCAAAATGAACTTGTTGGTGCTACAGCAACACACGAACAAAAGCAACAGGCTCTGATTCTGAGACCTAATCCGAACACCATCAAATGCAGACTAAAGTGTTATACAAATGTCAGTTTTGAATTTGATGGTTCGATTGGGCGAATGTTGGGCTTTTCAAAACAAGTTCTTCAGCCGGACACCTTTTATGAATCTGATTTACCTGTTGATATAGTGGATGTTAGACAGATTCGCATCGAAACCAATATCGTGTCTGGTTCCTATTATAACGGACAACCCTCACATACGCTGTATGAGTTTGCTCCGATGGTTGATCCTGGCTACGCAATCGACATAGAACCTAAAAATTTAATTTACTTGCCGGTGAACAAGCAAGAGATTTCCAATATAAGCATCGACATCGTCGACCAAGATTCAGTTCCTGTCAACTTTCAAGGTGAAGAGGTGTCTGTTCGCTTGAAACTTATAAAAGTTGCTTAGTATGTTGGTCTTCAAGGATATAAAAGCAAGTGCATCTACCACATCAAATTCAGTTGAGTCAGACACGTCAAAGGGTACGCTTCGTCCCGATAATATTGAGTTCCTGCAAAGCCTGGGTTATCATGTCGTCAAAACTAGAAATATTCAAAGAACCCGTGTTTGATGATGGCATCGATCGAGAAGAGCTGCGCTCTTACTATTCACCAACTAAATCGTTTGGTAACAGCGATGAAATTGAAATAGCCATCAACCAACAAGATGCGTTCGTATGTCTGGCCGAGTCAGCTCTAATAATCGAAGGTGCTCTGGAACCTGTAGCAATCCAAAATGCCACTGGTGCTTGTTATCTGTCAAATAATGGAGGAGCAGCTCTGTTTGAATCAATGACCTATGAGTTAAATAACAAGGAAGTGGAACGAGTGCGAGACCCATACACCACAACCATCATCAAAAGTCTGCTATCGTTCAGTAAGAATGAAGCCCAATCTCTTAGCAACGCCGGTCTGAATGTGTCGTCGGAGCACATCACCTTAAATGATAACAAGTTTCACATGCTCATACCTGTCTGGTTCCTCTTCAGTTTCTTTCATCATTTCAAAGGAGTTCTCTGTGGCAAACATACTTTCCGCTTTACAAGAAGTCGAAACGATTCCAATGGCTATTACAGCACAGGTACGGCACGAGCAAAAATTACCGTAACCAATATGTTTTTAAAGGTAAAACATGTATTTCCCAATGATAAAATGAAATTGGAACTGATGGATAAAATAGCCAAAGACACCTCTATATTTCTCGCCTACCGCAAATGGGACATATACGAGTTACCAGCACTCAGAGATATCAACAGAGATGTGTGGGCTGTTAAAACTGCAACCAACTTGGAAAGACCTCGATATGTGATTATAGCATTTCAAACAGATCGTAAGGATAACGTGAAGAAGAGGTCAGACTATTTCGATAACATTGGTATGATGGACCTTCGAGTGTTTCTAAATTCAGAATGCTACCCTTATGAATCTATGAATATGGATTTTGAGAAATCGAAATATGCAGAAGCCTATAACATGTATACAGATTTTCAAAAAAGCTTCTGTTATAAAAACATGTCGGAGCCTATCTTGAATTATGACGAGTTTAAAGACAGAGCTCTATTTGTGATTGACTGTCAGCACCAGAACGAGTCAATCAAGTCTTCAACGGTGGACATTAAGGTGGAGTTTATGAGTCACGCCAACTTCCCAAAAAATACTCGTGTTTATTGTCTGGTTATTCATGACAGTGTAATGGAATATAAACCTCTAACGGGCATCGTTAGAGCCATTATGTAATAATTGTATGTCATTTATGTATCAATATGTACAACTTAATTAATCCTAATAAATTTTTATTGTATGTAAAACAGTTGTTTTATTTTTATTTTGTTGCATTTTTATTAACCCCTTTCTGTCTGTCAGTCTAAGCAAAGACTTCGAGCTGTCATGACGTGTGTGTTAAACAGCTGTACAAGCTCAAACAAGATTATCTAAGATACTTGTTGGGCAATCAATTGTCTGTCTTTTATTACACAGCTCTGTCAGTCTAAGTAAAGACTTCGAGCTGTCATGACGTGTGTGTGTGTGTGTTAACAATCAACAACAGCGTCTATATGTTTTGTTTGGTTCAAGTGGATGTCATTAAACAACTGTGTTATTTCTATAACGGGGCCCCCATTCAAGACCTCAACATACGTTAGTGTGTACTAAGCCGTGAAACAAGTATGACGTCTCTTGCTGTATGTAAGTATACTATTATATTATTTATGTTTACATACAAACAATACTTATCAAACAATCCTCGTATATCAAAGTTTAATTTAGTTGTTTTAAATTGAGTTTTGTTACTTGTGTGTTTTTGATCACTCCCTATATAAATTTAGATTCATTCATTCAAAATACAAACACACTAACATAAACAAACACGCCGGCAATAAAACCAAGTCCCCGAGTTTTATGAGGCTATTAAAATAAACTCATTAACATATCTAGATGTAAATACGTTTTTCCTTATTGATATAGTTTACTTGAAACGTTTTTTGTTATTAAATGATATTAGATAGGTAAATTGGTACGTGTTTTAAAATTTCTTTTTACTATAAATAAACAATTGTTTTTAACATTACAGTTCCTATTATTCAATTGGAATGTAATAGAGATACCACCCCTACCTACACACACAAACTCAGCAGCCTCATAAACTCGTTTTATGTAACAGGTTTTTGTTTTATATATATACCCACTGATAACAAACTTTCATCGTATGTCTGAATAGCATAATCGGTTTAGGGACGTTTGCATATCTTAGTAAGCTGTATGGTTGGGGGTTCAAATCTAATTTCTGGCGAATGCTTTTCTTTCAAAAATCATATTTCAAATTAAATTCAAAATTTCAAATTACCCGCTCAATATATCTTCCTCATATATGTATGTGTGTGTGACTAAACCGAATGACTGTGTCCAACAGATGTCTCCCCTCGAGCTAGAGAATATTCTCTACACTCTACAACTTTACAAATAGAATGTTCTCTAGCTTGAGGAGTAAGATCTCTGGACACAACAGACAAATTTTCAAACAAATTCAAATTTCCCGCCAAAAACGAAATACCCTAACAAACTTCAATACACCTTAACAACAACAACAACACAATAAACAAACCAAACAGCTGTGTTTACGAACACCTAACCTTAATAAACAAAATACATAACCTTAATAAACAAACAGATGCCTTGGTAATCAACACACATGACATAACCTTAATAAACAAATACAAACATAACCTTAATAAACAAACAGATGACACGTGAGCGAACATAACCTTAATAAACAAATACATAACCTTAATAAACAATCAGACAAACACACATGGAGAGCTAACCTGACTTGTAGATATCTATGGACACACAGGTCAGACATCTTGGAATGCTTGTGACGTCATCTCAGGTTAGTTCCATAGAGAGAACCCGGGTTGCAACTGTCTATAACAGGTCAGCCATCTTGGAATGCTTGTGACGTCATCTCAGGTTAGTTCCATAGAGAGAACCCGGCTTGCGACTGTCTATGACAGGTCAGCCATCTTGGAATGCTTGTGACGTCATCTGACAGGTCAGGTGACATTTGACGTTGACACATGTCAGGTCAGGTGACAGCTGACGTTGACAGCTGTCAGGTCAGTGACATTTGACACCTGTCAAATCTGACAGGTCAGCTGTCAACTGTCACAGGTCTGCGCAGGTCAGCGCATGCGCATGATGACTCGCGCATGCGCAGTAAAAAGTGGAGGGGATGAGCCCAGGTGTCCGACTATCTACTACTATAATATACTATTTGACATGTATTTAATAATTTTTTGATTAAATTATATAATTTGATAACACAATATCTATATAATACATAGACGCTCTTGAAAACGTTTATAAAAATAACAGAACTATAAGTTTTTGGTATTAGTCTAGAGAAATAATGCAAATAATTAATAAATGATATAAAATGCAATCACCTATAATTTTGTTATCATTTCATCAGTATTTGAGAGTTGAAATTGTCACAAGCAACACGAAGGAACTAACAATATTTGTATCATTTGAAATGGTGTAAATGTGAATACTTATAGTTCTATATCTAATTCGAAAAACTGGTGTAATATTTGTATGCATTTTTTTCTTCATTTCTAAACCGGGAAGGGAGGACTATACGCTGGCCAAGGCGTACAGGGTAATCAGCCTTACATCCTTCCTGCTTAAGGCATTGGAAAAGATAGTAGATAGTAGTAGTAGTAGTAGATAGCAGGGATCACCCCTTCCATAAAAATCAACACACGTACAAGCGGGGCAAATTGACGGAGCCGGCGCTCCACGCTGTTACGCGAAAGGTGGAAAGGGCCCTACACTATGGGGAGTGCACATTAGCTGTGTTCTTCAATGTGGAGCGGGCCTTTGATAAGGCAAGAACGGATACGGTCTGTGCCGCCCTACAGGACAGGGAATCGCATAGGTCCCTAATAAGTTAGGTGGCGAGCATGCTGGAGGACAGGAAAGTCTCATTGACTTTAAGAAGCCGGGGGCTGGACGTTGGGGTGACGGGCTGCTGTCCTCAGGGCATTGTCTCTCGCTTCATCTATGGTGTCTGGTCATGGACGGCCTCATGGAGCGGCTCTCCGAGAATGGCTTAAACGCCCAGGCGTACGCTAATGATGGGCTGGTCTTAGTCACCGGCAAATTCCTTAGCATCATCTGTGAGCGCATGCAAGCTGCCTGTAACACAATTGAAAGGTGGTGTGGTGAGCTGGGAATCTCCGTAAACCCAGCGAAGACGAAAATGATCCTATTCACCAAGAAGAGGAATATGGCGGGGTTCAGGGCGCCCGTGATGTTTGGAAAACTTTTAGCTTTAGAGCGGGAGGTCAAATATCTGGGGGTGGTCCTGGACTCTAAACTAACATGGGGGTCGCAAATAGAAGAAGTAGCAAGGAAGGGAGTAGCGACCCTCTGGCAGCTGCATCGAGTGATAGAGAGGAGCTGGAGACTTGATCCTCGGATTCTTCATTGGATTTACACTGCGATCGTTAGGCCGAGAATCCTCTATGGGGCGTTGGTCTGGCGGTGTGATGTGAACCAAACTACCAGCAGGAAGCTGGCAAAGCTCCAAAGGCTAGCAATCCTGCGTATCACATGCGTTATGAGGACGAGACCCTCAGCCGCGCTAGAGGTCTTGCTGATGCTGGCACCGCTTCCCATCTGTATCAGAAGGGAGGCTATTGCGTCGCATCTTAGAATGCGAGACTCTGGAAACTGGTGTGGATAGAGAGAGAGAGAGAGAGAGAGAACCATAATAGGTCATTCAAGAGTCGCCAAGGAGGTGGAAAAGGAAATTCCGATTTCCGCCATCAAGGTACGGAATGCAGAGGACGATATTAGGTTGGCTAGGCCATGTACTCTCAGAATCCCCAGTAGGGATCAGTGGAGAGAAAATGAGGTTGCATTCCAGCCGGCAAGCCTGGTCTGTTTTACCGACGGATCGCGTCTGGAGGATCAACAATCCTTCGGGGTAGGAATATATATCGACAGCCTGGGGGTGCGTGAGTGTTATGCTCTGGGCGCATATACCATGGCATTCGAAACGGAGGTGTACGCTATCCTGTCTGTAGCCAATCGACAGGATGTACGGATGAGCCCCGAGAAATGTGTATACATTTTCTAGGATAGCCAGGCGGTCCTCCAGGCAGTCTGCGCGGTCAGAATTAGGTCAACACTGGTGCAGGATTGCGCTGACGTCCTTAAAGGAATAGCCAGGACAAAGGAGGTGCAACTGGTGTGGGTTCCGAGACACTGTGGCATAGCGGGGAATGATGTGGCGAATGATCTAGCAAGACTTGGTTCCCGGCGGACGTTCTGTGGGCCGGAGTCTGCGATAGGCATAAGTGGGAAGACGTCCTCTATCGCCTTAGACAGCTGGACTGAGGAGGCTATGGAGAGGCACCGAGGGTCGGCCGATAGCTGTAGGCAGGCGAGGGACTTCCTGGAGGGGCCGGACAGAGATAGGATTGTCTGGCTACTCGGTAGGAGTCGACCTACGCTTAGCCACATCCTTGGGGGTGCTGACAGGTCACTGCGCTCTTAGAAGACACCTCACATTGATAGGTGTCGAGAGGGGGAATGAAGAGACGTCTTACCACTACCTGTGTGAGTGCGAGGCTTTTGGGAGTCTTCGAACAGACTTGTTCGGTTCGAGGAGTCTGCAGAGGAATCAGGTAAGTACCGTCCCATGGAAGACCGTCATGGCCTTCATTTCGAGGTCGAGGCGGTTTGACGACGGAACCGAGGAAGTGTAAAGCATGGTTGCTGGATTGCCGGGGTTGGCGAAAAGGGCCCAATGTGGCGTTAGCCTCCCTACTACTGCTACTACTAAGTAGAGGAAAGCAAAATTTATTGGCAATATTCTGAGACCTAACAACTCTTTAATATACATTAATTCTCCTGGCTTTACTCGGTGAAACAGTTCCATACTAAACACAGACGTAGAGATTTTCTCTGGCTTCACAAATGTTTCGTTTCTTCTCTGTAACCAGTTTCGCTGCTTGGCAACTTCATCCCATTATGCTGTCAAACAGCAAAACCGGTTACAGAAAAGAAAAAATACAAGTCAGAAAAATAATCTCTACGTCTGTATTTACCTATTATATAGATTATTTAGAGGACACACACTGGAAAAAAGGGAAGAGGTGCACCAAGAGAAAAACTTCTGGAAAACCTGGCAAGATTGGTGAAGCGCGGAAACTCCAATAACATTATAAGAGCTGTCGGAGAAATGGAGCCATGGTTACGACAACAAGGCGACATCGCCTTTAGACTGTGATGGTGATCAAGTACGCACTGGTACTATATTAAAACGACAAGGAAAAACTTTGAAAAATTATTAAAAGCATATTTCTAAAAACTGTTCAACACATTTATTTCATTTTTGCTGCCAATAAAAATTAAAACACTAAGCCAAGATAGTAGTGCAATTTATAGAAAAGGGCAATTTTAATCCAGGGCAAAAACGCGTAAATTTAAGAAACCCTACTAATCATAACACAAATATTGTTGAGGTTACGTTCAACGGAGAAAATATTACAGTTTCCTTTCTATTTATTCTTAAAGGCTTTCTACAGGTTCCAAACATGTTAGTGTTCACTTCCTTAATTTTCAAGATATGTAACGTGTATACTAAAATAAATGGTGTATAGTTTATATCAAATTGGATCTTTTTAAAGATTTAACGTAATCTAAGTAACAGATTGCATGGATCCCCTTTCAAAAGTCAACAAAAGAAAAGTAACAGAAGAAAAATAATTATATAATCGTAGAGTTTTAATGTTTCATATATATTTTCTGTGATCGTTTGACCACAAGATGTGTATAATAAGCGTCGAGGTTAGCTAGAGATAACTGATATTTCACTATAATTATCAGAAAATTGCAAATGGTTATGTTGTTAGAGGGATTATTATATTTAGTTTTAGTAAGATAAGTTAGGAATTAATTAATTAAATTGAAGCGTATAGAAAACTTGTATATCCGAAAATATCGCTAACAAACAGATAATGAACATAAAAAGATTATGGGCTTAATATTTTTTTTTTACAAAGATAACCTACCAATCACTATGACTAATCAATGTCGTCAGGGAGCAGTTTTAACCTGGAAGTCTTTTTGTAGAACGAGCAGGAATATTTGACGTTCCCGACATGGCACCAACGATTATATGCTTCCATCGAAAGGCTTTAACTTGGTTATGTACCAAGTGAAGATGGGAACCTATGATGAACACTGATAAGTACACTTGGAGAACCCAAATCACCGCAACACATCTTTTTAAAGACCTAACGATCGTTTTACTAACAAGGTTAATGTCATCAAGGATGAAAGATTCCGCTTCACGGTTTTAGTATTAATATTTAGTGGGGAAACGGACCAACTTCGAGTAGAAATTTTACATGCTTAACTACAGAGACGAGCTTACTTTAAAAAATCTTTTACGATCAATAAACTCGATCCACAGAAATGCCAACAAGTGAAAAGGACTCATTACTTTGAATAACTTGGTTGTTTATTGTGATGGGTCTCGGGCTGGTGTATCTCTTATGAGATAGAAAGCAAGACTGAGATTTGGTGGAGTTGAATTGTACAAGATTTCTACTTCCCCAGTCCAATATTTTTTGAGGATCCACTGTGACAGAACCCTCCATGAGTCTGCGATCCTCATCTAATTGGGCTAAAGGGACAGGCTTAGAATATTGTATATTTGAGTGGAGGGTGCTGTCGTCCGCGTAACTGTGAACTGGGTTGGATGTGCTAGAGAGGAGGTCATTGATGTGGTAAAGAAACAAAGTAGGGGCTAAAGCTAAACCTTGACGGACTTCTGCATTAATTGGGTACAGTTTAGAGGAATGGCCATCCACGACAACAGTAAAGCTCCGCTTGGAGAGGAAATTTGATGTCTAGGTACAGAGTTTTGGTGGTAGGCATAGGCCGGAAGTTTATTAAGCAGCGCTGCGTGCCAGACCTGGTCGAATGCTTTGGATATGTCTAGAGCGACAATCTGGGATTCACCGTGTAGTTCCATAGACTTGTTCCAAGAATGGGTGACAAAGGAAAGGAGGTCGGCAGTTGATCTGCGCCGACGGAATCCATACTGCCTGTCGTGGATTAGACTGTGTTTTTCAAGAAATTTTAGTGATTCGGTGTTTATATACTTTTCCATCACTTTAGAGACGACTGAAAGGAGATAAATAGGCATGTAGTTGCTAGGAAGCGCTTTGGATCCTTTCTTGGGGACGGGTTGTGTACTCGAGCAGTTTTCCAGTTACTAGGGAATATGCCTCTATTGTAAGATATCTGAAACAGACGCATCAACACAGGAGAAATTTCTGGTTCGCATTTTTTGAGAACAACTGCTGGGATCTCGTCAAGGCCAGAGGCTTTCCTGGTATTAAGAGAAGAGAGCATATTTCGTACCTTTTTAGCTTTGAAAATGATATCCGTCATTTTATGCGCGATATTGGGGACTGTTGGTGGTTGAACATTTGAAGGTGGGTTGAGAGCAGAATTGCCGGCAAACAGCGAGGTAAATAGTTCAGCCTTGCCCAGGGCGGTAGGAACAATTTCATCCCCTGAAACAAGAGGTGGGAACGTGCTCTTGCAGAAATTATTCCTAATAGATTTAGCAAGAGTCCAGAAGGGTTTGCTGCCGTTGGAGCTTGAGAGGACTTTGTTTTTGATGTGATTATTAAACGAAATTTTTGCCTCAGAAAGAATGCGGACATAGCGGTTTCTTGCGTCGTTAAATCCTTGACGGTTTTCTTGACTGGGATTGTGTGGAAGCGTTTTGTGGGCTTTGACATTTTCAAGTCTGGCCTTGTCACAGGATTCAGCGAACCAGGGCTTTTCAGTGGCTGAAGAGGTTTTCTGTGTACGTGGAATAAATAATTCCATGCCAGCTTATATAATTTCAAATTAAAATCAGCGGTAAAAGGACTATGCAAGAGAAAGTTCTAGAGACTCTAAAAGACATAACAAACAAAAAAGAAAATAGGTCCACAGAAAGTTGACGGTTTTTATGAGTAACTTTTTAGTTCAGACTAACAACGTTCCACAAATCACGATTTCCTCCAGCGAACATAATGAAAGGTTTTGAGATTAGTGGCATGGAACCTTTTGACCCCAACAGTTTTACAGGTGAGGATTTTTTGTCTTTTTTCGTTACAGACAGGCCTCTCATATCAGTTCAGCAATACAATAGTCTGTACCCCTAGAGTTTGTTCACTCCCTTGTACACCACCATCTTCACCAGCAACACCCAATGCTTCTACCTCATTAGCATCATCAATAGCTGGTCATTTTAACGTAGCCGTGGTTTTGAATGTGCAATCAGCTAGAACTTCTACAGTCTCAATCACAACACCCGAACAACTCTGGCCACTTCGAAAAACAGGTCCACGAAAAACCACCCGAGGGCACATAAAGGGAAAGTCTATGGTGTTGACAGATACACCAATAAAAGAAGAGTTATAGGAGGCATATCGAACAAGATTAGAGAAGAAAGGTGGTATAAAGCGAACAACTAAAGACGGTCTGGCAGCAGTGAACCGTAAAATCGTGGAAGACAGTAGTAGTGGTTCGGAAGGTGTGAATATGATGATTCTTCAGATTTGGGATCTCTTGAGGAAGCCACTGAAGAAGCCCCATTTTGAAAATATTGAAAAAGGACAGTTTATAGTTGCTAAAGTTAATGAAAAAAAAGCTAATAGTAGCAGAAATTATTTGGCTCAACTGGCAAAGCGTTATGGCAGCGGGTACAGTTTTATAAATGTATGGTATCAACTACAGGGCTTTCATTAATTCCAGAACCCCACGTGACCGGATTCTGTCTCTCTTTTAGTGGAATATGATTTTATGAGTTGTCTGTCCAAAAAGTAACCAAAAAAACCACTAGACTAGGGACCCTAAAATTACTAAATCAACTGACAATTGACAGTTCAGTCCATTGGCGCTCAATTCCTTTTGGCGGTTATTTTGTATGTATATTGTGCATTTTCCAAGTTCGACCAGTGTTTACCTTCTTCAAATAATTTTCTATCTGTTGGGCAATAAAAATAAACAGTTTTTATCAAAACTTAGCATTTTCATGCCGTTTTTACGTAAGTTAAAAGTGTAGGTATGTTAAGGTTATGTTGTTGACGATATTTAACATCGCATGAAACGAAGCCCTACCAAATCTGTTCGTCGGTAATTTGTCCAAACAGGTACATATTTGTTCAATGTTACACAATACACATTCCCAAAACCGTAAATTAGAAGTTTAAATAATCGGACCCCAATTTGTTTACGTATTACAAAATTTTGATATCTATACAAAATAAAAGTAATATATTATTGTTTTTAATTTTTTTTTTAACAATCAATAATAGTAAACCATACATGAACAGACTTGCTGTTAAAATACTAAATAATAAATACATTTAAGACATTTACTGTTTCACCCTGATATGATTTTTATATTTTTTATAAAACCCCAAAGGAAATATCAGACTGGCATCTTATAGGGATTTCATTAATTCAGGTTGTACAACCGTGTATGCCGGGTTGCCTAACTTAAGCGGTCACGTGGGGTTCGGGAATTAATGAACGCCCTGTACAAAATTTATCGCTATAGATGAACCTGAAACCTTTTTCGAATAAATGAATTTGTGGCTATTTTACCAACTCCAGTGCGTGGTACGAGAGCCCGTTATAAAAACGTGATACGGTTTTCAACAGATCTAGCTGATTTTAGTGTTCACTAGTTTTTTAATCACCATATTCCATTTACCTTATCGCTATTCGTTTTTGAAGGGTGTTTAATTTTTGTTATCTTGCATCTTATGGGATTTTGCTTTTTCCTTTAAATGTTTTGATGTTTATTTGCTCAGAAAACTATTTTATTTTTATTATTAAAGAATATATGTGGTATTTTTTTACTTCACACAATTACTGAACCACTTAACTTCATCATATGAACCAGAACCCGCCCCACTGGGGTTAAGTGGTCCACTTCAGTGCGTTTTAAAAATTGTGTCTAGCATCACTATACTACTTTTTGTTGAAGTAATGATTACACATGAGGACAATGATTTAATAAACTATTGTAATTTATAAAAAACAGGACTATACATTCATTATGGCGTGCAAACAAGGAAACTAAAAATAGTGGTCCGGTTAACCCCAAACTCCTCTACCATTATTCAAAAGAAGTAAACGCACAAAAGTGAAACTAGTAGTGTAGAGACACATGTGGGGAAGATTTTGCTAATCAGAAAAAAAATGATTATGAAGGAAGATTGAAAATTACTTGGATTCGGATTTAGACCTTGCCGAGGAAAAATAGAGAAACAGTATCTGTAATTTGGACAGTATGAAAAGTGGGAGTTTATAAGGGAGATTCCTCTCCGAAAATCATTCAAACATGTGGATTATGGATCAGGCAATATTGTTTCGTATAATTAAGACAGTCAAGGCAACTGAATTGGATTGGAATTATAGACGTATTATTTTTAATCACTGCACCATAATAAAATTGAAGCTAAAATAAATGCAGATAAAAAGATAAGGGAAAATAACAACTGTAGATAGAGTCATGGTTGAGACGACAAGGCGACATTTCCGTTTCACTGTGATGATGAAGAAAAAACTCAATTATTTCTCTGCGTTTTATGCAAACAATTATATTTAATTCAAAACTACTTAAATGCCATTTTCTCTTAAAAACTAACCATTTTCCAGTTTCTTCAGCTTAATATATGTCTTTACTTTTTTGTTCTTTTATAAGAAACTACTTTATATATTTTTTGGGAACCTTTACACTATAATCTAACGTATTATCCATTACAAAAACAAAATAATAAAGCAATTATCTTATTTAAAGTAGTTATCAATAGTTTAGAATGCTATCAAACAATAATGAGGGGAAATTTCGACATTTTGTGTAATTATGGACTTAATTTTAATGGCGATTAGCCTTACCTCATTAAGTCGAAAAATAAAAAATCAATTATTATTATATAATACTTACACAGAAATTAGCTTTGGCACATTAACGCATTAAAAAATTCCGCAATTTTCATATTATTGCCTATAATATCCGGATGTTGTTTTTGTTAAGAATTATCTCAAATAATCTTTTTTGTATTAGAAGTCATCATCATTACCAAATCAAGAAAACATATCTTAATACCTCATAAATGAATAACGATTGTAAAATTGTAATTTCAGACATTTGTCGGTATTTTTTATTATATATTAGTTTACCAGCATTAAAACTCATTTATCTCCTTATTTTTACATATAAAAAAAACGACACTAACACCGAGTGCTTCTTCACAAAGCGTTGTAATGATAGAAGCGTCATTTCACTTTTTTAGTACTTAAGTACCGAGACATCATGTTGGAGCAAGTTGTATGCACACTCCACCCTTATGAGGGGGCGTAAAAGCGCCAGTCCTATATATCATTCGATATCTGAAACGTTAAAGGTCCATGTCCCCCTTACAGAAAGAAAGGGCAATTTCAAAATGGTGCAGTGAAATTGCGCGCTGACGTCAGTATTGCCAATAGTCCCAGAAATATACCAACGTTAAAGAAAAAAAAGTTCGAGACGCAGCAAGTGCGTTATGGTAGTGAACTTTTATTAAATCATTCAAATTTGAATAACTCAATCTTATATAAACTTAGACAATTGAATTTTGGTATGTGGCAAGGTCTTTCTTGAGGCACCATATCCACCAAATTTCATTTAAATAGCTTTGTAATTTTTGGAGAAATTTTTTTTCGGAAGGAAACACAAAATTTAAATAACTAAATTTCAATTTCAAAGTTGAGTTTTGATATGTAGTAAGGTCTTGCCCGAGGCTATATATGCACCAAATTTAAATAAAATAGATTTGTAATTTTCGGAGAAAAAATTTTTTTCGAAAGGAAACTCAAAATTTTATCGGAAAACCTTGTTAGATTTTGTTGGATAACGAACTCATTCAAGCCATTACTAAAAGAAAGGCACTTGCCAAGTTTCATCGAAATCGGTTAGTTATTTTTTGAGTTAGTTGGATACACACACACACACACACACACACACACATATATATATATATATATATATATATATATATATATATATATATATATATATATATATATATATATATATATATATATATATATATATAACTTGAGTTCGCGATCATTTGAAAAAAATTTTGCAAAGTCTCATCATCGATACTTTTCTATTTGTGAATTTTTTAAATAAAAATTCACTAAAAACAACACACACAAAAAACTTGCAGGTACGAGATTGCGACTGCAAATAGCACTTGCCTAATATAGCTTTGGGCACTCATGGCTTTACTGGTTTTATTGGAAAGTTTAATAAGTACCTTTAGTGAAACTAATTTTCTTACTACAATTCAATATATATATATATATATATATATATATATATATATATATATATATATATATATATATATATATATATATATATATACTTATCCAAAAGCTAGGTTGAAGGTTATGATGTGAAAAGAGAATTACTGGTTTTAGGACTACCTACATCTAATGCTTCAATTCTTCAGGCACAAGTTTCAAACAGAAAATCAGTTAAAATGTATGCTAGATACATTTTGGCCATCCCAAAAGATACATACCGGTTTTGCTCTTATTTGAGGGGGTTAGCGTGTCATATTCAGTTCACCCACGGATCCAAGACAGTATTAAAGCTTTACGGAATAAGGCCAATAACCAAAATTTCAGTAAGCCCATGGAAACATTATTACCTTGACGTTCCTTGGCCAAATTTAAACAACGCAACAAAGAACTTAAGCTGACGCAATTACACAAAGCCATCTTTCAACGAATAGTCTCTAAAAGTGTCAACGAATTGGTAAATTAAGCGGCAAACTTAACGTATATTGTAAATATATATATATATATATATATATATATATATATATATATATATATATATATATATATATATATATATATATATATATATATATATATATCTATATATATATATATATATATATATATATATATATATATATATATATATATATATATATATATATATATAATGACACTTTGCCTCAAGAAGATGGCTTTCCAAAAAAGAAAAAAAATTGAATCTCCAAATAGCTTTTTTCGAATGACAAAAAGCTATAGCGTTGCTGTCAATGCTCCAAGTTCAAAAACTAGCGCGAAGAAGTGACCAATGGCAGGCAAGTGTTCACAGCGCGCGCGCTTCTACGAAAACATTTGATAGAAGGGCGGAGAAACCGTTCGATATGAGATATGAGAGGGACTTGTTAGCAGACTTATGTCAAAGGCGAAGGCCAGAATGTTACTACAAGCGACGTCATCTTCAAATGTAATTTTGTATCCCTAAATGTAAAGCCAAGAATACTTACCAAGACCATATGGGCGCTATGACTTTGTCTACTAAATTATATAATCCGCGTGTGCTGATTTTAAGAAATATGCATGTGTGAGTCATCGATACATATATTGAAAGTTCGTCACTTGCCTAATGCCTGATGTCATAGGATTTGATTGTCCTTAGCCAGAGATTCCATATAACCTGTTGAATTCATATGACGTGGATTGCTTCCTGCTCAACCCTCGAACGACAAGAATATTGATAAATCTTTCATTTCCACGGGACCTCGGATCTTTTACAGCGTTGCCTGGAGTAAGTCATTACAACCGTTACGTTTGCCCTATCTCTTACTAGTACGCAAACTTTACTATATCGTTAGAAATTCACCTCTCAGGAGAAGTTGTGTGTGTGTGTGTGTGTGTGTGTGTGTGTGTGTGTGTGTTAAAATACAAGGATGGCAACGAAATGATCCCCCACTAGCCACAGACTTTTATAAAATACACGGTATGGTCAGGAGAAGTTGTCAAACTGAATGTTGTTATTCTACCTAAACAGCGTTATTGACCAGAATGGTTAATTATGACTAAATGTCTATGTTAAAGTAAATCTGTGTATTTCTATACTTGTAGATTTTAGATCGTTATAGGCCTAAGCGCTACAACCCCAATGGATCTTTTGTGCACGACTCTGTTTCCTAATAGCTGCATAAAAAGTTTAGTCCTAGTATACTGACATTTTGGGAGTTGTGTTACCTATTTCCTGGAGTGCTAAGGTCACCCCTCCAAGGTATTTGATCCTTTTGCAGAACTGGACCACGCAGTGGTATAGCAGATGTTCTGTTGTTTCTGCTGCTTTAGTGCAGTACCTGCAGTTTTCACTGTCCGCCTTACCCCATCTTCATAAGGTGATACCTTCTTGGGAGTGTCCTGTGAAAAGTCTTGGGATCGTTATCAAGTCTTTCCTCTCCAATTCAAGAAACAGTTCAGACTTATCTGTTGATATGGTCATGAACCGTTTTTCCTGCCTTAAGCCTGGCATTTTCCTCCAGTATCCTAGCATTTGGTTCCTTTCTCAAGTATCAAGTTCATTTCCTACATTGCCTTCTGTTAGTCCACAATAAGGCACTGGGCCATAGAATGGTGTTTTCGCTGGCCTTTTTGCAAGACCATTTGCTTCCTTATTTCCTTCAATGCCTTGATTCCCTGCGACCCACATCAATGTCACTTTGTTGTTCGTGGCCAATTGCTTCAAGGATTTTTGGCAGTCCCGGGTCAGTTTAGACTCGATTTTAAAAGATATTTAGTACTGCCTGTCTGTCTGACTGTTTCTGCTATATATTTTAGCCCAATTCGTCGATCTTCTTAGATTATTTCTTGTACAGAATCAGTGTCTCTTGGAGTGATCACAGAAACTGGTCTTCCAGGTGTAGATTTCTCTTTTTTCAGGCTTATTTGTATGTACTCCTGTACACAAAGATCTATAGCAAGCATTTCTGCTTGGAAGATGGTGGAAGTTTTTCCTAGTGACTTTTTTATGCTTTGTCTGCTTTTAAATGTAGCTTAAGTTTTAAGTAGGTAACTTCTTTGTGAATAGACAGAGTTTCTACAACCATTTTAGAGTGTTTCTGTCCTGTTATATAAGATACATTCAATTAAATTTAAAATATGCTTATATTTAATGTTTGAATACCTATGATTAAATATTTCTTTTCCAGGTAAGTGCAAACAAGGGGGAATTTGATATTATGCATCATACCTGTGGAGGGCGATGAGAACAGTATATGAAGGTTCCTAGAGTGCATAAATCGGTGGGGCAGCGGTATTATAACTTTATTATGCCAAGGTTGTACAACATTCTACCACTAGAAATTTAAAAAAAATTGAGATGGGAGTTCGTTTTCAGAAGCAGGGTGAAAACTTGGCTCCTTACAGTACCATGTAAATTTGTGCGAAGTATTGTCGATTTGAAAACCCGCTGATTTGGTTTAGTAATTGAAATGGGAGGATTTGTAAAATATGTGTGTCGAGTGTCGATTTGAAAAGCCGCTGACTTGGTTTGGGAATTGTAATAGAAGGATTTGCAAAATTTGTGTGCCAGTGTGTGTGTGTGTGTATATATTTAAGAGAGAAACCGAGAGAGAGAGAGATTATGAGGGTGTATAGTATTGCGAATGTGTGTAGGTAGCTCTCTCTATGTGGGTGTATGCGATGGTAATCTCCTTTTGTTCACTATGTGAGTTTAGTTCGGGACACATTTCTGTCCAATCACCTACAAGGTAAGCAAATGTATGTTGAAGTTTACCGACACATAGTCTCTGACTTTGTCAGTTTATTATTATTTGCTGATTGTGGGAAAAATGTCAATGTTAATATTGTTATATTGCTGTTGTATTGTTTGTTAAAAGTCAGACTGTATATTATCAGTAATTAAATTATTATTATTTATTAACCACAATGTTTAAGAGCATAACTGCGTCTTATATTTGCATGTCGTGTACATATTCACCCTTTTCTCAGGCATAAGCGTAATTATTATAGACTTTTTCGCCTTGGAAACTAGGGTTGTAGACTCTCAGTTCCTAATATTGTAGTCGCAACAATGTTGGCGTACCAATAGATGATGGCAGAACAGTGGCCGTCGATCAACAATTCAGCTTCGGCCTAATTATTGTAACGAGGCCTGACTTACGGGGTGAATTATTTAGTGGAACAGATCAACGGATTTACGGGAACGGTCTCGAGCGCCAGATTTTGAAAGGGTTTAATCCCCGCGAGGATGTCTGCGACCTCGTCACAAGACTCTGGCCACGGTTGTGGTCAGAGTGCCTGGATAGCTTTGTGGAGAGGGTCCGATAGCCTATGATGTAACAGGCCGTATAGATACCTCCGAGGTTGCGGGCTTTAATCGCTCCCCCGGTATTTCCCTGACCTTCTGAAAGTCTGTATAGATGTAGCAGATTCATTTGTGGTTATAATATAGACTGAATATACTTTCCACACTATTTATTTTCATGGAACAAATCACCACCCAAAAGTAAAAAATCAACTTGTTCTGTCACAGCAATCTTGAGAATTTCCTCGAAAGTCACAAAAGTATCTTTTCAATTCTATTTGTTCCATTACAAACTTTTTACCCTTCACAAGAAGTAATCTTATCTTCTTTCTTTTCAGGTACAGATCGTTCAGGTTTTAAGCGACAATCATGTTCATGTCCCCATATTACAATATCTACACATTTTGGAATGGATTCCTCAGGAATGTAATTTTTTGGACCTCGAGCCACACGATTATGATGCCATACCAGCAGATTGAACCATTTTTCTACATCAGGTGGTGTTAAGATATTAACCTGTTTATCCTGAAACAGCCTTCCCAATCTTTCATCTTTAATATAAGACAAACCATATAAGGCAAGATGTGTACTTTATTTCCGTAGTAAGATAGGTTGAATATTTACATGTGTCAATTTAGACCACTTTCCGAAATAGTTAACTAGTCCAGTTGTGGCCACCAAGTCCATGGCTGATATCTGCCTCTGTCCAGTTGGATCATCATGATTGCCGTGTATCGAGAAAACTGGTATCTGTACATTAAGATCTGGATCTTGATAATTGACAACCTGACTAGGTGAACTGTGGAAACTGGTACTTGGATCAGATAGGAACTCTATCTGAACTGGCCTCTGACCTCCCAAGCAAAACTTAACCACGCTACGGCAAACGGTGAACTCTTTCTGCCCCTCGTCGTTATTGTCTCTCCAGCCACCGGCTGAGAAATCCTAATCGGTGGTAGATACCTCATCCTTATCTTCTGCAGATATGTTTTTACTCTGCCGCGATAATTCGAAATGCGTAAGAAATATTAATGATCAAATAATTATTTTAACTGCGTAGAATTTTTACCTGTGTTTTTTAAATTATGTTTATTTTTGAACAGTCGCTTTTAATATCTACAGCTGCTCTGAAAATATCTACTTCGTTACATTATAATCATAATTTTATACGATATCTATGTTTAAATTTTTATTGTTAAATATGTCTAAAAATTGTATTTGCAACATCAGAAACAGCACACGGTGACTTCTAGTTGTTTGACAGGTAATCAGCCTAACAGCTTGGTATCTTGAGACTGCATTGGTTATTGCAACTTAAATCGAATTAGGACGATCCACTTATAATTCAGAAACTCAGTTCACTTTCCTTATACTTCATTTCATCTTACCCTTGATCTCCAGTCTCCAGCTGATATTTTCTTCTATCCATATTTCTCATAACAGAATAAAAAGCACTACAAGGTTAACCTACAACATATTTGCAGATATAATTGAGCACCACTATTCACAGGTTATACTTTGTTATTTGGAACCTGTTTCTCTGGTATGTAATTTTATTTATGTTTATTGATTATGTTAATCACCTATTTTCACTGTGGATATATGACAATAGTAAAGCGGTTTACTATACAATTAGATGACGAAATTTGAATTCTTTATTAAACACTTTATGACATGCTATTTCTATATGAATGAGAATGAATATTTCAAGTTGAGCAAGTGTGTTAACAGCAGACAAAGATAAGGGCCTCTAATAAGACTCTTAAGATACTCAAATCTACCTTCTAGTTTGTTATGAGTGACAAGTGTTCTTATCCATATTGATAATATGTCTTAAGAATTTGTCACATTTCAAATTTATTCTGTACCAGCCCATTGTTTTTTACAGTATACATTTTAATAATTATTATTATAAATTTTTAGTTAGAATAAATTTACATCTTTATTACGATATCAAGGTCTTAAATACAAGTTTTTAATATCGAGAGTTCATAACTTTACAATTATAATACATTAAACGAGTTTTTAGAAAACCATATACATTCTTGGGGTTAACAATTGCTTATTTAAATTTTTTCGCTTATACTGTCATCAACATTAAGACTGTTTCAAAGAATGTATACCATTCACAATACAGTTTTGAAAATAAGGTTTGTTTTGACAGACAATTAGGCTTTATTGGAGTTAATAATCACATATTGATGCAGCTGATGAGGCAAATTTTCTTGGTTAAATAATCATTTAGCTTAAAATTGCACTTATTGATGGTCATTTAAGCGTTTGGCTTTGCAATGCAAATTCATAATTTGTCAGATATGTCTTATTACTAACAACGTGAATTCGAAATAACAATTAACAATATTGACCTCTACGATGTTACCTCCTTCTAACAAAAGCTTAGAGAAAACCGTGGTATATTGTGATTTACCTCAGGTGGATATAGATCTGCTCAATAGTGAGGTCACGATTGCCTATAACACCCTACCCTAAAATAGCTATCTATCAGATTATCATATTTATTAAGATTAGCAATACTTGTTAGGAGGTTGACAGATCTTGATGTAGTTGAATACTCACGTTCTTTCTTTGTTTGTTTCACACTGCCTGGAGTCCTATATTTGCAGGCTCCCCAGGCTAGTGCCAGGTAATATTGAAATTTAGATTTCTAGATATTCGTTAGGAAGAATAAATTGTCTGTGCAGACGCCAAAAGAAAGAAGATATTAGGGAGGAATTTCTCTTCAATCAAACAGATATGTTAATGTAACAAAGTATTAAATTCATTCATATAAATCAAATTTGGAATAGCAAACAAAGTGAAATAAAAATGGTTGGTAAATCTCAAATAAACATTAATTGCACACAAATAAAAATCAGATAAACAGCAAAAACTTCAAGAAAAAGAAATTATCAATTCACTTACATATGATTCAAAGTAGCCAAAAAAGTCTGTGGCCAATGAGACTACAAGCTCGAGGCCAAACCACTCTTCACACACACAAACACACACTTACATATGACAAAACAATAAAATAAAGATTGTTACATGTTACTAAAATACTGATGTTAGCCACTTGGGCTTTATATGTAAGATGAAATACTGTATTTTACAGCTAAAAAGCAAACACAAATTATTAGGAAAATCACTTGACGTTTGTCAATCAATTTGATTAATTTTTCAATAACTTTAACTGGCCAGTTCTTTGAATGACCAAAAAAATATATAATCCTACGTGAAATTTCTGCATTAATTTTGAAAATAAGAGATATTGAAAAGAATGTACAGGTTAGATATTTTACAGACAAAATTTACTAATTTACTAATTACAATTTCAAGAACTATTTGTTTAAATTCACAGACAAAATTTAATCGATTAAACATGAAATTTACAATTATCCATATAGCACCTCCCTGACACTGTTCAAGTTCGAATTTGTTTACGTTATTTTGTAAAGTTCAAGTTATAAGGCTTCAGATATTAGATTGCTGCATGCATTGTGGCGGTTCAGAGAAAAATGAGTTAATAAGACTCACCCAATGTTCCTGTATTGAGTTACCTGATGACCCTATGAAGATGCCTTCCAAGTGGGATCAACTATGAGCACCTGAGAGAGGTTCACAGACTCCAATTGGGTTGGTGGACTTATTGCTCCAGTATTAGGAAACCATTTAACAACTATGTCGATGTTCTGAATTCGCTTGACGGAAACTTTGCAAATCGCAATTTAAAACGTGAATTGGCCCAAGTGAAATTCACTGCCAATTGACTTAAACTTCGGTAATAATCAGGAACTGTTTCTGATTAAAGTAAGAAATGCATCAGGTCGGAACAAAAAAAATCACAACTTAGCTCGAGTCTTTATGCCAATTACGATGTTTATTTAAACTCGAAAACCGCCTAAATGACTTTAAACAACCACTGACAATTATTATTAGATGGTATAGATGACAGAAAGGGTTTTATCGCCCATTTTTAAGATAAAATTTAACCACCGCGACTAAAAGGTGTTCACTCGACGAACGCTCGGCAAAGAGTCTCCGCTAACGTCTTGAGTTCAGAAGTTCGCTAACTGCTGCACGAAAAAATTCTTACCGTGACCGTTGGTGGTTGTGCGCGAGCTCTTTCTAGCCTCCACTGTTCGAATGAGATAAAACGATACATCCAATCGGAGGCGAAGTCACGCCGTCTTCCATACACATCTCCACAATAATGGACGCGTCCGTTCGTAATTACGCCAGCTTCTGTTATTTACCTAGAATTTCAGGACAATAGAGATATTCATTTTCCTCAACAAAAATGCAACGTTTTTCAATATTAAGTTTTCGACGTATATTATAGGGAACTCAGTACGGGTCTTGCGATATAGAATTTCTTAGCGAATTTTCATCAAAATAATTTTGAAATCAAAACTTGAAATATTTAATATGGATAGGGTTTTTGGTATTATTTAGATACTTGGGAGCTTTCAAAGTGTATTGTGAACCAGTAATAATTTCAGATAAAATGTGAATCGTTACAATGAGAGCAATAATTAAAGAGACTAAGGCAATTATCAATCTTCAACTATTCCCCACAACAAAACTTTAAAGAAGTTTTTTTGTGAGCGGAATACTTTTCAAAGCCAAACGTTAGTTCAGGCAAAATGTAACCTTTGTTAAGTCTTTGCTTGAGGTTGACCGCAATTTTTGGATCTTTCGAAAGCAACAGAAGCGTTCAAAGTTGTCAATGCCGGACTAATTTTTCTAGGCGTTTCCGCAACTTAGTCCAGTTATTTATATGTAGAGTTCAAGATATGTATCCTCTGCTTATATAAGAAATCTGACTTTCAAGAATAATTCGATGTTACTCAAACATTGTTGTTTTACTTTTGTAGGTTAACCCATGAGCTCACCTTCAGAAATACAGCTCTTACCTTTTCATTTATTTTGTTTTGAATTTGTTGGCATTAGTACGAATCAAAACAATGCCATCTGCAAAATCCAAGTGGTGTAAATACAAAATAATTCACCAGCCTAAATACTTAAGAAACATCGCAATTGACGGAAAGATTCTCGTCGATTGTTATACCTTTCGCTCCAAAATGTAAAAGTCGTCAACTGCTGAGGTAAAAAAATGTTTGTGACGTTTTTATCAGCAAAAAATACCTCAAAAGTGCAATTGGCACAAAGCTTGCCGTCGTTTTTTATTGCCGTTGTTTCGAAATGACTTTGTTAAAAACACTCTCAATCAGAAGATATATCATCATCATCATCATCAGTTTATTTTAATATTCATCAATTTACAAACACTAAAAACCGTTTTTAATTATAAAACACAAAAGAAACAGAGGACCTAAGTTTAATAACTTGTATGTGCTCTGAAAGATTTAAAAGCACTAAAATATCACAACAAAAATAAAATAACGCCGAAAATATGTTCTGCTATCCTATCTTACCCCATTTTCTCTCGTGATCCTCCCCACAGTTCACAAACAAACGATACGATATCTATCTCTGACCCCGCCTCTCCATCTATCACACCAACACAGGAATTTATCCTCACTCTTCCTTTCCTACATGTTTTATTTCCACATTATGCACATATGGAAAACACACACGCTTCCACACAAACACTTTCACACCCACGTACACAAAACTGACCGGTATATATTCCACATTTTATCTATCGCACACGTACCTAGGTATGTTTTCTTTTATAACTGTTTTTTTGTTATAAGATCTTCGTAAACTATTGTATTATTTTTCTTATTCTTATTAACGCTTTCGTCCATAGAACATTTTTACAAACCGTGAAAAGGAATATCGTAAAAAGCTAAACTGTAGGTTACTTAGCAACCGAGAATTTTGAACATGAAACCCACTCTATGATTCCTAAGTTAACATACCACATACGTTATTCAAAAAATTCCTATTATTGTTTTTGAACGTCAATACATCTGGGTTTGACATAATTAAAGGGATTATTGGCGCTAAAAAGGGTTAGAAAATAGAAGATTGTCTGGTAGTAAAAGCCTTTTAATCATCCCTTTAATTACAAACTTCCTATTAACTTAGAGACCTGTATAAATGAACTTGGTCCTATCTGAAATTCCATTGACGAATGGCCTGAAACTAGTTTAAAACTCAAAGACGCAGCAAGTGCGTTATGGTAGTGAATTTTCATAGAAATGATCTGGCACCAAATATTTTAATAAAACTTTTTTTCTTGTAACATAGAAATCTAAATTTTTGTGTATAGATATATATATATATATATATATATATATATATATATATATATATATATATATATATATATATATATATATATATATATATATATACAGTGCACGGCGTATCGAGCGTCCATTAGAAGTATCTACAAAACTATACCGATTTTTAATCTGAAAATTTGGTCACTTGGGTTTTCTGGATAGCTGAATTTAACAAAAATATACACGTCATCATACCACTTCCGGTTATACCGGAAGTGGTTACTAACTTTGTTTTTTCAAATGAAACATGACATTTTTGAGTAGAGTTTTGGATTTATCGTAAAATTTTAGGTTGACTTTTGATAACATACCATATGTAAAAAATCAGCCGTTTTGGAGTTATATCGATTTTTTTAAAACTTAAAAAAAAATTATGTATGTATATTGAGTGGTATATCTCCGGCAAATATGATGTCAGCGATTTGCAATTTCGTCTGTGGTTTTTCAAGATACAAGAGTATCGTGAAAATAGGCAAATGCGTTGATAGCATATACAGGGTGGAAGAAATTCACATACCAACTTGGACAATTTCGGACCCCTATAACTGGCTTACTTCAAATGGAACACCCTGTATATTTTTATCTTATTGCTTAGATATTTGCATTATCTTTCGATTTATATCAGCATGTCCTATACCTAAATGCAACAGTTATCCAGATACTGGAACATTTGTATAATGATAATGTTATAAGGCTAAGGGTGCACAATATTTCAGTAGAGTGCCTTGACGGAAATGTTATTCTTCATGAACTTCAATAATTATTAATTGTTGGACACCCCATAGAACAAAATTATAAATGAGAATACCATAATAATAATCTGTTTAGGCAACTAGATAAACAATTTATTAAGTACTACACAACTAAACCAATGAAAGTGAGAAAAAATGTGGCAACTGGAATGATAAGGAACAATCTAATAAGTAACATGTATATAAACAATGGGTGTTCAAGAAAGATGTTCAAAAGTAGCTCCATTTTTTAGCAAACAGCAATTAATTCGCCTTAAAATTTCATTGCTCGTAGCACGTTTTATACTTTCTCTGCTTATTTCATTGAAGGCGGCACGTACTCTTTCTTGCATATTCTCCTTTGTGGTTATAGGGTCTTTATAAACTTTATTTTTAATAAAGCCCCATATGAAAAAATCTAATGGAGTTAAGTCAGGGGAGCGTGGTGGAAATTTGTAGGGCCCATTGTTCGCAATCCACTTCCCACTGAACATTTCTTCTAATGTTGCACTGACTTGATGAGTAGTATGTGGTGGAGCACCGTCCATTTGATAAAAAGCGTTTGATCTTTCCCTAATTTCTAAAGTTTCTAAAGCATCTCTCACTACGTTTTTTAACAACCACACATATCGATCCCCTGTTAAGTTTTCGTTATAAAAATACACACACAAAATACGAGAGTCTTTGACGGCACAGAACACATTAAAGCTCCACCGGTTTTGGTAATTTCTTTCTCTGCAGATATGCGGATTTTCTGCAGCCCAGTAATGACTGTTATGGCGGTTAAACACGCCGTTTTTTGTAAACTTTGTTTCATCAGTCCATATTATACTTTTGACAAAGTTATCGTCTTCTTGAATTCTTGTCAGCAACCACTCACAGTAATTCACACGACACAATAAATCTTCAGTTTTCAAATTCTGAACCAAATGGAGCTTAAAAGGTCGCCAATTATACTTTCTTAAGATTCTGTGGATAGACCTGGTTGATATTCTAAGATCCCTTTCAGCCTCTTGTAGGGAATTTTCAGGATACGAATGGAAGTATCCTAGTACCATGGCTTCATCGTCTTCGGTATAACGGTTTTGCCTGCTAACAATTGGTTGAAAGGAACCAAACTTTATACAATTATTAAGCAGACGTTTGATGGTATGTTTATTCGGTCTGGGGCGATCTTGATACCTTTCAGCGAAAACTCGGCAGGTTATACTCATAATGCGATTGCATTCGCCGTATGTAACTAATAAATTTAGAAAATCTTCATTAGAAAACCCCAAACGCGACATATTTGTTGATTGTTATAAACAACTGTCATGAAGTAATGGCGTTGCTAAGAATAACATTTCCGTCAAGGCACTCTACTGAAATATTGTGCACCTTATAACATTATCATTATGCAAATGTTCCAGTATCTGGATAACTGTTGCATTTAGGTATAGGACATGCTGATATAAATCGAAAGATAATGCAAATATCTAAGCAATAAGATAAAAATATACAGGGTGTTCCATTTGAAGTAAGCAAGTTATAGGGGTCCGAAATTGTCCAAGTTGGTATGTGAATTTCTTCCACCCTGTATATGCTATCAACGCATTTGCCTATTTTCACGATACTCTTGTATCTTGAAAAACCACAGACGAAATTGCAAATCGCTGACATCATATTTGCCGGAGATATACCACTCAATATACATACATAATTTTTTTTTAAGTTTTAAAAAAATCGATATAACTCCAAAACGGCTGATTTTTTACATATGGTATGTTATCAAAAGTCAACCTAAAATTTTACGATAAATCCAAAACTCTACTCAAAAATGTCATGTTTCATTTGAAAAAACAAAGTTAGTAACCACTTCCGGTATAACCGGAAGTGGTATGATGACGTGTATATTTTTGTTAAATTCAGCTATCCAGAAAACCCAAGTGACCAAATTTTCAGATTAAAAATCGGTATAGTTTTGTAGATACTTCTAATGGACGCTCGATACGCCGTGCACTGTATATATATATATATATATATATATATATATATATATATATATATATATATATATATATATATATATATATATATATATATATATATATATATATATACATATAAAAATTGAAACTGACACTGGATATGGGTACTAGGGGTCCTAGTTCGCGCTCATTTGCAAAATTTTTTTTCAAAATTCAAAAGTCGGGATCTCCCCATTAGTGAATGTTTTCTACGAAAATTCACTAAAAATTTATCTTCCAGAACCTGTAGAATAGATCTAGCTATTTGCAGGATTGGCTAAGTTAAACTAATTTTTTTTTTCAACAACACACCACGAAGGCTCACAGCCTAAATACTATCGTACCGTGGGTGTCGACAAGGAGGAAAGAGGCAACTTGCTAATTCTGGACTTGAAGGTTTGGAGGTTCGGAGGAGAAGGGAAAACATGTGCCGGCAAAGAATTCCACAACTTGGAAGTCCTCGGGTCAAAAGAGCGGACATAACAAGATGTTCTATGTCTGGTAACCCGGACAGTAAAAGGGTGCATTCGTTCTGTTCCCCTGGTAGATCTGTTGGGGGCAGCAGGTGGAGGTACTATGGAAGAAAGCTCCTCTGAGCAGTGCCCGTGCAGATATCTATAAAAGGAGAGAGGTCACCAACGGCACGTCGGTGGGCAAGTGATGGCAGCCTTTGGGTGGGTAGGGTCACCGATGAGACGTATAGATCTCTTCTGAATGCAGTCCAGGGTAGCGAGTGTAGAAGCGGCAGCGGCACCCCAGATGTGGTAGCAGTATTCAAGGTTTGGCCTTATTGTTTTGATTGTCATTATTGATAGTTGGAGTCGAGGCGGAAGTGGAAGTTTGGATATGCAGTGCTGGTGTTAGCACTCAAAACAGGGATATTAACAAGCGGTTTGTGCTTTTATTCATTGTTTGGTAGTGTGCTTCAGTAAGAAATATATGATGCACGTATTAAAATATTGCTGCTATATACGTATCAGCCACAGCTAGCTCTTCGTCTGTAGCTTTAGTGGCGTTTAGACTGTTTGTTTGTAGTATATTGTATCATATATATATATATATATATATATATATATATATATATATATATATATATATATATATATATATATATATATATATATAATTATAGTTTGGATATTTTGTAATGGTTCGAAAATTAATTTATTATTATTTGTAGCATGGCGTATAATAGCCATCAGTAAAGCAGGATAAATTTTACATGATGCTTTAGGCTTTAGACGATTGTTACATTTTAAGCTACTAAAAAGCTTGCTTGACAGTTTCCAGTAACTTCTTACGTGGAAAGAAACATTCCATTATAAGTAACATGCTAAACTGCTGGCTAAATGGTTCTACATTACGTTGTTAAAATAAGATGTTTGTAAATTATTCATACAAATAAGATTACTATTTACATAATATACGAGGTGTTTCTGAAGACGCTAAAATACGATAGCTTAATGCAACTTTTCACTATAACAAATTACATCCCCAAAAAGATATAGGGACTCAAAGTGAAACTATATATATATATATATATATATATATATATATATATATATATATATATATATATATATATATATATATATATATATATATATATATCGTAAACAGTTTGATTTGGAAGAAACAGTCAGTATATATTTCAGTTACTGCTATAACAAATTTGATACAAGGATAAGATCATATAAATCGAGCTCTTAGATGGGATTGGTCAGTGGCAGGATAATAACCCACCACCCGCCCAAACCCCCACATAAATATAATTTTTAGCAAATTTTTCGTAAAAAAATTCCGAACCAGAAAAATCGGACCACTTTTTCCGGAAAAATTTGGGTTTTATTTCTAACAATTTTTGTATCTCCGAAAATAACAAAGCTATAGCAACCAAATTTGGTAGTCAAGTTTTGCAATATCAGACTTACCCTACGTACAAAAATTAAGCTCTCTAGGTTAGAAGGGAAAAAATTATTAGCTTTTAAAGAAAGAAAAATTGGGTGCCACTGATGACCAGAGAAACGCACAATACCAAAATATTTTGTGTGTATAACAAAATCTATTCTATATTACAGACAAAGATTAGGTTTTCTTGACGTAAAAAGGTCAAGAAACAGCAGAGAAATTACTTTGAAAATTTTATAGATTCCCTTCTTAAAACGTCAAAGTCGCAATTTGAAGCGTCAAAATTTGCAATTTTCAGACGAAGAACTTGATGATTAACTCTTAGAATAAATTAACTTACATATGTCCTATGTTAGGTTCTTAAAAATCAAACCAATTACAAGACACTATTTTCTATTTAAATATTTTAGAATAATTATAAAACGTGTTTCCTTAAGAATGCAATTTGGCATAGCAGCAAGTTCAGTTAAGTTATCATATTTTTACATTTTCTATACGCCCTGTTATGTGTCTGTTCTGAAGAAACAGCTTGTATAATAAGAGGAAGACGGTAAACATCTGCTTCAATACTCAAGAGAAGCAAGATATCGAAGGTGAACATATAATGCAAATTCATAGCTACTAGCATCTATAATTAAAGAAATTTCTAGTTTCGAATTTGTAAAAATATACAAGTACCCAAAGCAAGGCAATTTCTAATGGTGAATTTTATTTCGATTTTATGCCTGATCAGAGAGTTATTTGCATTAAAACTTCTTCTTATATGTTCAGATTGTTGAATAGAAAGTTTCTCGAATCTTAATGAGCAAGGAAACCCTACTAGGCACGAAATAAATTATTAGTGATAGCATATTATGGTATGGATATTTGTAATATATGCAAAACTATACAGATGTCTCAACCTTTACATACAACGTCACTAAAAGCTTCATATTAGTTTGTTTACACAAATAAAACGAATCGCAAATTCCATTTTTAAAATGTTTAGAAGTAAACACATAAAAATGTTCAGCTACAACTCAAGAGTGCAGGGGAAGTAATTAAAAAACTTTAGTATAGTATTGTTTTACTTGAGGTCATCTTATTAGCGAATTTTTTGTAAAACGAAAAATTCACCAATGAGGAGATTTGTGTTATATATATATATATATATATATATATATATATATATATATATATATATATATATATATATATATATATATATATATATATATATATATATATATATATATATATATATGTATATGTATATATGAAATGTGGTAGATATGTCGCCCTGGTAAATACTCTATTATTTACTACAACTACAATCTTTTGTAAAATTTCATGCTCGTTCCAAATATGACTTGTATTTTGCCCTGCCTCTTTTCGTTTTCGAGTTATTTTTTCTTCAATATCTAAGTAGGCGTTGATCTGACATGTCTAAGACTTGCACATTATCAGGACACTTTTTACGGGGTAATCTTTTTGTGCTATTCTCAACTTTGGGTTGTCAATTGTCTTTGAGCTACGGGTATTAACCTGTGTTTTTATTATGGCAGCCATATTGGATTTTTTGCTCATGTGATAGCCTGTGAAAAGAGCTTTCCAATGATGTACAAAATGCTTGAGAAATCTTGTAATTGCACTGACAATTTTGAGAAAACCCGTTTTGAGGATAATAGGCTATGAAATCCAATACCAGAAAACAAATGACAAAAAAAGTGTTCAAAAAGCAGTGGTCTAACAATAGACTTCTACTTTTAACATAATTTTCCGTAATGATTCACGATAAAAATTGAAGCATTTAATGCAAATTCGCTACCATATAACGCACTCGCTGCGTCCCGAATTCTAACTGCCATGGGATTTATTGCTGCTCACCTATATATAAGTACTTTAAAAATTATAAATGCCCAAAGTAAACAGTATCAATAATATTCTGCATGATTTGCGATGGTGAACAATTATGTTATTTAAATTGAACCTTTAAAATAACCCGCCACTCCATACTATTAGTACGCTAAAGTCATTCTTTCTGCCTACACACACTGCCTGGCCTTGTCTGGGCATTGTGAAAATACGTGTCTTTCTCTCTTATATGTTTGCCCGCCCGCTGTCTATTAGCGAAATTTCCGTAAAACGAAAACTTCACTAACGAGGAGATCTGTGTTTATATGAATATATATATATATATATATATATATATATATATATATATATATATATATATATATATATATATATATATATATATATATATATATATATATATATATTAATATAATCGATAACTCAAAAAATAATTGGGCGATTTTGATGAAATTTGGTACGTGCCTTCGTTTTGTAAGTGGCTTGGATAATTTCGTTTGCCAGGAAAATCGGACCAGTTTTTCCTGGAAAATGTTGGGTTTTCTTTCGGGAAATTTTTGTATCTCCGAAAGTTACAGAGCTATGACAACCAAATTTGGCACATACGTTTCTATTATCAAACCCTATATGCCGAAATTCAGATCCCTAAGTTGAACAAAGAAAGTAATACGCATTTTAAGAAAAAAATTTGGGTGCCACTGGTGATCAGATGAAAGCACACGAACAAAATATTTTGTGTGGCTAGAAAACCAATTGAATATTACATACAACCGTTAAGTTTTCTTGGCGCAAAAAAGTCAAGAAATGGCAGAAAAAATATTTTGAAAATTTTATAATTTTTCTTCTTAAAACGTCAAAGTTTGCAATTTTCAGACGAGTTTGCAACAAATACCGATTATGTGGAAGATATGTCATACTAAGTGTGTTTTACAAAGCCTTAAGCTTCAGCTTCAACCATCACTTCTTTTTTAAATATTTTCGGAAAATCCATTGCAAATAGACCCTCTTTTTGATGCTTAGGTAGTAGTTTCAGCTATAGAGTTTATGGTTTAATAGTCCATATTTTAGCAAATTTTCGTAGAAAAAATTCATTATTGAGAGGACCGCGACTTATTTTAAAAAGATTTATTCAAATAAGCGCGAACTAGAACCCCTAAAACGGGGTCAGTTTCAGTTTTTGTCTGTTTATACATATACAGGGTGACGAATTGCTACGGTAAAGTTCAATATATCCGTTATTATACAAGATATGAGAAAACAGTATGTACGTTCATTATAGGGTATTTCGAGCTGCATCTTATAAACCTATTTTGATAATCACAGGGTGACCCATAAGTCTTTGGTGATACATATTTTTTTTAAGCGAACACCCCCTTATGTTATTGCATTTTTGTGTTTTCCATCGAAATATAATGCATGTTTGTAAAAACAAAAAGTTGATATCGTTTATCGTTTCTGAGATATTTCAATTGTTTTGCAACTATTCACGTTTTTGGCACATATTTCAAACACATCACAAAGTGTGATACTGCGTTTTTATCAATAGATAGCGGAGTGCCGTGAAAATGACGCATTCAGAGAGTTTTTTGTTTGTACTACTCGTCGAAAAAATTGAGCTGCCGTATACAGACACTCTCAAATGGTGGCTGAATTTTAAAAGTTTTCGCAGAAATGTTTTTAGTGTTTCTGTAAGATTTTTGTGATATGTGGGTAATTAATAATAAATGTTTAGTAAGTTATTGTAAAAAAAAAGTTGTCGAAATTTTGTGAAAAATATAATTTAGTGTAACATTACTGAACGCAATTTCTGTAAAAAAAAAAATGGTGATTTTTTGTAAAAGAAATTTTTGCAAATTTTCTTTTTTTTTCAATTTTGGTCCTAAAACTGTTTGTGAATAATTATATCTTGGCAGGTGTGTAAATAGCTTAACGAGGTTCGTTGGCCAGGAAAATCGGACCAGTTTTTCTGGAACTTTTTAAGTTTATTTTTGGAAAATGTTTGTACTTTTTGAAATAACAAAGCTATTTTAATGAAATATGATACATTGTTAGTACTATATAGATTTTGCTGCCAATCAAATGTTCTTCTTTTAAAAACAAGACATATTTGACGTTAAAATCATTATTACGAAAATTCTCTACCATAACGCACTTGCTGCGTCCAGACATTTTGTTTATATGGGGATGCGCGATCTACTTGTGGAATAACAGATCACTGGATTATTCTAAGGACGGCTACCCGGTTGACGCTTAGAGAAAATTGTAAATTAAAAAAAAAGTTTTGCAATTTGCCATCTGTTAGTTTTTCAAAGCTCCTGCCCACTCAAAATAATTTGTTAGTGTTGTGAAATGTCCGGTTTTACCGCAAGTGGGTGTCAACCTGTTATACATTTTGTAGAAGAAAGTGATAACGATAACTTTTCTCTACAACTTATTTTTTAGATAAAATAAAATAATCTATATTAAATATTCACAAAGTTGTTAAGTCATACAGACATAAACAATACTTACGACAGTTCGTGTAAACATCGCGCAATTCATGACGACTAATGTTTCAGATGCAAGTTATAGGAACTAATGAAGAATTTTATCTAACCGCAAAATTTTGTGGTTTTTCCTTGCCTTCATTAGCAACCACATGTAATTTATCTACCATTTTTATTTGTACTTATCACGATAAATTATTGAATGATATTTACTAAGCTATGGTAATTAGTTAAATTATTAGTGGCCGCTCTCAGTTATATAGATAATGCATTCAGTATGTGCCAATTAAAACTTCCCACCTTGAAAATATCGGCACTCAAAAAAAAAGGTAAAAAAAGCTGAGACAGTCGACTTTGTTTTCAAGGGGGACACATACTGGAGTAATCTTTAGTGTCTTGGAACCTCCTCTCAAGACAGGGGCGTAAAGTACCCTTAAATGGCACCCTATGTTGAGTGACACCTCATTTTAAAGCTTAATCTTAATTCTGCGCGCGACAACATATGACTGTTTTAAATTTTGGTTTGGATATGGCAAAAAGCCATGATTTAAAGAATAAGACAAAATATCAATGACTGAAAGAATGTTATTTAATTAAATCTTCAAATTGTTTTCTCTCCACTGCCATACAATAGTCAAAACTTTGCTCCACTTCCGAACGAACATTTCAAAGCATTTCATGCGTTATCTGACGACGTTCTTCAACAATTTGCCAACGAAGCTCATTAAGTAAGTTTGGTAGTGTTGCATAAACTTTCGACTTCAAGTGTCCCCACAGAAAAAAAGCAAAATGTGTTAAAGCTGGATATCTGGGGGGCCACTGCGTCCTATCCAGTGATTAGAAAAGTTCTGGTTAAGAAAATCACGCACAGCTGCGGCATGATGTGGTGAAGCACTATCATGCTGAAACCACACATCATCTGCCAAAGCGTTGTCATTTTCCAATACTTCTACAATCGTCGAATGAATATGCATTTCTAGTACATCCAGACACATGTTTTCATCAAGATTTTCCGGTAGGAAGAAAAGCATTATGAGGTGGTCTCCCAGTATGCCCGCACAAACATTAAATTTTTCCGGATGCTGTGTATGAGCTTCACAAAACATTCTTGGATTTTCATCACTTCGATAGCGGTGGTGGTTGGCTTGGCCATACAGTTGGAACGTACATTGATCGGAAAAACAGATTGAGTACAAAAAGGTTGGATTCCTTCTCATGATCACTCGTTTTTTCACATAACTACACGCGGCGATCAGAATCGTCTTCATTAAGTTCCTGTACCAAATTAAATTTGAATGGGTGATACTTCATACTTTTTTAGATTCGGCGGCAACTAACTACATACATTCCTGAAGTACTTGCGAGTTTTCTGAGCCTCAAATTTGATCCATTGCGATGTGACCCAGGACAGCTACCTGATTACCCTCATTAGGTACCACCTGCTCACGTGGGCAACCGATCCAGTTTCCCAAAATTTATGCATTAAATCGAGGACGTAACGATGATAAGTGTTTTGCTCAAGATGGGGATCATTAAAAATATGTGTTTCCTGTCGTGCACAGTTGTCATTCTTGCAGAACAAACTAATTATTTCCACTTTTTCGGCAATTGTATAACCCATTTTCACGAGTCGGAATTCAATTCTTTCTGATGATTTTACTTGTCTCGTTTAAAGTAACGCAGGTAAAAAAGTTGAGTTGATAAAGTTTATTAAAAGATAAACTAAAACTTATTAAAGAAAATATTTTTGTCGAGAAATTGTTAAAAAAAACTCGTCAGATAACGCCTGAAATGCTTCGAGATGTTAGTTCGGAAGTGTAGCAAAGATTCTATAATTGTATGGAAGTGGAGGGCAAATAATTTGAATATTTAATCAAATAACATCCTTCCATGTTTGGCGTAACCTAACAAATTCCTAAGCCTATACGTCTAATACTCTTCTAAACACCGAGAAGAATTAAATTTAATTCTCGTTATTACCCTGTATCTCTTTTAAGTTTGGCTTTCCAACTGAGATAAATTTATGTATATGTATATGTCTATATATATATATATATATATATATATATATATATATATATATATATATATATATATATATATATATATATATATATATATATATATATATATAGAGTGGCGCATTGAAAACGAAACAGACCGATTTGGGTCCAGATAATCGCTGAAACACGTCAATTTTAATATTGAGGGGGACATGTTTTGACATAAAACTCAACTTTGTCACATCAACCCCTTAAGAGTGGTGATAGCAACCGTTATATTTTAAATAGGGAACATGTGTCGAGTGTTACACCATTTGAAAGCTTTCTTTTCTAAATTCAGCACACTAATTTTTTTGGAAGTTTTATCAACTCGTTTAAAAATTATTCACAGTTGAAGATGCAAAAACGCATTTCACTCATTCCGATAAGAAATGTGCCGATAGTCAATGTTTTGTTGGTTTGTAAACAAAAAATCGACTATCAGAACATTTCTTATCGGAATGAGAGAAATGCGGTTTATTATTTCAGTTTATTGGTCGGTTTGATACTTGATAGTACTACTTAAAATTAATTTCACAAGGGTGTATTCTGTAGAAGAAAGAGTTTAAATAATAATTATTTTTTTCAAAAACGATGACTGTGCCAACCGTATCGCAAATTTGTTTAATGAACGACATCGGAACAGACATGTTAACAGAAAATACATTCTGGAGTTAGTTGCAAAGTTTCGAGAAAGTGGTTCAGTAGACAACAAAAAACGGGATCCTGAACGTGAATTTCCGGTTAGAAATGAACCTACTGAGATTGAAGTTTTAGGACAAATTGCTGCAGACCCAACTTTGAGCACGAGAAAATTGGCCACTGTTTCAAACATCAAAAGAAGAACTATTCAGCGAATATTGAAGCATCATAAATTTCACCCGTATAATATTCATCTTGTACAACAACTGAATGAAAATGATTTTGATTGGCGGCTGGAGTTTTGTGAAGTTATGACTGCACGAACAGCTGATAACGGGAACTTTCTCTTCAATATCTGTTTTCAGACGAGTGTACGTTTTTACTAAACTCTACAGTCAATCGTCATAATTGTCGTTATTGGGCAGATAATAATCCAAGAAATTTTCTCGAAGTCCACACACAAACTCCAGAGAAATTGAATGTCTGGACTGGCATTTTTGAAGACAGTTTAACTGGACCAATTTTTCTTGATGGCAATTTGAGTAGCGAAACGTATTTCGAGTTACTAGAAGATATCGTTTACCCTCTACTAATTGACATTATTGAAAACGATGATCGATATCAATAAAATCAATTAGTGTTTCAACAAGATGGAGCTTCTCCGCATTTTTCACAACGTGTTAGGGAATTTTTGAACAGAGAGTTTCCAGAGCAATGGATTGGGCGTATAGGTGCTATTGAGTGGCCCCCTAGATCACCGGATTTAGCTCCTTTAGACTTCTTTCTATAGTGCCATTTAAAGAGTAGAATTTTCGCAAGAGAACCGGAGTCTCTGGGAGAATTACGACGACGCTTTGTTGAAGAATGCCGTCTAATAACTCCACAAATACTCCAGAATGTCAGAACTCGTTTTGAACAAAATTTGTACTTTTGTATGGAAGCTGGTGGTCAACAATTTGAACACTTACTTAACTGAATAAACATTTTTGAACGTTTGGTTTTGTTTTTTAGTTTTTGTAACGAAAAATTGACTAATTAGTGCATTTCTTATCACAATGAATGAAATACGTTCTTGCAACTCCAACCGTGAATAATTTTTAAACGGGTTGATAAAACTTTCAAAAAAATTAGTGTGCTGATTTCAGAAAACAAAGAGCTTTCAAATGATGTAACACTCGACCCATCTTTCCTATTTAAGATATAAGGGTTGTTATCACCAATCTTAAGGGGTTGATGTGACAAAGTTGAGTTTTATGTTAAAACATGTCCCCCTCAATATTAAAATGGACGTGTTTCAGTGTTTCTTAGAAAAAAAATATCTGGGCGCAAATCGGTCTGTTTCGTTTTCAATGCGCCATCCCGTATATATATTTATATATATATATATATATATATATATATATATATATATATATATATATATATATATATATATATATATGAGATCACACTTAAAAAATATTTTTTTCAATGAAAGCCCCCGCAATATCTTTATTCTGCAAGGTCGAAGTGTCATATTCAATCAGGGCACCGCGCCGCTCTGATCCTCCTCAACCTGGATACGGCTTAGATATAAGTGACTGATAAAGCAATAAATATATTGCCAAAGCTTTCAATGAAAGAATTTTTTTAATAAAATAATAGTTATTCCCCACGATATCTGACAAATTATTTTACTTATATGAGGTCGCCATGAATGCTGATTTATTGTATCTATATACATAACCTCATTTCATCTTATTATCTTAATGAACGGTTTTTTCTACCAGATGCTTTCTTTTGAATGTTATTTAAGTTATATACCTACTACGCGTAACAAACATATACTTTGTCTATGTATTATATGCTGATGTTGCCATCAAGCTGCTTTTGTAGTCAATTTTTATTTTTGTTAATTTCTGCGTAATGAGTAAATAGGCCTCAGCTCTTCTATGTATTCAATCAAATAAAACAATATTATAATCAGATACTCAAAAAAATTTTGAGATATTGATTTGTCACTATAATGAGTAGTTTTTTAATGTTATTCTTATTTACATTACAACAAGAAAACTACCTTATATACAAAAAGAGCTGTAGACAATATTCTTACCTTTGGCCCATCCAGTAACAACGTTGCCCAAATAAGACACTTTATAAGTAGGATCCGGCCTAGAAATCGTAGCACTAGCACATTTTTTAAGCCGCAGTCTATTCAAGAAAGTCCTCAACATCCTTCTGGTCCTATCTTTCGAGATCTCCTTTCCTGGCATTTCACTACTCAACGTGTCTATGGAATGCACAATCTTCCGGCCGTTGGTAATGCTACAAGAAAGCGCTGCATCAACACTGTCTTGCGCCATCACTGAATATTATTCACTCAGTTTATTACAAGTTAATAATAAAAAAGAAAACAAGCAAGAATAGAAAATGACTAGTTAAATGCACTGTTGATCACTCGAAACTATCCCAAGCTCGAAGCTTTGTACTGACGGGATGTGGTTACGTAGACAGTGCTTCCTGTTTTGTTGCCGACACAAAAATGAACAATACTAATGTTCTTTCACGTCTTATCTTCGTAAATTTACACATAACCAGTGTTGGAATGTCGGGTCGCACCAACTTAATGTGCCTCGGACCTGTCTCACATTACTTTTAAACACTCATTATCGTGTAGTATTGTTATTTATTCGTATTCTCCTATCGACGTCACTGAACTTCATTTAGCGACTGGTACTTATCCTGAAACAAGCAAAGAAAAAAATATATCATTAAGGTGAAATAATTTCATAATTACGTGTAATAAAAAACCAAATAAAAACTAATCTGACAATTACTGGAACTATTGTTGACTGATTTTAATCAATTTTTTTTTACCCTAGTATCTCGCGTTCCAAAATTATTTTTGTAAAACATGAGACAAAGTTTGAGCGGAATATTTTATATAAGACAGTTATTTACATTCACAAACACCCGAACCAAATAAACCTGGGGTAATTATAAACTATATTCGAAGAGACGATTCAAAAGAATATACAAGGGCGGGTACTTATGCTGTGCTCTTGACCCATTTATAGGTTAGGATTAGGTTAGGTTTAAAAGTGGGCGGGCTATCTCAATCCCTCCACTGCGACCTTCTTACTACTATTAAATAATTATTGTGGGTTGTTTACTGTGTCATATAGGCCTTTGACCCTTCAGCGCTGCGATCTCAATGGATCTCTTGTCCTTGACTCTTTTTCCTTATAGTTGCCCAAAATGTTCAGACTTTTTATGCAGTCTACTATCTTGTCGTATTTATTGACCAACAACTTAAGTGCACCACGCATGTTGAGCACATTAATAAGTGAATGAGAAAAACGATTTATAAATTTCGTCAGCTGTGTAATGTTTTAACACCTAAACAAAATATAATAGTTTATTTATCTCATTGGTTGAATCAATTTTGTGCTATGGATTGCTGGTTTCGGGCGGTGCATATGTAACGCACTTACGACGTTGTTGATAACACAGAAAACAGTACTAAAAATTATGATGAACAAACCTAGGCTATATTCCACAGAAGCGCTTTTCACTGAGTCTGATGTCCTCACAATAAATAATTCATCACTCATCAAATGTATGTACAAAAGGACAATATATATATATATATATATATATATATATATATATATATATATATATATATATATATATATATATATATATATATATATATATATACGCACACTTGCGCAACAACATATATCTTAGATTGGTCCAGTTGTCCATAATTTATTGCCACAAAATATTATTGACTACAACAGCTCTCAAAAATTTAGTAAAAATTCAGTCAGACAGTGGCTATAATTGATAACCTTCCACTAAGGCTTTAACATAATCATAAAAAGTCTGGACGCAGCAAGTGCGTTATGGTAGTGAATTTTCATATAAATGGTCTGGCACCAAATATTTTTTTATAACTTTTTTTTCTTTTAACATAGAAATATGAATTTTGGTATATAGTTTCCTTTTAATATCTTAAACTTGCGTACCAAATTTAGTTACCATAGCTTTTCTATTTTTTGAGATTAAAAATGTTTTCCGAAAGGAAACCCAAAATTTTTCGATTTTCCTGGCTAACGAACTTATCTAAGCCACTTATAGAGGGAAGGTACATGCTAAATTTTATTAAAATCGGTTAATTATTTTTTGAGTTATCGGTGTGATACATACATACACACACATATATATATATATATATATATATATATATATATATATATATATATATATATATATATAAACATATAAAAATTAAAATTGACCTCGGATATGGGTTCTAGGGGTCCTAGATCGCGCTCATTTCAAGAAATTTTTTTAAAATTCAAAAGTCGGGAGCTCCTCATTAGTGAATTTTTTCTAAGAAAATTCACTAATGAGTAAAAATAAAACATGAATAAAAACTGACATACAAGTTTATCTATCTATGTATGTATGTAACACACCGATAACTCAAAAAACAATGGGGCGATTTTTATCAAATTTCCTACCCTACCTTACCTTCCTTTTTCAAGTGTCTTGGATAAGTTTGTTAGCCAGGAAAACTGGCGCAGGTTTTCCGGAAAAATGTGTTTTCTTTCGGAAAAAATTATATCTCCGGATATAACAAAGTAAGGGCAACCAAATTTCGTACGCGTGTTTGTATTGTAAAGTGTAAACCATATCCCAAAATTTAGGTCTGTAGGTTTAAGGATAAAAAAGCTCAGGACGCAGCAAGTGCGTTATGGCAGTGAATTATTATTAAATGGTTCAAATTTGAATAACTCTATTTTCTATAAACTTAGAAAGTTTAATTTTGGTATGTAGTAAGGTCTTTCCTAGGGCAAGATATTCACCAAATTTTATTGAAATAACTTTGTAATTTTCGGAGAAAAAAAAAATTCGAAAGAAAATTTAAAGTTTGAATAACTCAATTTTATATAAACTTAGAAAGTTAAATTTTGGTACGTAGTAAGGTCTCTCTCAAGGCAATATATATAGAAAATTTCATTAAAGCCTATTTGTTATTTTCGGAGAAAAAAATATTTTTTTAAAGAAAACTCAAAATTTACCCAGAAAACCTCGTCCGATTTTCCTAGCTAACAAACTCGTCCAAGCCACTAATAAAAGAAAGGCACTTGCTAAGTTTCATTGAAATCGGTGAATTATTTTTTGAGTTATCAGACGGATATATATACATATATATATATATATATATATATATATATATATATATATATATATATATATATATATATATATATATATATATATATATATATATATATATATATATATATATATATATATATATATATATATATATATATATATATATAAACATATAAACATATAAAAATTCGCGCTCACTTGAAAATTTTTTTGCAAAGTCTCACCATCGATACCTCTCTATTAGTGAATTTTTTTAAATAAAAATTCACTAAAAATTATGGGTAGTTAAAATAAAAAAAAATTGAAGTTTTCCTCAAAATGTCAAAGTCGCGATTTGAAATGTCAAAATTCGCAACATTTAGGCAAAGAACCTGGAAAAATACGGATTACGTAAAGAAAATGTCGCAAGGAGAGTGTTCTGCAAACCCTTAAGTTTCAGCTTTAACCGTCATTGTCGTTCATTTTACTAAAATATTTACAGAAAATTCATTTCAAATAGACCCTTCCTCTGATGCTTTGGCTATATGTTAAGTTAAGTTTACGGTTTAACGGTCTATAATTTTTAGCTAATTTTCGTAGAAAAAATTCGTTATTGAGAAGACCGCGACTTTTGAATTTTAAAAAGATTTCTTCAAATGAACACAAACTATGCCTCTAAATCCATATCCGGGTTTGGTTTGTCGTTCCTATTCAATTCGAGAAACAGTTCAGATTTATCTGTTGATATGGTGATGAACCGTTTTGCATGCCTCAAGCCTGGCGTATTCCACTAGTATGACGGCATTTTGTTCCTCTCCCAGGACTATAGTATAGAATGCGATATATGTATTGATATTCTTGTCAAAGTATGACATTTCAGTCACATAGTTATCAATCTGCATGAGCTTAACTGAAGTGATTAGACATTATCAGTTGGAAGTGGATAGAGTTGACCAGAAACCGGTACCTACATAGAATCTATGAGTCCAGATCAAATTCACAAATATTGGTGGAAAGATTGGGGGTGCTGTAACTTTCTTGGGGGCTAGAATCACAACATTTGTCTTGTGATTTATGCATTTAGGGGTGGTTCCACGTATGTTGCTGGAAAAAATGTCAGAAGCCACCCGCCCTAGTTGTTCCAAAGAGACCGTTGGTTCCCCACGTGAAAATCCAGGGGAGAAATAGTCACGTTGAAGACGCCAAAATTCTTCTCCCAATAAAAAAGCAGGGGTGAGGGAAAGAAGCATAAATCATATCAAATACTGCCGAACAGTAAAAAAACCACACCCGAATGCGTACACAAGAAGACAAATGTTAAGATTTCAACCCCCGAGAATATTACAGGACCCGGTGAGAATGGGGGTGCTGTGTGGGGTAAACAGGGCTCAAAGGATGTATAGCTGCAAAATGTAAGAAAGGCAGCTTATAGAGGACCGAATAACTTTTTTCCGCATTCTCCGTATATATTTGCCTTTGTCCTTCTTCCTCGCCCAGCACCCCTACACCTGGTCCCGTAAGTTTCCCGGGGAATGTTTTTATCTTAGATTTGCTAAATTATTCACTAAAATATCTAACTGGGCGTGACGTACTGTTAGTTTGTTGCTCTGCCAAAACTGTAGGGTTTGTTTGATTAATGTAGGGATATACTTTTCTATTTTTGTACGCTAGTTTCGGTTGGCATTCTCATTATTTTGTGATTTGCGAAATTCGTCGTGCTGGCTGCTTTTTCTCGCGTTCACCGATTTGGAATAGTAACAGTTTTATTTTTAATGAACTCACTGGGTGTTCACTATTTTTCAGCAGCTGCTATTTCATCCACACTTCTGCTGCTATTTTATCCACATCAAGATTTTTCCCTACCTAAGTTATTAAATGGATTTCTCAAATACTTCTCTTGAAATGGAAATGACCAGATCACCTGGGTTGATTTTTCCTCTACGAAGTCTCCTTCACAATTGATTTTCCCTCTATAATATAATTATTTGCTTATATTTGTTGTATAACTCTTCTTTCCACAACTTGCGCCGCCTTCTACATTCTGGTTTTAACTTTTTTATTCTTGTAATCCACTGTTTCCTAGGTTCTAGTCTTTTTTTGCAGCTGCCTTTAAACTGCTTTTTAGAGCTGTACACGCAGATATTCCCCCGTCGCAATTTACTTTAGGGGTTTCCTTTATAAACTCTTCGAGTTCCTCTGCAATTTTGTTTCTAAAATTTGCCACCATAACCCAGTTACTGCGTCAATACATGTCCTCTGTTTATCAAAGTTATTTTTGTAGATAAACATTATAAGAATATTTTAAAGCAGAAGATAATATGTTAACCAAGTTTTCGGTTATTTGCTACGTTTATCCTCTAAGAAATACACACAGTGGAGGACTCAATCTCCGGGTATATATCACTCATAGGGATCTCCACCCCCTCTTCGAGCCCCGCCAGGGCTTGACCCAAGGCGGGACATCATTTGGAATCTCGCTCGCGAGTAACATCCAAGCGAGGTCGTTGGGCCGTTTCGACGCTAACAGTAGATGCCTTAACCTCTAGGTGTAAACCACTCCCTAGAGGTCTCAGCCTCCCTCCGAGTTTTCTAGACCTGACAATAGACCTTATGGTCGCGGTGGAGGAACCGGTATGGCCCACTCACAATCAAACCTTCTAGACCTGACACCCGCCAGTGTTTGCCTAAGTTTCACCCATCAAATCCAACTATTTACAGGGGTCGATATTTTTGAAGGTAAAAGTTGGTTTGGCATTGTCCTTTTGGGTTTTTTCAGCCGCTGTCGGTGTCATGTTAATGAAGTAACTTGCCCGTTTCGAAGCTCTCAGAGAGATAGCCTCTTTTTGAGATCGTCTGGACCCGACATACGTCAATTCTCCAGTTCATTATATTCGAAGTTACTTAATCATAAAATAATAGGCTGCAAAACCTGAAGAAACACATTTTTTCTTCAGTATCAACGTTATATGCAAATATGTATATTTATTTGAATACATTTCATCCTGACATAGGCTCAGTGGTTATTTATAATAGCACAAAGTATAATTAGAAACAAAGTACAAAGTAAAATGATATAAACTGTAAAACGAATTTTAAAAAACACCATAATTTTGTTGACTGTCGTATCTAAAATTTATTAACCGTCTGTAAATAATTTAAATAATGTTATAATACTAGTTTTTAAAGTTATGATTATGTAATAATATTCAAACGAGTATTTTATCAGAAAACCTTATTATTGCAATAAATAGGTAATCTGTTTTTTCTTTAACCCCGGTCTATTTTCGGGACTATGGCCACTCACTGACGCCGGGGAGCAGTTTCACCTCACTATCCTGAAAATTTTGCCGAACTGCTGTCTTTCTGTAACGAGGGTACGGATCTTTAACGTACCCAACACGGACACGGAACCGACAGCTTTACTCCCCCTCCGAAGGGCAGAACGTGCAGACATTCAACTCGCTCAAATACGGTGTCACAACCTCGGTTGAGGTAAATTGTACAGTATGTACTAAAAAGTGAAAGGGAACCCTGATAAACAAGCAATCAAAAGTCAAATTGATTCTGGAAAACAAAAAGTACCTGGAAATATTTCAGATGTCTTTAATTTAGAACACCTTTTAAATAAATGGATTTTACTCGCACGTGTTTGTTCTTCTTTCAGTTATCTCAAAAATGTACACTATACAGAAGAAAGGGTATCTAGAAAAGTAGGGCTAATATTAATATAATTTATATTATGATAAAATATGTTCTCGAAGAATAACCTGCATAAAAGTATGGATAACTGTAATTCGGAGACAGAATAGACAATTAAGATTATAAAGTGTTTAAAACACAATCATTCAGCACGTGGGTAAATACTTAGTTGAGCTATTCCAACACTAGTATACAGTTTTTAATGTTTAGTACTTTATGTATACTACTTGACAATGAAAAGGCGTGACCCAATAAGAATATATTTGAGGTACGTAGTTCCAAAACTCGCCTTATCCTGAATAGTGAGCAGAATTTCCAAAAAAATAAAGTAGGATCCAAATATCACAGATCATCACTGTTTACTAATAGAATGAATTTGTATATGAATGGCCTACAATGCCACAACCATTAAAAAAATGCAAAAAAAATTATTCGGGAGGCAGCAAGTGCGTTACGATAGCGAATTTTTATTAAATGTTTTAAGTTTGTAAAGCTCAATTTTCGATAAACCCAGAAAGGTGAATTTTGGTATCTAGTAAGGTATATACGAAAGCAACATATCGACAGAACTTCATCAGCATAACTCTGTTATTTTTTGAGATAAGCATTTTTTTCGGACAAATATTATTTTTTTAGCAAAACTGGTCCGATAAGGCTGGATAACGAACTCATCCAAGCTATTAATAATAATAAAAAGATTATTTCCGAATTTTATCAAAATCTCTTTTTCCTCATTTGTTGACCTCGAGATTTACTCATACGGCCACGAATTGTTCATTTTCCATGGGCGTCTGTCTGCTTCTCTCATTCTGACCCCTCTGATATCTCACAAAACGTCAACGAAATTATCCAAGCTGGCATGGAATTATTTATTCCACGTACACAGAAAACCTCTGCAGTCACTCAAAAGCCCTGCTTCTCTAAATCCTGTGACAAGGCCAGATTTGAAAAGGCCAAAGCTCATAAAAAGCTTCTACACAATCCCAGTCAAGAAAACCGCCAAGCATTTAACGACGCAAGAAACTGCTATGTCCGCATTCCTTCTAAGACAAAAAACTCGTTTAATAACCACATCAAAAACAAAGTCCTCTCACGCTCCAGCGGCAGCAAACCCCTCTGGACTCTTGCTAAATCTATTGGGAATAATTTCTGCAAGAGCACGTTCCCACCTCTTGTCTCAGGAGATGAAATTGTTTCTACCGCCCTGGGCAAGGCTGAACTTTTTGCCTCGTTGTTCGCCGGCAATTCTACTCTCAACCCACCTCCAAATGTTACCAACAGTCCCCAAGATCGCGCATAAAATGACGGATATCATTTTCAAAACTAAAAAGGTACGAAATATGCTTTCTTCTCTTAATACCAGGAAAGCCGCTGGCCTTGACGAGATCCCAGCAATTGTTCTCAAAAAATGCGCACCAGAACTTGCTCCTGTCCTGACTCGTCTGTTTCAGACATCTTACAATAGAGGCATATTCACTGGTAACTGGAAGACTGCTCGAGTACAACCCGTCCCCAAGAAAGGATCCAAAGTGCTTCCTAGCAACTACAGGCCTATTTCTCTCCTTTCAGTCGCCTCTAAAGTGATGGAAAGTATATAAACACCGAATTACTAAAATTTCTTGAAAAACATAGTCTAACCCACAACAGGCAGTATGGATTCCGTCAGCGCAGATCAACTGCCGACTTCCTTTCCTTTGTCACTCATTCTGGGAACAAGTCTATGGAACTACACTGTGAATCCCAGATTGTCGCTCTAGACATATCCAAATCATTAGACCAGGTCTGGCACGCAGCGCTGCTTAATAAACTACCGGCCTATAGCCTACCACCAAAACTCTGTACGTGGACAGCAAATTACCTCTCCAACCGGAGCATTTCTGTTGTCGTGGATGGCCATTCCTCTAAACTGTATCCAATTAATGCACGAGTTCCTCAAGGTTCAGCTTTAGCCCCTACTTTGTTTCTTCTCCACATCAATGACCTCCCCTCCAGCACATTCAACCCAGCTCAAAGTTACGCGGACGACAGCACCCTCCACTCAAATATACAATATTCTAAGCATGTCTTTTTAGCCCAATTAGATGAGGATCGCAGACTCATGGAGGGTTCTATCTCCGTGGATCTCCAAAAAATATTAGACTGGGGAAGTAGAAATCTTGTACAATTCAACCCCACTAAATCACAATCTTGCTTTCTTTCTCATAAGAGATACACAAGCCCTAGACCCATCACAATAAACAACCAAGTTATTCAAAATTATGACTCCTTTTCACTTGTTGGCATTTCTTTGGATAGAAATCTCAATTGGTACCAACATGTCACATCAATTGCAGAAGCGGCTGCTAAGAAATTAGGTTTCCTCTTCCGGGCTCGCAAATACTTTTCACCAGCTAATCTCTATACCTTATGTACTTCACAAATAAGACCAAACCTTGAGTACTGCTCCCACATCTGGGGTGCTGCTGCCGCTTCTACACTCGCTATCCTGGACTCCATTCAGAAGAGAGCTATACGTATCATCGGTGACCCTACCCTCACCCAAAGGCTGCCATCCCTTGCCCACCGACGTGCCGTTGGTGACCTCTCTCTCTTTTATAGATATCTGCACGGGCACTGCTCAGGGGAGCTTTCTTCCATAGTTCCTCCACCTGCTGCCCCCAACAGATCTACCAGGGGCACAGAGCGAATGCGCCCTTTTACTGTCCAGGTCACCAGACATAGAACATCTTGTTATGCCCGCTGTTTTGTCCCGAGGAGTTCCAAGTTGTGGAATACCTTGCCGGCACATGTTTTTCCTTCTCCCCCGAACCTTCAAACCTTCAAGTCCAGAATTAACAATTTGCCTCTTTCCTCCTTGCTGACACCCACGGTACAATAGTATTTAGGCTGTAAGCCCTCGTGGTGTGTCGTTGAAATAATAATAAAAATCGATTAATAATCGGCTGGATACATACATACATACATACATACATACATATATATATATATATATATATATATATATATATATATATATATATATATATATATATATATATATATATATATATATATATATATATATATATATATATATATATTTCCTTCTCATTAGAATTTTTTTTTGCAAACTCACACCATCGATACCTCTCTATTAGCGAATTTTTTAAAAATAAAAATTCGCTAAAAATGTATATAGATGTTTTATTTAATAACAGAAAATTATCATCGTTTCCGCCAAAATCGGAAACATAAAATATATCTTACCATGTCTAAGAGAGATATTTGATAAGTGTGGTTAGACCTACTAAGTTTCGAGATTTGAATTAAAAAAATGTAGGAAGACGGAGATGTACCATATTGCTGTTACACACTGTATAATTCAAATTCACTAAGAACAGAAATGCTTAATATTTATAACTTCGGCTAAGGGTTATCTTCGTTCAGCTGTTAATATAATGAAAAACAATCGTTGAATGGACAGTTGTAAAAACAATTTTTTATTATTTTTTTGTCTAAAAATATTCCTCACTTTGTAAGATACAAAGATGTTCCATACATGCTGTTTCGACAACAAAGGTAATTAAATTTAACACTGGGGAGATCGTTAACACCGTCTAGAAATGCAAATATGTGTATATAATATTAATTGGTAAGATCCATTTCCATTTCCCAAAGTTGTTATGGCTTTCAATAACATCTTCCAAAACAAATTAATTACCTTTTTACGACGAATTGAAGAAAAAATCGAAATATAGAAGCAAAAAAACATCCATCTAGTGTTTTAAGGTTACTTCATGTCATTTAGCTTGTAATTACCCAAGTGTTTTTTTCCACAAGTTTCAAAGGAATAATTTAGATTGGGCCATTTGACCTTTTAAAATTTTAGTCTTTGAATTTTTAGCGAATTTTCATTACGAAAAATTCGCTAATAGAGAGGTCACGATGAAAAGCTTTTGAATAAATTTCTTCAGCTGAGAAAACCACGGTTCGTTATAATTTATATATATATATATATATATATATATATATATATATATATATATATATATATATACATATATATATATATATATATATATATATATATATATATATATATATATATATATATATATATATATATATGCAATAACTTAAAAAATACTCAACTGATTTGAACGAAACTTGGCACATATCTTCACTTCATTTTCCCGCCAGGATTATACAAAAATATTTTTGAAAACGCTATATTTTTCTAAGTATCAGAGTAACTGGAATGAGGCTAGAGATGGTGTAAATAAACCTATGTTGTGAATTGTGAATTTTAAGTAACTTGGTACACAATATTTAGATTTGTTTCCAAATTATAAATCAAATGTTAAAGACATGCGTTGAATCGACTTAGTGGTTAAAGTCCAATGCCTGACAGACAGAGTGGGTAACTGCGACCCTTAGATTGATTCATACAGGTATGATGATATAGATATAGATCAACAGTAACTAAAGTAAATAAATAACAGGCATAAAATATACTATCCGAACAACAATCGTGAAATCTCGGCCACAAACATCGCAAATGACAGACGACATGAAATTAAAAATTTGCCAAGTGATTGTTACTTAACTGGGGGATTCAATCAATTTTTAAGATACACTATATTTGTAGCTTGATAAACTGCCCCAGACACAATTTTAGCACAGCATAGATGTATTATGCTGTGGTTTTAGACTGAAAGTGTAGCAAAATATAGTATAAATGTACACAAAATCAAGCCAAGTCTCTATAAAAATTAATCTAAAATAGTTTCTGTCTTTAAACTTAAACATAAGACGTCATATAAGATCAAAACAGTCATTGAATGTGTGTCAATGGAAATTCTCATAATTCTGTAATTAATTGTTATGTATACTTTTAATATAATATGCCGGGCATGAAGCCGCTGTCAAGTAGCATGTAAACAAAACGTTAGTTAACGTATCCTTAGATAGCTCAATGGTAGCTGGGTAGCGTGCTAGTCAGAAGGTTACCAGCTCGATCAATTTATATTTTTATTTTATTTTTATATTTGGATAAAGATTAGTGCACAGATTTCACACGTTTTGAACGAGATCCCACATTTGGTTAAAACGCCTGAATAACTGTGTCACCTTTGAGTCTGAAATTATCATTTTCAGCAGACATTTTGTTATTGTTGATATTGAAAAAACCGGTTTGATTGGATTGACTAAAACGAAATCATTTTCGTGACTAATAACGAAAAATAACTGCTACGTTTATAATATCTAGCAGATACTTTACTTTTCTAAATATGAATTAAGTTTCTTTCTGGAAATCTTTTGTGACTTTAATGAAATTTGTGATAAACGTTTCTTTTAAAGAGACTTACACTATCTACAGACAGAGGAAAATTTTTTTTTAGCTTTATAGAAGATATCGATGGTAACACTTTCGAAAGAATTCTTCAAATATGCGCCCACTAGAAGCTCTAAATTCGATCATCGAGGTATGTGAAAGTTTAAAGCATTAATTTTAATAATATGCCGTATAATAATAGTGTTCAATTCTGATGAAAATTAACTACTATAACGCACTTGCTGTCTCCCGAAATGTTTTGTTCTTTGCAATGGACTTGGAAGAAATCTAGGGTCAAAATCTAGGGTAAGTATGGGCACACCCCAGGGAAGTGTCATTGGCCCACTTTTGTTTACACTCTATGTAAACGATTTGCCGCAATTTATACAAGACGGAAAAGTCTTCATGTACGCCGATGACACTTATATTGTTGTCTACGGCAAGACGGTGGAGGAAACTGAATTAAAATTAAAATCAGTGGTACAATCTTTTGATGAGTGGTGTTATAGAAATCGACTCATTTTAAACTATGACAAGACTTTTTCTCTTGAAATGCATAACTGTCACCGAAGAGAGGCGATGTGCGGCAGCACTATTTTGGTGAATGGAAGTGCTGTGCAATTCAAAAAGGTGGCAAAATTTTTGGGTGTTAGAATTGACAGTAGTCTGTCATATATAGACCAGATTGATCACGTGTGCAAGAAATTAAATTCCGCGTTTTATGCAATTTTGATGCTTAAAGATTCCTTAAGCTCGGAACATCTGCTGAAAGTCTATTACGCGGCTGTCTATTCACATCTGAGTTACGGTATCATTATCTGGGGCCAATCTTCGGACTGCCATAGAATATTTGTGCTACAGAAACGAATCCCGAGATTAATATACAATCTACCTTATGGGCACCCTTGTCGTGACATTTTCAAGAAAAATAACATTATGACGTTAACATCAGTTTATTTGTTCCATCTGTTAACTTACATTCATAAAAACAAGAGAAAATTTGTTATCAACTCGGGTTTTCATAAGCACAACACTCGTGAAAAAAATACTTTTCACCTGAATAAATGTCACCAATCTTTTTTTAAGAAGTCGCCATGTTATGCGGGTTGCTTTTTGTATAACCAGCTGCCTTGTTCTCTGAAGGACACAAATTGCACAAAAAAATTTAGAAAGCAACTGAAGGTTGCTTTAATTACTCATAGTTTGAGTGAATTTTATGAAGCTGTACTGTGAACGTATCTTTTTTGTTGTCATGTGAAGCTCGTTAGATTTTAGATTTTTGGGCACGATTTACAATAATTGTAACTAAAGGACAAAAAAAAACACACCGGTACCTAGAGAGGATTTCCAATGGGATTTGGGGATTAGACAGATTGAGGCTCAACCCAACCTACCCTTGTCCACTGCTCTAAGGAATAGGTAGATTGAAGTCTTAGAGTTTATTTCTTTTCATATTTCCTTAACCTGCTGAAACTGACAACCAAAGTAGGAGCCGAAACGTCGAGTTTTAACAAATTCTGTTAATAATGTATAATAACGAAAAACTGTCGTTGAATGGACAGTTGTAAGAACAAATTTTTATTAATTTTTTTGTCTAAAAATATTCTTCACTTTGTAAGATACAAAGAAGTTCCATACATGCTGTTTCGTCAACAAATGTAATTACGACAACCGGAGAGATCGTAAACATCGTCTAGAAATGCAAATATGTCTATATAATATTAATTGCTAAGATCCATTAGCAACTGCTAGCAGACAAGGAAAAATTACGAAATGATAGTAATTATTAGTTTCTTACTTCTGGTTTATTTTCTCAATTGAAAAACTGTATACCCAGTCTATTTTTCAAGATCTAATTGAACACACTTCAAGGTTTTATTGATCAGTGATCCAATAAATAAATAAATTAGATATTATATATTATAGAGTTGATTTTCTTAATTGCACATGTTGCAAGAGAAAACCATAACAAGATTTTTCATAAAGTGTGGAAATTTCTGTTTGCCTAAACAAATTGATAAACTCCACTAAAATTGTTTGTGTTTTTGTTTCTTTTACGTCGGCCAATTTCCGTACTATGGCCAATCACCGACGCCAGGAAGCAGTTTCACCTCACTATCCTGGAAATTTTGCCGAACCCCTGCCTTTCTGTAAGGAGGGTAGGTGTATTTAACGTGCCCAACATCACATGGACACGGGACCTACGGCTTTACGCCCCCTCCGAAGGGAGGAACGTGCAGACATTCAACTTGCTCAAATACAATGCCGAAACCTCGGTTAATGTTAATTTTACAGTTTGTACTGAAAAAGTGAAAGGAGAACCCTGGGATCGAACCCAGTCCAACTCTTTGGTCCAGAGGCACATGTTCTTACCACTAAACCACCGATGCTCTGAGGTTACCTTAAACGAAAACACGGGATGGATGTCGAACCAATTCTTTTTGCTTCAGTATTTCGATTTTTTAATTAATTCTGTACAAAGGCGAGTAGGTACTCACCTGAACTGCAAAATTCACTTTTCACATAAACTAATATGCACTATATTAACTATAATTAATCTTTACTATAAAATGCACTACGAACAAGCCCTTCGTAACTGACTCTCTTTCAACTAGTAAATGGGTGAAACATCTCTAGTTTCAGACGCATTAAACGTTTCAGTTTCTTTATGTTATCTACGCATAAAGATTAGGTGGTTGATAGACCCTTAACACACTTGAGTTCCCCTGCGTTCGCAGTGTCGTTAAGTATCATACAAAATATCAGATGGTACAGTTTCTACTAAAAATTATGTTTAAAACGTACGTTACAGATATAAAGATGCCTTGTAGCAAAGTGTGAGCGAGGTATTAATTTACTAAAAATGACCATAAATTGTAAATGGGGAGCAGATGTCAATGTAGCCCTTCTATTCTATAGAACATACATAAGATCCATTCTGGATTATGGTAGTATAGTTTATGGCAGTGCATGCAAATCAAATATAAAAAAGGTAGAACGAATACAACTTAAAGCCCCCAGGATAGCAATCGGGGCAATGAAGTCAACACCCATAGATATTGTATTTGCTGAAGCCCTAGAACCCCCGATGCATCTAAGAATAATATATTTGGCGGAAAAATTCCTGCTAAAAATGAGAAGTACAGATCAAGAGTTGGTAGATCAGTTACATAGTTTATTTATTGAAACTTTGACGAACAAATATTGGAAAAGTAAGAGCAAACCACCACTTACTCAGGCATATTACAACACATTAATGTACGAACATATAGCACCACCAGTAACACGTAACTTACCGTATAAATCTATGGTACAGTCAATGCAGGTATACATTCCTGAGTACACTGACAATCCATCATTAAATCAGATTATATTTAAGAAGATAAGGTAAGTTTTTAGACTATTTGTGTATATACCGATGGATCCAAAAGTAAAAAGGGAGTGGGAGCAGCTTATTTAATAAAAAAACGAAAAACCCACGATATGTTTAAACTAGCGGATTTAACATCTATAGATACAGCGGAACTATACGCTATAGAAAAAGCAGTTAACTGGGTGGTGGAAAATCAAGTAGAACAGGCTTTAATTATCACTGACTCCCAATCAGCCGCTAAAACAATACAATACAGTCACGTGCATATTAATAACCATCCATCGTTGGGAAACATCAGGAAAAATATTTGTGAACACCCCAATATCAAGGTGACTTTCTTATGGGTTAAAGCTCACAGTAATATACAGGGTAATGAAGATGTAGACCAACTATCGAAAACAGCATCAACTCAGGGGCACCATCAGGTTATAAAGCTACCATACACAGAATTTGTATTTGACATTAAAAGAAAAATCAAAATTATTTGGGAAAGAGAATGGTTCTCATATACACAGAAAACATCCAACAGATATAAACTCCTTAATCCCAAATTACCAGAAGAAAGTCAGCTAAAAACAATATCTAGTTTATATAGAAAAGCTGTAACCACCATAATAAGGCTCAGGAATAATCACGGTAGATATAGATCCCACTTATATAGAATAGGTGTAGAATCCACACCGTACTGCAGCTGTGATGAACAAACGGTCTGTGACATAGATCACATATTGTTTTCATGCAGGAATTATGAGAGACAAAGATTGCAGTTTTTATCGGGAATAAAGCAAGTAACAGAGATCCAGCTTCCTTTAAACACAAACTATATTCTTAGCTTAAATAACATAGATGTATATAAATTAATAGATAGATTTTTCATGAACATAGATGTAGGTTTATAAGAATGTATATGTATATATGTGTATATATCTATATGTATGTGTGTATGTGTATATGTGTATATATAAATTAAAATAAAATAAAATTATATCAATGTACTGAACATAAATCCTAATGTCTGTCCTTTTGTATACCCAGCCTTTCCGTGGCCCAATTCAGTATGTCTATGAGCCTTGGCGGGTCGCTAGGCGACAATGTGTCCCAGTCATTCCTTAAATTTAAGTATTTAAAAAATGAAAAAAAATATAAAAAAAAATATATACATAAAAAAACCACTTAAAAAAACAAAACAAAAAACAAACAAAAAACAAAAAAGGTGAATAATTATTTTAAAAAAAACAGATTATGTGCCTATATAGAAATTGAAAATCAGTTTTAAAATAAAAATATAGTAATTAAAATTATATTGTAATATTTATTTTGATGTATAGATTAGGTAGGTCTGTTTGGATTGTATGTGTGAAGCAGTGGGTGAAAGAAGGTATGTATGTTTTTAAGATATCATGTAGGCGTATATTGGTAACACTAATGTAATGATTGTGTTTACGTGAGATTGTGGATATATGTATCCATTTGGATTTCATTTATAATTCAAAGAATCTGCGAATATAGTTATCACCTGTAGGTTTGCCGCACTGGGTGTGGTTATGATTCGAAACGAAACTTTAGTATAAAAGTATGTGGTTGATGAATAAAACATTCAAAACCATCCCATGATACAACACACACACAGATATAAAGATACCCGGTTTTAACGAGATATTATTGCGGCTCCCTTGACTTCTCGTTAAATCCGGATTCTACTGTATTTTCTTCTCTGACGATGCCGTAACAAGGCGAAACCAGTTATAGAGAAGAAAGCACACATTTTTAAAGCCAAAGAAGTAGTCATTACATATGTATTTAGTACGGAACGGTTTAACTAAATCAGGGCAACAACAATTAATGAACTCTAAATTTGTATTCAGTAAAAACCTTAAGCACAATTTATTACAACGAATCAACAAGACTTTTAGAAACAATCTATGTATTAAATAAATTCTAGTGTATTTTTAATGAGTGTCGGCAAAATGAATGGAATATTTGTGAGTATCTATTTATAGAGCAAGTGTGCCCTCTTCCTATTCATCTAATTATGAAAGAAAAGAAACCACGTGTTTCCAGGAGAGTCAACGTACATCTGTTAAAAAGCACTTGATTAGCAACATATGTTGTGTTGCATGTAAACGAAATATGATGATCACTTGAAATTTAATTCCAATAAATCTGGATCATCATCAATCGTGCCTTGCAAATTATTCAGATATGTCAAATAACAAAAATCACAGACGGACTTTGGTCCATTCATTTGTTTTTAATCGACTTTAAAAAGGAATGGAGGTTATGTGTTGGTTTTGGTAAATTTTCATTACGCTAAGGTTGCCTTCGCTATTGTGCGGCATAGATTTGAAAAAAAACAGCATCAATGTGCTGTTATCATTTTTGTGGTTCTTAGAATGATTCTACTTTAGTTTGAGGTTTCATCCACAGTATCCAACGTCGACTTTTATGCAATTAAAATAATTGTGAAAAACATACTATAATGTAATAAAGTTACTAGCCGTACAGTTTCACTATGTGAATACTGGAACCTGTGATGAGCACTAATAAGTACACTTGGAGAACCCAAATCACCACAACACATATTTTAATGACCTTACGATCGTTTCACTAATCACGTTAGTCATCATCTTCTGATGATGCTAACGTGGTTAGTGAAACGATCGTAAGGTCATTAAAATATGTGTTGTGGTGATTTGGGTTCTCCCAGTGTACTTATTATGTACAGTTTCAATATTATATTTAGCTAAAATAATTTATAGTAAATTTGCAGATTAGCTCTCGAACGCGTTTCAAAAAAACTGTTTTCAGAAACCTGCTTACCCCCCCCCCCCCGTATGCACAAACCACAAGAAAAATTTCTTGTTCACACCACCGAGGACCAGGAGTGGGTGTAGGGGGTAGGTAGTAAACAGAAATATGAACAGAAAATGCAAAGAAAACGGGCTTGAAAGCTGTCTTATTTACGCCTTGAAGCCGTATCCCCCTTAAACCTTGCCTACCCCGCACACCACCCCTAGTCCCCCAGGTGTCGTAAGTTCCTTGGCGGGTATGAACAAGTCATTTTTCTTATGGTTTATGCAACGAGGGCGGTTGTATGCACGCGAGAGGGGAAGGGAAATCCCCAAGACGAAGACACCCCCCGTTCAAATAGTGGCAATGGGGTGAGGCGGGGGTTACGGGTGGAGGGTGCTTCGTCGGGGATTTTCCTTCCCCTCTCGCGACCGCCCTCGTTGCCTAAACCACAAGATAATGTCTAGTTCATACCCGCCAAGGAAGTTACGGCACCTGGGAGACTAAGGGTGCTGTGCGGGATAGGCAGGGTTTAAGGAGGATATGGCTGCAAGGTGTTAATAAGACAGCTTTCAATCCCGTTTGCTTCGCATTTACTGCTCATATTTCCTTTTACTACCTACCCCCCACCCACTCCTGGTCCCGTAACTTCCGTGGGGAGTATGAACAAGAAATTTTTCTTGTGGTTTGTGCATCCAGGGGGGACGGGGGTCTAGGCAGGTTTCTGAAAAGAGTTTTTTGAATAGCGTTTGGGAGCTATCTGCAAATTTATTATGTATAACCTGGCAAAAAGGTAATTGAATCGCCGAGTTTAAAAACAGTATAAGTCCAAAAAATGGCGGTTTTTAGTTGACATAGCCAAGGTATTTAAAATTTGTCTCTTTATCGATTATGCTAAAGAATAGTATCACATCATAACTCCTGATTATGCTGTGGCAGTACTCTAAACCCTACAGTTATGTCGCTACGCATTACGTATTTATGGAGATGCGTTGAAGAACAGTACAAATCCTGGACTTATACTGTTCTTAGACTCAACGCTCAACTCGACAATTGTGGATGTAGGTATTCTAGATCCATAATATGAAAGATACTGGTATATTTTTACTTATAAAGGTCAAGCTCAAAAGGGACCAGATGACATATGAACCTTTCTAAACTATTACATACAATCTCACATTTCCGCAGATATTACCGAACCACACATCTTTTCTGATGGATGCCCAGGAGATAATCGTAATACAACTGTGGTTCGATTCCTTCTGGCACTACACTGATCTCGGTGTTTCAAGAAGATGTACCACTATTTTCCCGTGAGAGGCCATTCATTTCTGCCCTGTGACAGGGACTTCGGAACATTCGGGAGATTAGTTAGGCATCATGCCAGGATTTACTTACCAGAAATATATGAAGCTATGATGTTAACTTGCAGAGGTAGGAACTCGTTTACTGTGAAGACCATAACTTCCAAAGACATTATTGATTTTAGTAACTGGTGGCCCGACAGCTACAAAAGAACGACCACTGCATTTCGGTCTCAAGGCAAAAATGCAGATGCTTTTACAATTTCCAACTTCAAACAGTTTGCCTACGACAGTTCGACCCCAGGATATGTCACCATGTATGGCTATATCAATGGTTTAATTCCCCATACACTTAGGCTTCTGAAACAAAATATCCCCAGACCCCCCACTTCCCACATAAACAGCCTATAAAGAATGCATTCCGATTAATGAAAAAAAAATCACCGATATCAGGAAACTGCTGAAATATATAACTTTCGAGACTTTGGAGTTCTATTATAACCTTGCTTCCTGGCTGACAACAACTAATAATGAAGAAGACTGAAAGTAGCTATCCACTTTACTGAAACATATTCGATATTCACTATTTCTAAGCGAAAATGTTATGTATAATTCTGAATAAAACCTAATTTCATATATTTTGTTTTTCATGAGGATCACAGTCAGGTTTTTCTCCGTAAAAATTGTTTGAGTTCAAGAACAATGTAAGTCCAAGTTGTTGTTTTTTTTGACTTGTAGTTCGGAGTCATTTATTTTATTTTCAAAATTCTTGTCACAGTAAGGTTGCTTTCAAGGAGTACTATAAGTCGTCTGCACATACCAAAGTTTTATTTTCATTAATACAAAATGTAGGAAGTTTTTTATTGATTATCTCAAAATTAACTTTTTGGACTAATACTGTTGTCGAACTCATCAATTCAATTGTAGGAAAATAGATAAATTCTAGGCATCCAAAAGTACGGAAAACTATTTATAGAAGTATAAACGTAAAAAGAGAATTGAGTAATGAATAACGAGTAAATATAAAAGTACAACTACTGTGGGAATTCCAGTTGGACAATATTAAATAAATACACAGACAATAAATTTAACAGACGACAGGTAGGTACAGAAAGTTAATTCACACTCACGTCTAAAACGACAAAACTTAATCCAAACCTAAATATAGATCGTTACATATATTATTATGTAACATATACAGGTGTCTATAAAATCTCTTTATGAAATACTACCAAACATTCCTCAGAGGCAAATAAGCCGCTTTAAGTAGTTATATTAGTACAAAGTTCCTTAATTTGGGCGTTATACGGCCCTAACGTGTTAAATTTATATAAAAAAAGATTTAAAATTTGTTTCTCCAGGTCCGTATAGTGATCAAGGTAATACAACTTTGTGCTAAGTTAACTTTACCTAGGTCAGCGTATTTTGGTCTAAGAAACATGCAGTAAGATTTTGTAAAGATTTAGAAACACCTATATTCAAGAATAGTTGTGCAGTTTTGTTTACGAACAACTAGTGTGTATTTGGGAAAAGTAATATTTTACGAAATAATAGGTCACCCAGAATAAAACTTTAAAGACCGAGGTTGGACACTGTAGTTGGAAATTGAAACGAAAAGCAGAATCAGAGTTATGCGCTAGATACATATTTCTACAACAAAGCTGTGTTCATCAGTAGCTGTTACTAAAAAAGTTTTACCGACAGCTACTGATGAAGGCCATTTTATTGTCGAAAATGCGTATCTAGCGCATAATGCTCTATTATTATTTTGTGGGTTTTGGGGTTATTCTGCATTTTGTTTCAATTTCCAACCACAATGTCCAACCGCGGTATTTTAAAGTTGTATTCTGAGTGACCTATGAATAATAGGTAAATTCGGTAAAAGTAATATTTTACGGAGCGGTAAAATATTCTTCAATAAACAATAAATGTAAAGCAAAGAACATAGAAAAGGTGACGGATGAGAGCCACTTGGTGAAAGAAGATGAAAGGAAGGAAACAAAAATTTGTCATCTTCATTTGACACGCCGAAAAGCTCAGTTCGCGAGGCGAGTAACCTCTAGAATTGGACTAGCAGGTCACAGGTTCGAGTCTCGTATTCAGGCAGTCCACTTTTTTCACTCGAATGTGGAAACACCGGCTTCTGATGAGTTATGGATGATGTCCTTTGTCTGTATGCATGTGTAAGCTCCACCCGCACAAGTCTAAGAGTTCTGGATGCGGAGTTTGTCTACTGTGGTATTATTATTATTATTATTATTATTATTATTATTATTATTATTATTATTATTATTATTATTATTATTATTATTATTATTATTATTATTATTATTATTATTATTATTATTATTATTATTATTATTATTATTATTATTATTATTATTATTATTATTATTATTATTATTATTATTATTATTATTATTATTATTATAAGCGCCAGTGTATTTGCAGCCTTAAGTAGACTGCGAGTAAGGTATAGGCTGGGGTTAAGGAGTCGCGGGCCAAAGGACTCCAGGGGGCAAGCTGAGGAAGTGGAAATAACAACATAAACTCCCGATGAAGCTTTCCCCAAGACCGTCATGCGCGGTAAAAAATCCGCATCCTGCACGAGGTGACCCTGCTAATAACTAAACATGACGGATCTAGACAAGGAGGTCGAACTAAACTCCCCCAATCTACGGTGTCACGTGACCCGTGCCTATGGATGGATGGCACCAGGGCGATGGTGTCGTGAACGGAACCTCTGGAGTACCAGGCAACCCTCCAGAGTAACCCGCCTTGCACCACACAGGGGGTTCTGATGGTGTGGACAGTATTTCCCCCATTCTCGTGGGAACAACATGAAGATTATAAATACATATAAAACCAAAACCAATGAGGCTCGAGGAGTGGCTCCGGCTACAGACTTGAGCCTTGAGTCTATCCCGGAAACGGAGACGAGCCAGGGTGCGGCAGCGGACTCTGGAGGTCCCACGACCGGCGTAGATACGGGGGATCAGGGGGTAGCTTCGGCCAGAGACCTGTCCCCGACACCCAAGCTGGAGGCTGGGTCCCACCGGAGGGCGGCGAGCTCCGCGGACTCCGGGGGCCCCTCCACCAGTGAGGACTCTACTGTTAGAGTAGAGGGACTGCCCCGGCAGTCCAAGCGTCTTTCCGGGGCGCAAAGAAAGAAGCTCCGGAGGGCGCAAAAAATGGCGGCCGGGACCTGGACGGTCGAGAAACCTGTAAAGGCGCAAGAGGGGAGTGCGGGTCAGAAGAGGACGCGCTCGAACTCTAGCACGCCCACTACAGACAGACGTTCCAAAAGGGCCAGGGTGCCTGTAAAGGCGCAAGAGGAGAGTGCGAGTCGGAAGACGCCGCGCTCTGGCTCTAGCACGCCTACTACAGACAGACCTCCCAAAGGAACTAAGGCCGGAACACCGGCGCAGACTGGCTCTTACAGGGAGGCTGCGGAGGGCCTCGGGATGGCGGTGATTGACAGACGCCATCCTGAGGTCACGCTAGACCAGGGGAAGGCGGACCTGATCCAGGCTGCGGTGGTAGCTGCAGTGGACTCTCTTCAGGAAGGGGAGAGCCCGCCTCAGTTCCACCGGACGCGCCTGACGGGGGGCATCCTCTGGATAACCTGTGCCGGCCCGCAGTCGCGGGACTGGCTGCGGAAAACGATCGGGGGCCTCGGTCAGATTTGGGAGGGGGCGGACTTGACAGCCGTCGAGCCCAAGGAACTCCCAAAGAGACGCAAGGTCCTCGTACGGATCCCTGACACCGTCCCGCAGGAGACGGTGATCAGCAGACTTAAGATCCAGAACCCTGAACTGGGGACGCAACACTGGTCGGTTCTAAGCAGGAAGGCAGAGGAGAAAGGACAGACGCTCGCCTTCTCGATCGACCCGACATCTTACAGAGCCCTTGAAGGAACCTCCTTCAAGGCATTCTGGGGCATGGGAAGGGTTAGCTTCCGCCCACTGGGGAAGCAATTAAGGGTTAATGGGACTTAGGTTCCTTCAGGTCAACCTCCAACACAGTAGGGCAGCCACGGCCGGACTACTAATGGCTCTGAGGAACACGGATGTGGCCCTCATCCAGGAACCGTACTCCTACAAAGGAGAGATCAAGGGACTCGGCGGAGCTAATGGAAAGCTCATCTACAGCAGGTCCAGCGAGAATCCGAGGGCCTGCATTTTTGTCAGGGAAGGGATAGAGTTTCTCCCTCTAATGAATTTCTGTTCCAGGGACCTGGCAACGATCAAAATCCGATGTGGAGGAGCGGATGGGCTGAGGGACATTACTGTCGCGTCAGCCTATCTGCCAGGGGACAGCACGGACCCTCCTCCACCCAACGAATTGGAGCAGCTGATGGTGGGTAGCAGAGCAGGTGGATGGCAGACCATCATCGGCATGGATGCGAATGCGCACCATGAGTTGTGGGGTAGCTCGGACACAAACTCTAGGGGTGAGGCACTTTTACAATTCTTTATGAAATTTAATTTAGACATATTGAATAGAGGTAATAAACCGACATTCGTCACAACACGGCGTGAGGAAGTTTTAGACCTAACAGTTTCCACCCAGTTTCTGGGTGACTTTGTTAAAAGCTGGGCTGTGTCTGGGGAAGTGAGTAGCTCAGACCACAGATACATCCGGTTTGAAATCGCCAAAGTCGAAAGAGAAACGGTATGGTACCGGGACCCCCGCAAGGCGGACTGGGAAGCCTACAGGGCAGACCTAGCTGTGGAACTGCGGGGGGTTGAGAGGGCCATAAGGGATTCAATAGACCTCGAGATTGCAGCAGTCCAATTGCGAGACGCAATTACCTCGGCCTATAACGCCAACTGCCCCCTGAAAATGAGGGTGTCCACCAGGAACGTCCCATGGTGGAACGAGGACCTCAGGCAAAGGAGGACGCAGGTTCGTAAGCTGTTTAACGCGGCCAAAAGGTCGGGAGCATGGGATGAATATAGACAGGCCCTATCGACCTATAACAAAAGACTGAGGGACGCCAAGAAGGAGTCGTGGAGGAGGCACTGCGAAGAAGTGGAAAACACGTCCGAGAGTGCTCGACTACACAAGATCCTGTCTAAGGGCCCTCAGACTAACATAGGCTCCCTTAGAACACCCACGGGAGGCTTTACAAGCTCGGGGGAGGAAACTATGGAAATTTTACTCCAGACGCACTTCCCCGGCTGTAACATAATAAACCAATCACCTCCGGACTGGGAACACTCAGAAATAGAGGCGCCTTATAGGCGGGCATCTAGAGTAGACTGGACAGTCGCTAAAGAGGTGGTTACCTGGAGCAAAATCAGATGGGCCATTAACAGCTTTAAGCCATACAAATCGCCGGGATTTGATGGAATAATGCCCATCATGCTCCAACAGGGGATAGATATACTGGCGCCGGTGCTTACCCTCATTATGAGGGCCAGCCTGGCTCTGGGGTACATTCCGAGGGCATGGAGACTGGCCAGGGTTGTATTTATTCCTAAACCTGGGCGTCCAACAGACCAGGCAAAGTCCCTGAGGCCAATAAGTCTCATGTCCTTCTTGCTGAAAACAGTGGAAAAACTGCTCGACCGGCACATTAGGGGCGGTGTACTGGAAGCATATCCTCTACACTGCGGACAATATGCATACAGAGCAGGATTCTCAACAGAAACAGCACTGCACCAACTGGTGCTGAAACTGGAGAATACGCTGGAGAACAAGGAGGTGGCGCTGGGGGCCTTCCTAGACATAGAGGGGGCCTTTAGCAACACCTCGTTCGGATCGGTTCTGGCAGCTGCCCGGGAGCGTGGAATAGAGGAGACCTGCTGCAGGTGGATCGGTTCCATGCTCAGGGACAGGGCGGTGTTCACCTCACTCTCGGGAGGGACTCTGCTGGCGGGGGTCGCGGCGGGGTGTCCGCAGGGGAGCGTTCTGTCTCCCTTGCTCTGGTGTCTAGTCGTGGACGGCCTGCTGGGGAGGCTCTCGGGAGGGGGGTATGAGGTACAAGGCTATGCGGACGACATTGTCATCATAGTCCGAGGAAAGGTCACACAGGCAGTGTGGGAGCGTATGCAGACTGCACTGAAAGTGGTGGAAGGGTGGACGGTTGATCAAGGGCTCGGTGTGAGCCCCGAGAAAGCAACCGTCGTGCCGTTTACGAGGAGGAGGAAGTGTGAAAGCCACAGAACTCTCACTCTATACGGTAGGAGCGTTCCAATGGCCAGGGAGGTAAAATATCTTGGGGTCGTATTGGACTCTAAGCTAACCTGGAATGGTCACATTGGAAAAATACTGCGTAAGGCAGTCATGACCTTAGCCGTCACTAGGCGGCTATATGGAAAAACGTGGGGACTAAGACCTAGTATGGCCCACTGGCTGTACACAAGGGTGGTCAGACCATCGTTAACATATGCGGCACTGGTCTGGTGGCCTAAGGTGACACAATCCAGTGCCAAACAAAAACTAGGCAAGATCCAAAGGATGGCTTGCCTAGGCATCACAGGGGCCATGTCTTCAACCCCAACAGCCGCCATGGAGGTGTTGCTGGATCTACCCCCCCTACACTTCGTTATTATGGGAGAGGCCAGGCTAGGACTATACAGACTAGCCTGCAATGGTAGACTGAAGATCAACCCAGGCTTCAGGGGCCACTGCAAAATTCAGGAGATCGTGAAGGAACCCATGCTTGAAATGAGGTCAGACTTCGCGAGCCCGCGAATGTGCAGGGAAAACAACTTCACAGTGGAAATCCCTGATCGCGGGGCATGGCGGGAGGAGACACCGGGCATACCACGGGACGCGCTCGTCTGGTTCACGGACGGATCTGGCGGGGAGCGTGGGACGGGGGCAGGTGTTTACTCGGAAGGACCGAGGGTAAGTCACAGTATTTCCCTCGGAGCCCATGCAACGGTGTTTCAGGCCGAGATGTACGCCATCCTGCACTGTGTGCGGGAGAACAAGAGGAGGGGCTACACCAACAAGCGGATCCTCATAGCCACAGACAGCCAGGCAGCCCTTAAGGCACTAAGTAGCCCACGGATAAATTCCTGGCTGGTGAGTGAGTGCCGAGACGAGACGAGCGACCTGGCTGGGCAGAATGAGGTGACCCTCATCTGGGTGCCGGGTCACTCGGGGGTCAAAGGCAATGAAGAAGCTGACAGTCTCGCAAAGAGGGGGTCAGCAGAACCATTTATGGGACCAGAACCGGCTCTGGGCGTGTCAAAGAGCACTGCCAGGGGAGCCATTAAGTCCTGGGTCAGAAACCAACACAAGGTGTACTGGGCGGACTGTCCAGGGCTCAGACATGGGAAGTCAATAATTGACGGACCCAGTTCAAAGAGAGCTGTGGAGCTGCTAAACCTTAGCAGAGGACAGCTCAGAAACACAACAGGTCTCTTGACGGGACACATGGCCGTCAAGAAACACCTACATAAAATGGGGCGGTTCGAAGGGGACCTCGCATGCAGACTCTGCGGCGAGGGGGAGGAATCAGCCCAGCACATCTTGTGCGAGTGTATAGCTCTGGACCGGAAAAGACAACCGATCTACGGTCACTCTAGACTGGAGACAGAGCAATATAAAACTTCACCCTACCAATCGCTGTGCAGACTAGTTCAAGGCACAGTGATTCTGGAATGGGTGGAGTAAGACTAGGGGTATGCACAATCAACCAAGGGTTGCGGTGCTATCGGGGCGGCAAGGCCGCGGACGAGCCCTGAGGGAACAAAAAAAAAAAGGTATAGGCTAACAATTCAGTTTATGCTTCGTTGTTAAAGAATTTGCGGACTATGTGACAAGTCTGAAGTGTCACCGCTTTTTGTCCGAGTAGCAGTATGCGGTGCGGAAGCTGAAGATTTTCCAAATTCCTGGAGAACGTCTTATTGATGATTCCCGCTGATGCAATTACGAAAGCTACTGTAGTGGCATTAGTTAGTTGCCACACATGTTTTATTTCAATAGCAAGGTTTTCATATTTCGTAATCTTCTCGGTTTCTATTCTTTTCACATTGCGTTAGAGAGGTACAGCGATGTCTATGATGAAGTCAGACTTGCAGTTTTTGTCGATCAGAACTATGTCGGGTCTATTTAGTCGACCGTGCGTTCAGTTATTAAAGGACGGTTCCAGTACAGGAGGAACTCTTTGTAGCACGGGTGAGGGTGTAATAAGGTGTAATAAGGTGGGGCAGTATTGTTTAGCAAAATATGCTTCGGGGCTATTTGTTAGTGAATTATCTTGGCTAGTTGGTTGTGCCTGCCTAGATAAGCATTGTTGGAGAAGGTGAAGCATCCATCTAGAATATGCTCTATTGTTTCCCCAACATTGCCGCATTTCCTGCATTTGTCCACGACTCGTTGTTTTACAACGTGCTCTAGATGGTTATTACTTGGTAGAATTATATCCTGAATAACCACAATAATAGCCTTCTGTTTTCGGATATAGGTATAGATTCCTTAGCCACATTAAAGCCGATCTATCAACCCTCCTGACTACAAATGCCTTGTGTATCTGACATGAAGCTCCTTTGCTCTCCAGGGCGCCATTGATTCTCCCTCGGTGCTGAGTTGACAGAAGTGTTCAGGCTCGGTTAGTCGTAGCAGTGTAAAAGAGTTATCTGCTTTCTTCACTAGGTAGTGTAGGAGATTGCTTGAGAGCAGGAAATATTCCTTCATTTTTTTAAAATCCTGTCACACAGTGATTGGATTCTTAAGATACATCGTTCTCCCTTTTCGCGTGGCAAGTACACACGCTCAACGGCAGATCTTTGGTGGTGATATTGGAATTTGGTAAGCCTGACTCTCGTTACCCTCTCCAGTTCTACCAAATCCGTGTCACTCTACTTCAGTATGTCGAAGGAGTAAATGAGTAATGGTATAGCCCAACTGTTGATTGCTTCATGCATATTGAGTGCTGACAGCTTTGTGTTGAGTAGCTTCGTCAACTATTTCAGGTATTCGCGCTTGAATGCTTCCTTTAGTTTAGGATGATTTAGTGCATGGTACTACGCCCTGTCCGAGTACACATAAGTTTGGTCTCTCATTTCCCCTCTTCTGACCTCAACTGTGGCACATTTGTCTAAACCGAATGACATTTTAACGTCACCACTGAATTTCTCAACAACATGAATCAATTTTTGGGGACGGGATTTACGGTCTGCGTATAACGTCAGGTCTTCCATTTATAGTAAGTGAGAGACCTTCGTATTCTTAGGCACATCAAGTTTGTATCCTAGTTCGGCCTGCTCGAGTAACTTAGAAATCGGATTAATGGCTGATATCCTTGGTTTTATAGGATGGAGGCCCCTGCCTGACATGCATAGATGTCCTCCGCTCTGCCGTGCCGGCCGATAATAACTTCACTAGTGTTGGGTCGATTTTATATAACTCTAAGAGACTCAGAAGCCACGAATCAAACACAGAAACAAATGCCTTCTGGTAGTCTACCCACCCTATAGAGAGGTTATGCAGACATTTGCGCACCCGCTCTGTGATCACGTTATCGATTACTAGTATTTCTTTGCATCCCCGGGTCCCTTTACGACAACCATTTTGCACAATGGCCAGCAGGTTTTGTATTGTCAGATGACCATAAATATTAGAAGAGATGATCGACATCAGGATCTTGTACACTGTTGGCAGTAACTGGTCTATAGTTCTTTGGTTGATGACTGTCCCCTCCTTTGGCCAACATGTAGGTTATGTCAGTCAGCAGATACTTTGGCACGGTAGCTGGTTCCATCAGAGCGGCATTGAATATCTGAGTCAGACGATGATGCGTCAAAGTGAAATACTTCCACCATACATTATAGATACCATCCAGGCCATGTTATTTCCAGGTTTATGTTTTCTTTATAGCCGCTTTGACGTCAGCCACTGAAATCTCGACAGGGGGAATTTGATCAGTCTCATGGCAAGCTTCTTCCTTATCTCGTAGCCAGTATGCTAGTTCATTATGCTTCTCAGGTTTGACCTACATATTAGACCAGAACTGAGTCATTGATTCCTTGTCTGGAAGTTGCCCTTGCTGTTCCTTATCATTCCAGTCTCCAAGGTTCGGTATAATTTTTTCTGGTCAGTGGTAAAGGTTGATCCTTGTTGCCATCTTCTGGATACCTCTTCGTATCTGCGGATTCGCACACCAAGTGCAGCTATACGTTGTCTGAGCCGCTCATCCTCCTCTCTCAGTCTTCCGTCCAGGTCTCTAGATCTCATTCTAAGCCTTATCCTTCTAGCTATCGTCTCTATTTCTCGCTTCACCCTACCTGACACGTCACCGTTTCTGGTGAAGTATTCCAGCAAATGTCCAATCTCCTTTCTGGCTTTGTTGATTTTTTCCTGGATTCTTTTCTTCCATGTTGGTATGGACTCAGTTCCCGGCTTATAAATTTTAGAGAAGGCGTTAATCTTAGCTGTTCTATTTTCTCCATCTATAGCCTCAAAGACCGCTAGGGCGGCACTGTGTACCACAGAAAACAGTTCCTCAAAAGTTGCAGTCGGAGGAACCAACTTTTCCAGGAGTGTATTCATGGTTTCATAGATGTCATAAAATTTCTTGTTCCCTGTAGTCTTTGGTATGCGAGGCCTCTCCTGCATTCGAATACCCTCGGACAGTATTTCTGATAGTTCAGTAGCAGTTCACCCTCGGGGTGTTCCTCAACAGTTGATGTCGATGTTAGAATTCTAGATACAGGTTCTTCTTGTTGTTGTTGTTCCTCTTCCTCCAACTGCTCGCCACTTCGAGTTTGATCATGTGGCAGCACGCTTAATTGTAGCTCTACAGTAACTGGTTGTTTAATTCGATCAAGTTCCGCAGCCGACAGAACCCGTCTTCTTTGAATGAAGTTTAACTGGGTGCAGACTCGCTGCTCATTTAATATGCTATTTGGATACATTTTTTCCACTCAGTATACATTCTTGTTCTATATCCTTCGACTTCCATTTTCACTCTTGTACTAACATAGTACGCACGTATTATGGAGTTATTCGTCTCTTTGGTCCATTTTATGCGTTGGCCAGTTTGACTTGAATTGGCGGAGGACCCTGAAACGGATGAGGTCCCCAAGCTATTGCATCTGGTAGCAGTTGAATCTGCTATTTCTGCGGTAGGGAGAAGTGGCGTGGCGCCGCGTCGAGACTGTTGATCTATTCTAGATCCACCACTATCCACTGACACTAGTAGCACATTTGACACAGTTGGTCCAGTGTCAGAACCTTCTGGGTGGTCTTGCGAAGACCGATCTCCCGCGACTCTATTCCCTAATATTTGTCTACTCATCTTGGGCTTTGCATTTTAGAGCTACTGCCAGCATTTATACAGCCGTCTTTAACATGGTATACAGACGCTGGTGGAATACCCTCCCTAACATGGGAAACCGACGTGTCCGTATTATGGATAGTAACGATCTGTGCCAACGTAATGCGCCAGCGTGTATATTATTAAATAATTGTTTCTGTTGTATCTTCAACCAAAATATTAAAATAAATTATATATGTAAGATCATGGAAATGATTGCATCATTAATTTTAGTCCAACCATTTCTGTGTTTTTAAGATTAACCACCATAAAGAGCCATTTTTACATGAAACAACTTACTTGTAGCTTCAAGCATTAAAATCATCATTACATGCTTCGTTAACTTTTACTGGAAATGATCAATATTCTTCAATCTTTCATCAACTAGCAAGAAATTACAAGATCACATATAAAGATAAAGCAACAGGTACCGCGAGGGAAATGAATACATAATGACTGTTTCTGTTTCTAATGAGAGTTATTTGAAATAAATTGAAATGTAATAAATAGCCAATAAACTTTCCGCTAGTGTAGACTTCTGGAATAATTAAAATATAATCCTATTTGGGTTCAAAAATGTACAATTATTTCAATTAACGTGGACTAAGGTATAACGAACTTGCTTATCGAAGAATGGAAACCGTTTGTAATGTTTCTAGTTATTTTAATTAACCGATTGGATTATTTGATAAAAGGTCAATAATTGCATAAACAGTTTTATATGCTACTAGATTACGTATCGATGACAATTAAATTACTTTTTACTGATTGTTTAAAAGTTACTGAACAAAGTGAAATCATTGCGTTATAAGCCTGAAGAAGTATAGCAGAAAAACGTTAACACTTACAAAAATCCTGTTCCGATTAACACCAAAATGAAAACACTATATGTGTTAAGCCTTAATAAGAACTGCATTTCATTTTTATTTAAACGCAAATTTTTAATCAACAGGTAGGTAGCTATGAATAAACAGTGCTGTTAGAGGTGGATGCTGTGACGTCTTTAAGATGATTAAAAGTAAGTGCAGTTACGAAGGTTTGGCGTGTTTGCGAATAAACAATATGGGTTTCATGTGTCAATTATTTACTACAGATTAACCTTGGAGGTTCTACCCAAAATAATGTCATATCTTTTCCATCTACAGGGAAGGTAAAGCCTATCATTTCCTAAGATGCAAAAGCATTCTCATCGACTACAAATGCTTGAACCATCGCAGGTAAGTAATATTAGTATTTCAGAAAAGTTTGTGAAAAAGCCAGTAAAAGCCTCCTTCCCTAGCAAAGAAGAAAACTATTTTTAATGAGGATGATGTACTGCCAACACGAATGTTATTGTTAAGGAAAAGTTAAAATTTAGGCTTTAACTGGAGGCTACACCTGCCTTGTTTGCTAGAGATGGTACCATCGCATTACCACCACACCTCAAAAATACTCAGCACTCTAAAACTCTTTAACAACGATGATGTTGAAACCACTGTTATAGAATTTTATTGGTTTGCTCTTATCAAGGCGTAAGGGCATTGATAGTTCGCTGATCCAAATGTACCTAAATAGCAAGAAATTATGTTGAAAAATAAATGTAACCTCTGGTGATTCTTATCTTTTAGTGAATTTTGTTAATAAAAATTCACTAATAAGAAGGTCGCGACTTTTGAATTTTGAAAAAATGTCTTCAAATGAGGGCGAATTAGGCCCCCTATATATATATATATATATATATATATATATATATATATATATATATATATATATATATATATATATATATATATATTCTATGGTATTTTGTGTGTCCTTTATAGCACTTTTAATTGTAGAGCATGAGGATTCAATTGTGTCTTTATTTAAAAAACGCTAATATTGATGATCCTGAAATTATGCCAAAAATTGTTTACTTACTGCTGTGATTTTAAATTTTTCTCTCATCTCGTGGGTAAGGTTCTGTGCTTGGGCTAGCATTTTTGTTTAATATATGGTTTTTATAAATTATAGTACTCCCGAGTTTTTGGAAGTTTTAAAATATATATATATGATTGGGTTCTTTTGATTTTACTTTTAATTAACGGTGAAAAATAGCCTTACTTTATCATATAACAAGTATTTGTTTGATTTGAGGTCAAAATTAAACAGATTATGTAAGTACAATCTCGTATGTTTTATTTTTGATTGATTAAATTAACAAATTTCCATTAAAAAACGTTATATCAAATTTATCATCACAGATTGTCGATAAATCAATACAAATCAGATTTATTTAACACAATGAATTACCTAACTATGATATAGTGATTCGGCCTTTATCTAATATCCCCCTTAGTGAACTAAATATACATTAAAATCATCAATGGAACAAAAATATTCTAAAAAAACTCTTCACACTATAGAAAAAGAGTCAGCACATTTATTTCGATAAAGTTCATAAAACGACTTACTGAATGTTGTCTTGATTGCTTGTTCCATTTGATGTGTACTTATTACTTTTCATTTGATCTACTGTTTGGATTTGGTAGCTTGCCTGTGATTATTAATTAATTTCAATTTTATTTAAAACGGTCTTAACAAACCGTGTACCAGGTATTTATTTTTATTGTCTTTACACAAAAACTGAATATAATTTTATTATCAGGCACTTGCCTTTCACGTTTTAATTATCAACTTCCATATTCTACCGTGTCGTCGCACGTCAACGAATTTCTAGTTTCACTTGTGGTAGTTCAATTACCAATCGTCCTCATCGACCTGCCGTCGACTCCTTCAATAAACTATACCTCTGTTACAAAAAATATTTTCTCCTGTACCTCGGTAAAACAAAGTTCATAGGCCTCGCGTTTTCCCATTGTCCAACTTTTTATCCGTTGCACTCTATTGAAACAAGCACAAAAAAACTATCCTTATCAACTAACACTGCGTCTTTTTTACAATTGGTATTTACAAAAAAAACTTATTTTTAACTTAATATTATAAATGTATAATATAGTAAATGTACTTACTGCCTAAGGATAAAAATAAAATCGCTATATTCGATTAAAACTCTATAAATAAAAACAAGGCTATTGGTTCTATTGTATTTTAACGACTTTTGCTTCGTGAAATTAAAATGTACTACATGTAAAAAAAGAAATCATTGTTCTGTATTCTTTTAGCTGTCTTCCTATCCCTTTTTTAAACCTAAAATATTTTACACTCTCAATTATACAGGGCATTTAAGTATTAGGACGTATTAACCTTATGTACATTACCCGTTTTACTTCACAATAATGTTTCTAATTTTCTTACATATTTGCTATCTATAGCGATATATATATATATATATATATATATATATATATATATATATATATATATATATATATATATATATATATATATATAGATAGATATTTGTGTGTGTGTGTGTGTGTGTGTGTGTGTGTGTGTGTGTGTGTGTGTGTGTGTGTGTGTGTGTGTGTGTGTGTGTGTATTAGTATAGTAACCTCAAATATAAGTTCAATCAAGGGGTTCTAGTTTTGTCTCAATTGAAGAATCTCTTTCAAAATTCAAAGGTCACGACCTCTTCGTTGGCGATTTTTTTCTACATAATTCGCTAGAAAAGCATCTATAATTTAAAGTCGCACTTTATAAAGTTGATTGTAAAAGTAAAAATACAATTTGGCAAGGAGTGTGAATTAATTAATGACAAATATCATAAAAATATGACATTGCCACTTAAAGTCTCTTTTCGTTGAATAGGTCACTGTAAATTATTTAAAATTCTTTAAAAAAGTCAAAAGCATGCTTAGCCAAGATACAACGAATGGTAGTCTAAAATTATGTATAAATGTAACATGCTTCGGCAAAATATACAATGATATATTTGTTTTATTGGCAAAGCTTAAGGTCTCAGTGTGTCCAACTCTAGGCCTAAGAGAGATCTCTCTTAGGCCTATGGTCGAACACACAGATAACTCACCAAAGAACCGATTTTTACAAAATTTATTTGGGAACCTAAATGGCTTGGATAAGTTTGTCTACCAAGAAAATCGGACCAGTTTTTCCGGGAGAATTTCCGGTTTACTTTCGGAAAAATTTTGTATCTCAGAAAATAACAAAACTCTCGCAACCAAATGTGGTGCGCAGGTTTCTATTATAAAACGTGTGCTATATAACAAAATTCAGATATCTAAATTATAGGAAAAACAAGTTATAAGCATTTATTAAAAACAAAATCTGGGTAGCACTGGAAATCAGACAAATATTACAGAGAAATATTTAATTTTCTTGACACAAAAAGGTCAAAAACTGTGACATAATGACTGTGGAATTTTTATAGTTTTCCTATGCAAATATCAGTGACGATTTGAAACGACAAAATTGGTGATTTTTAAACAAAGATTCTAGAAAAATTTTCTTTTCGAAGCCACATAAAAAATCTACGTTTGTGTTTGGATCAGACTGTATAATTATTAATTTATTTAATAAGCCCATTTCCACGTACCAAATCTTCTTGCAATAACGAATTTGGTTACCAGTATAACATATATAGTTAAAAAAAATGTACCATATTTCATGAAAATAACTTTACATATAAAAATTGAAAATGACCCCGGATATGTGTTCTCAGGGGCCTCATTAGTGCTCATTTGAAAGAATTTTTTCAAAATTCAAAAGTCAGGATCTCCTCATTAGTGAATTTTTAAGAAAATTCACTAAAAAGATAATTTGTATCACCAGCGACTTATGGGCCACTCTGTGATTGTAGAAATATTTTTTAGATGTAGCTCAAGACACCCTATAAATAATGTATACAATTTTCTTTCGTATCTTGTATAATAACGGATATATTGAGCTTTATTGATTTTTTACGAAAATTCGACATTATACACCATTAAACGATAAACTCTATAGCTAAGGCTACTGCCAAGCATCAGAGAAAGGGTCTATTTTAAATGAATTTTCTGGAAACATTTTAGTAAAATGAAGGACAATGACGGTTGAAACTAAGACTTCAGGGTTTGTAAAACCTTCTTCTTGAAACATTTTCTTTCCATAGTCCGTATTAAATTCATGTTCTTTGCCTAAATGTTGCCAATTTCGACGTTTTACATCGCAACTTTGAGGAAAACTCCAATTAATTTTTATTAAATGCCTATAACTTTTTTATCTTTTGGCCCACAGAGCTAAATTTTGGTAGGTAAGTTACATATAGTGATATAAACCAGAGTACTTTGTTAATTCGGGAGATATAAAAATTTTTGAAAGAAAACACAAAATTTTCCGGGAAATCCTGGGCCGATTTTCCTGGATAACGAGCTTATCCAAGCCATTTGCAAAAGGAAGGTACTCACCAAATTTAATCAAAATCGGCCCATTATTTTTTGAGTTATCGGTGTGATACATACATACATACATACATACACACACACACACACACACACACACACACACACACACACACACACACACACACACACACACACACACACACACACACACACACACACACACACACACACACACACACACATATATATATATATATATATATATATATATATATATATATATATATATATATATATATATATATATATATATATATATATAAACATAAAAATTGAAACTGACCCCTGATATGTGTTCTGGGGGGCCTAATTAGCGCACATTTGAAGAAATTTTTCCAATTGTACTTATCGGTGCTCATCACAGGTTCCAATTTTCACTCATTGAATATAATGCCATTTTAGAAGTTACTATGAAATAATTTACATTATTTATCATTAAAAACCTACATAATAGTGACGTATCTCAGTTGCACTAAATGTTCTTTAAATCTAGTTTCTATAGCTTTAGTTTGCACAATGCGTTTAATTTCACAATCCTTACACTCTATTTCACAGATTCCCGAATTTTTTGTGGTTTTATCTTTATCCCTTGGGTTACCTAGCAAATTTTTTAATGTTTTTTTTGTGTGTAGAAAATGTAAGCTGTGAATACACAGATTATTGCAACACAATCACGAATATAATACCGTGACACAATTTTTATTAATGGCAGCTATGACAGGCACACAACAATGCCAGAAATCAGTTATAGGTAACGATCGTTCTTTATGACTCGAGTAATATTACTCCATTATTTCATTACAGTTATTAGAAGATGCCCTACTTTATTGGTAAGGTTAATGTAATTTAAGGCTTGATGAGAACTAGACACGTACTACATTGGTAACATTAATAAGCTCATGAGTATTGAGAAACCTATCAACTTGATAAGTAACATACGAAGTAAGCGCAAAATTTCCCGGTCTGTCTATGAAGTAAAAGGCGTAGACTCACATTTAAATTTTATTTTTCAATGTAGTCCCCCATAAGATCAACGCACTATTACATTGCTTTAGCAACGAGTCTATACGTCTAAAAAATATTCCTTCGGTTTGGCTTCAAAATGTACCCAAACTGCAGCTTTCACCTCTTCGTTGTCACTGAAATGACGTCCGCGAAGGTCCTTTTTCAAATTTCCGAATAGGCAGGTATTGAAGGTACAGGAATTGAGGTACATATCTGGACTATACGGAGCATGATCAAGTTGTGCGAAACCGCAGTCAAATGCGGCTTGTGCAATTCCAGAAGTGTGCACGGGTGCATTGTCATGGACCAAACGCACGCCTATGGTCGGTGTCACACGTCTTTTTTTCCGAATATTTTATCGTAATTTATGCGGGAATGTTGCATAATATGACCCGTTCACTGTGGTGTTGCGTTCTTTTAAGTATATGGAAATAATACCCTCACAATCACAAAAAAAGCGTAGTGATCGCTTTTTCTGTCGACTCAGAGACCTTGAATTTTCTTGGCGGTGCTTCTCCTTCGTCTCTTCATCGACTTTTGCACGAGGAATCTTTTTTTTTATATTTCAACAACACACCACGTGGGCTTACAGCCTAAATACTATCGTAACTTTTAAAATGCCCTTCTTACTCTGATTTCTAATCCTTCGCGTGAATTGGCGGGCGTTTCATATACTTTAGTTTTTATCTTTCCCCAAAAAGGGAAATCAGGCGGGGTAAGATCTGGTCTTCTTGGGGGCCATATCCAGGGGCTGCACTTTCCAATCCATCTATCTTCAAATAGATCGTCGAGTGTGTTATATATTTCTCGTGTAGAGTGAGCAGGAGCTAAGTCATGTTGATACCAACAAGTTCTATATTCTAATAATGGTAAATTATCCAAAAGTTTGTAACTACTGTTCTTAATATTTCCATGTAACGATTAGAAGTTAAGGTTCCATCATAAATATGATAGTAAAAGTTATTACCGTTCAATAAACAACACACATTGAAACTAAATTTTAATTGAAATCCCCTTTCCCTAATAGCGTGAGGCTTTTGATTTGCCCAAACATGACTGTTATGTCTATTGAAGATTCCTTCACGAGAAAATTTCAATTCGTCAGCCCATATAATTTTGTTTTAAGTCATCATCTTCTTGAATAGGAATTAACATCGTTTCACAAAACTGGACCATTTTACTAGCATCTTCTGGATGCAGAGCTTGCACTAAAGTAAACTTGTAGTTGTGCATTTTGTGCTTCCACAAACTTATTTCTACAGAGGAGAAAGGAATACCTATGTCGTTAAATGCAGTGTAAATAGAGGCATGTGGATATGCTTCGAAATAAGCCAGGACAGTTATTTCGTTATCTTGATCTCTAGTCACTGGACTGGGATTAACTTTGGGTGCTTTAAAAGTAACAAATTTTAAGAAGTTTAACTCAATTATTCTAAACTTATTTTCACTCATGGGTGGTAGATTAGGATTTAACTAATTAAACCTTCTGCACGTTCTACTAATAATTCGGTTACCTTCTCCATCACTGTAAAATAGATATAAATAATATGCATTGGAATAATGATTTTCCATATTAACTGTGAACATTAATACACTGACATTTATCAAATAATTTAGAATGACAAGATGTAATACGAATTGTTCATCATGACACACTTGCCTTAACGTTGACGTTCAATCACAGTGTAAGGAGAAATTATCCTGTCTTATGCTTTAAATGTCCCTAAATATCTCAAAAACTATCCTTTTTAGCTATAGGAAATACCCAATATAGGTCGGAAAGTTATCAAAAAGGAATCGGTTGGAATTGCAAGTTCCTGTATACCCCTTTTAAAATAAGACACTCATGGAAGGCAGAAGTAGTCAAAGGTTGGCCCACCCCGCTGGCCATTAATATTTTCAAATCAATTTTCAAAGAAAACTATAGGAGACAGGTATAGGGTAATGTACACTTAAAAGATAGGGAAATTAACGCTAAATCAGATGCTGGGGAGATGTGGGTACCGTTATATTAAAAAAAATCAGGTTGTCCATGATTGAAAATTTTCAAATTTAACTGATTATTATAAATAACAGTTACGTTAAAATCGTATAGTGTTTACCACAGAATGTAGAAAGTTAGGCTCTGTGAGACAGTGAAAACCGCATGTTTTTATCTTGCACGTCTTTAAAGATATCGGAATGTTTCTAAAGCGCTTCAATCGTATTTTTTTCTACAAAATGGCGAAGAAATCCGAAACGGTACGAACTAGGCTGAATATGTTGTCATCAAGTGGACATTAAATAAACGTGTAATTCAAAAAGATAATAATATACAGGGTGTTCCATTTGAAAAAAAACTAATTTGTGTCGACTTCCGGTATAACCAGAAGTGCAGGCTAATTAAAAATATCTTAGAACGATCAGTATCAAAAACGTGTGGATACGAATTTTCAGAATTTAAGTACATGTAGTACCCCAGAAATGTCTAATAGGCCACTCACCGTGAAGCACCAAATTCAGGAAACAAATATCAAGAGCCATTTAAGACTATATTATTGAACATTTCACCAGAAATCATTCGAACATCAATTAAAAGGTTTCTAATTAAAATTAAGATATATGAAATATGTTATGCATATGAAGAATGCCTATTATGTTGTCTATAATTCTTCTTATAGATCATAAATCTTCTAATCACTAGCAGCGTGGACAAAACAATAGAAAAACAACATTTTCACTTTTTGCATTACCCTTAATGATGGTTGTTGAAGATTATCCTTGAAAAAATCAAATAATAATTAATATTAAATGATTAATTTCTCTTTGCAGACACGCGCTCAGATGGAGAAAGTGTTAAGATGTAACTTTGTACGAAGCTAAAAAAATTAAAACATAAAACAGTGGTTTGTTCATGTAACAATTGTATGAGTGTTCACTTTCGAAAGATATAAGTGCTATTAATACTAAATTGCAATAAAGCTATGCATAAACTGCATAAAATATAGTGGAAAGTGAAAGTAGGCACCTACAGATGACAAAATATTCCTACAAACATTAACTCTAAAATATCATCAGCGAAATGCAAATTCAATTTAAAACGTTTCATGGTAGGAAATTAAAATTATTAGTTAAATATAGAAATCCGTTATGTTTACTATAACTGCGAAATCATCATCATCATCATCATCATCAATCAGCCCTCTGCGTCCACTGCTGGACATAGGCCTCCCCTAGTTGAGCCCATTCTTTTCTGTCTTGAGCGCTATGAATCCAGTTTTTTGTAATTATTTTAATGTTGTTTGTACAGCGAGTTGGTGGTCTTCCCCTGTCTCTTTTATCGGATCTGGGTCCTAATTCAAGTAATCGTTTTGTCCACCTGTCATCTTGCATGCGAGCCACATGTCCCATCCACTTCCATTTGAGTTTTGCCACATGTACGACCACATCAGTCACTCCTATTCTTCTGCGTAATTCTTCATTTCTAATGTGGTCACGTAACGAAACGCCAAGCATCGACCTCTCCATTTTGAGCTGTGCTACTTTTAGTTTCTTAGCACAGGCGTTGGTAAGGGTTAGTGTTTTGGCGCCGTAGGTCATAACGGGTAGAACTTTTCAAGCATATTGGAAGGTCGCCTCTGAAAACGTCTCCGAGCTTGCTGTAAGCCGCCCAGGAGAGTATAACTCTTCTGTTTATCTCGCATGTTTGGCTGGCTTTGGATATGCTTATCACGTGGCCCAAATATGTGTATTTATCACCTCAGAGTTTTCAATAATTAGGTTGTTACTAGGGACGAGGTTTGTCATACATTTTGTTTTTCCGATGTTCATTTTTAGACCTACTGTTGCACAGGCCTCCTGAAGTTCCTGTAGCATCAGTCTAATATCTTTCAAGTTGTCAGCCAGTAAGACAATGTCGTCTGCAAACCGTAAGTTTGACAGGCTTTCGCCGTCTATTCTTAGACCTAAACTTAGAACTGCGAAATAGGAGTGTTGAAATTGGACTCACTACAGGATGGTGTTCGATTTTTCCGTTTATCCTTTTTATTTACAAGATAATTCCAAAAAAGAGCTTTTTCCGTTTTCAGATGTAACTTTTTTATTCGTCAGCCAATTTTCGCAACGAAGGGCTCATATTAACGCCAAAGCTTTAGGCAGTTAACAGAAACGACGCAGAATGAACGATCAATGTACAGCGCGGCATCAAAAATGATAGAGAAATCCTAACTGCTTCAAAATTTTTGTTTGACACCAGAATTGGCTGGAAATTAATTGCTGTTTCTTGTCTGCATGGGTCAAAAATTGTCGTTGAAAAAACTTAATTGCAAACGGCTTGTTTCCAAAGAAGACTCATTCAACCTCTCATCGAAAAATTGTTGTAACTAGGGTAACGTAAAGCATGACAACAATCATTGGCTTGTCTGCCAATTTAATTAAAGTTCATCAATTAATATATAAATACTCTCCGTGCGTTATTTTAAGCACAAGTTCATGCTTGACTCTGTCTTATTGTTGTCTTTATAGCAAACATGAAATGAAACCAACTTTACCTCAAACGCTTTTTCTGCTTGCTGAATTTCGTCTTAAATGTTACACTTTAGAAAATCAATCAGTATTACCTTAGTGTCGTATTTTCATATCAGATCTTGAACGAGTCGCGTTTGGAAACAAGGCCATTGGAATAGATGTAGCTGTTGAGCTTGTAAAGAAATATATTGCTATTATTATTTAAGATCGTTTCAGAAATTCATAAAGTGAAACATTTACATTTCAGAAGATGTAAAATTCACGTTTCATTATTGCTATTAAATAATTTTTAAATTAAATTCGTTATAATTTTTCTAGACCCGAATTTGCTACCAACGAGTCTACGCTTTCAACAGAGGCAAACCCGAGAACAAAAAGTGGTATATATATATATATATATATATATATATATATATATATATATATATATATATATATATATATATATATATATATATATATATCAGTGATAAAATGTTTTTGAAATAAATCGTTGACATTAAAAAAAGGCAACACCTAAACTACAAATCAAATCCGCAGGCAAAAACACGCTTATTTCGAGAACGATAACAAAGCAATTTATTGCCAGTCATAAATAAGTCATAAATACCGAGAATCATATTAAAAAATAGCCTGCACCATGAGAAGATGAAATATTCTAAACGCTTTACAAGTAAAATTGTGTTTATATTTGGTGCAGATACTCGACAACAAATCCTCGAGGGAGACTCAAACAAACAAACTTTCTCTGCTTGCTTTTCGGAAATTAACTCTGTGAAATCCACTATCACTATTCCCGTGCCGTGTGGGCACCTTTTGTCAAATGCTCGATGAATGAAGTATACATAAGCGGAGGTGCCGAATTCATACAAATTATATTATTACTGTAAGAATATTTCGTCCTCCGATGACATTTGCTTCGTTAGTGAAACATTCGTCAGGTATTTAAAAAGATGTTGTGTGGAGTTGAGGTTCTCCAAGTGTACTTACCAGTGCTCATCACTGGTTCCAATCTTCACTTGATGAATGTAGCATTTTGAAGAAGTTTCCAATAAAAAAATGTAAATGTAATATATATATATATATATATATATATATATATATATATATATATATATATATATATATATATATATATATATATATTTGTGTGTGCGCGCGCGTGTCTGTGTGTACCTTTAAGTCTTGTTTTAGGAATACAAAATTAATTACTAAAATAAAATCTGACAAATAACTACCATACTACATACAGACTTGGAGACTACTTCTCTGACTTTCGTCTTGGTTTTCGTTTTTTTATGTAGTATGAATGAACAGTTTCACCAAGTAAGGACAACAACAGTCAATAAAGTAACTACCATTAGTGGCCGTATGTATATTAATCTAATAGTGGAGAAACAAGTTACTTATTGAAACATAATAAATAAAAATGCAAACAAGTACAGATAAGAGCTAAAAATATGAAAATTTCAATACACGTGGATAAACAAGTTTTACAATAGAATGCTTCGTAAATATCTATTAATTTCAAATCACTAATGTTTATAGGTTTATTTATATTTATAGTTCACTTGCTGAAGCTTTAATCTTTGCCGTAAGCAAAGTGATTTTCTTGATAATTTCTGTTATTACGCGATTTAATTGATCATCACAGTCTATGGGTAGATCGTTTGTTGTCTTACCATAACTCTATATATACATAACACTTGGAGAACCCAAATCACCACAACACATTAAAAAAAAACTGACGATCGTTTCACTAACCAAGTTAGCGTCATCAGAGGATGAATAAGTCTAAATATCTTATATCCACAGCTCTATTTTTATTCTTCTGCAGGTACTCGGTCACTAACTAATATATATATATATATATATATATATATATATATATATATATATATATATATATATATATATATATATATATATATATATATATATATATATATATATACTTTCAAAGGCGTTTAGCTGTCCTGGTTGTCTATCGTCTTTTTTAAATTTTAGATTCTCCACACTAACGTGGTGATTATTATCTCAAATATGTCGGACGACGGAAGGTCTATCTATAGTACCGTATCTTAATTGTGCTAATTGTTCTTTGAGTCTAATTCCAATAGATCTTTTGTTTGTCCGACGTATTTAAGATGATAATCTTTACAACTTATTTCATTAATTCCCGAGATTTTGGCCGTACTATCCCTGTCTTTTGGGTTACCTAGCTACATCTTAAAAATATTTCTACCATCACAGGTGGCCCATAAGTCGTTGGTGATACAAATTTTCCTTCTTTTTTTTTTAGTCGAACACGCCTTATGTTATTGCATTTTTGCAATTACCATCGAAATATAATGCATGTTTGTAAAAAAAGAAATTCGGGACGCAGCAAGTGCGTTATGGTAGCGAATTTTGATTAAATGCTTCATATTTGAATAGCTAAATTTGCTATTAACCTATAAGGTTGACCAAGAAATGAATTTTTGCGGGAACACTTTCAGTTGACTTTCGGAAATTTCTGTATATTTTCAAACAATAAAGTTATTTTGATGAAACGTGGAACATTGTTTTCACTATATAGGTTATACCGGTAACCAAATTTGATGCCTGCTTGGAAATCTACCTTCCTTTTATAATGATATGGATAATTCGTCAGCCAGGAAAATCTGATTAGTGTTTCCGGGAAAATTTTGGGTTTCTTTTCGGCATATTTTTTTTAGTTTCGCAAAGAACAAAGCTATGTCAACCAAATGTGGTACACAAGTTTCTACTATAAAACGTATGCTATGTACCAAAATTCAAATTTCTAAGGCAAAAAAAAAAAACAAAAATTTATGAGCATTTAAAGAAATAAAAATTAAGTGCCACTGGTGCTCACAGGAGGACACAGGATCAGAATATTGTGTGTGGGAAAGAAAATCAATTAAATATTACAGACAAGAATTAAGTTGTGTTGGCGCAAAAAGACCAATAAGTGCCACAAAAATTGCTTTGAAATTTGCTTTGAAATTTTATTGTGATTTTTGAACAGATGTTAATATGTATTTTTAACATGGTTACCTTGAGACTCTTTGAAAATAATATATAACATTTGAAGAGAGTTTGGAATGTTATGACTATATGTCCAAGATTTATTTACACTGATTGACTGATGCTTTGAGTTCAACATAAATTATAAATTAGATATTACGTCTGTTTATTAATACCAGCACTCAGAACCATAAGATATTTAATAAAAATAAACGCAGCTTTTACTACGAAATAAACACTCAAACCGAGGCGACGTAAGCAGAGTATTATAAAAGTAAATTTACTGCGAAGTATATTTTAGAACAATTCTAAAAATCTTATTCTTGACCAATAAAGTTAAATTTAGCTGTTTGTTTTTAGTGAATTTTCGTAGCAAAAATTCACTAACGGGGAAATTCCGACTTTTGAATTTTGAAAAAAATTTTGCAAATGAGCGCGAACTAGGACCCCTAGAACCCATATCCGAGGTCAGTTTCAATGTTTATATGTTTATATATGTTTATATATATATATATATATATATATATATATATATATATATATATATATATATATATATATATATATAACGGACGTGCTTCTGTCGGTATTTATTTTGTAAAGTAATCTATCAAGAGACCACCCACAGGCGGCGTCGAGAGATTCACACGTGTTTTATTATTACTATATATATATATATATATATATATATATATATATATATATATATATATATATATATATATATATATATATATATATATATATATATATCACACCGATAACTCAAAAAATAATAGGCGGATTTTTATAAAATTTGGCACGTACCTTCCTTTTGTAAATGGCATGGATAAGTTCGTTAGTCAGGAAAATCGAACGAGGTTTTCCGGGAAAATTTTGAGTTTTGATTTTAAAAAAATTTAACTCAATAAATAAAATAACCAAATTTAATAGGTAGGTTTACGATATAAAAAGTGAACTACACCAAAATTTAGATTTTTATGTTACAAGAAAAAAAAGTTATAATAAAATATTTTGTGCCAGATCATTTCTATGAAAATTCACTATCATAACGCACTTGCTGCGTCCAGGCTTTTTTCGGTGTATTTTGGACAGAGATTACGTTTCCGATATAATCAAAGAGCGCTGAACATATTTATAATTGAACAACTGTAAAAAATTATTTGTATGCTTTTTTCTTTAATTAAAAACACATCATCTTATCTTGTAGGCTAGATTTAACCTTAGTTACAAAAATGGCTTGTTTAGTTAAAAATATTACCTCATGGATAACAATGACGGTATATTTCGAAAATTTCGAGACGCGGCAAGTGCATCACCATAGTGAATTTTCATAAGAATTTTACACTATTAGTACGACATATTACTAGAATAAACACTTTAAATTTACACGAACCTTGAAGATCGGACTAAAGGCCCTAATACAGGCCCATTTAAAGATTTTTTTCGAAAATGTTACAATCGATATCTCTATCATATTAAAAAAAAACATTTTAGTCCTGTGTTCTAGCTCCTTTTGAGCCAAATGCCCAAAATTGAATTTTCTGTGAAGCTACAAAATTAAACGTTGGTATACCTACCTATCTGGATACAGTAATAGTATGTTTAAAAGAAACTTCTTTTACAAGTTTTATTAAAGCTACAAAAGCTTTCTAAAAGAAAACTCAATTCATATTTAGAAAGAAAAAAGTATCTGCCAAATTATAAATGTGGCATGTCTTTATCCTCCCTTGGATGCTGCTCGAGAATGAGAATGTATGATACCGCATTGAGTCAAACACTGACGGATGTTGGGTCCAGACCAACTCAGAGAGAGGCGATCTCTCCGTGAGCTTTGAAATGGGAAAGCGACCTCGCCCGAATACTTTTCGAGAGTGGGGATCCATGATACCACCTCGAATCAAACAGTGACGGGTGTCGGGTCCAGACCAACTCAGAGAGAGGCTATCTCTCTGTGAGATTCCAAATCGCAAAGCGACCTCGCCTGAATGCTGCTAGAAAGTGGGAATCCATGATACCGCCTCGAGTCAAACACTGGCTGATGTCGGGTCTAGACGAACTCGGAGATAGGCGATCTCTCTGTGAGCTTAGAAATGGGAAAGCAACCTCGCCCGAATACTTTTCGAGAGTGGGGATCCATGATACCACCTCGAATCAAACAGTGACGGCTGTCGGGTCCAGACCAACTCAGAGAGAGGCTATCTCTCTGTGAGATTCCAAATCGCAAAGCGACCTCGCCTGAATGCTGCTAGAAAGTGGGAATCCATGATACCGCCTCGAGTCAAACACTGGCTGATGTCGGGTCTAGACGAACTCGGAGATAGGCGATCTCTCTGTGAGCTTCGAAATGGGAAAGCGACCTCGCCCGAATACTTTTCGAGAGTGGGGATCCATGATACCACCTCGAATCAAACAGTGACGGGTGTCGGGTCCAGACCAACTCAGAGAGAGGCTATCTCTCTCTGTGAGATTCCAAATCGCAAAGCGACCTCGCCTGAATGCTGCTAGAAAGTGGGAATCCATGATACCGCCTCGAGTCAAACACTGGCTGATGTCGGGTTTAGACGAACTCGGAGATAGGCGATCTCTCTGTGAGCTTCGAAATGGGAAAGCGACCTCGCCCGAATACTTTTCGAGAGTGGGGATCCATGATACCACCTCGAATCAAACAGTGACGGGTGTCGGGTCCAGACCAACTCAGAGAGAGGCTATCTCTCTGTGAGATTCCAAATCGCAAAGCGACCTCGCCTGAATGCTGCTAGAAAGTGGGAATCCATGATACCGCCTCGAGTCAAACACTGGCTGATGTCGGGTCTAGACGAACTCGGAGATAGGCTATCTCTCTGTGAGCTTCTAAATGGGAAAGCGACCTCGCCTGAAACCTGCTAGAGAGTGGGAATCCATGATACCGCCTCGAGTCTGACTGATGTCGGGTCCAAACGAACTCAGAGAGAGAGACGCTATCTTTCTGTCAGCTTCGAAATAGGAAAGCGACCTCGCCTGAATGCTGCTCGAAAGTAGGAATCCATGATACTGCCTCGAGTCAAACACTGACGGATGTCGGGTCCAGACGAACTCAGAGAAGTTATCTCCTTTTGAGCTTCCAAATAGGAAGGCAACCTCGTCTGAAAGCTGCTTGAGAGTGGGAATCCATGATACCGTCTCGAGTCAAACAGTGACGGATGTCGGGTCCAGACGGACTCAGAGAGAGGCTATGTCTCTGTGGGTTTCGAAATGGGAAAGCGACCTCGCCTGAATACTTTTCGAGAGTGGGGATCCATGATACCACCTCGAATCAAACAGTGACGGGTGTCGGGTCCAGACCAACTCAGAGAGAGGCTATCTCTCTGTGAGCTTCGAAATGGGAAAGCGACCTCGCCCGAATACTTTTCGAGAGTGGGGATCCATGATACCACCTCGAATCAAACAGTGACGGGTGTCGGGTCCAGACCAACTCAGAGAGAGGCTATCTCTCTGTGAGATTCCAAATCGCAAAGCGACCTCGCCTGAATGCTGCTAGAAAGTGGGAATCCATGATACCGCCTCGAGTCAAACACTGGCTGATGTCGGGTCTAGACGAACTCGGAGATAGGCGATCTCTCTGTGAGCTTCGAAATGGGAAAGCGACCTCGCCCGAATACTTTTCGAGAGTGGGGATCCATGATACCACCTCGAATAAAACAGTGACGGGTGTCGGGTCCAGACCAACTCAGAGAGAGGCTATCTCTCTGTGAGATTCCAAATCGCAAAGCGACCTCGCCTGAATGCTGCTAGAAAGTGGGAATCCATGATACCGCCTCGAGTCAAACACTGGCTGATGACGGGTCTAGACGAACTCGGAGATAGGCGATCTCTCTGTGAGCTTCGAAATGGGAAAGCGACCTCGCCCGAATACTTTTCGAGAGTGGGGATCCATGATACCACCTCGAATCAAACAGTGACGGGTGTCGGGTCCAGACCAACTCAGAGAGAGGCTATCTCTCTGTGAGATTCCAAATCGCAAAGCGACCTCGCCTGAATGCTGCTAGAAAGTGGGAATCCATGATACCGCCTCGAGTCAAACACTGGCTGATGTCGGGTCTAGACGAACTCGGAGATAAGCGATCTCTCTGTGAGCTTCGAAATGGGAAAGCGACTTCGCCCGAATACTTTTCGAGAGTGGGGATCCATGATACCACCTCGAATCAAACAGTGACGGGTGTCGGGTCCAGACCAACTCAGAGAGAGGCTATCTCTCTGTGAGATTCCAAATCGCAAAGCGACCTCGCCTTAATGCTGCTAGAAAGTGGGAATCCATCATACCGCCTCGAGTCAAACACTGACTGATGTCGGGTCCAGACGAACTCAGAGAGAGAGAGAGAGAGAGACGCTATCTTTCTGTCAGCTTCGAAATAGGAAAGCGACCTCGCCTGAATGCTGCTCGAAAGTAGGAATCCATGATACTGCCTCGAGTCAAACACTGATGGATGTCGGGTCCAGACGAACTCAGAAAAGTTATCTCCTTTTGAGCTTCCAAATAGGAAGGCAACCTCGTCTGAAAGCTGCTCGAGAGTGGGAATCCATGATACCGTCTCGAGTCAAACAGTGACGGATGTCGGGTCCAGACGGACTCAGAGAGAGGCTATCTCTCTATGGGCTTCGAAATGGGAAAGCGACCTAGCCTGAATTCTGCTCGAGAGTGGGAATCCATGATACTGCCTCGATTTAAACACTGACGGATGTCGGGTCCAGACGAACTCAAAGAAAGGCTATCTCTCCGAGATTTTCGAAACAGTCAAACGACTTCACTGGCAGTACACCTGTTAAGCCAACTTTAACCCTCAAAAATATCGACTCCCGCAGCGAGCTCGATTTGATGGGTGAAATTTTAGCAATTAGACGTGAGCCACAATAGAACTTAGATCGCGGTGGAGGGACTGGAATAGCCTACTCGCATGGAAATTAATGTAAAATCTACATAGTCTGTGGAATTTATAGTTTTTTATTGAACAACATAGTCAGTAATATTATTTCTTAACGTTAACACGCCTGGGTTTGACATTATTAAAGGAACCATAATTAAAGGGTTTTCTAAAAACCTCTGAAGACGGTTCAGATGAACCGGAGTGCGTAGGGTTGTTTAAAAATAACAACGTTGTTTGGTAGAAAAGCCTTTAATTCTTGTTCCTTTAATGTGTACTAAGTAATGTTGCAAAATCCATAGAAGGGTTTTTGTTGATAATTCTAGTGGATTTTTAATTGTGTAGATTAATGATTGAATATGCGAACTGTTTTAGCTATTGTTGTAAATTTGCGCTCGTTCGGCTTCCTGGGTTTTTGTCTTTGTGGGATTAGAAATTTGTATAGACTTATGTTGAACCTGCTTGATTTTTTCGACCATGGTAAGTTATCATTTGTTAATCACATACCTTGTAAAAGAGCTTTTGTGGCTTCTAACACACAATGTGCTAGTTATGATATACAAGACGTTTAGAACTTTGCTGGGAGTAAGGCGGTCAACAGTTTGAGCACTTATTTCATTGAACTTATTAACCTCTTTTTTTGCAATTGGGTTTTTCAAAGTATGCACAGGGTGATTTTTTTAAGTGTCTCACCCCTGTAATTTCTTTATTATCAGAGATATCAAAAAAAATTCCAACGCCATCTGACAAACAAATTATGCGGTGAGTTAAAATATTGCGACAAGAAACCAATAGCACATCGCTTTCATAGAAATCCGTGGCCAACGTTGATTTTCTTAAATGGAACGATATGCCTCAGGCACATACAGTCGATGCAGAATCGAAATCTGTGTACAACAATGCCACGCTCGCATTTCTGAGTCGAGCCGTTTCTGAGACATGACGTTACAAAATTTCAAAACGTGTATGATTTTTTCAACTGTCACCCCCGTAATTTCTTTATAAACAGAGATACCAAAAAATTCCAACGACATCTGACAAACTATCATGCGATGCGTCAAAATATTGCGACAGAAAAACAATTGCACATCGCCTTCATAGAAATCCATGGCCAACGTTGATTTTCTTAAATGGAACGATAGGCCTAAGACACATACAATCGATGCAGAATCAAAATCTGCGTGCAACGATGCCACGCTCGCATTTCTGAGTTAAGTCGTTTCGGAGACATGACGTCACAAAATTTTCAAATGTTGGTAATTTATTCAAGTGTCTCACCCCTGTAATTTCTTCATTATCAGATATATCAAAAAAATTCCAACGCCATCTGACAAACTACCATGCTATGAGTTCAAATATTGCGACAGAAAAGCAATTGCAGGGGTGAGACACTTAAAAAAATCATTTGAAATTTTGTGACGTCATGCCTCCGAAACGGCTCGACTCAGAAATGCGAGCGTGGCATCGTTATACGCAGATTTAGATTCTGCATCGACTGTATGTGTCTCAGGCGTATCGTGTCATTTAAGAAAATCAACATTGGCCACGGATTTCTATGAAGGCGATGTGCAATTGTTTTTCTGTCGCAATATTTTAACTCATCGCATGGTAGTTTGTCAGATGGCGTTGGATTTTTTTGATATCTCTGCTAATAAAGAAATTACAGGGGTGAGACAATGAAAAAAATCACACACGTTTTGAAATTTTGTGACGTCATGTCTCAGAAACGGCTCGACTCAGAAATGCGAACGGTGCATCGTTGCACGCAGATTTCAATTCTGCATCGACTGTATGTGCCTGAGGCCTATCGTTCCATTTAAGAAAATCAACATTGGCCACGGATTTCTATGAAGGCGATGTGCAATTGTTTTTCTGTCGCAATATTTTAACTCATCGCATGGTAGTTTGTCAGATGGCGTTGGATTTTTTTGATATCTCTGCTAATAAAGAAATTACAGGGGTGAGACAATTTGAAATATCACACACGTTTTGAAATTTTGTGACGTCCTGTCTCAGAAACGGCTCGACTCAGAAATGCGAGCGTGGCATCGTTGTACGCAGATTTCGATTCTGCATCGACTGTATGTGTCTGAGGCCTATCGTTCCATTTAAGAAAATCAACATTGGCCACGTTTTTCTATGAAGGCGATGTGCAATTGTTTTTCTGTCGCAATATTTTGACTCATCGCATGATAGTTTGTCAGATGTCGTTGGAATTTTTTTCATATCTCTGATAATAAAGAAATTAGAGGGGTGAGACACTTAAAAAAATCACCCTGTACGTATATTGCTTGTGGATTAATGGCTCACAAGTCATGATTATTTATTAGTATGAAACAAAATGTTAAAATTTCCATTTTATAGTTTCGCTATAGCAATTGAGCATTTTTGAGTCAATTGTTGTTGTTCTTTTTGTTGATCTATGTTTGAGTAAACTATATTTTCATTCCGCTTATTTGATTCATTGATTGTTGTTGCCCTTACTTGGTGAAACTTGTCCATACTGCATACAGACTTTGAGAATACTTCTCTGGCTTCACTGTTGGTTTTTGTAGGTGAAGGACGTAGCCAGCGCGTGAGCTAACTGGAGCAAGTGGCCCTTCGAATTCTGGAAGTTCTAGGACGTTCTTCAATGCTTCTGTGACTATAGTTTCGCTGCTTGACAGCATTTTCAGACATATTAAAATTGAATTAGTACGAAATCATGACAACTACAAATAAATATCTGTTGCTATGTTATGATATGATGTTTTGATCAAAAATTTTTTATCAAATTGAAAATAAAATGAAACACAGATGACAGATGAGGTTTTCAAAATGTCTATGTGATGTATGTCAATATTTAACATAAAAACTAGAACTAGCCTATAATAATAATACCTTGTTTTAAACGAGCAAACTGATTTAATGAATTCCCCTTTCTTGGATATTCTAATTAAATATGTCAAAGAAAATAAATTTAACTATTATTTCAAAAAAGTTGTAATAAAATAATGAGTTGATGTATGTCGATATTTTCGTTGTATAGAGACTACTTTTATACTGTTATTGTTTAGTTATTTTTATTGTTGTAACTGTTATCATAGTTATTATAGGCTAGTTCTAGTTTTTATGTTAAATATTGACATACATCACATAGACATTTTGAAAACCTCATCTGTCATCTGTGTTTCATTTTATTTTCAATTTGATAAAAATTTTTTGATCAAAACATCATATCATAACATAGCAACAGATATTTATTTGTAGTTGTCATGATTTCGTACTAATTCAATTTTAATCTGTCTGAGAATGCTGTCAAGCAGCGAAACTATAGTCACAGAAGCATTGAAGAACATCCTAGAACTTCCAGAATTCGAAGGGCCACTTGCTCCAGGTAGCTCACGCGCTGGCTACGTCCTTCACCTACAAAAACCAACAGTGAAGCCAGAGAAGTATTCTCAAACTCTGTATGCCGCTTATTTGAGTTTTATAGAGATTATGTTGACTTTATCTAATCGAAATCAGATGTCTTTTCAGATATAGCACTAGAAAAGAAATATATTTCTAGTTCCTAATTGTTCATAATATACAGAGTGTTGTGTTTAAAAATTATAAACACTTCGTTTGGAAATTACAAATAAAATATAGTTTTATTCGAATAAATGCAATTATAATAAATATGATTCGATAGCGTAACTAGCAACAGTGGTAGGATTGGCGAATTCGAGTTAATAATAATATGCGTTCATTTGACAATTCAGCAGCAGTCAAATTTCTAAATGCACCTTGGTTTGTTACGTTGTCATGGCATTGGTCAGCATAGTAGTAACAAATTTCATAAAAAGTTAAATAACTAAAAAATGCTCACTTTAGATATATGATACCCTTATACTTTTTGAAAAAGACTCCATATCTGCATTCGGCGGTTTAATAATATACAGGGTGTTGAATTTGAAAATACTGAGATTTTTTGCTGTGAAGTTCTTTAAAATGAAACCATTATTAGGAATTCCCTGTACAATATCTTCAAATTCCAACGCCACTACAGCCTAGAGTGCAATTTAAGGAAGAAGCGTACCAAAATTTTAAGATTTTTTTTAATTAGTAAATTAAGGCATTTATATATATATATATATATATATATATATATATATATATATATATATATATATATATATATATATATATATATCGTACCGATAACTCAAAAAATAATGGACCGATCCTGATCAAATTTGGTGAGTACCTTCCTTTTGCAAGTGGCTTGGATAAGTTCGTTAGCCAGGTTTTCCCGGAATTTTGTGTACAATATCTTCAAATTGCAACGCCACCACAGCCTAGAGTGCAATTTAGGGAGGAAGCGTGCCAAAATTTTAAGATTTTTTTTAATTAGTAAATTAAGGCATTTATATATATATATATATATATATATATATATATATATATATATATATATATATATATATATATATATATATATATATATATATATATATCGTGCCGATAACTCAAAAAATAATGGACCGATCCTGATCAAATTTGTTGAGTACCTTCCTTTTGCAAGTGGCTTGGATAAGTTCGTTAGCCAGGTTTTCCCGGAATTTTGTGTTTTATAAAAAACATCATATCTCCGGAAATAACAACGCAAGGGCAACTGAATTTGGTACGAGTGTGTTTGTATTATAAAGAGTGCACTCTGTACCAAAATTTAGGTCTCTAGCTTCAAAGAAAAAGAAGTTATGGGCAGATAAAGAAACAAATTCTGGAGTTTTCCCCAAAACGTCAAACTCGCAATTTGAAACGTCAAAATTGGCAATGTTTAGGCAAATACGGATTGTTAAAAGAAAATGTTGCAAGAAGAGTATTCTGCAAACCCTTAAGTTTCAGATTCAACCGTCATTGCCCTTGATTTTTTTTAAATGTTACCAGAAAATTCATTTCAAATAGGCCCTTTCTCTGATGCTTTGGCTGTCGGTTTAGTTAAGTTGATGCTTTCACTGTAGGTTTAGTGAAGTTTATGGTTTAACTGTCTATAATTTTTAGCTAATTTTCGTAGAACAAATTCGTTATTACATTTTTGCATTTTTTATCGAAATATGATGCATTTGTAAGAAAAAAATCTGGACGCAGTAATTGCGTTTTGGTAGCGAATTTTCGGTAAATTTACAGTTTAGCTCCCGAACGCTTTTCGAAAAACTGTTTTCAGAAACCTGCCTAGAGCCCTACCTGGATCCACAAACCCCAAGAAAAATTTCTTGTTCACACCACCCAAGGAAGTAACGGGACAAGGAGTGAGTAGGTGTGCTGGGCGGGGTAGGTAGTAAAAAGGAAATATTAGCAGAAAATGCGAATAAAACGGGCTTGAAAGCTGTCTTTTTCACATCTTGAAGCCATATCCCCCTTAAACCCCGCCCACTCCGCACAGCACCCCTATCCCCCCAGGTGCCGTAACTTCGTTGGCAGGTATGAACAAGACATTTTTCTTGTGGTTTATGCAGCGAGGGTGGTTGTATGCATGCGAGTGGAGAAGGAAAATCCCCACGACGAAGCAGCCACCACCAACCCCCCACCCCTGCCGCAAGTCGAACCGGGAGGGGCTCTGCTTCGTCGTAGGCATTTTCCTTCCCCCCTCCTGTGCATACAACCACCCTCGTTGCATAAACCACAAGAAAAACTTATTGTTCATACCCTCCAAGGAAGTTACGTGACCTGGGGCGAATAGAGGTGCTATGCGGAGTAGGCAGGGTTTAATGGGGATATGGCTTCAAATAGACAGATTTCAAGCAGTTTTCGTCGCATTTTTTGCTCATATTTCGTTGGGATCCTAGTAATGTTTCTGAAAACAATTTTGTGAAAAGCGTTCGGGAGCTAGTCTGCAAATTTACCGAATTTTCATTAAATCCTTCAAATTTCAATAAGTCAATTTGCTATTAACGTAAGCTTTGTTGGTTAGGAAACCAACATTAAAGTTTAGTTTCGGAACATTTTTGTATATTTTCAAACCATAAGTAATTTTGATAAAATATAGTACATTGTTTCTACTACATACGCTAGGTAATCAGATTGATGACTGCTCGCATTTGCTACTAAAAACATTTTTATGGAAATGCACTTTCATAACACACTTGCTGTATCCAGACTTTTGAAAAATGTTTATATATTTTCAAACAATAAAGTTATTTCGGTGAAATGTGGTACATTGTTTCTACTATATAGGCAACCAAGTTTGATGCCTGCTTTTATCAAAGAAAGACATTTGCATTTAAAAATATTTGAAGAAAATTCGCTACCATAACGCACTTGCTGCGTCCAGACTTTTTAATGTCGGTTAATTTTTGCGACTATGGCCAATCACCAACGCCAGAGAGGAGTTCCACCTCACTATCCTGAAAATTTTGCTGAATCCCTACTTTTCTATAATGACAAATCGCTAACTGTTATGATTAAAATCAACATTAGGATTACCATTATGAACTTGTATCATAAGAGAATATTAAAAACACTATTTTAATTAATGTTTTGAACTTATTAACCTCTTTATTACACAGTATTTTTGACCAGATAAAAATAGAACAACGACCGTTTATTATTCTTATTATACAATTTAAATCTATGAATACAAGTGCTGGAGATCATCGTTTCATATGCTCTCATTTTGCATGATCAAATTAACCTATTGTACACATGCTATTCTTTTAACTGCTCTATCCTGTTGCAAGCGTTTATCTTGTCAATCTTAAAGCTTGAAAAGATAATGAGTTTATTTTTATAAAGTTTGTTTACGTTTCATGATGAGACGAAACATGAGTAAACAGCAGCAACCGTTATTACCTTATTTATGTCAAATTGTCAAAGGTTGAGGGCAGATTGCATAACTGATATCAACAGACATTGTAAAATCATATAGTAAGTGATAATCTTTCTAGTAGGATAAGTTTAAAGATCATCTTATTTGGTGGTTAACGGATATTCCTTGTTTTCCTTAACAGTCATCCGTTAACCACCAGACAAAAGTTGATCTTTAAACTTACAGTTAATATTTTGGTATCATAAACAAACAGTCACTTATCTTGGAACGAACATCGACCAAAACCTGTGACAAACGTTGCTAAGTATTTATATGGTAATATAAAAACAACAGATTTAAATCAAACTAATATTGACTTATATACATTACAATAAGTACACAATATGTGATCACATTTTCAACATTCTCTTGATTTTTGCAGCCGTCCCATAACAATTATCCTGGAGAATACGCTAGAGAACAGGAAGGTGGCGCTGGGGGCCTTCCTAGACATAGAGGGGGCCTTTAGCAACACCTCGTTTGGATCGGTTCTGGCAGCTGTCCGGGACCGTGGAATAGAGGATACCTGCTGCAGGTGGATCGGTTCCATGCTCCGGGACAGGGCGGTGTTCACCTCACTCGCGGGAGGGACTCTGCTGGCGGGGGTCGCGGCGGGGTGTCCGCAGGGGAGCGTTCTGTCTCCCTTGCTCTGCTGCCTAGTCGTGGACGGCCTGCTGTGGAGGCTCTCGGGAGGGGGTATGAGGTACAGGGCTATGCGGACGACATTGTCATCATAGTTCGAGGAAAGGTTGCACAGGCAGTGTGGGAGCGCATGCAGACTGCACTGAAAGTGGTGGACGGTTGATCAAGAGCGCGGGGTGAGTCCCGAGAAAGCAACCGTCGTGCCGTTTACGAGGAGGAGGAAGTGCGACAGCCACGGAACTCTCATTCTATACGGTAGGAGCATTCCAATGGCCAGGGAGGTAAAATATCTTGGGGCCGTGTTGGACTCTAAGCTAACCTGGAATGGTCACATTGGAAGAATACTGCGTAAGGCAGTCACGACCTTAGCCGTCACTAGGGGGCTATATGGAAAAACGTGAGGACTAAGACCTAGTATGACCTACTGGCTGTACACAAGGGTGGTCAGACCATCGTTAACATCGCGGCACTGGTCTGGTGGCCTAAAGTGACACAATCCAGTGCCAAACAAAAACTAGACAAGATCCAAAAGATGGCTTGACTAGGCATCACAGGGGCCATGTCTTCAACACCAACAGCCGCCATGGAGGTGTTGCTGGAACTGACCCCCCCCCCCCCCCGCTACACTTAGTTTAATGGGAGAGGCCAGGCTAGGACTATACAGACTAGCCTGCAATGGTAGACTGAAGATCAACACAGGCTTCAGGGCCCACTGCAAAATTCAGGAGATCGTGAAGGAGCCCATGCTTGAAATAAGGTCAGACTTCGCGAGCCCGCGAATGTGCAGGGAAAACAACTTTACAGTGGAAATCCCCGACCGCGAGGTATGGCGGGAGGAGAAACCGGGAATACCACTGGGCGCGCTCGTCTGGTTCACGGACGGATCCGGCGGGGAGCGTGGGACGGGAGCAGGTGTTTACTCGGAAGGACCGAGGGCAAGCCATAGTATTTCCCTCGGAGCCCATGCAACGGTGTTTCAGGCCGAGATGTACGCCATCCTGCACTGTGTGTGGGAGAACAAGAGCAGAGGCTACACCAACAAGGGGATCCTCATAGCCACAGACAGCCAGGCAGCCCTTAAGGCACTAAGTAGCCCACGGGTATATTCCTAGCTGGTGAGTGAGTGCCGAGACGAGGCGAGCGACCTGGCTGGGCAGAATGAGGTGACCCTTATCTGGGTGCCGGGTCACTCGGGGGTCAAAGGCAATGAAGAAGCTGACAATCTCGTGAAGAGAGGGTCAGCAGAACCATTTATGGGACCAGAACCGGTTTTGGGCGTGACAAAGAGCACTGCCAGGGGAGCCATTAGGTCCTGGGTCAGAAAACAACACAAGGTGTACTGGGCGGACTGGACAGGACTCAGACATGGGAAGTCAATAATTGAAGGACCTAGTTCAAAGAGAGCTGTGGAGCTGCTAAATCTTAGCAGAGGACAGCTCAGAAACACAACAGGTCTTTTGACGGGCCACATGGCCGTCAAGAAACACCTGCATAAAATGGGGCCGTTCAAAGGGGACCTCGCATGCAAACTCTGCGGCGAGGGGGAGGAATCAGCCCAGCACATCTTGTGCGAGTGTAAAGCTCTGGACTGCAAAAAACAACTGATCTACGGTCAGTCTAGACCAGAGACAGAGCAATATAAAACTTCACCCTACCAATCGCTGTGCAGACTAGTTCAAGGCACAGTGATTTTGGAATGGGTGGAGTAAGACTAAGGGTATGCACAATCAACCAAAGGTTACAGTGCTACCGGGGCGGCAAGGCCGCGGACGAGCCCTGAGGGGAAAAAAATTAACAAATATCTAAAGAGTAACAAACACTATAATAACCACAATATGGTGCAGGGGAGGAAACGTTCGCAAAATTCTCACAGCAGCAGGAAAGTGGAAAGTTAACCTATGTATTATTAAACATAGGCACAGACACATAATTATCAGCATCTCCAGACTTGAAGTAGCAAAAGGTTGGATATGAAGCGACGCTTCTTTAAAACTGCAAAATGGAGGATGTCCACCTCCAAAAAACAAATTTACAAACTTTGCCGATTTAAGGCTTTACTTCTAGATAGTTTATTAGTATAAAACACTACGCAATTTGGATCTCTCGAATCATCTCCCGGGGTTAATACTTTGCAAATTTGTTTCTTTAGAGGTGCACAACCTCCATTTTGCTGTATTCAAGAAGCGTCGTTTTATATCCATCCTTTTGCTGATTTAAATCTGGAGATGCTGATAATTTATCATTCGATGTTACCTTTGTCTAAAAAACAGAAGGCAATACATGACATCCAAACTTTGACATTTTCTCATACGTTGTAGTTTCTGTAATACAAACAGAAAGTATTTAACTCTGAAAGTGGTTCGAGAGAGCCGAAACGCGTAGGGTTTTATAATTAAAAAAAACTGTCTGGAAGTAAAGTAAGTAGACAACTACTACTACTACTACTACTACTAGCATGGCGGGAGGAGACGCCGGGCACACCACGGGACGCGCTCGTCTGGTTCACGGACGGATCCGGCGGGGAGCGTTTGATTCGGAAGGACCGAGGGTAAGCCATAGTATTTCCCTCGAAGCCCATGCAACGGTGTTTCAGGCCCAGATATACGCCATCCTGCACTGTGTGTGGGAGAACAAGAGCAGGGGCTACACTAACAAGGGGATCCTCATAGCCACAGACAGCCAGGCAGCCCTTAAAGCCCTAAGTGGCCCACGGGTAAATTTCTGGATGGTGAGTGAGTGCCGAGACGAGACGAGCGACCTGGCTGGGCAGAATGAGGTCATCCTCATCTGGGTGCCGGGTCACTCGGGGGTCAAAGGCAATGAAAAAGCTGACAGTCTCGCTAAGAGAGGGTCAGCAGAACCATTTATGGGACCAGAACCGGGTCTGGGCGTGACAAAGAGCACTGCCAGGAGATCCATTAAGTCCTGGGTCAGAAATTAACACAAGGTGTACTGGGCAGACTGTCCAGGGCTCAGACATGGGAAGTCAATAAATGTACTTTTTTAAATGATTACATTTTCAAAATAAATTATTAAAAATAACAAAGTTATTTAATAATGAGTGGGTCCGTCGCGGTTTCTTATGCATTCGATACCTTATCGAGGCATGCTTGATATTAAATGATTTATGGTATCCTGAGAAATGTCATTCCAAGCTTGTTGAATTCGGTGACGAAGGTTAACTAGGTTATTTGGTGGTTGAGGTAAATTAATCAGTCAATTGTCGATCATATCCCACATATGTTCGATTAGTGACAAGTCTGGGGAGCGAGAAGGCCATAAAGGCAGGATCACGTCATTTTTTGGTAAGAATCTTGCAGTAACCCTTGATGTATAAGGACGTGCGTTGTCTTGTTGGAAAGGGGGTTGATATGGCAGTGCAACAGACTGCAGTAGGTCTCGTATGTAATCATTTGCATTCGAGTTTCTGTCAATAAAAACTAGAGATGACCTGCTACCGTATGTTAGCGCACATCATACCATCACCCACTGTGTAAGGGTCGTATGTTATTCCACAGCAAAATCAATATCTTAACGTTCTTCACGTAATCGACTTACTCTTCTGCGACCATCGTGGACCCAAAGATAGCACGACTCCATTCACCATCCTAATTTGATGTGCCGTTACACCACTCAATCCGAGCAGCACGACGTCCATGTGTCAACGGGAGACATAAAAATATATCTCCCGCAAAATATCGTTGCCAAAAAGACTCTTTGTTGTGAAACTCGCAACCAAGCATTTCCAATTGACCGTGTTATCAAAACTCTAAAGCCGCAATCCTTGAATGTCGATCGTCCCGTGCTGAAGATCGTCTGGATCCATGACGACGGCTATGGACGCCTTCTTCAGACCACTTGGACCAGCACGGTAACAATGTCGACATACTGCGTCCTATGCGTTCAGAAATTTGTCTGATTGAAAAGCCGGCTTCCTGCGTGCCAAAAATGCGCCCCTTTTCGAATCACTTAAATAATTTTAATTGTTCCGTAAACGGCCTCTAAGCACAGTGACTTGATAAATTTAGCACAAATAGCTACGAAATATTGCTTCAAACTGAAAGAAACCCCAAATCTAAAGAGATAATTTTTTGATAAAACAAAATAAAAAATGTGTTAAATTTTTTTGTCCATATTGTTACCATTTCTTAACAGAGACAAAACAGAGTAGCATAGAAAGTTTCATTGCAATTAGTCGACTCTCACTGCGTGTTCGGATTTTTTGTAAAGTCAGTCTATTTTAATTTTAAAACCATTTGGGATACAATTAATTTAATTATTTTTTACTAGGTTCAACCGTATTGTAAACAAATCAATCATCGTTACTTAATACATATATTAATTAATACTGATACTAAAGTCATGGCTCTACTGTCAATGTCAAGATGTATAATTAGTATTTATAAACAATATAATAATTAAATTAAACGTCTGCTTTCCTTATGTGATGATGATGATGATGACTTTCTTATTGCCACCTTCTTTTATAGACCTATGATCCTATTGACAATAAAAAAAAGTCTGGACGCAGCAAGTGCGTTATGGTAGTGAATTTTCATAAAAAGGTTTTTAATATCAAATATGCGTTTTTTTAATAAAGCAGGCATTAAATTTGCTTACCAGTATAACCTGTATAGGCGTAACAATGTACCATATTTCATCAAAATAACTTAATTGTTTGAAAATGTACACAGATTTTCCGAAAATAAACATAAAATGTTCCCGAAAAACTGGTTTCCCGGCCAACGAACCTTATAGGGTAATAGCAAATTGATCTATTCGAATTTGGAGCATTTAATGAAAATTCGCTACAGCAACGCACTTGCTGCGTCCAAAATTTCTTTTCTTACACACATACATTATATTTCGATGGAAAATGCAAAAATCCAATATTATAAGCAGTAAGCACACTTGGAGAACGCAAATCACCACAACACATTTAAAAAAAAACCTTTCGATCGGTTCACTAATCAAATTAGCGTTATCACAAGATGTATAGTTCTCACTCAGAGAATTAGAATTATCAGAATTATTCATCCTCTGATGACGCTAACTTGTTTAGAGAAACGATCGTCAGGTTTTTAGTGAATTTTCTTTAAAAAAATTCACTAATGAGGAGATCCCGACTTTTGAATTTTGAAAAAATTTCTTCAAATGAGCGCTAATTAGGCCCCCCAGAAAACATATCCGGGGTCAGTTTCAATTTTTATATGTTTATATATATATATATATATATATATATATATATATATATATATATATATATATATATATATATATATATATATATATATATATATATATATATATATATATATATATATATATATATATATATATATATATATATATATATATATATATATATATATATATATATATATATATATATATATATATATATATATATATATATATATATATATATATATATATATATGTATCACACCGATAACTCAAAAAATAATGGGCCGATTTTGATTAAATTTGGTGAAAAACTTCCTTTTGCAAATGGCTTGGATGAGTTCGTTAAGCAGGAAAATCTGCCTAGGTTTTCCCGGAAAATTTTGTGTTTTCTTTCGAAAAAAATTTATATCTCCGGAATTAACAAAGTAAGAGCAACCAAATTTGGTACATTGGTTTATATCCTTATAAGTAAGCTATCTACCAAAATTTAGCTATGTAAGTCAAAAGACAAAAAAGTTATAGGCATTTTAAGAAAAATAAATTGGGGTTTTCTTCAAAACGTCAAAGTGGCGATTTAAAATGTCAAAATTGGCAACATTTAGGCAAATAACTTGAATCTAATACGGGCTATAGAAATAAAATGTCTCAAGGAGAATGTTTTACAAACCCTAAAGTCTTAATTTCAACCGCCATTGTCCTTCATTTTACTAAAATATTTGCAGAAAATTCATTTCAAATAGACCCTTTCTCTGATGCTTGGCATTAGCATTAGCTATAGAGTTTATTGTTTAATGGTATATAATTTTTGTCGAATTTTCGTAAAAAATCAATAAAGCTCAATATATCCGTTATTATATAAGATATGAAAAAAATTTGTATATATTAATTATAGGGTGTCTTGAGCTACATCTTAAAATAATATTTCTACAATCACAGGGTGGCCCATAAGTCATTGGTGATACAAATTTCCTTTTTTTTTAAATCAAACACGCCTTATGTTATTGCATTTTTGCATTTTCCATCGAGATATAATGGATGTTTGTAAGAAAAGAAATCCTAGACGCAGCAAGTGCGTTATGGTAGCGAATTTTGATCAAATGTTTCATATTTGAACAGCTCAATTTGCTATTAACCTATAAGGTTGACCAAGAAACGTGTTTTTTCGGGAACACTTTAAGTTTACTTTTGGAAAATTTTGTACATTTTCACACAATAAAGTTATTTTGATGAAACATGGCACATTGTTTCTAATATATAGATTATACTGGTAACCAAATTTGATGCCTGCTTTCTTAAAAAAACACACATATTTGTTATTAACAACATTTTTATGAAAATTCACTACCATAACGCACTTGCTGCGTCCAGAATTTTTTTAATGTGTTGTGATGATTTGGGTTCTCCAAGTGTGCTTATCAGTGCTCATCACAGGTTTCAATCTTTACTTATTGAATTATAAGGCGTGTTCGAAAAAAAAAAAAGAACATTTGTATCACCAACGACTTATGGGCCTCCCTGTGATAAATCATTTTTTAAGATGTATCTCAAAACACCCTATAATTAACGTATGCAATTTTCTTTCATATCTTGTATAATAACGGATATATTGGGCTTTATTGATTTTTTACAAAAATTCACTAAAAATTATATACCATTAAACGATAAACTCTATAACTAAAACTACTGCCAAAGCATCAGAGAAAGGGTTTATTTGAAATGAATTTTTTGGAAATATTTTGGTAAAATGAAGGACGGACAATGATGGTTGAAGCTGAGACTTCAGGGTTTGTAAAACCCACTTCTTGGCACCTTTTCTCTACACAACTTATATTAGTTTCCGGTTCTTTGCCTAAATGTTGCCAATTTTGACGTTTCAAATCGAGATTTCGACGTTTTGAAAAAAACCTTTTCTTTACATGCCTATAACTTGTGTCTTTCAAACATACAGATCTAAATTTTGGTACGTAATTTACTTTTAATAATATAAACCCGCGTCCCAAATTTGGTTTCTCTTATTTTGTTAGTTCCGGATATACAAAATGTTTCAAAAGAAAACGCAAAATTTTCTGGCAAAAAGTGGGCCGAATTTCCTGGGTAACGAACTTATCCTAGCCACTTGCAAAAGGAAGGTACTCACAAATTTGATCAAAATCGGCCCATAATTTTTAAATTATCGGTGTGTATATATATATATATATATATATATATATATATATATATATATATATATATATATATATATATATATATTTATGTATATATATATATATATATATATATATATATATATATATATATATATACTTTATTTAATTGCTATACTTTCTGTGATTTTTTTATTTGTTTAAGTGGACTGCAGTTTCGAACCTTCCTGGTTCATCATCAGCACGTGACTCACCCTGATTGTTCCTGTGCATCTCTAAAGTTGGACGTGACGCCTGCGTGTTCAGTTTCTATTGGTCGGTTTACCGTTGTTTGCTATGTCTTGGATGAGTTCGTTCATCAGATCTTAACACCCATTTTGAATTCGAATTGAAATGAAAATCTACAGCTTAAAAGAACATAGCCATACGTGGTTGTATACCAATTTTCAAGTCTTTTGATTAAAGAAAAATAAAGTTATTCGAAATTAAAATTAGAATAATCCTCGACATCACTTCAGATTCTGTAATGCAATATCTACAATGTTGGAGAAAGACAGTTGACGTTACCTGTACTGCTATGCTATTTAAATAAATGGTGGATAAGCATCTAAACAATAGAAGTTATAAGTATAATTGCAAGATATCAGAATGTAGAACATTGTAAAATGTACGACAGGGACGCCATCTCGGTGCGGAACCAAGTAGTATCTAGTTAACACAAAATGTTATAGATGGAGACTGTGTACAATCAAGCAACAATTTTGTAAATTGTCAGCACTGGCCCATTTCTTTCTTAATATCGAGACAATGTTTGCGTTCAAAAGCGCTAAATTTTAGCATTTGACTGCAAGCGGCTGACGTTAGACGACACCGCTGATCTTTAACAGCAGCAAGTAGCTTGCAAGCTTAACAAGCGCATTATTTATATGCTTCGTCGCTTGCGCCTGTTATGTAGCCAACTGACTTTTAACTAACCTAACATATTTATAACATTGATATAAATATTGAACATAAATATTGGACGATGGTTATTAATGAAAATTGTGAGATAATGGCTTAAAACAATACAATTTTGCGTAAAAGAGAAAATAAGTATGTCAGTAAACCATATTCTACGAGCAGTGTTAACACTCGAGTTTTAATGTTTCTTAACTGAGCCACGATAAGGGGACCCCAGAGCCATTATTATTATTGTATAACCGGGGGAAATAACTAATGCATTATGTAGTGATAGTAAAAGTGTATATCTGTATTTCTCATATTGTGTATTTCAAGCAGGTGCAGTTTCCCGCTTGGAACTAGACATACCTACGTTTGTCCAAGTCCAAGTCTATCGAGCTTAATTTACAAGCTGCTGGCTTGCGGCGTCGACTGGATTTCAGTGTAGTCTTGAACAAAAGCTAGATTCATACTCTCGCGATTTGCGAAATCGCCTCGAAACGTATTCCTATTGGTTTATTTAAAATAATATCGAAAACTTTTGTTTTTATTAGATTTTATAAATGTATTTTACTAATTTTTGTGTGCACACAGTTAGACACGATCTAAATGTGTTCTCTACTCTTAAGTTTGTGCAGCCACAATGCTAACTAAGGGCCCCCCTTTATTATACTTACTTAGCCTGTACATATATATGTAATATAAAAATAAAAAAGAATCGAAACAGCAAGTGAATTTATTTACTTTAGTGCTGTATTCGATATTATCTGAATATATATATATATATATATATATATATATATATATATATATATATATATATATATATATATATATATATATATATATATAAACATATAAAAATTAAAACTGACCTCGGATATGTGTTCTAGGGGGCCTAGTTCGCGCTCATTTGAAGAATTTTTTTTAATTCAAACGTCGCGATTTCATTTGTGATTTTTTTAAAAATAAACTTGACTAAAAACATAAGCGTAACAATTTCTAAGCAAGTACATTTGTAGCCGTGAAGCTTTCTATTCCAAGATAGCTGCTTAACATTTCGGACTGTATTATGTTGTTCGCTGCAGCAGAATATAAATTACATACAACACAAATGACAATAACTATAAAAACCACGTATAAACCTGACATTCAAGTCTTAAGAATTTTATGCCACACCTGTGTGCATTGCATCAGGATGATATAGAATGAATTTTGTATTTTATAAATCCATTTATCATAAGGTATGTGTGATTCTGATTCAAGTGAGATAAGAGCTGTAAGCAGGAAAAATTAAGAACAATGTAATCGTGATCGATGTATGAATTTTAACCATTAACAAACACCTAGAAGCGAATTTGCAAAGGTTATGTGTTGTTTTTCCTCCCAAATGATGGCCTGTTATGTAACACATCAATAAACAGCAAAACGTAAAATATGTATATTATGCCTGTTTGATAAATGTTATATTTGTGCACACGAATAATTTTTCAGAAACAAAGAAAAACTGCCAGAAATTATTTGAATCACGTGTGATCTTGCCCATTCAACGGAAAACGTAGAATAATATCTAGAACAAGAGCCCAAAAGACGAAAAATGTGTCCTTAATATAAATGACAAGTTGCCTAAAAAAAATACCATACAGAGTTTTGCAACATTTGTGAGAACATAACTAGATTTGAAACACTATGTGAAAATTGAAACCTGTGATGAGCACTGATAAGTACACTTGGAGAACCCAAAGCACCACAACACATATTTTAAAGACCTTAAATTAATCAGTCGATTGTCAATCATATCCCACATATGTTCGATTAGTGACAAGTCTGGGGAGCGAGAAGGCCATAAAGGCAGGGTCACGTCATTTTCTTGTAAGAATCTTGTAGTAACCCGTGCTGTATAAGGACGTGCGTTGTCTTGTTGGAAAGTGGGTTGATATGGCAGTGCAAACAGACTGCAGTAGGTTTCGTATGTAATCATTTGCATTGGAATGTCTATCAATAAAAATTAGAGATGATCTGCTACCGTATGTTAGCGCATCCCATACCATCACCCACCGTGTAAGGGTCGTATGGTATTCCACAGCAAATTCCATATCATCGTAGACGCACACGTTGTCAGTGAAACGATCGTAAGGTCTTTAAAATATGTGTTGTGGTCATTTGGGTTCTCCAAGTGTACTTAGAGGATGAAAAATTCTATATAGAATATAGAAATGTTCATCCTCTGATGATGCTTACGTTGTCAGTGAAACGATCGTAAGGTCATTAAAATGTGTTGTGGTGATTTGGGTTCTCCAAGTGTACTTGAAGTATGAAAAATTTTATATAGAATATAGAATTTTTCATCCTCTGATGACGCTGACGTTGTCAGTGAAACCATCGTAAGGTCTTTAAAATATGTGTTGTGGTGATTTGGGTTCTCCAAGTCTACTTATTAGTTTTGAAACAGTTCTCAAGTTTCGGAAATATGCATATGGATCCAAGTGAAATGAGAATATATCAATTTTGGACTATATAGTTTTATTAGGTTTATTAAATTAACTGGAGGAAATATACAAAGACTCATATTGGAGAGAAGTTAACGTAGTCGTTGAATCAATATTCGTGTCTTCTGTTCCTACTTTATTTAAGTCCGCGTAGGTTTCTTCTTCTTGACGCGCTGGTAGATTATTTTCTTGGTGTGTGAACAACATGAAAAATGCCAAATGTTTATTAGGTATTTCTCCAGCTACCACCAAAACGCTTATTGAGAAGCGTGTTCTCTAATGTTTCCTGCTTTATAGGAACATCTTCCGCTACAATGGTTAGTTGGACACTAAATCTTTTACCACGCTTCGGAATATTAGTGAATTTACATTCCACTTCGTCGCCTATAATGTCTTTGTCAGATAATATTGAATACAGCACTAAAGTAAATAAATTCACTTGCTGCGCTTGTTAAGCTTGCAAGCTACTTGCTGATGTTAAAGATAAGCGGTGTCGTCTAACGTCAGCCACCTATCAAGCCGCTTGCAGTCAAATGCTAAAATTTAGCGCTTTTGAACGCAAACATTCTCCCGGTATTAAGAAAGAAATGGGCCAGAGCTGACAATTTACAAAGTTGTTGGTTTTGTACACAGTCTCCATCTATAACATATTGTGTTAACTAGATACTACCTGGTTTCGCACCGAGATGGCGTCCCTGTCGTACATTTCACAATGTTCTACATTCTGACATCTGACAATGATACTTATAACTTCTATTGTTTAGATGTTTATCCACCATTTATTTATATAGCATAGCAGTACAGGTTACGTCATCTGTCTTTGTCCAACATTATAGATATTACATTACAGAATCTGAAGTGATGTCGAGGATTATTCTAATTTTAATTTCGAATAACTTTATATTTCTTCAATCAAAAGACTTCAAAATTGGTACACAACCACGTATGTCTATGTTCTTTTAAGTTGTAGATTTTCGTCTCAATTCAAATTGAAATTGGGTGTTAAGATCTGATGAACGAACTCATCCAAGTCATAACAGAATAAGGGTAATTCCCAAATTTGGTCCAAACCAGTGAAGTATTTTTTGAGTTATTGGTAGGATACATACAAACATATATATATATATATATATATATATATATATATATATATATATATATATATATATATATATATATATATATATATATATATATATATATATATATATATATATATATATATATATATATATATATATATATATATAGTATTAGGTTTTTGTGACGGTAATAGTGTTAGTTATCAAAAAATTGTGGGAAAGCCGACAGTTTGAAAATAAAACTATTTATTAGAAGCCAAGCTTTCGGAAAAATTTATTCCATTCTCAAGGATATAACGTGAGTTTTACTAAACTAATTATTCAATAACAAACATGATAAAAACATTTTTATAAATTTGAGTAAAAATTTTGATTTCTTGAGATTGCTAGATAGAGAAACCCTATTGTTTTCCTTTATTTTGGGTTTTAAGTTAATTAAAAATTGTAAACTTAATTAAGCAAGCTTGGATAAGTTGGATTTAACGCTAAAGAAACAAATGTATTCGGAATCATCATGCTCACGACCGCTATCAAGTTTTTTGCGGCTTTTATTCCTTGACATAATTAAATTACCAAATTTATCACGGTGACTGTATTAGGTAATCATTAAAATTATCGTGAAGTACAAAAAACAAAAATGAACATATATTAATAAGTTATAGCTCCTAAAATATAATATATAATTCTACAATTGACGTAAGACTATTTCTGGCATAGTTATCTAATATCTTTATTACTAGATTAGACAGTACTAAATTAGTGTACTTAACAAACTGCATCCTTTAAAAATATACCATCGTAAATTGCAAGGCAATACTGCGACGTAGTCATTGATACTGAAAACGTGAAACGAAATCCTATAATATACAATTAGTTCCGCTGTTATTGGTCAATAAGTATGTGCTTTGAAATTGCTATTAACTTTTGTTTGGTTAAAAATAAACATGTTATGGTTTTTAAATTATTTTCTGAATTAAATTTAACACAGATAAAATGCCGCGACTTACTTCCGTGTTAGCAGGAAGGAAGTTACAATTTTGATTTTAAATAGTTTTTAAAGTAAAATCCAGTAAATTGTCGATAATGGGCTTCAGTAATTTTATTTCAAATTGCTTGGGAAACACATATTTAAAAGTCAGGACGCAGAAAGTGCGTTATGGCAGCGAATGTTCTTAGTAATGATCTAGGCATTGTTTTACATATATTTATAACATTTATATTTTTGCTTCTTCATCCAGAGTATTCCCATCATCACCTGGCTATACCGCACTGATGATAGCTAATAAGCTTGAAACACGTGTATGAGGTTATCTCCTTGCCGCCTTGCCCTTTTTCCTTGTATAGTATACAAAAACGCTATATATATATATATATATATATATATATATATATATATATATATATATATATATATATATATATATATATATATATATATATATATATATATATATATATATATATATATATATATATATATACTAAGTGATGATTGAAACCTGTGGTGAGCACTGATAAGTACATTTGGAGAACCCAAATCACCATAACACATATTTTTATAGATCTGACGATCGTTTCACTAACAAGGTTAGCGCCATGAGAAAAATGGAAAATACTGATGACGCTAACCTTGTTAGTGAAACGATCGTCAGGTCATTAAAAGATGTGTCGTTGTAATTTGGGTTCTTCAAGTGTACTTATATATATATATATATATATATATATATATATATATATATATATATATATATATATATATATATATATATATAAGCCTAACTCAGTCAATGGTAGACCAATTCTTATTCTCTGAAGTTCCATATATTCTGTTCTTGTTGCGCTATTTTTGCTCTATGGAAGTCAATAGCAGAAAATGTCAATTGTCAACTGTCATTCACGTCAGAGAGAATTCGGTAAATTTGCAGATTACCTCCCGAACGCTTTTCAAAAAATTGTTTTCAAAAACATGCTTAGGACCCGCCATAATGCACAAACCACAAGAAAAAATTCTTGTTCACACCCCACAAGGAATTTACGGGACCAGGAGTGAATAGGGGTGCTGTGCGGGGTAGGTACTTGAAGGCTATCTTTTTCTCATCTTGAAGCCATATCCCCTCAAATACTGCCTACCCCGCACAGCACCCCTATTCACCCAAGGTCCGGTAACTTCCTTAGGGGGTGTAAACAAGAAATTTTTCATGTGATTTATGCATCCAAAGGGCTCCTAGGCATGTTTCTGAAAACGAAATGGTTGTATGCAGGCGAGAGTGAAAAAAAAATGCAAACACAAAGACCCCCCCCCTCTCTCTCCGCGTTCCACTTGTGGTAAGGGGCGGGGGGGTAGAGCTTTATCTTTGGGATTTTCCTTCCCCTCTTGCGTGCATACAACCACCCTCGCTGCATAAACCACAAGAAACATTTCTTGTTCATAGCCCCCAAGGAAGTTACGGGACATGTGGCGAATAGGGGTGCTGTGCGGGGTAGGCAGGCTTTCAGGGGGATATAGCTTCACGATGTGATAAAAAAAAGCTTTCAAGCCGTTTTCTTCGCATTTTCTGCTCATATTTCCTTTTTGCTACCTACCCTGCCCAGCACACCTATTAACTCCTGGTCCCATAACCTCCTTGGGGGGGGGGGGGGTGAACAAGACATTTTTCTTGTAGTTTGTGCATCCAGGGGGGGTCCTAGGCATGTTTCTGAAAACAATTTTGTGAGGGGGAGATAACTTGCAAATTTACCGCGAATTCAATACGAGGTTAAGCATGCCGTATTTGAAAATTACATCGGCATTTTTAAAATGAGTTAAATATGTTTTTAACAAAATGACAAATGACAGTAAATACGCCGATTGGAGGCTACTGTTTATGTGTCTGCGTAAATGTCTTGTGTACAATGTTCTCAGGCCTGGTCAAAAAACACAACAATTGGTTGGTCTCTTCTAATGCTCCTCTAGTTAATCTTACTTCAGTTATAGGTAAGACACTTTGGCTGCTTCGTCCTGTGGAGTTTCCTTCCCTTCTAGCATGCATACAACCACCCTCGTTGCATAAATCAGAAGACAAATTTCCTGAGAGCAGCCCTCAAGAAAGTTACGCGACGTGGGGCGAATAGGGGTGCTGTGCGGAGTAGGCAGAGTGTAAGGGGGATATGGATTCGAACAAGCCCATTTTAGTCGCATTTTCTGCTCATATTTCCTTTTTACTACCTACTCCGCTCAGCACCCTTATTCAATCCTGGTCCCGTAAGTTTCTTGGGTAAGTCCCGTAAGTCCCTTACATCCAGGGGGAATTCTAAGTAGGTTTCTGATGAGATTTTTCAAAAAAGTGTTCGGGGGTTGTCTGAAAATTTAGCCATTTTTAAATTTTATTAACCGCATACATCAGAATTTTTTGATGGAAAACCGTTTCTACGAATATTCTCTGCCAAACGCTCTTGCTTCCTCAGGAATTTTAAAATGTTTTCTAGCAATAAGATAAGAAAATTTAGATCAGCGCAAATAGCAAAAATAAATTGCGAACCCCAAAAAGCTTTTAGGTGTGTTGACTAATTGTTGTTGTCGTTACTTGGTGAAACCGTTCCATACTAAATACAAATGTATTTTAGGTGTTTTGAGGTTTGAATTCGAGTAGTACTTAGATAATATGTAATAACTAATATTCTTTACTCAAATTAAGGTTAGGTGCCCGTGGTTCTAGTTCATGCTAATAAAAGAAATTTTTTGTAAGTCCCGAGTCGTTACTTCATATTTCATTCATCTGCGTTAAAAATCTCGCGGTTTTTATTTATCTTATCTTTATTTCTATGTCCAAAGGACTTTATACATACAGGGTGTTTCTCATAAGAACCGACACAGAGTAGGGCCATGTAGGTGAACCTAAAATATTGTGATTTAACGTAACTTACCCCTATAATAAGTTGCACGCCTGAGAAGTTAAAGGCCATCAAATAAAAGGGGGGTTTCTAATTTAAAAAAAAAATCATTATCTCGGTTATGCTTGAACTTAGAAGAACTCAATTTGGTACACGTTTTGAACGTACCAAGATAAATAATCGACAGTAATAAGAATTCAATTAAAGCATTTTAATGGGTTGGTAAGGGATGATTCACCCTTAAAATGTGACATAATTTTTTAACCTATTGGCGGATTCAAAAAATTATTATTTCGCTTAATGGGGAAGTTAATTCTAAAACTTTTATTACTCTTATTAATTTGCAAAAAACTTTGTCGTTTTCAACAAAATTCCGAATAACTAAATACACGTATTAGAGCTGTGTTATTTAAAGTCATGGAAAATCCAAACGTTGGCTATGAAATTTAAGGTCATACTTTACAATCAGGAAAAAAGTTGTAATAAAAATAATATAATAGAAAAACAAACAACTTAAACAATAGAAATAACATAACATTTGCACCGATAAATTACAGAAATTGTTCAAAATGATCACCGTTCGCTCTTAGGAATAAATTTCATCTTCGTCGAAAATTGAAGTCTACTCTATCCAACGTTTCTAATGAGTGTGCATTTATGTGTAATGAGATTCCACAATTCGGCTCGAGACACAATTGGCGAGAAATACACAAATTCGTTTAACATCCCCCCAAGAAAGAAGTCGCCTTTGTTGAGGTCTGGCGATCGTGGAGGCCAAACTTGTGGGAAATTATTTCTTCTTCCAATCCGTTTATCTGGATACGAGTGGTTTAAATAGTCTCTAACAGCAATACTGTAATGAGGCGGGTTCATCGTGCATAAACAAATGTTCCAGTCTAATTTGTAGAGGCACCTCGTCGAGTAGATCCAGGAGATTGTTTTGGAGAAATCCCAAATAAGTTTTGCCATCTAATCGATTCTCTAAAATAACTGGACCAATTAAATACCAATCAATAATACCGATCCAAACATGTATTGTAAACTCGCGTTGGAAGTCGAGGAGTTACTGAATGGGGGTTTACATCAGAATATTCATGATCGTTATGTAAATTTGTGATACCTCTGCTGGTGAGGTCGGTAAAAAGAATTTTCTTTTGAAAATTATTGTCTTGATGCAAAGTAAACTGACAGAAATTCACTCGTTTAACCAAATATTCCGGTAACAGTTCTTGCAATTTTGGATATGACATGGGTGCAGTAGATTACGTCTTATTACTCGGTGAACAGAAGTTTGCGATACACCAGTTTGTCAAGATAGATTTCTAGTACTAATATGTGGACCATTTTCAATTGTATTCCACATAACTTCTTCGTCTTGTGCCCTCGTTGCAGTAGCACGTTATCGAGTGTTACTGAAAAACTTGCCTGTTTCTCGAGCCCGTCTTTCAACACTGGTAAATGTTTCTCTATGTGCGATTACATGATTAGGAAATATTCTCCGATATTCTTCAACACTTCTTCTGAAGTTTCCTTTACAGAGACTTAACACTAATAGCATGTCCACTTGTTCGCTAAATAAAACCTTCCCGGCCACTTTCACAACACTCATCATATATTACTAACATGAAATGACTTATTTTCCTGATTGTCAAGGCTGACGTTAAATTTCATAGCCAACGTTTGAATTTTCGATGATTTTGAATAACACAGCTCAAATACGTGTATTTAGTTATTTTGAATTTTGTTGAAAACGACAAAATTGGTTGAAACTTAATAAGAGTAATAATAGTTTTAGAATTAAATTCCCCAGAAAGTGAAATAATAATTGTTTAAATCCGCCAATGGGTTAAAAAATTCTGTCACATTTTAAGGGTCAATCATCCCTTATCAACCCTTTAAAATGCTTCAATTGGATTCTTATTATTGTCGATTATTGCTCTTGGTACAATAAAAACGTGTACCAAATTTAGTTCTTCTAAGTTCAAGCATAACTGAGATATTGATTTTTTTCGAAATTAGAAACCCCACTTTGAAGGCCTTTAACTTCTCAGAAGTGCAACTTAGTATAGGGGTAAATTGCACTAAATCGCAATATTTTCAGTTCCCCTACATTCCCCTGCTCTGTGTCAGTCCTTATGCGAATCACCCTGTATATTTTGTTAGGTATTTTCATATATTTTGTTATGCATATTACGGAGCAACCAACCAATAGTTAAAGTAATATTTTTTGTTTATTTAAGTATGTCTTTTGACAAAATTTTTATTTTAAAATCAGCCTAATTGTTATTTTCTTTTACTTTCATCCATTAGGGACTCTAGATATACTACTCCATGAAATAAAGTGATTATTTTTTCCTTTTACTTTCATCCACTAGGGATTATAGATATAGTACCCCATGAAATAAAGTGATTACGTTCCTTCATCAATAAAAAAGGGGGAGGGAATAAAAGAAGAATTTGATAAACTGGAATGACTATAAAAATTAATGTCTTCATATTATTTTTTATTTGCTAAAACATGGTTGTCAGTTTTCTTTAATTCATTATTACAGTGTAGGTCATGGCACCCCATTATTTCTCATTATAAATATTTATCAAAACAAGAAATAACAATTTTAACTCTATCTGACCATTAGAGAACACTGCAAAGATTAGCAAAACAGTTGGCACAAAAAGCTTTTATTTCTTAGCGCACATTATAAAAGCTAAGGAATTTAGTTCACAAGTGACAGTTACCTCGAGTAACTGTTTACATTACTTCAGATTCAATTCAAAACGCTTTATAAAACCAAGCCTCAAAATATCGTAACAAATTCAAATTTTACAGCACACTTACAAAATAAAGTTGAACAATATCCGTTCAGATCACAGAAGTAGTCCATTAAAGTATAGCCACATAATTAAATCCAAGTCAAAAATGCTTATAGGTAGGTATGTGGAACTACAAAAAAGGAAAACTCGTTTCACATAGTAGGCTACGCGCTTACGGTGACCGCAAACAACTGCACAACATCGTAGTCACTGAACGACTGTTTTCAACTGTTCCATGTTTCAACTGTTGTTTCTCCGCGATCGAGACGACGGCGCGTAATGTCAGGTAGCACCAAACAACTGAATGTTGAGCTTCAGAACTGGAAGAGTGAATGTTGCCAGATCAGGAATTCAAAATTGTTCCTGCTAAACTAGTTTTTTTTTTGGAAAAAGAGACTGCAACATGATGTGTTTCTGTTATTAAGTACAAACTTTTGAAGTATACCGCTATAATGTTAACATGAATGACAGAAAATTGTTCCCAGTTATCGTTAATTCTTCGTCGGAGCTTTATAATAAGCATATAACTAAATTTTCTAAAGGCTTTAAAACTTCTGAAACTTTAAATAATAAATTAAGGACTGTTAAACCAGAAAAATCTAAAATTTGTAGATCTAAAGTTGCGTCTAATACAAAAACGTCTGGACACAGAAAGTTCGTTAGGGTAGTAAATTTTCATAGAAATGATCTAGCACCAAATATTTTTTTAACTTTTTTCCTGTGATATGGAATTCTAAATTTTGTTATATAGTTTTAATGTCATAAACTTGTATACCAAATTTGATTACCATAGCTTTTTTATTTTTGGGGGTAAAAATTTATTTCGAAAGAAAAAAAAAACAAAATTTTCCTGGCTAACGAACTTATCCAAGCCACTTATAAAAGGAAGGTACATTCCAAATGTTATCAAAATTGGCCGATTGGTTTTTGAGTTATTAGTTATCGGTGTGATATATATATATATATATATATATATATATATATATATATATATATATATATATATATATTAGTTTATTGATGGACAAATTATACAATGCATATTACATATAAGTTATTTACTTGAGGCTATAATAAATGCAATTTCACTTTAAATAAAATTCAAAAATGAAGCATCTTGAAATCGTCTTGACGTTGATAAGTATTTTTTTTCCCTCAGGGCTCGTCCGCCGCCTTGCCGCCCCGATAGCACCGCAACCCTTGGTTGATTGTGCATACCCTTAGTCTTACTCCACCCATTCCAAGATCACTGTGCCTTGAACTAGTCTGCACAGCGATTGGTAGGGTGAAGTTTTATATTGCTCTGTCTCCGGTCTAGAGTGACCGTAGATCAGTTGTCTTTTCCGGTCCAGAGCTATACACTCACACAAGATGTGCTGGGCTGATTCCTCCCCCTCGCCGCAGAGTCTGCATGCGAGGTCCCCTTCGAACCGCCCCATTTTATGCAGGTGTTTCTTGACGGCCATGTGTCCCGTCAAGAGACCTGTTGTGTTTCTGAGCTGTCCTCTGCTAAGGTTTAGCAGCTCCACAGCTCTCTTTGAACTGGGTCCGTCAATTATTGACTTCCCATGTCTGAGCCCTGGACAGTCCGCCCAGTATACCTTGTGTTGGTTTCTGACCCAGGACTTAATGGCTCCCCTGGCAGTGCTCTTTGACACGCCCAGAGCCGGTTCTGGTCCCATAAATGGTTCTGCTGACCCTCTCTTCGCGAGACTGTCAGCTTCTTCATTGCCTTTAACCCCCGAGTGACCCGGCACCCAGATGAGGGTCACCTCATTCTGCCCAGCCAGGTCGCTCGTCTCGTCTCGGCACTCACTCACCAGCCAGGAATTTACCCGTGGGCTACTTAGTGCCTTAAGAGCTGCCTGGCTGTCTGTGGGTATGAGGATCCGCTTGTTGGTGTAGCCCCTCCTCTTGTTCTCCCGCACACAGTGCAGGATGGCGTTCATCTCGGCCTGAAACACCGTTGCATGGGCTCCGAGGAAAATACTATGACTTACCCTCGGTCCTTCCGAGTAAACACCTGCCCCCGTCCCACGCTCCCCGCCAGATACGTCCGTGAACCAGACGAGCGCGTCCCGTGGCATGCCCGGCGTCTCCTCCCGCCATGCCTCGCGATCAGGGATTTCCACTGTAAAGTTGTTTTCCCTGCACATTCGCGGGCTCGCGAAGTCTGACCTCATTTCAAGCATGGGCTCCTTCACGATCTCCTGAATTTTGCAGTGGCCCCTGAAGCCTGGGTTGATCTTCAGTCTACCATTGCAGGCTAGTCTGTATAGTCCTAGCCTGGCCTCTCCCATAATAACTAAGTGTAGGGGGGGTAGATCCAGCAACACCTCCATGGCGGCTTTAGGGTTGAAGACATGGCCCCTGTGATGCCTAGGCAAGCCATCCTTTGGATCTTGCCTAGTTTTTGTTTGGCACTGGATTGTGTCACCTTAGGCCACCAGACCAGTGCCGCATATGTTAACGATTTGAAAAGTATTACCGTTAAAACTTTAAACACCCAGAATATTCTTATAAGACCAATATTTCCTATACATCCTTAAAAGATTTTTATAACCTCTAGTCTAAGAGCCAGAGCTGAAAAAAATCTCTGAATTTACAAAAGCTGATTTTTTTATAGTTAATTAGGTACGATGTGCACGTACACATATTCTGGTCAGTCCAGCGAATCTTAGAACAGGTGCCACAGATGCGCCAATAAAGATGTCGTTTTTAACGGGGCAACAAAATGAATTTACAAAAGCTGATAATTGTTATACAGATTCTATATTGTATAACAATAAAAGTTATGTTAGTCAGTCAGCTGCATACGGGAACAGAGCTGGTCAGTCAGTTCGAATGTGTGTATGAAAAATAAATAATGTGCAATTTATTTACAAAGCTTGAAATTTTTTTGTGGGTATATATTGATCTGTTAAACATTAAAAAAAAAAAGTCCGTCAACTGTTTTGTAGAACAACGCTCGTCAGTCAGCGAAAAAAGATATCAAAATTTCGTCCGTGCCGGCGTTACAGGCATGCTCGCTCTTCTCCTCCCATTATTATTATTTAAAATATCAGAAAACTATGTGAAATTATATATATATATATATATATATATATATATATATATATATATATATATATATATATATATATATATATATATATACAGCGCATCCATATTCGCCCAGGTCTAGTAACTTTCTTGGGAGTTGCTCCCAAGAAAAGTTTCTTGTGCTTTATGCTTTGTAGGTAGTTGTATGCATGCACAAGAGAAAGGAAAACCCCCCGTGTTTTTGGGCGAGGGGGCTGAAACCCTCTTCGACCTGGGGGTTTTTCTTCCCTTCTGCATGCATACAATCACCCTAAATGCATGAACCACAGAATTTTTTTATGTTCAGCTTTCTAGTGTATTTTTTTAGTATAGTTCCTGTTTATCAATTTCTTTGTTTGAGTTTTGTATCCAAATTACTGTATAAATATTTATGATAGAGATGATGTTTTTGCTTGCCTTTCTTCACTTTATTTTCTACTATTCCTAAGTAAATAAAGTAATGTTGTATAACTTTTAATATAAGGGTTAATCACTATAATATATTATTCTTATGAAACTCACTAACATAACGCACTTGCTGGGTCCAGAACATTTTTTTTTAAATCCGTTTGCTGGAAAAAAAATTAATTTAATATATTTAACTTGTTGGCTTTGTAAACAAATGGAATACAAGTTTTTTACTGGTTTTACATGGAAATTACTGAAATAATATTTGATTCTAAAAATCAAATTAAAAGTCTCACTATTAAATAAATTTTCTTTTTAGCAGTTTTTAATGAACATCTACATATTTACCTAGAAGATACCTAGATTTATTTAAAAAAATTCACTAATAGAGAGGTATCGATGGTGAGACTTTGCAAAAAATTTTTTTCAAATGAGCGCGAAGTAGGACCCCTAGAACTCATATCCGGAGTCAGTTTCAATTTTTATATGTTTATATATTATTTATGCAATCCACCATTACACGTGATCATACACAGAACTTAAGATTCTAAACACTTCCAAATATCAGAAATTTCTTAATACAACTAAAATATATTTTCTTGGATACCTAAGTCAACATGACTTGTTTGTATCCTTTAAAACTAACTCCACATAATCACCAGTACATTAATTTAAACCGCTTAATATCCACAATATTTACTTTTTTTCCCTCTTATTTTTTTGTGCCCCTATCTAACCAGATGTGCCCCGATCCTCAAAAGATGAGAGATGCAACTTTAAACCAAAACAATGTCTTAGTGTTAACCTCAGTAGGGGAATCAACAGCATATCCTACACTCAATATAGTTCATTTTGTCAACCCTTAGTCTCCCTTTTTCATATCTTTCTTCTGCATATATGATATCCAAACAACCAACACCTCTATACCACCCACAACCAAAATGTTCATACACATCATAGTACTCACCCACCCATTTCTCCACGCATGCATATTATATTTACACACACATATGCACACAGACACGCACTCACGACAGCACACTCACATATGTGATATGGTTATGGGATATATATATATATATATATATATATATATATATATATATATATATATATATATATATATATATGTATGTATGTATGTAACCGCTAACTCAAAAAATAACGAACCGATTTAGATGAAACTTGGCAAGTGCCTTTCTTTTATTAATGGATTGGATGAGTCCGTTAGTGAAGAAAATCGAACAAGGTTTTCTGGGAAAATTTTGAGTTTTCTTTCAAAAAAAAATTTTTTCTCCGAAAATTACAAATCTATTGTAATGAAATTTGGTGCATATATAGCCTCAGGAAAGACCTACTTACGTACCAAAACTCAACTTTCTAATTTTATAGAAAATTGAGTTATTTAAATTTTAAATTTTCTTCCGAAAAAAATTTTTTTCTCTAAAAATTGCAAAGCTATTTTAATGAAATTTGGTGGATATGTTGCTTTGAGAAAGACCTTGCCACACCAAAATTCAACTATATAAGTCTATATAAAATTGAGTTATTTAAATTTGAAGGATTTAATAAAAATTCACTACCATAACACACTTGCTGCGTCCCGAACTTTTTTACCCAGACAGCTACAGATAGATATTAGACTAAATGAAATGTAATTTATTTTAATTGAATACAATACACATCTAGTCATGTTAATATGTGGAGGAACATTAAACTACAAAAAAGTAATACTTTTAATGATTAATTATTACATATTACCAGTAAATAATAATAAGCTTTATTTAATAATAATTTTAAACTAATATCCACGATGAACCATGAATCAACTAGATTTCCATAAGATCGCTAAAAGTGGCAATTAACAACAAACATAAACTTTATTACTACTGAAGATGCTCAAAATGACCACACCATTTTTCTCAAGATATTTGTACCATCTTAACAATGTCTCTGCCCTCTCTAAAACAACCAGAGTTAAACTGTTGAATACTCTGGTAACAGCATTTTGTAAATCTTGCACATTATTATAGGTCTGCGTATAAACAATGTGGATTAGGGCCAGGAAACCGCGGTGGCCAAGTAATACAACAGTTGTTTGGTGATAAATGTCTCTCCATTATGCAGAAATACGTTGCATCCCGGTTACCAATCAATCTTGGAAGATGTGTTATCCAAAAATTCACAAACGAACATATGGTTATGGGAAGCAGCTCCATCACGTTGGAAATATCTTATTGGTCTCCGTGTGCGCAGTGGAAAATTGTTTTTCGTACAGTTTTCTTGTGAACCCCCGCCCTCCCACTGCCAGCTACCATGAAGCTGGTTAAAAAACAAAAGAGTCGGAAACGACTATGTCACATTCCTTAATTGAATAGTCGTAACCAAGATTTCTACAAAATGCAATGACGCATAAGATGCCACCTTCTGTAAAATAGTTTAACCTAGTAAGTGTTTCGATAGAATCATACACTTTTCAAGCAAATCCGTAGTTCTGCATCTCTGGTGCCACTTGTCAGGATACTATTCTCTATCTCTGCCAAAGTTAGTTTCTTTTCTACAATATCACACCCTTAAATGCGTTTCTCTACTTAAATTACAATCAAAGAAAAATCGACCCACTAGTGTACCTCCAATTAACCCACATCACACATAAAAAATCTAGGTTGAAATCGTATTTCCTTAAACATCGCACAACTGGTAAATTTGCTATCATTAATCCACAAAACATTAACCGGCAGGTTTTCGTCATTATCATATTTATTGAAAAACTACCGAGAACGAGCTAAACATTTTACAAAATCCGTTCCATTTGAAAGTTGACATACGTGAATTTTGAAAGGATACATCTTATTGCGTCTAATTATTTTTCTCGCTGTACTTCTGGGGATTTTGCTCTGGTATCTTCTTTTTCTCGTTCCCTTCCTATCGGATATTGGAAATCATCATAGCTAATATTATCTTATTTGTTGCGCGTCTAAAAAGTTCAATTGAGCTGCATCCGTACCATTCGCGTACATTGCGCAACCACGACGTTATTCTTCTACGTAAGCTCCTTTTACCTTTGATTTTTCCCTGCATGATATTTCTAAGTAACGCATACTTTGCTCCTCTCATGATATGACCCAAGTACTCCAGCTTTTTCTTTTTGGTAGTTGTTAGTAGTTCTTGTTGTTTGTTTAGTCTTTGCAGTACGCTTACATTCGTCACACGATCCACCCACTAGATTTTAAGAATTCGCCAGTAGCACCACAATTCAAAAGCCTTATATTCTTTGATATTTCTGCTCTTCAATGTCCAAGCTTCCACTCTGTAAAGGAGAGGGGAGAAAACGTTGCATTTCAGCATACGAATGCGCAGACTAATCCTGATCTCCCGGTTGCAGAATACCTTTCTCATTTTGTTGAATACTGTTCTGGCAATTTCAATGCGGCTTTTGATCTCCTTCGTTTGATCGGTATTGTCTGTGATCCAAGTATTTATAGTACGATATTCTGTCAATTCGTACATAGTCGATAAAAAGATTAGCTCTAATGTTCTGGTTCTTTGTTATTACCATGAATTTCGTTTCCTTGAGGTTCATTTTTGAGCCGAAATTATTGCATTGAATATAAAGTATTTGTACTAGATATTGTAGTTTTTCTATTCTGTCTGCTAATACGACGGTGTCATCTGCGTATCTAATATTGTTGATAGTTTCTCCATTTATCACCAGGCTGTCGGACATTTCTGAGAGTGATTTTTGACAAATGGCTTCGCTATACAGATTCAACAGAAGAGGTGAGAGCACACACCGGTGTTACGCCAGCGACCGAAAGTTAGCAGCTAATCTTCCGAAACATCGCGAACAGCAAGTTGCGCGCCTGACCTACCATATCTCCTCTTAGGTATACTGAAAGTATAAAATTTTATTCGCTGGCCTAAAACCTGATTAACACAACGTTTAGCAAAAATATCATATGTACCAAAATATTGTCTTTATTAATGCTCATCTACATAAGAAATATTATTTTATTAAGAGCCGTTTACAGGGTGTTTTTATCTTAAAGTATAGAATATCAGTCGCTGGCCTAAAACCTGATTAAAGAAACGTTTAGCCAAAATTCGTTTGTACCGAAATATGGCCTATATTAATGCTCATCTACGTACGAATTATTATTTTCTTACGCGCCATCTACAGGCTGTTTTATCATTTTAAATTATAAACTTTTAGTCGCTGGCCTAAAACCTGAGCAAAAAAATGTTTAGCCAAAATTTCATTAGTACCAAAATCTTGTCTATATTAATGCTCATGTACCTACGAAATACTATTTGCTTACAAGCCGTCTACATGGTATTTTATCACTTTAATGTATAAAATTTTAACCGCTGGCCTGAAAGCTTATTAAAAAAATGTTTGCCCAAAATATTATTAGCACCAAAATATTGTCTATATTAATGCTCATGTAACTACCAAATATTATCTTCTTACGAGCTACCTACAGGGTGTTTTTAGCACTTTAAAGATATAAAATTTTAGTCGCTGGCCTACAACCTGAGTAAAAAATAATTATCAAAACATCCTGTAGACAGCTCGTAAGAAAATCATATTTCGTACGTAGATGAGTATTAATATAGATCATATTTTGGTAGTAATGAAATTTTCGCTAAACATTTTTTAATCAGGTTTTAAGTCGACGACTAAAATTTTAAACTTTAAAGTGATAAAACACCCTGTAGACGGCTCGCAAGAAAATAATATTCCGTACGTAGATAAGTATTAATATACATACTATTCTGGAACAAATCAAACTTTGGCTAAACATTTTTTAAACAGCTTTTAGGCCAGCGATTCAAATTTTATACTTTAAAATAAGAAAAACACCCTGTAGACGGCACATAGGAAAATAATATTTCGTACGTAGATGAGCATTAATATATAAAATATTCTGGTACAAATGAAATTTTGGTGTTTTAGGTTTAGGTTTTAGGCCAGCGACTAAAATTTTAAACTGTAAAGTGACAAAAACACCCTGTAGACGAGTCGTACGAAAATAATATTTTGTACGTAGCTGAGTATTTATATATTTTGGTATGAATGAAATTTTGGCTAAACTTTTTAATCAGCTTTTAGGCGAGCGACTAAAATTTTATACTTTAAAGAAAGCAAAACACCCTGTAGGCGGCTCGTAAGAAAATAATATTTCGTACGTAGATGAGCATTAACATATACAATATTTTGGTACTAATGAAATTTTGGCTAAACGTTTCTTTAACCAGGTTTTAGGCCAGAGACTAAAATTTTATACTTTAAAATAAAAACACCCTGTGGACGGCTCGTAAGAAAATAATGTTTCGTACGTAGATGAGCATTAATAAAGACAATATTTTGGTACAAATGAAATTTTGGCAAAACGTTCTTTTTTTATCAGGTTTTAGGCCAGCGACTGAAATTTTATAGTTTCAGTATACCTAAGAGGAGATATAGTAGGTCAGGCGCGCCACTGGCCATTCGGGATGTTTCGGTAGATTACATGCTAACTTTCGGTCGCTGGCTTAACACCTGTAGAGCACACAACTCTGACGCCGACATATTTCAATTTCTGGTGTTAAGTTGTTTTCCGCTTTTACTTTCTCTAGTTTATTCTAGTACAAATTACGTATTATTTTTATATCGCTACTATATACATTCTTACCTAGTAGAATTCGTCCTAAGCGGTCATGCTGTGTCGTGTCGAATGCCTTCTCAAAATCAACAAAGCAAGCATACATTTCTTGATTCATATCAATACATCTCTGGGACAAGACGTTCATTCCAAACAAAGCTTCTCGAGTACCCATTTCGTTTCTGAACCCCATTTGAGTATCACCAATGTCATAATCTAATTTCTTGCAAATTCTGTTGTATATTATCTTCAAAAAAAAAGCTTTAGGGTGTGACTCATCAGCGCTATAGTACGATATTCGCTGCACTCTTTTGCGTTGGCTTTCTTTGGAATTAGAATGAACGTGGAATGCAGCCAATTTTCTGCTAATATTCAAGTTTTACGTATGTTGTTAAATAGCTCTAACATGATTGTGATAGATTCTCTGTTCATCAATTTGAGCAGCTCCACAGGAATCTCGTCGTGTTCATTAGCCTTCCCATCTTTGGCCTGATTGAGTGGATATTCCATTTCTTCTATCATTATTTCAGGTCATTTGTCATCTTGGGTCTCTCCTCTGTTCTTGTCCTTGAAAAATTATGTTACGTACTCTGTCCATATATCCAGTTTCTGTATCATATTTGTTATTAGTGTACCATTGGCGTCTCTTAGTTGTCTCGATTGTCCAGATTTTTCCATTCCTGTCATTTTTTTAATCTTTTTGTGTGCGTTGAAAATATTATATGTTTTGTCTAGTTCTTCAACTTCCTGACATTTCTTACTCAACCGGTTCTCTTTGGCTTTTTTAATTTTTCTCTTTATCAATATCTTTGTGGACGTGTAGTTGGTTGAATCTCGTGTTTTGAACGACCTTTTTTGTTCCATTAGTAGAAGTATCTCCTCTGTAATCAATTCTCTATGTTTTGATCTTATTGGTGTGAAGTTTCCTTTTTCTGCTTTTGTTATTGCCTGTTTTATATTTGTCCACTTTTGGTTGATATTGCTTGTTGCTTCATTTGATATTCTAATCTCTTGCAGTCTCGGATTGATGTCTCTTGTAGTATTTTCTCTTATTTGTTGTCCTTTTAGTCTCATTATGTATCTGGTATGCAATTTACTGACTAAAAATATAGGTAGTTTTTTTTGTATCTCCAGCGACATCGGTGACCCTACCCTCACCCAAAGGCTGCCATCCCTTGCCCACCGACGTGCCGTTGGTGACCTCTCTCTCTCTTTTATAGATACCTGCACGGGCACTGCTCAGAGGAGCTTTCTTCCATAGTTCCTCCACCTGCTGTCCCCAACAGATCTACCAGGGGAACAGAGCGAATGCACCCTCTTACTGCCCAGGTCACCAGACAAAGAACATCTTGTTATGCCCGCTCTTTTGTCCCGAGGACTTCCAAGTTGTGAAACTCCTTGCCGGCACATGTTTTTCCTTCTCCCCTGGACCTCCAAACCTTCAAGTCCAGAATTAACAAGTTGCCTCTTTCCTTCTTGTCGACACCCACGGTACGATAGTATTTAGGCTGTAAGCCCTCGTGGTGTGTTGTCGAAATTAAAATAATAAAAAAAAGAGAACCAGCGACACATCCGTGCCGAAATTTAAAACTGTAACGCCTTAACAAATTTCTCCAGAAAAGACTAAAAATTAATAACAAATCCATTAATCATTGAATCAGATGGCTGGTTAGCTTATATGATCGTAACCGGTGAATGTGGGTGATTACATACAGTCCATTTTTACGAATTTTGAAGGCCGCTTCGAAAAAATGGTTGTCGTTTGAGATAAATGGGTTTAACAATAAATAGAGAAAGGGGTTACATTTTTTAAAGCCACCACAAAACTAATGTCATAAACTAATGTACCAAACCAATAGCTAAGCAAATTTGTATATAAATGAACAGAAAAGTATCTCAAAATATCCTTGGCGTTCTGATCACCACAAAGCACACACCTTCAAGTAAAATTTGCGTTACAACCTTTTACACTCCGTGAAATAGGTACATATAATAAATAATATACCTGGCAAAAATAATATTCTTATTGCAAGTGGCAACACTGTTAAAATCACTTACACATAACGACTATTCGTAAGTGCTTAAAAGCTCCATCGAATGACCTACTTAGTCCGAGTTCATAAAAAAGGGACGGATACAATGTCTCAACAATATGGAACATTTTAGAAGTCGAAATAATACACCTTGCAAGCTTCTTACGATGCTGACTCACGAAGTCTCTCCGAGAATGAATGATTGGAATTCAAGGAAGTTATGATGCAGGTCTTTAGCGTTGCGTAATAATAAGTACCTTATATCATAATAATACAAGCTATCAAATTCATCATCACAGTTTAAAGGCAATGTCGCAACACTGTTCCAGCAGCCCTTTTCATTTGATTTTAGCTTCAGCACTTACACAATTGAGCCAAGTTTTCTAGAAGTTCCTCTTTCCCAGATGCAAGTTAAAATATTTATTGGGAAGAAGGGTGTTTTGCCTATTGAATGCTTGCCCCATAATTCATATTCAAGGTATATATATATATATATATATATATATATATATATATATATATATATATATATATATATATATACCTTGAATATGAATATATATATATATATATATATATATATATATATATATATATATATATATACAGACATACATATATCAAACTCTGCGATAGCCGTCAGTTGAAAAATAAAAACTCCTTATTAAATTTCGGAGCTTTCGGAATAATTTATTTCAGTATCAAGGCGATACCATGGAAAGAAAAAAGTTTACAGTGAAATATTATATATATATATATATATATATATATATATATATATATATATATATATATATATATATAAAATAATAATAATAATAATAATAATAATAATATAATGTTTGTTCACCAAAATTACATTCAATATGACAAACCAAATAATACAAAATGACCCAAACAATAATCTACTGTAACATTAGAAGGTAAATAAACATGATAACACCCATAAAGGAAAACCTGCATATGGGTTACGTTCTCATAGATATATTTACCATGTTTCTAATAATATTGCCCTCGGTCACACCGACGCATCTTTATATTCAAAGGATTTAAACAGCATTTTAGGAAACTAAAAATTTAGAGATTATTAACATTTTACTTGTATGAACTATTATAAAGCAACTACAAAATCTCCACAAGTATGGTCACATATTGATGGACATGTAAAGGTTCATATACACTCACTAACACACACACACACACGCACGCACGTACGCACTCTCACACACACACGCACACACTTCCATGCACTCCCATAGACACCTAAAAACACGTAAGTTCGGACAATCAACGGGCAAAGTAACTCCCGGCCTCAATCCACCGATGCGCTTTCTCTCTGGGTAACTGATTTATCCAAGACTTAATTCTGGTCTTAAAAAGAACTTGGGAGTTCAGTTTCTTTATGGATTCTGGTATAATGTTATATATCTTGGGAGCTAGATAAGTGTGCGACCGTTGACCAATGGTCTTCCTCATTTGTGGGACATGCAAATATGTCGCATTACCTCTTGTTCCGCAAATATGTTCCACGCGCCTGCTCGCAAAAACTCCTTTACTAGAATGCAGTAAAAGCGCGACAACGTATTCCTGTCTGGGATCCATAACCCCAGCCTCGCTGTATAAGGCATTACTTGGATAGGTATAACATTTATCATAAATTACTTTTAATATCCATTTTTGGACAATTTCTAATCTAGTGTAGAAGCAATCAGCCACAGCTCCCCAAGCAATAATCCCGTAATTAATATGGGTGTGAACCAATGCGTAATACATGATTCTCAGATGGTACAGGTCAAAGAATTATATATATATATATATATATATATATATATATATATATATATATATATATATATATATATATATATATATATATATATATTCTTTAATTTAGTACCCAGGCTGCGTTTACATAGGTGTTATTATGGTTCGAGATTGTAGATTATAGCTTACTAGGAAATTGAGTTATCGGATTTCAAATATTTTTACAAAAACTCTCTACCGTAATGTGTTTGCTGCACTCAGACCTTTTTCAATCCTTACTTACTGTTGGTGTATCCATATTTTTTAAAATAGTGTAGCTCTCTATGCAAGACTGACAAACAAGGCAACCTAAATTTCATTTTTGGAAAAATATTTTAAACAAATGAAATGGGGTAGCAATTAAAACATAAATTGAAAATCTTGGGTCGCTGCTTTGTCGCAGAGGTTCCCCTTCTTCCTTCTGCATGCATACAAGCACCATCGATGTATTAAAGAAACAATGTAAACAAGAAAAGTTTCTTGGGAACGACCCGCAAGAAAGTTACGGGGCCTGCGGTAAATATAGGGGTTCTGGGCGAGATAAACAGAATTTTAAGGAAGTATAGCTGCAAAATGGGATAAGGGCAGCTTATAGAGGTCCAACTAATATAGTTTTTTTCGCACTTTTCGCTTACATTTACTTTTTATCTCCTTCCTCGCCCAACAACGACCCGTAACTTTCTTGGGGGCTGTTTGCAAGAAACGTTTCTTGTGGTTTGTGCATCCAGAAGGGAATTTAAGCATATTTTTGAATTTTTTGTAAAAAGCCCCCGTGTGCTAATCTGCAAATTGACCGAAAATTTAATATTTATTTACAAAACGAATGTACCTGCCAAATTATAAACGTGGCAGGTATTTTTTCTTATTAGTCGCTTGGATGATCCGTTTCAGTCCACTCAATTGAAACAGTTTCTGCAAACAAAATAACAAAAATGCTTTTCTAAAATAAATTTATCGTTGCCTGTGAAGCTTATTGTGTTATTTTTTAAATTTAGTATCCACGCTGCTTTTATATAGGTTTTATTATGTATCAAAACTGAATATTTTAGTTTAATGGGAAATTAAATTATCACCATTAGGTATATTTTTACAAAATTCGCTACCATAACGCACGTGCCGCACCTAAACCTTTTTTAACATTTATTCACTATTGCTGTATCCATACTTTTTGAAAATTAAATAAATAAATATAAACAATACAAAATTTTGAATTAAAAATTTTAATAATGTACACAACATCTGTTTATTGGTATAATTTAAACTACTGCATGATATTATGTAGTTTCATTTACCTCAAATTGTCAATATACGACATAAAGAATAAATAATAATGAAAATTCACGAAAAACTAAAAGTAAATAATAACTCCTTTATTCCTAGATTCTAAGGTGTTAGCTGAGTCTTATGATTTCTTTATGACGTCTGTAAACAAAGAAGAAGAAGATAACCTCGAATTCGGCTCCCACCCTACTGTCAGCTTGCAAAATAACAAATGACAATGACAAATAGCTAACCGGCGTTGTCAGATTTAACTAGGAGAGGGCGATAGGTTTTAAATATCTTGAAGAATGGGCAGCTTAATATTTATACATAATAAAACGTTGTTCTAGATTGCCTTTAAGCAAATTGAATAACTTTCATTAAAATTTTTATTTATTACTATATATTTTCCTGATATCTACAAATTCAGATGACAGTTTTGGCAAATGGCAACCCCGCTGATTTTTTATTGTGACATTTTTGTAACCTGTTCGTTTGAAGTTTAATTTGGAGCATTTGTTTTCAATAGCAACGTTACCCTGATATATCAGTCTGACCTCGTCTAACATTATAGGCACCCATTCAAAGGCAATTTCAGGTTATATCGTAAATTATTTATTTTTTATTTGGTTATAACTTAGAATCTACTGACCCAATTAAATTCAAATTTGGTAGAGAGGACCACTGATACGATATCTATGTGCGTGTAAAGTTTTAGTTTCATACTTCTAGTAATTTAAAAGATAATGCGTTTTCACACAGTTTTTCACATTTTTTTCTGAAAGTATGTGAGTGTCAAAACTGTCTAACAACCTCATACAAGCTATTAACCAAATTAAGGGAATTGCCAAATTTGGTTTCGATTGGATATATATATATATATATATATATATATATATATATATATATATATATATATATATATATATATATATATATATATATATATATATATATATATATATATATATATATATATATATACATATATATATATATATATATATATAATATATATATATATATACATATATATATATATATATATATATATATATATATATATATATATATATATATATATTATTTGTTTGCTGTACGTTTGTGATTTCTTATTGGTTTGCGTGGACTGCAGTTTCGAACCGTCCCGTTTTAGTTTCGATTATATTTGTAGTTTCGTTAATTGGTATATTGGTGTACATATTTGTTATGTCAAATGTCTTGTGTTATTGTTTATGTTTATGTTTCCTAGTTTATGCACTAGTTCTATGGAGTTTTTTATGTTAAATTTGTTTTCAAGTTGTATTTCTTGTTTTAGTACTCGGTCCATTTCTTTTCCTATTTTGTATGAAGGTGCATCTTTGAAGTTGATAAGTGGTAAAATAAAATAAAATGCAGAATAACAACAAAAAACAACAACAAAAAAACCAACAAATCAGCGAAATATTAAACATCATATTAAAACAAAATTACTTTGAGTTCAACGGAGAACACTACATCCAAGAAGACGGACTACCAATGGGATCTCCACTATCAAGCATCATGGCAGAAATATACATACAACAGTTAGAAGATAAAATCAACACCATCATAAAAGAGACAGACCCAAACATCAAATGGATAAGATACGTCGATGACATATTAATAATATGCGACAATCAAAAAACCAACTTAGACAATATCCTCGAAAAAATAAACCAAATTAACAAAAACATAAAATTTACAATAGAAAAAGAATCAAACAACACCATAAACATCCTAGACTTAACACTAATCAGAAAAGAAAACCATGCTGAATACAAAATATACAGAAAACCTACACAAACAGACATCACTATACCTAAACACTCACTACACCCACACACATACACACAAAATGGCCGCATACAGATACTTAATAAACAGAATGCTAAATGTACCACTCCATAACGACGAACGAGAAAAGGAGTACAACATCAAAATACAAATAGCAGAAAGAAATGGATACAACAAAAAAAGAATAGAAAAGCTAGTAAAACAAATCAAAAACGAACAAATCAACAAAACCAAAAACAAAACACCAGAAACAAACACAAAATACACAACATTCACTTATAACCAACACATCAAAAAAATAACACAAATACTCAAACGATATGACTTAAAAGTGAGCTACCAAACCATATCAAATAGAATGTAACACATGCAATAAAAAATATATAGGAATGACAAAAAAATTAATAGAAATAAGATTCAAGGTAACATATAACAGCATTAGATAAAATTCACATACCTAGCTACAAATCAAACGTAGCTACACACATTCACAACACAAAACACCAAAAACCAGATATCACCCAATTACAACTAATGAAACATGTTAAAGACCACAAAAAAATGGAAATCTGGGAACAATACTACATTCAACAAACAAACAATAAGAAACAATTAATGCCAGAACAAATCCAAGTACAAACATTTAAACAAAACTTAATAAATACTGCATACAGACTTGGAGAATACTTCTCTGGCTTCACTGTTGGTTTTAAACGAGCAAACTGATTTAATGAATTCCCCTTTCTTGGATATTCTTCTTTCTAATTAAATATGTCAAAGAAAATAAATTTAACTATTATTTCAAAAAAGTTGTAATAAAATAATGAGTTGATGTATGTCGATATTTTCGTTGTATAGAGACTACTTTTATACTGTTATTGTTTAGTTATTTTATTGTTGTAACTGTTATCATAGTTATTATAGGCTAGTTCTAGTTTTTATGTTAAATATTGACATACATCACATAGACATTTTGAAAACCTCATCTGTCATCTGTGTTTCATTTTATTTTCAATTTGATAAAATTTTTTGATCAAAACATCATATCATAACATAGCAACAGATATTTATTTGTAGTTGTCATGATTTCGTACTAATTCAATTTTAATCTGTCTGAAAATGCTGTCAAGCAGCGAAACTATAGTCACAGAAGCATTGAAGAACATCCTAGAACTTCCAGAATTCGAAGGGCCACTTGCTCCAGTTAGCTCACGCGCTGGCTACGTCCTTCACCACTAAAAACCAACAGTGAAGCCAGAGAAGTATTCTCCAAGTTTGTATGCAGTATGGACAAGTTTCACCAAGTAAGGGCAACAACAATCAATGAAAACTTAATAAATGCCATACAAATAGACAAATTATCAAACCACAGTGATCAAGATAGGAGACCGATACACACGACACAGTCAGAAGGTACAACTAATCAGAGAACAGTAAACCGACCAATAAAAGATCGCGGCGCAGGCGTCACGTACAATCTCAGACGTAGACCACACAGGAGCGATAACAGTCAGTAGCGTGCTGATGATGACCGGACGGTTCGAAACTGCAGCCCACGCAAACCAATAAGAAATCACAATTGTACAGCAAACAAATAAGGTGTATATTTAAAAGTGATTACATTGTAGTGCAATATTCCAATATATATATATATATATATATATATATATATATATATATATATATATATATATATATATATATATATATATATATATATATATATATATATATATATATATATATATATATATATATATATATAAAATTTTCAACTGGCCTTGGATTTGGGTTCTAGGGGCCCTAATTCGCGTTCATTCGAAGAAAATTTCCAAAAAGCTTACCATGGATACCTGTCTACCTATTAGTAAATTTTCTGAATGAAAAACTAAAAAAAGTAGCGGGAATTAATCATGTAAATTATAATCTAAGATTCTATAGAATGAAAACACAGGAATTGGCGTGGGCGTTTGAAATTCTTTGCACAAGTATGTCACTTTTTATGATGTTACAACTTTGTCCCCAATTTACATTTTATTTACTACTTAAGCGCTTGGTTAAACTGATTTCTATGATCTGTTTGCGTATTATTTACAAAATAAAATTGTACCAACGCTCTTTCGGAGATACCACATTTCTACAAAACTTAGAGCATAAAACATAATTAATTAAATCAAAATTAGCATACCGGTCGCGACTGATTGATAGGCAACGATTAGTTAGAACTGGTTATTTTAGCTTATCATCTTCGCCAACCTGAAAACACACAAAGATGTAGGTAAAACTGGTATAACTACGCTGTAATTTCATCTAAAAAATTATTTTTCAATGTAGATGATACGCAAAATTACCACTAAGTTTGGCTATGTCGTTTGTATTTTTATTTGCTGATTAATATGTATGAACCAGTATAGGAATTTGTTTAGCAAATAATTGCTTCTCGCCGCACATGTAAACATTAGCCAGAAGCTGCTGTTAAATATGGCAAAATATTTTAGAGTTCATCAATAGTGTTTTAATTTAGAAATGGAAATTTAGAAACATATGTATGTCCACAAACAAGCGGAGCGATATTAAAAGTCTGAGCGCGGCAATTGAGTGATGGTAGTGAATTTTCATTAAAATGTTTTATAAGCAAATCTGTATTTTTTTAATGAAAGAAGGCATCAAATCTGGTTACTAGTATAACCTGTATAGTAGAAACAATGTACCACATTTCTTCAAAATAACTTTATTGTCTGAAAAAGTAGATAAATTTTGCGAAAACAAACTTAAAATGTTCCCGAAAAAACTGGCCCATTTTTTCTGGCCAAAGAACTTCTTCAAGCTAAATAGCTTTTCTTCTTACAAAATAGTTGAATGAGTTATAAGTACAGAAGAAACTTTACAAAAATACAATATGTCTTTATGGTTGTTTATTATAGACTGTCCCTTAAAAGGGCTCCGGCCACACAAGCTGGTATCACCAACGACTTATCGGCCAGTCTGTGATTTTAAGAATAACTTTATATGATGCAGCGCAAGATATCCCATAATTAACGTATACAATTTTTTCTCGTATCTTGTATAATAACGGATATATTGAGCTTTACCGTAAAATGCGTCACCCTGTATATATGAAAATAGATAAAAACTGACACTAACCCCTGATTTAAGTCCTAAAGGGCCTAGATCGTGCTCATTTGAAAAGATCTTTTCAAAATTTCAAAGTGGCAGTCTCCTTATTTTACGGAAATTCTCTAAAAACTATAGACCATATCTATAGATCATATCATATAGATCAACTCTATACCTAAAACTAGGTACTGCCAAAGCATTAGAGAAAGAGTCTATTTGAAATGATTTTTCTGAAAATATTTTAGTAAAACGAAGGACAATGACGATTGAAGCTGAAAGTTAGGGTTTGTAAAACACTCTATTTTCTACATTTTTCTACGTAACCTGTATTCCTTACAGGTTCTTTGCCTAAATGTTGCCAATTTTGACGTTTCAAATAGCGACTTTGACGTTTTAAGAGGAAAATTCACAAATGTTTTAATTTATATGCCTATAACTTTTTGTCTTTTAACTTACAGATCTAAGTTTTCATACATAGTTCACTTCACACATGAAGAGATCCCGACTTTTGAATTTGGACAAAATTTCTTCAAATGAGCGCTAATTAGGACCCCCAGAACACATATCTGGGGTTAGTTGCAATTTTTATGTTTATATATATATATATATATATATATATATATATATATATATATATATATATATATATATATATATATGTATGTATGTATGTATGTATGTATGTATGTATGTATGTATGTATGTATGTATGTATGTATGTATCACACCGATAACTCAAAAAATAATGGGCCGAATTTGGTTAAATCTGATGAGTACCTTCCTTTTGTAAATGGCTTGGATAAGTTCGTTAGCCAGGAAAATCGGCCTAGGTTTTCCCGGAAAATTTTGTGTTTTCTTTCGAAAAAAATTTATATCTCCCGAACTAACAAAGTAAGGGCAACCAAATTTGGTATGCAGGTTTATATCATTGTATGTAAGTTATCTACCAAAATTCTGTGTAGGTCAAAAGAGAAAAAGTTATAGGCATTTAAATAAATATTAATTGGGTTTTCCTCAAAACGTCAAAGTTGCGATTTAACACGTCAAAATTGGCAACATTTAGGCAAAGAACTTGAATCTAATACGGGATATGGAAAGAAAATGTCTCAATAAGAATGTTTTACAAACCTTGAAGTCTTAGTTTCAACCGTCATTGTCCTTCATTTTACTGAAATATTTCCAGAAAATTCATTTCAAATATACCCTTTCTCTGATGCTTGGCAGTAGCCTTAGCTATAGAGTTTATCGTTTAATGATATATAATTTTTGTCGAATTTTCGTAAAAAATCAATAAAGCTCAATATATCCGTTATTATACAAGATATGAAAAAAATTCTATACATTAATTATAGGGTGTCTTGAGCTACATCGTAAAAAATATTTCTACAATCACAGGATGGCCCATAAATCGTTGGTGATACAATTTTTTTTGCATTTTGCATCGAAATATAATGCATGTTTGTGAGAAAAGAAATTCTGGACGCAGCAAGTGCGTTATGGTAGCGAATTTTGATCAAATGCTTCATATTTGAATAGCTCAATTTGCTATTAACATATAAGGTTGGCCAAGAAGTTGTCCAATGTAGGAAACCACTGGTTCAATTAGGGGACTGGTTTCCTAAATTTGACTTTTGACTTTTCTTTTAATTAACGTATCTACATTTATTTATCACGTTTGTTATTTTTTTAGTTAATTTTTTCAAAAAAAAATCACTGATGACGAGATCCGTGTTTATATATATATATATATATATATATATATATATATATATATATATATATATATATATATATATATATATATATATATATATATATATATATATATATATATATATATATATTACTGATAACTCAAAAAATAATGGACCGATTTTGATGAAATTTAATAGGTGCCTTCCTTTTGCAAGTGGCTTGGATAAGTTCGTTATCCAGGAAAATCGGACCAGTTTTTCCTGGAAAATTTTGGGTTTTCTTTCGGCAAATTTTTGTATCTCCGAAAATAACAAAGCAACCAAATTTGGCACTTAGGTTTACGCTATTAAACTTACACTACATGTCAAAATTCAGATCTCTAGGTTGAAAGCAAAAAATTAGAGACGTTTAAAAAATATTTTGGGTGCCACCACCAGAGAAATGCACAAAACCAAAATCTTGTTGTGTGGATAACAAGATCTATTGTATAATACAGACAGAGATTAGGTTTTCTTGACGCAAAAAGGTCAAGAAATAACAGAAAAATTACTTTGAAAATTTTATAGTTTTCCTTCATTAAATGTCAGAGTCGCGATTTAAAACGTCAAAATTTGCAATTTTTAGACAGAGAACCGTAAACAAATACGGTCTATGTAAAGCAAATTTCATAATAAATGTGTTTTATAAAGCACTAAGTTACAGCTTCAACCATCATTGTCCTTCGTTTTACTAAAATATTTGCAGAAAATTCATTTTAAATAGAGTTATCTGATGATCTGGCAATAGTTTTCAGTAAATGCACGGGTTCAGTAAGATCCCTAAAATAAGTAACGTCAAACAGGCAACAGCAAGTAATATGGATTTGAGTAGATCGACTCTATCACTGAAGTTAAACAACTACGTTCGCGGTCCGTAATTGGATGGGTGACCGATTGGAAACAATTTAGCTTTTTTTTTAATAATCATTTTACCCTATTTTTCTTCTTTTAGATAAATTTCAGTAACTTTTTTCCATAATACAGAACTTTTAATATATACAAATACCTACTTCGCAAAAACACTATTTATTAGGTGTGTGCCTCTAAATAAGGATTCCAGTTTAATCAAATTCAAATGCTTTGCGGTATTGGGGAATTTTAGCATGTTAAGCTAGACTTTTACTCTACGTAATGCGTCTCCGTGGCCGTGCGGGAAAGTTGATGACTTCCCAATACAGACTCGGGGGTCGACGGTTCGAGACTCACCGGCGGCGGATGATTTTTCAAATCACTGTCGTCGTTGAGATCGAGCTCAAGGTGGAGGGTAGGTTAGTTTAGATGAGCAAAAAGGGTCAGCAATAGCCTAATTGCCAGTAAGCATCTTACCTTTACTCTACGTAATACAAAGCATTAACGAAAGACAAAAGAAAAATCGGGACGCAGCAAGTGCGTTATTGTATCGAATTTTCAGGAAAATCGGCTCAGTTCAAATAGATTAAACAATGCTTTGTTTTAATTAGATAGTCGAAGTCCCCCGGTCCGTACCAGTTCTGAACTGATCTTTAATGTATTGAATTTCGACCACAAAATTATAATGCATGTTTGAAAGAAATTCGGGACGCAACAAGTGCGTTATGGTAGCGAATTTTTATTCAATGCTTCAAATTTTATTAGCTTAATTTGCTATTAACCTATAGATTTCGTTGGCCGGGAAATTAGTTTTTTTCCGGACCATTTTAAGTTTATTTTCGAAAAATTCGTACACTTTCAAACAATCAAGTTATTTTGATGAAATATGGTACATTGTTTCTACTATATAGATAATACTAGTAAGAAATTTGATCCATACTCTCTTTAAAAAAACACATATTTGCTATTTAAAAGGTTTTAATTAAAATTCACTACCATAACGCACTTGATTTTTTTATAGATAACTTTGTTTAGATACTTTGATATCCCATAGTCAAGATGACTGGAACTTTTGTTACTTAACTCCTAGAAAATCAAATTAGTACAGGCAATAGAGAATTTTTTTCTGCATTAAACTACAGGAGTTATTTTTTTTTTGATAGATAGGTTCAGAATTACGTACTGAATGTAAAAATCTCGGGACGCAGCAAGTGCGTTATGGTAGCGAATTTTCTTTAAAATATTTTTAATAGCAAATGTCTTTCTTTGATGAAAGCAGGCATCAAACTTGGTTGCCTATATAGTAGAACCAATGTACCATATTTCATTGAAATAAATTTATTGTTTGAAAATATATAAACATTTTTCAAAAGTCTAGATGCAGCAAATGTGTTATGGAAGTGATTTTCCATAAAAATGTTTTCAATAGCAAATGCGAGCAGGCATCAATCTGATTACCGGTATAGCCTATGTGGTAGAAACAATGTACTATATTTTATCAAAATTACTTATGGTTTGAAAATATACAAAAATTTTCCAAAAATAAACTTAAATGTTGGTTTTCTACCCAACAAAGCTTACGTTAATAGCAAATTGAGTTATTGAAATTTGAAGGATTTAATGAAAATTCGGTAAATTTGCAGATTAGCACCCGAACGCTTTTCAACAAATTGTTTTCAGAAACATTACTAGGACCCCACCTGCAGGTTTCTGAAAACAGTTTTTTGAAAAACGTTTGAGAGCTAAACTGCAAATTTACCGATAATTTGCTACCAAAACGCACTTACTGCGTCCAGATTATTTTTTTTTACAAACGCATCATATTTCGATAAAAAATGCAAAAATGCATTAACGAATTTGTTCTACGAAAATTAGTTTAAAACAAATTATACACCCCTACTCACACCTGGTCCCGTAACTTCCTTGGAGGGTGTGAACAAGAAATTTTTCTTGGGGTTTGTGGATCCAGGGGGGTGGGGGCCTAGGCAGGTTTCTGAAAACAGTTTTTTGAAAAGCGTTCGGGAGCTAAACTACAAATTTACCGAAAATTCGCTACCAAAACGCACTTACTGCGTCCAGATTTTTTTCTTACAAACGCATCATATTTCGATAAAAAATGCAAAAATGCATTAACGAATTTGTTCTGCAAAAAGTAGCTAAAAAAATTATGCACCCCTACTCACTCCTGGTCCCGTAACTTCCTTGGGGAGTGTGAACAAGAAATTTAAATGTTGGTTTTCTATCCAACAAAGCTTACGTTAATAGCAAATTGAGTTATTGAAATTTGAAGGATTTAATGAAAATTCGGTAAATTTGCAGATTAGCACCCGAACGCTTTTCAACAAATTGTTTTCAGAAACATTACTGGGACCCCACCTGCAGGTTTCTGAAAACAGTTTTTTGAAAAACGTTTGAGAGCTAAACTGCAAATTTACTGATAATTTGCTACCAAAACGCACTTACTGCGTCCAGATTATTTTTTTTTACAAACGCATCATATTTCGATAAAAAATGCAAAAATGCATTAACGAATTTGTTCTACGAAAATTAGTTTAAAACAAATTATACACCCCTACTCACACCTGGTCCCGTAACTTCCTTGAGGGGTGTGAACAAGAAATTTTTCTTGGGGTTTGTGGATCCAGGGGGGTGGGGGCCTAGGCAGGTTTCTGAAAACAGTTTTTTAAAAAGCGTTCGGGAGCTAAACTACAAATTTACCGAAAATTCGCTACCAAAACGCACTTACTGCGTCCAGATTTTTTTCTTACAAACGCATCATATTTCGATAAAAAATGCAAAAATGCATTAACGAATTTGTTCTGCAAAAAGTAGCTAAAAAAATTATGCACCCCTACTCACTCCTGGTCCCGTAACTTCCTTGGGGAGTGTGAACAAGAAATTTTTCTTGGGGTTTGTGGATCCAGTGGGGGCCCAGGCAGGTTTCTGAAAACAGTTTTTTGAAAAGCGTGCGGGAGCTAATCTGCAAATTTACTGAAACTTCGCTACCAAAACGCACTTACTGTCTCCAGATTTTTTTCTTATAAACGCATCATATTTCGATAAAAAATGCAAAAAAGCATTAACGAATTTGTTCTACAAAAATTAGTTAAAAAAAATTATGCACGCCTACTCACTCCTGGTCCCGTAACTTCCTTGGGGAGTGTGAACAAGAAATTTTTCTTGGGGTTTGTGGATCCAGGGGGGGCTAGGCAGGTTTCTATAAACAGTGTTTTGAAAAGCGTTCGGGAGCTAAACTGCAAATTTACCGAAAATTCGCTACCAAAACGCACTTACTGCGTCCAGATTTTTTTCTTATAAACGCATCATATTTCGATAAAAAGTGCAAAAATGCATTAACAAATTTGTTCCTCGATAATTAGCTAAAAAAAATTATAGACCGTTAAACCATAAACTTCACTAAACGTACAAATAAATATCCAAAAAATTCTGAACGCAGCAAGTGCGTTATGGTAGTGAATTTTTATAAAAATCTTTTTAATAACAAATATGTGTGTTTTTTTAAGAAAGCAGGCATCAAATTTGGTTACCAGTATAACCTATATAGTAAAAACAATGGGCCATGTTCCATTAAAATAACTTTATTGTGTGAAAATGTACAAAAATTTCCAAAAGTAAACTTAAAATGTTCCCGAAAAAACACGTTTCTTGGTCAACCTTATAGGTTAATAGAAAATTGAGCTGTTCAAATATGAAACATTTGATCAAAATTCGCTACCATAACGCACTTGCTGCGTCCAGAATTTATTTTCTCACAAATATGCATTATATTTCGATGGAAAATGCAATAACATAAGGCGTGTTTGATTAAAAAAGGGAAATTTGTATCACCAACGCCTTATGGGCCAATTAATATATACAAATGTTCTTCATATCTTATATAATAAGGGATATATTGAGCTTTATTAATTTTTTACGAAAATTCGACAAAAATTATATACCATTAAATGATAAACTCTATAGCTAAGGCTACTGCCAAGCATCAGAGAAATGGTCTATTTGAAATGAATTTTCTGCAAATATTTTAGTAAAATGAAGGACAATGACGGTTGAAACTAAGACTTTAGGGTTTGTAAAACATCCTTCTTGAGACATTTTATTTCTATAGCCCGTATTAGATTTAAGTTATTTGCCTAAATGTTGCCAATTTTGACATTTTAAATCGCCACTTTGACGTTATTTTTAAATGCCTATAACTTTTTTGTCTTTTGACCTACATAGCAAAATTTTGGTAGGTAACTTACCTATAATGACGTCAACCTGTGTACCAAATTTGGTTGCCCTTACTTTGTTAATTTCGGAGATATAATTTTTTTTCGAAAGAAAACACAAAATTTTCCGGGAAAACCTGGGCAGATTTTCCTGACTAACAAACTCATCCAAGCCATTTGCAAAAGTAATTTTTTCACCAAATTTGATTAAAATCGGCCCATTATTTTTTGAGTTATCGGTGTGATACATATACATATACATATATATATATATATATATATATATATATATATATATATATATATATATATATATATATATAAATATATATAAATATATATATATATATATATATATATATATATATATATATATATAATATATATATATATATATATATATATATATATATATATATAAACATATAAAAATTGAAACGGACCCCGGATATGTTTTCTGGGGGGCCTAATTAGCGCTCATTTGAAGAAATTTTTTCAAAATTCAAAAGTCGGGATCTCCTCATTAGTGAATTTTTTTAAGAAAATTCACTAAAAGCCACCAAACTCAACAAAACTGACAGTCAAAGCATCAGAGAAAGGGTCTATTTGAAATGGATATTCTGTAAATATTTTAGTAAAATAAAGGGCAATGACGGTTGAAGCTGAAACTTAAGGGTTCGCAGAACACTCTTCTTGCAACATTTTCTTTTCACAAACGGTATTTGTTTTACATTCTTTGCCTAAACATTGCCAATTTTGACGTTTAATATTGCGAGTTTGACGTTTTGAGGAAAACTCTAAAATTTGTTGCTTTAACTGCCCATAACTTCTTCGTCTTTGAAGCTAGGGACCTAAGTTTTGGTAGAGAGATCACTCTTTATAATACAAACACGCCTACCAAATTGTTGCCCTTACTTTGTTATTTCCGGAGATATGAATTTTTTTATAAAGAAAACACAAAATTTTCCGGGAAAACCTGGTCATATTTTCCGGGCTAACGAACTTATCCAAGCCACTTGCAAAAGGAAGGTACTCTGCAAATTTTATCAAGATCGGTCCATTATTTTCATTATTTTTTGAGTTATCGGTCGGATATATATATATATATATATATATATATATATATATATATATATATATATATATATATATATATATATATATATATATATATATATATATAACACAGATCTCCCCATAAGCGAATTTTTTTAAAAAAAATTCGCTAAAACACAAAATCCTTACACATTAGGAGGGCGGAAGTGCCGTCATTTTGAGAAAAACCGTTTCGACCTATATCTCCGTAACCGTGCACTTTAGACAAAAAATGGTAATGACCTTTATTGTAGATAATTGCATTTTTCATCTTTTTTGTTAAATAATTTTTTTGTATCACTCACCGTTTACAACTTATACGACTATTAGCATTCATTTATTGACTTTTTTGCCTATATCTTTGTTAATAATTGTTTAAAAAATTAAGTGCTTATAACTTAACTTTTCAATCGACAAATTTTCTAGAACTTTTACTTAAAACTTTTTTTTCTAAAATTATTATTAGTGCATTTTCTTTAAAAAAATTCACTAATGAGGAGATCCCGACTTTTGAATTTTGAAAAGAAAATTGAAATAGGCGCTAATTATGCCCCCTAGAACACATATCCGGGGTCAGTTTCAATTTATATATATATACATATATATATATATATATATATATATATATATATATATATATATATATATATATATATATATATATATATATATATATATATATATATCACACCGATAACTCAAAAACTAATGGGCCGATTTTAATTAAATTTAGTGAATACATTCCTCCTGTAAGTGGCTTGGATAAGTTCGTTAGCCAAGAAAATCGGCCCTGGTTTTTCCGGAAAATTTTGTGTTTTATTTCTAAAAAAAATCTTATCTCCGGAAATAACAAAGTAAGGGCAACTAAATTAGGTACACGCTTTTATGTTATTATAGGTAAATTACTTACCAAAATTTAGGTCCATAGGTTCAAAGACAAAAAAGTTATAGGCATTTAAAGAAAAATAAATTGGGGTTTTCCTCAAAACGTCAAAGTCGCGAATTAAAACGTCAAAATTGGCAACATTTACGCAAAGAACCTGAAACTAATATAAGCTATGGAAAGAAAATGTTTCAAGAAGAATGTTTTACAAAGCCTGAAGTCTTAGCTTCAACCGTCATTGTCCTTCATTTTACTAAAATATTTCCAGAAAAATTTGTCGATTGAAAAGTGCAACATTTAACGCGTTATAACTTTGGAAATATTGATTTTAGAAAAAAAATTTTTTAGTAAAAATTGTAGAAAATTAAGTTAAGTTATAATCATTTAATTTTTTACGCAATTATTAACAAAGATATAGGTAAAAAAGTCAATAAATGAATGCTATTAGTCGGATAAGTTGTAAACAGTGAGTGATACAAAAAAAAAATTTAACAAAAAAGATGAGAAATACAATTATCTACAATAAAGGTCATTACCATTTTTGGCCTAAAGTGCACGGTTATGGAGATATAGGTCGAAACGGTTTTTCTCAAAATGGCGGCACTTCCGCCCTCCTAATTTGTAAGGATTTTGTGTTTTTACATTCAGTACGTAATTCTGAACCTATCTATATAAAAAAAATAACTCCTGTAGTTTAGTGCATTATGGACAAGAGTAACGGGCTCCTCTATTGCCTGTACTAAATTAAAAATGGTCCAAATTAAGCGTCCTTCTCCTATGTAAAAAGAAAACATCGAAACCAAATAAAAGAAGCATTCATGTTCAAAACCTTTATAAAACAGAAAGTTGCTTTTGTCCGTTTTTACAAAAACCTTATATTTTACCATTGTAAAACATTTCCGCCGCCTCTTCGTAACTTGGCACAGTATCCTCTTTAAATTGACTATCCACAATCACACAACTCAAATCATCTTGTTTCTTGTTGAACTGCACTTGAAACCTAATATTTTTGTACTTAGTTAACTCTTCTGCAGGACTTTTACTAGGCTTAGGCATGCCTATGGCTATGTTATAATGAGGTGGTGGTTCAGTTGAATCATAAACTTTTTCTTCGCCAGCCTGAATAACTCTTTCGGACAATTGCCTTTCATATTCCAAACGTTCCTGCTCACGGACCAGTCTTTTTTGTTTGATGATTTTCTTGTAGAACATTACTATGGCGTAAACAAATATAATAAAAATTACTATTAACACACCAACATCACAACCCCTCATCAAAGATTTACGGTGTCGAAAGGAGATAAACACAGACACAACGAGAGCATTAAACGGTGGATACATATGTGAGTCATTCTTTTTATGTTTTAGATATCAGAATATGTTCTAATAAACAAAGGTAAATAATTTGACATAAACAATACCAAAATAATTTGAAACTAAGCTGTCATAACTGTCAATGTCTACAGGAGCATAATCTACGACACTTATAAGCACAGTAAACTTATTCCTTTACTGTGCTACTGTTAAGCACAGTAGTAAACAAATCCAGAAAGAATTAGTTGTAAGATTAAGGCTTTGCAAAGAAAGGCCAGCAGTCATAATTTCGATGAACCTAGGAAAAGACGCCACAATATTGCAGGTAGCAACGACCTCAATATAAATGGCTTTTTTTATTGGATACAAGAGGCGGAAACCGATTATGGGCATCTCGACACACATACCTAGTATGTGGGAGTGGAGATAGTGTGGGACTGCCACCCACCAAAACTCCCACTTGTGGAGTACCTAGCCTTAGCCCATAACTCCATCGGAATGGTTCACACACATGGTTTTGGAACTTTTAAGATGTTTCCATTCTGTTGCGTCGCAGGGGCTTAGCGGGTCGGGATAAGCTTTGGCGCTTATGCCATAGCAGAATTTGCTCATGGTAGTCGGTGCACTACGGAGGTGAGCATTTAAACGAGAAGCGGCTTTAGCAAACTGGTGACTGGGTTAAGGGCTCAAGTATTGATGGCATTTTCAGATCATAGTCAATCTGACTGTTTCTGACAAACCATAATGATCCGGTAACCATTCTCAGAATTTTATTCTGGATGATTTAAAGGGCATTGATAAAGAAACAGTTCAGACTTCTCTGTTGATATGTTAATAAACCGTTTTGCCTGCCCTAAGTCTGGCATTTGGTTCCTGTCCCAAGTAGCAAATTCATTTCTTACATGGCGTTTTGTTAATCCACAATAAGGCTCTGGACCATAGAATGGTGTTGTTGCTGCCCTTTTTGCAGAGCTATCTGCTTCCTCATTTCCTTCAATGCCTTTTTGCCCCGGTACCCGCATCAAAGTTACTTGTTGTTCGTTGCCAGTTGCTTGAAGAATTTTTTGCAATACTAGGTCAGTTTAGACTCGGTTTTGTAAGATTTCAGAGTCTAGTACTGCCTGACTATTTGAGAGGGTGTAGATCTCTCTTTCTGAGTCTTCTTTGTATTCACTCCTGTACACAGAGATTTAAAGCAAGGATTTCTGCTTGGAAGATGGTGGAAGTTTTTCCCAGGGACTTGGTAAGTCTGAAGTTAGGTCCTCTTATTCCCAGACCTGTTGCCTCCATTTTTTAGACGCGTCTCTATACCATACGGATGAGTTGTTTGTCAGATTTTCACTCTCTCTGCCCCATCCCTGGCGGCCATTTATGATCACGTCAAATGGGACTATGATGTCCATTTTAGCTGACATTTGATGTGTTGGTTTGGCGAGTGACTCAAATGGAATAATTTTTGGAACCTTTGAGTGGCCAGCCAAGTCTCTTGGTTTAAATTTGTCTGCTTGAAATAGCCCTGAGGCACTTAGTGCTGCTTCCGTCTTCACGCATGTCTGCAGTGGAGTAAGATTCAGCATGCCCTCTATTGCAGCTGTGAGGTAGTACCACGGAAATAAATCAGCGGGGTGAGTCCCTGTTACAATGTATACATGGTGAAGGATTACATAATTTTGTAAATTTAGTTGCAAAATCCACTTTTATTACTTCAGTGCATACGGAGGGACTTGTTTCAACTCTGAGTATCAAAATAACCTTCTGGCTCGGACCACAGACATATACGATTTGAAATCACATCTCTCTTCCGAATAGAAGTAAAATATAGGAACCACAGAAAGGCCGAATAGGAAGGGAAGGGTATATAGAATCCCACAAGGAGTTGAGGTATTGCTTCCACACAACGAATATAAGGCCTCGATATGACATAGAACAAACAAGTCAAGCAATAACATCAGCTTATGAAGCAAACTATCCAGAGTTAGCAAGATATGTAAAGATTAAAACGGTTTAACTTTATGGTAGAGGTAAGAAGATTACAACAAAATTTAAGGATATACATTTGAAAAATGTAACACATATAGCACCTCCCCTAACAACTAAATTTATTGGGTGTTTCGTTATTAAACTTTTATTTATTAGCGCATTTGTGTTTCTCGGAAGTATAACAATTATTACAAAACCAGAAAAATATATTATGTTGAACAATAATATGCTCAAAATAAATATCAAAAAGATTAGACAAAATATTCGATGGCGAGATAGAGGAGTTATAAAAATCATCTGAATCTAAATAAATTAACATTTACATAATTTATTATCAATAGGAAGATGCTGTTGCCTTGATTATATTCTAAGATTTTATACGCACTTCCTTACTCAGCGAATATTTTATTTAAATTTTAAATATTTATTATCGAAGCTTTGCGCTTTACAAGAAACAAAATTTTCGGATTAAAATGAAATGATAAATTATTTGTTTGAGATTATGTAGTTACAATTACATGATATTATCGAATTTTCTTTTTTTTAAATTTACTAATGAGGAGATCCCGACTTTTGAATTAATTATTTTTTTTCAAATGAGCGCTAATTAAGCCCCCTAGAACACATATCCGTAGTCAGCTTCAATTTTTATGTTTATATATATATATATATATATATATATATATATATATATATATATATATATATATATATATATATATATATATATATATATATATATGTATATAGGGTGGCGCATTGAAAACGTAACAGACCGATTTGCGTCCAGAGAATTTTTTTATGAAACGCTGAAACACGTTAATTTTAATATTGAGGGAGACATGTTTTGACATAAAACTCAACTTTGTCGCATCAACCCCTTAAGGGTGGTGATAACAACCCTTATATTTTAAATAGGGAACATAGGTCCAGTGTTACATCATTTGAAAGCTCTTTCTTTTCTGAATTTAGCACACAAATTTTTTTGGAAGTTTTATCAACTAGTTTAAAAATTATTCACTGTTGAAGATGCAAAAACGCATTTAACTCATTCCGATAAGAAATGTGCTGATAGTCAATGTTTTGTCGGTTTGTAAACAAAAAATTGACTATCAGAACATTTCTTATCGGAATGACAGAAATGCGGTTTATTATTTCAGTTTATCGGGCGGTTTGATACTTGATAGTACTACCGAACATTAATTTATTCTGTAAAAGAAAGAGTTGAAATAATTACTCTTTTTTGCAAAAACAATGACTGTGCCAACCGTACCACAAATTTGTTTAATGAACGACATCCGAACACACATGTTAACAGAAAATATATTTTGGAGTTAGTTGCAAAGTTTAGACAACAAAACACGGGATCCTGAACGTGAATTTCCGGTTAGAAATGGACTACTGAGATTGAAGTTTTAGGACAAATTGCTGCAGATCCAACTTTGAGCACGAGAAAATTAGCCACTGTTGCAAACATCAAAAGAAGAACTATTCAGCGAATATTGAAGCATCACAAATTTCACCCGTATAAAATTCATCTTGAACAACAACTGAATGAAGATTATTTTGATCGGCGGCTGGTGTTTTGTGAAGTTATGACTGCACGAATAGCTGACAACGGGAACTTTCTGTTCAATATCTGTTTTTCAGACGAGTGTACGTTTTTATTAAACTCTGCAGTCAATCGTCATAATTGTCGTTATTGGGCAGATAATAAACCAAGAAATTTTCACGAAGCCCACACTCAAACTCTACAGAAATTGAATGTCTGGACTGGCATTTTTGGGACCGTTTAATCGGGCCAATTTTTCTTGATGGCAATTTGTGTGGCGTAACGTATTTGGAGTTACTAGAAGATATCGTTTACCCTCTACTAATTTGCATTGTTGAAAATGATGATCGCTATTAAGAAAATCAATTAGTGTTTCAACAAGATGGAGCTCCTCCGCATTTCTCACAACGTGTTAGGGAGTTTTTGAACAGAGAGTTTCTAGAGCAATGGATTGGGCGTAGTGCTAATTAGTGGCCCCCTAGATCACCGGATTTAACTCCTTTAAACTTCTTTCTATGGGGCCATTTAAAGAACCGGAGTCTCTGGAAGAATTACGACGACGCATTGTTAAAGAATGCCGCCTAATAACTCCACAAATGCTCCAGAATGTCAGAGCTCGTTTTGAACAAAATTTGTACTTTTGTATGGAAGTTGGTGGTCAAGAATTTGAACACTTACTTAACTGAATAATTATTTTTGAACGTTTGGTTTTGTTTTTTAGTTTTGTTTACGAAAAATTGACTAATTAGTGTATTTCTTATCACAATGAATGAAATACGTTCTTGCAACTCCAACTGTGAATAATTTTTAAACGAGTTGATAAACCTTCCAAAAAAATTTGTGTGCTGAATTCAGAAAAGAAAGAGCTTTCAAATGATGTAACACTCGACCCATGTTCCCTATTTAAAATATAAGGGTTGTTATCACCACCCTTAAGGGGTTGATGTGACAAAGTTATGTTTTGTGTCAAAATATCCCTCAATATTAAAATTGACATGTTTCAGCGTTTCTTAAAAAAAAATATTCTCTGCGCGCAAATCGGTCTGTTTCGTTTTCAATGCGCCACCCTATATATATATATATATATATATATATATATATATATATATATATATATATATATATATATATATATATATATATATATATGTCACACCGATAATTCAAAAAAGAATGGACCGATTTTGATTACATTTGGTGTATACCTTCCATTTGCAAGTGGCTTGGATAGGTTCGTTAGCTAGGAAAATCAGAAATCAGTTTCTCAGAAAAATTGGTTGTTTTTTTTTTTTTCAAAAAAATATATATCTCCGGAAATCATAAAGTAAGGGCAAACAAATTGGGTACTCGGGTTTACGTTATTATAGTAAATTACCTATCAAAGATTAGCTCTGTAGGTTAAAAGACAAAAAAGTTGGGGTTTTCCTCAAAACGTCAAAGTCGCGATTTAAAACGTCAAAATTGGCCACATTTAGGCAAATAACCCGAAACTAATACGAGCTATGGAAAAAAAATATCTCAAGAAGAATGTTTTACAAACCCTGAAGTCTTAGTTTCAACCGTCGTTGTTCTTCATTTTACTACCTGATATGGCGTTTTCACCAATAGACATCCGTTTCTCATGAAAATGGCGCATTCGGGAAGATTTTCGTTTATATAATTCGTCAAAAAAGATCAAGATTTCCATATACAGGGAGCTCCCAAATAGTGGCTGATTTGAAAAAATCTGGCCGCAAGTTCGTTATGGTAGTGAATTTTCATAAAAATATTTTTAACAGCAAATATGTCATTTTTTAATGAAAGCAGGCATCAAATTTGGTTACCAGTACCTACATAGTAGAAACAATGTACCATATTTCATCAAATAAGCTTTTTGACAAAACTCTCTAAAAAATGTTTTACATGAAAATTTACAAACAATTTTCTCACGAAAATCTAAAAACGTTTTTGTAAATAACTTATTAAACATTTATTATTATGCCCTTTACTTCTGAAACACAAAGTGCACACCGTGCTATTTGAAATAATTAGGTTACAATATTTGATTTTGTTTTAATTCAGTCACTATTTGAGATCAAATGCAAATTAATCCTTTACGGTTTTATTAATGTTAGTGGGTGGACTAAATAAAAAGTTTTGTTTGTTATGTTTTGTCAACACATAAAGGATCGAAGTTTTACAAAAAGGCCTGATATGCAACAGGTTAGTTATTTTCTCTCTGATGCTTTAGCGGTAGTTTTAGTTAAGTTTATGGTTTAACGGTCCATAATTTTTAGCTAATTTTCGTACGAAAAATTCGTCAATGAGGAGACCGCGACTTTAGAATTTTAAAAAGGTTTCTTCAAATGAGCGCAAACTAGACCGCTAGAATCCATATCCGGGTTTACGTTCAGTTTTTATCTGTTTACATATATACAGGTGACGCATTTCTACGGTAAAGCTCAATATAATTATTATTATACAAGAGACGAGAAAAAATTGTATAAGTTAATTATAGTGTGTCTTGAACTGCATCTTATAAAATTATTTTGACAATCACAGGCTGGCCCATAAGTCGTTGGTGATCCCTACAATTTTTTTTCGAACACCTTATTTTATTGCATTTTTTATCGAAATATGTTTGTAAGAAAAAAAAATTGAGACGCAGTAAGTGCCTTTTGGTAGCAAATTTTCATTAAATGCTTCAAATTTCAATAACTCAATTTGCTATTAACCTAAGGTTTGTTGGCTAGGAAACCAACATTTAAAGTTTATTGTCGGAAATTGTTTGTACATATTTTTTTTTATGTCGACAACACACCACGAGGGCTTACAGCCTAAATACTATCGTACCGTGGGTGTTGACAAGGAGGAAAGAGGCAGCTTGTTAATTCTGGACTTGAAGGTTTGGAGGTTCGGAGGAGAAGGAAAAACATGTGCCGGCAAGGAATTCCACAACTTGGAAGTCCTCGGGACAAAAGAGCGGGCATAACAAGATGTTCTATGTCTGGTGACCTGGACCTTAAAAGGGTGCATTCGCTCTGTTCCCCTGGTAGATCTGCTGGGGGCAGCAGGTGGGGGAATTATGGAGGAAAGCTCCTCTGAGCAGTGCCCGTGCAGATATCTATAAAATAGAGAGAGGTCACCAACGGCACGTCGGTGGGCAAGGGATGGAAGCCTTTGGGTGAGGGTAGGGTCACCGATGAGACGTATAGCTCTCTTTTGAATGGAGTCCAGGATAGCGAGTGTAGAAGCGGCAGCTGCACCCCAGATGTGGGAGCAGTATTCGAGGTTTGGCCTTATTTGTGAAGTGTATAAGGTATAGAGGTTAGTTGGTGAAAAGTATTTGCGAGCCCGGAAGAGGAAACCCAATTTCTTAGCAGTCGCTTCTGCAATTGATGTAACATGTTGGTGCCAATTAAGATTTCGATCCACAGAAATGCCAACAAGAGAAAAGGACTCATTACTTTGAATAACTTGGTTGTTCATTGTGATGGGTCTAGGGCTGCTGTATCTCTTGTGAGAAAAAAAGCAAGACTTAGTTTTGGTGGGGTTGAATTGTACAAGATTTCTACTTCCCCAGTCTAATATTTTTTGGAGGTCCACGGAGACAGAACCCTCCATGAGTCTGCGATCCTCATCTAATTGGGCTAAAGAGACAGGCTTAGAATATTGTATATTTGAGTGGAGGATGCTGTCGTCCGCGTAACTGTGAACTGGGTTGGATGTGCTAGAGAGGAGGTCATTGATGTGGAGAAGAAACAAAGTAGGGGCTAAAGCTGAACCTTGAGGAACTCCTGCATTAATTGGATACAGTTTAGAGGAATGGCCATCCACAACAACAGATATGCTCCTGTTGGAGAGGAAATTTGCTGTCCAGGTACAAAGTTTTGGTGGTAGGCCATAGGCCGGAAGTTTATTAAGCAGCGCTGCGTGCCAGACCTGGTCGAATGCTTTGGATATGTCTAGAGCAACAATCTGGGATTCACCGTGTTGTTCCATAGACTTGTTCCAAGAATGGGTGACAAAGGAAAGGAGGTCGGCAGTCGATCTGCGCTGACGGAATCCATACTGCCTGTCGTGGATTAGACTGTGTTTTTCAAGGAATTTTAGTAGTTCGGTGTTTATATACTTTTCCATCACTTTAGAGATGACTGAAAGGAGAGAAATAGGCCTGTAGTTGCTAGGAAACGCTTTGGATCCTTTCTTGGGGATGGGTTGTACTCGAGCAGTTTTCCAGTTACTAGGGAATATGCCTTTTTTGTAAGATATCTGAAACAGACGAGTCAGGACAGTAGCAAGTTCTGGTGCGCATTTTTTGAGAACAATTGCTGGGATCTCGTCAAGGCCAGAGGCTTTCCTGGTATTAAGAGAAGAGTACCATAAGTTATTCTGATAAAATATAGTACATTGTTTCTACTATATAAGTTATACCGGTAATCAAATTGATGACTGCTTGCATAAAAAAGACATATTTGCTATTCAAAGCATTTTTATAAAAATTCACTTCCATAACGCACTTGCTGCGTCCAGACTTTTTATTTGAACTGCCAATATCAATCCTACAATATTTTTCTCAAATAACCTAGCTCTCGTGCTTGAGAATTGCACAGTTTTTATAAGTAATTACTTTCTAAACAACACTGTGAAATAAATACTTTCTTCTGTCATTCAATTTCCAATACTTCCAAATTTCAATCCTCACTCGTGCTTCTGTAACAACTTAACCATCAATCTACACTTTTACTGGAACACTTTTTTGTACAGCCAAAAAAATATACACGAACTTGATTTGATAGCAGCACAAAAGTTTTGACATTTCTATGGAGCTAATTCATTCCTCCAAATTATTCTGTGGTCCACAGATTTTAATGGCTATGCTATGCGGCGATTACTTTTAATTTTTTCCTGTGAAAGAGAATGCAGATCGATGAGATAATAGTAGGTTTGTTAAGAGCAAAAGCACGTGGGCGGTAAGATACATTTGTTGTGATTGTAATTGATCATGATTCAGAGGTGAGTAAGACCTTGAATTTTAATATCCTTCTTCATTATTATTATTATTGAATAACTCTAGTATGTATTGTCTCTTCAATGTTGCTTCCTGTCTTTAGTGTAAAACAAAACATTTTAGTTTTTTCTCTTTTTAATGAAAACATAACATCTATTACAGCACCTAACTAGAATTAGGCAACCAAAATATATATCAGTGTATGCGATGTATAAACAATTAAAAGTCTGGACGCAGCAAGTGCGTTATGGTAGTGAATTTTCATAGAAATGATCTGGCATCAAATACTTTTTTATATTTTCTTTTCTTTTACGCTTTATATCGTAAACCTACGTACCAAATTTAGTTTCCATAGCTTTTTTATTTTTTTAGATAAAACATTTTTTCGAAAGAAAACTCAAACCTGGTGCGATTTTTATGGCTAACGCACTTATCTAAGCCACTTACAAAAGGAAGGTACATGCCAAATTTTATCAAAATCGGCATATTATTTTTTGAGTTATCGGTGTGATACATATTATATATATATATATATATATATATATATATATATATATATATATATATATATATATATATATATACATTGTGCCCACGGATTGAGTGTGGGTAAGGTATAAGTGACAAAAAAAAATTCGAATTAGATTATAATATTCTGGGAATCGCTCCTGCTTTGTCTTAAACTGAGATGTTGAGAAAATGAACAAAATCAATTAATATACAGGGTGGTTTATAACGGATGTAATGAAATGTATTAAGAGTAAACTACCTTCGTTTATGAAGATACCGCAAAAAGTTATTAACAAAATTTGTTTAGAATTAAAATTTATGACAGGCTCTCAATTTACAAACAGATAAGCCTACTATGACTTTTTTAGCTGCGACTTTATTTAAATGACGTTCGACGGCTTCTGTTATTACGTGTACTTTAAAAAATACTTGAAACTGTATTAAAAAAGGTCTTAACCGTAATTAAACTTGGGGTAGGTTTGCTTTCATCTCAACCAATAAAAAAAGTAAAGTAAACACACAATTGGACATTCGAAGCAATAATTGGCGAGTTGCATGGCTACTTAAGCTCTGCCTTGTTGTTCGTTTCCCGGGATACTACTTATTTGGAAAATTGAAACGTCAATTTTATTTGTCACGAACGGCAAGCTTCTGTATTTAAAAATGTTAACAACAGAACAAAAAGTGTTTATTTTGCAGTGCTATGGCTTGGGTGACGAACATTCTTATCAGGGAGTGATAAGAAAATTCCTTGAACGCTGGCCCAATTATTTGGTTTCCGCTACTGGTGTAAAAAAAGCTGTTACAAAATGTATGCGTACTGGGAGTGTTTTAAATGTTAAGAAGGCAAAATCCGACCTAAATGAAAAAGACAATGCTGCAAAATAAATGTGTGGTGTGCTGTTTCTTACACTGGGATAATTGGACCATATTTTTTTGAGCGGAATATGAACCAGTACAGTTATCTGGAGATGCTGGAAAATGTTCTTCAAGGCCATTTGCATAACATGTCACTAGAAGATAGACAAACAGCATACTTTCAGCATGACGACCACCCAGCACATGCAACAGGAATCGTTCGAGAATGGTTAGATTGCAAATTTCCTGGGCGGTGGATTGGTCGATATGGGCCAATACCTTGGCCTCCCAGAAGTCCCGATCTTACCTTAATGGACTTTTATTTATGAAGCTATCTCAAACAGAAAGTCTACGCGGCTCCATTGAACAACGATCTTGATTTGTTGATACTGAGGTTGAGAGAGGCAATTGACGGCATTCCAATTCAATATATTCAAAATGCCTACAAAGCATTTACTAAACAGGCTGAGTTATGTGTATTGGTTGGTGGCAGCACATTTAAATATTTTATTTATTTTTCGTTGTTCGTTTTGATTTTTGTTAGCAATAAGCGTTTTGTATTTTACTAATAAATTATTATTTAACATTGCATGGTTACTTACTTTGCGCACCTGCGTTCAGAAAACCACAAGTAAAAATCTCCATGTTGATAGGGAAAAAATGTTAATAATTTACTTGAAAATTCAAAGTACGCTGTTTTGGCTGAAAATTGAGAGCCTGTCACAAATTTTAATTCTAAACAAGTTTTGTCAATAACTTTTTGCGGTATCTTTATAAACGAAGGTAGTTTACTCTTAACACATTTAATTAAATTAGTTCTAAACCACCATGTATATTAATTGATTTTGTTCATTTCCTCAACATCTTAGTTTAAGACAAAGCAGGAGCGATTCCCAGAATATCATAATCTAATTCAAACATTTTTTGTCACTTATACCTTACCCATACTCAATCCGTGGACACACTGTATATATATATATATATATATATATATATATATATATATATATATATATATATATATATATATATATATATATATAAACATATAAAAATTGCAACTAACCACATATATGGGTTATAGGGGTCCTAGTTCTTGCTCATTACCAAAATTTTTTCAAAATTCAACAGTCGGGACCTTCTCATGGTGAATTTTTCCTACGAAAATGTACTAAAACGTTAGGTCAAGAATGCTGTGATTACCTTCTGTATAGTCAGTGAATCATATTTTACTGAAACACATAATATATATGCCAGTTATAAAATAATTATTACAGAGAAAAAAGTAAAACTAACTTCAAAGAAATACAATTGAGAAAAGTATGTGTGTAGCAAGTGTTGTAGGATATATAACTTTTATATACAATATTTTAAATGCATCCAACACATATTTGAGTCCCGAATCTAGACGGGGGCAAGCCGGGGTGTCCGTCACAGGGAGGGGCAACATATTCAGATGTGGCACACCTACAGAGTTCATCAAAAGATTTAATTATCAGTAACAGACAGTCTGTCGGTCCGTTGGTCTGTATGTCTGTCTGTTTGTAGCCACGATAACTTTGAGATATCACTTTCAGTACAGAAAGACCAATATTTTCTTTGTGATCAAGCCATGGACCCCAAATTCATTTCATGAGAATGTCTTTCTCAGGAGAGTAAATTATCAGACCTATGTGGCAGTTATAATTCAATTTGCAGCACCATTTTTAATGCTACCTTTAAAATTAATGATTTTTTCCCAATTTAATATTTAAACAATTTAGGCAGGGTACCGTGGTTACTCTGCACGGGCGTTTATGTTACATCCATACATACCTGCCAGAAAATCTCTAGCTTCTTCAAACAGAATATACAGTTTCTGTTTAAGGCTTCGAGAGCGAAAATCACAAATATCATGCAGTACTTGTGAAGGGAAGTTTTGTTATATTTTTTGTATTGTGTATTAAAAATACATCATTTTCCTTTGCTACTTTACGGTTTTATTAATTTGAATATTATATTTTATATCAAATCTAATTATCTACTTTGGGTACCTCAGTTACACCGCACCGGAACGGTCTAAAACATAAGTTTTTTAGGCACGGTCATGGAAAGGTTAAAAAAGTGAGTAAAAATGCATTTCCAAGAGTAAAGAAATAATTGCACACATTTATAATATAACATAGGTACCACTTGTCAAAAACAAGACCCAAGATATTCTTAGATTACAAATAAGCCACGAAATATATAAACTAAACAAAAATATTTTTTTTTGTTAAAAACACCTTTCGAAATAATCTCAAAGTTTAAGTAAGAAAAAATTTGTAATATCCAAAAAGTCATTATTTTCTTTGAGGACACACAAAGAGAATACAACGTTGCCAAATTGTGGAAGATTGCATTAAATATTATGCAATATACGTTTAAAATGCCCCCAAGCACCTCGAAATTCCTCGAAATACCTCGAAGTTCCCCCAAAAATTCTTTAAATTCTCTAAAATTTCACGAAATTCCCCGAAATACCTCAAAATGCCCCTGCAATTCCTTACCTTGTACACTAAAATAACCCAGTGATCTAAATGTTTTTATGGCTCCTTGAAAAAATCCCAGATCCGAGGCTGCAAATTATTTTAAAGCTAAAAACTTGGAATTTTTTATTTTACTATAGTGTCTACAAAGACAACGAGTGTACCGCATTTAATTAAAATAGCTTCGTTATTTTAAAGATATAACAATTTTCCGGAAGAAAGTGTAAAATCTTAACAAATTTATTTAAGCTATTTACAAATGCTACAAAATTCAAATTTTAAAGAAGATATAATGAAAATAAAAACCATTTACGTGAACACTTGTACAAACAAGAAAATTTACTGAAGATAGATTTGATTTTATGGCATTTAATGACTTCTAATATTATCTTTTCCATAAAGTTAGACTATGCCTGAACGGAACAATTCATAGACACAATTGTTTTCCTTTTTTCTTTTCTTTAACGTTGATCTATTTCCACTACTATGGCCACCCACCGATGCCAGAGAGCAGAGAGCATCTCTGTAAGGAGGGTAGGAATATTTAACGTGCCAAACATCTCATGGTACAGGGGACGGACGGCTTAACGCCCCTGCGAAGGGCGGAACGTGCAGACAGTTAGCGTGCTCAAACCGGAAAGCGGAATACTGTCACTCTTTCCATTGATCTTTAGTATCTGGATCCTAGTGATGGATCCATGTGTCGTCCATAAGGACAAGGTGACCCAAAAAGTTTGAAGAATCTTTTCATAACATTTCCCTCGATAGTGTCAAACAAAGGCTCCACCAATCAGCCTTCAAGATCTTGGTAAACAATTTTGCCGAAAGCTTTCTCATTCCCGAGTCGTGATCAGCAATGTAAAAACACATTCATAGCAAATCTGCAATGTTTATGCTATAGGTTTCAGCCCAATTCGTCGATCTTCTAAGATCATTTCGTAAGTAGAAACAATTTTTTCCTGAGTGGTCCCAGAAACTGGTCTTGTAGACCGGTCCTCATCTTTCTTTTTGAGATTTGTTCGTCCTCTTTTAAATTCCGTAACCCAGTCTTTAATAGTAGCATACAGAGCAACTTGGTCACCTAACTCCTAAAAAATAATTACTTAGTAACTGACCAAAACTCTATTTGTCAAAAAATATCTTTTTCTCATACGTTTTCTAAAATACACAATTTTGTCACTTTTCCACTTTAGAATGTCAAACTTTGACAGCTTATTTAGAAAACATCATAGTTGTTACCATAGCAACTAAATTTCTATTAAACAGATATTTTAATATAACAAAATATATTAATTTATTCATATAAATTAAATTTGGAATAGCAAACAAAATGAAATAAAAAATGGTTGGTAAATCTCAAATAAACATTAACACAAATAACAATCAGATAAACAGAAAAAATTTCAAGAGCAAGAAATCATTAATTTACATACATATGCCAAAACAATAAGGTAAAGATAGTTGCATGTTACTAAAATGTTACTGTTAATTATTTAGGGTATCGCTCAAAAATAAACACAAATGATTAGGTAAATTACTTGACGTTTGTCAATCAATTGCTAGTTTTTCTAGTGAATTAACTGGCCAGTTCTTTGAGTGAGGCTCAAAAAAAAAGGAAGAAAGAAAATCTATTTAATATATTCCTACGTGAAATGTCTATATTAATTATGAAAACTAAGAGATATTAAAGAGAATGTATAGGTTAGGTATCTTACAGACAAAATTTGCTAATTACAATTTAAAAGAAAATAAAAACTGTGTTTAAATTTATAAAAATTGACAAAATCTTAGAGATTAAACAGGAAATATATAGTTTTGCAGACAGCACCCCTCTGACATTGTATAAGCTCAATCTTGATTACGTGATTTTGTAAGTTCAGGTTATTAAAACTTCAGATGTTAGATTTCGGTCAAAAATTCTGCTGATTCAGAGAAAAGATTTGTTTAGACTCACCAGTCTTCCGGTATTAGGTTACCCTGTGAAGATGCTTTCCAGGTGGGATCAATAGTGGGTGCCTGACACAGATTCCAGACTGCAATAAGAGCATAAAAACTGGGGAAAACGACTGGGACTTCTCATCAGAGGTTATTGGGCCGGTGTATGTTTTTGCTCCAATATAACTAGACCATTTGACACATTATGTCGATGTTTTGAGTTCGCTTGATGGAAACTTTGCGAATCGCAATTAAAACGTGAATTTTCCTCAGTAAAATTCACTTCCAATTTACTTAAGGTTCGATAATAACCAGGAATTCTTTCTAATTACGGCAAGAAGTCAACAGCTCGGAACAAAGAACCACGAGTTAACTCGCGGTTTTATGCTGAATACGATGTTTAATCAAACTCGAAAATCACTTGAATTACTCCGAACAATCACTGACAATAATTATTAGGTAGTACAGATAACAGAAAGAACATTACTACCCCGTTTTGAGATAATTTGATAGCCACCGAAACTGACGGTGTTAACTCTATGAACGCTCAGCAGAGAGTCCCTGCTAATGTCTCGAGTTCTGCAAATTGTTAGTCGCTGCACGCAAAAATTCTTACTGTGACGGTTGGTGGCTGTGCGCGAGCTCTTTCTAGCCTCCATTCTTCGAATGAGATAAAACGAGACCTCCAATCGGTGGTGAAATCACGATGCCTCACCTCCCGTGTTCACAGTTGAAGGTTTTTGCCGCCAATTCTCTGCAGCGTTTTCAACGGTCTTTCTTGGGTGAGATCACCGGAAAATTACAGAGAAATAATATTTTAAATGCTTATTTCGTTCCTGGAAATATGTGTTTAGTAATAATGGGAGGTAGTTTCCCATGGCATACATATATCGAATGTTAACGTACAAATTAGAAATGCAGTAAAGGGGTTTACGGTACTTGAAAATTTAGTGACTTTTCATGAAAATAATTAAAACATTAATTTCCCTACAGATATTGGTTTGTCGGCTCTTAATTAAGTCTCTTACGGGTTTATTTTGAATAATTAAAGCAGTAACGAAACGCAATCATACACTTGTTGGATAGTTGCCAGACTGACTAGATATGAAAGTATGCTCGTACAACAATTAGGCGCCTGTTTTGTTTAACATTAGCAGTTGCTAGTTGAGTTAAGTCATGATGGACTGGTACACAGTTGTAATGGGTGACCCGATAAAAAATTCACATCATATGATCTCATTTTTCACAAAAATATGCGTATAGTATACTATTACTAGAACGTACTATGATTTATTTATTTAAAATGTAGTAATAAATACACACTCAGTCATAATGACTTATATATATATATATATATATATATATATATATATATATATATATATATATATATATATATATATATATATATATGTATATATATATATATATATATATACAGGGTGTTACTTAATGATAGGGCGTAATTTCAAGGGCGCATTCCTGAACCAATTTCAAGTAGAAAAGTTCATATAAACATGTGTCCTGAAGAGTCTGGTTTTCCAGATACAGGGTGTCAAAGTTTTAAAAAATAATTGGTTTTTTATTAATATCTTAATGATCATTTTGCCCATTTTGTTGAAATCTGGTGGGGTTAGTCACTATAATAAGACGCTAAGTTGTCACTAACTAAAAGATAATTATAAGTTCCAGTGGCGTCTCGAGGGGCAGTCTCACGAATAATATTGACAAAAAAAATGTACGCTACTGAGTTTTTTTTTAAATTTTAATTTTTTTCAGATTAAGCACCTAGAAATACAACTTTTTTGCCTCTTATTATCTTTTCGTATATTACTTCCTTTTCGAGGAAAAAAATAAAAACCACTTCATTGCATGTCGAAAAATTGTTAAAATAAAATCAAGTTAATTGTGATCGTTCAGAATATTTATTTCTAAGCCATTTTTTAAAATCTAACAAACGAAAAGTAATAACTATTTACAAAAAATGTTGGAAATGACTACCTCCCGCTTCTGTGCAGGCTTGTGCTCTCCTTCTCATCGAGCGACGAACTCTTTCGAAAATTCCATTAGTGTTACGTATGGTTTCACATCCGTCAACAATTCTATTCCTTAGTCGTTCTTCTGTCTCGATTGGTGTAACATAAACGAATGCTTTTAGGTGCCCCCACAAATAAAAATCTAGGCTGTTTAAATCAGGCGATCTAGGTGGCCAGAATTGTGGTCCTCCACGACCTATCCACCGATTTTGGTAAGCTCCATTCAAATACTCACGAACCAATATGCTAAAGTGGGCAGGAGCACCATCATGCATGAACCAATGTTGTTGACGTAAATATAAAGGGACATCTTCAAGAAGCAGTGGCAAATCAGTTTGTAGAAAATGACTGTAAGATTGTCCGTTAAGACGTTGTGGTAAAAAAAAATGGTCCAATCAAATAGTCATCTAGGATACCGATCCAAACGTTGACAGAAAATTGTTCCTGAAACTGTGTCTCTGTAATAGCATGAGGATTTTCTTGGGCCCAGTTATGATTATTTCGAAAATTAATTATTGCATTTCTGGAAAAATGGGCTTCGTCCGTAAACATAATGATGGAATCAAAGTGAGGATTTTCTGAAAGTCTTTGATGATACCATCTACAAAATTGCGTACGCGGTTCAAAATCTCTTGGCAGAAGTGCCTGAACTCTTTGTACGTGATAAGGATACAACAGGGATTCTCTTAAAATTTCCCATACCGTTTTATAGCAAATATTTAATTCCCTACCTATTTTTCGGGTACTAGTTGCAGGATTCTCTTCGACCGCATGTAGGACAGCCTCCTCAACTGCTGGAGTTCGAATTGTACGAGGTCTTCCGTCAGAGGTATTATGTTTAAAACTGCCAGATTCAGTCAGACGACGATGAATGTTTATGAATAATTGTCTACCTGAAAGGACACGATCAGGATACCTTTCTTGATAGAGCCGCCGGGCCTCCGCCGAATTACCATTGGCAAGACCATAAAGGAAATGCATTTGTGTCATCTCCAAATTAGAATAGTTATTTACCATTTTTTAATAGCACAATTAACCTTTTGACCAGAGGGAAAATAATAACAAACTGTCACAGAAAGTCAAAAACATTATGCTCATAATGTCAAAACAACGTTTCCTAGCAACGCTCACAATTAACTTGATTTCATTTTAACAATTATTCGACATGCAATGAAGTCGTTTTCATTTTTTTCCTCGAAAAGGAAGTAATATACGAAAAATATTAAGAGGCAAAAAAGTTTTATTTTTAGGTGCTTAATCTGAAAAAAATTAAAATTAAAAAAATTCAGTAGCGTACATTTTTTTTAGTCAATATTATTCGTGAGACTGCCTCTCGAGACGCCACTGGAATTTATAATTATCTTTTAGTTAGTGCCAACTTAGCGCCTTATTACAGTGAATAACCCTGCCAGATTTCAACAAAATGGGCAAAAGAATCATTAAGATATTAATAAAAAACCAATTTTTTTTTTAAACTTTGACACCCTGTATCTTGAAAACCAGACTCTTCAGGACACATGTTTATATGAACTTTTCTACTTGAATTTTGTTCAGGAACGCGCCCTTGAAATTACGCCCTATCATTAAGTAACACCCTGTATATATATATATATATATATATATATATATATATATATATATATATATATATATATATATATATATATATATATATATATATATATATATATGTATGTATATATATATATATATATACATATATACATATATATATATATATATATATATATATATATATATATATATATATATATATATATATATATATATAAATAAATTGTAACGATCACGTTTCGTTACTACTTTGGTTATTCAAAATAAACCCGTAAAGATACTTAATTAAGAGCCGACAATCTAACATCTCTAAGGCAATTCAAGTTTTTGTTTTCAAGATTGTTTTATGAAAAGTCGCCAATGTTTAACTATCCTGAACACCGTACTGCACTTCTAATTTGTACGTTAAAATTCATTCTATGCTTGCCATGGAGAACTACCTCGCATTATTACCTAACAAATATTTCCGGGAACGAAATAAGCATTGAAAATGTACGTTAGGAATGTTCGATAACAAAATATTGTTTATCTTGGAATTTTCCATAATCGGTGAGGTCACCCAACGACGGTTTGAAAGCGTTGCAAAGAATTGCCGACAAATCCATCGATTGGAGGTCTCGTTTTATCTCATTCGAAGAATGGAGGCTAGAAAGAGCTCGCGCACAGCCAGTAACGGTCACAGTAAGAATTTTTGCGTGCAGAGACCTAGCAGTTGCCGAATTCGACACATTATCGGGGACTCTCTGCTGAGCCTACATAGAGTGAACACCGTCAGTTTTCGGTGGCTATTAAATTATCTTAAAACGGGGTTGTAATGTTCTTTCTGTTATCTGTACCACCTAGTAATTATTGTCAGTGATTGTTCGGAGTAATTTAAGTGATTTTCGAGTTTAAATAAACATAGTATTCAGCCTAAAAACGGGAGTTAAGTTGTGTTTCTTTGTTCCGAGCTGTTGACTTATTGCCGTAATCAGAAAGAATTCCTGGTTATTGTCGAACCTTAAGTCAATTTTTAGTGAATTTTACTTAAGCAAATTCACGTTTTAAATGCGATTCGCAAAATTTCCATCAAGCGAATTCAAAACTTTGACATAGGTGTTAAATGGTTTTGTAATATTGGAGCAGTAACATCCACCGGCCCAATAATCTCTGATTGCAAGTCCCAGTTATTTTGCCCAGTTTTTCCGCTCTTATTAGCGTCTGGAATCTGTGTCAGGCACTGATGATTGACCCCACCTGGAAAGCATCTTCACAGGGTCATCAGGTAACTCAGTATCGGAACACTGGTAAGTCTAAACAAATCTTTTCTCTGAATCAGCAGAATTTTCATGCCGAAATCTAACATCTGAAGTTTTAATAACCTGAACTTTCAAAATCACGTAATCAAGTTTGAGCTAAACAATGTCAGGGAGGTGCTGTCAGCATAACTATATTTTTCCTGTTTAATCTCTAAGATTTTGTCAATTTTTCTAAATTGAAACACACAGGTTTTATTTTTTATTGTAATTAGCAAATTTTGTCTGTAAAATATCTAACCTATACATTCTCTTTAACATCTCTTATTTTTCATAATTAATGTAGAAATTTCACGTATGATTATATATTCTTTTTTTGGAGCCTCACTCAAAGAACTGGCCAGTTAATTCACTAGAAAACCTAGCAATTGATTGACAAACGTCAAGTAATTTACCTAATCATTTGTCTTTAGTTTTGAGCGATACGTTAGTAATATACAACTATCTTTATCCTATTGTTTTGGTACTTGTATGTAAATTAATAATTTCTTGCTCCTGGGATTCTTGCTATTTATCTGATGGTTATTTGTGTGAAATTAATGTTTATCTGAGATTTACCAACCATTTTTATTTCATTTTGTTTGCTATTCCAAATTTAATTTATATATTTGTTATATTAAAATATCTGTTTAATTGAAGAGAAATTCCTCACTAACTTATAGATAGCTACTTTAGGGTAGGGTGTTATAGGCAATTGTGACCTCACCATTGAGCAGATCTATATCCACCTGAGGTCAATCACAATATACCACGGTTCTTGTGCTCTAAAGCTTTTAGTGAATTTTTATTAAAAAAATTCACTAATAGAGAGGTATCGATGGTGAGACTTTGCAAAAATTCTTTCAAATGAGCGCGAATTAGGACCCCTAGAACCCATATCCGGGGTCAGTTTGAATTTTTATATGCTTATATATATATATATATATATATATATATATATATATATATATATATATATATATATTTATATATATATATATATATATATATATATATATATATATATATATATATGTATCCGTCTGATAACTCAAAAAATAATTAACCGATTTAGATGAAACTCGGCAAGTGCCTTTCTTTTATTAATGGCTTGGATGAGTTCGTTGGCCAGGAAAATCGGACGGGGTTTTCCGGGAAAATTTTGAGTTTTCTTTCAAAAAAAAATTTTTTTTCCGAAAATTTCGATAAAATTTGGTCTACATATTGCTTTGGGAAATACCTAACTATGTGCCAAAATTCAGCTTTCTAGGGTTACAGAAAATTGAGCTATTCAAATTTGAAACATGTTTAAATCATAAGCATGTGGTTGCTGTTGGTTAGTCAATGCTTTTCTTATTGACTCATGAGATTCATTTGTAAGTTTCCGAGAAATGTCAATAATACTGAATTCACTGATTGTTAATCATTGGAAGCATTTACGATTATATATAACCCTATTGTAATGTATTATCATTTATAACCTTTGTAGTATAATTATTTTTGCCTTACAACTCGCAGCGTTTTTAGTCAATTGTTGTTATTAATAGTGAATAGTTTCCCGAATACACAAACCTTCCATTGACTTCTGCTTCTGCCGCTGTTACAGTCCTTTTATTTAGAGCTAGAGTTGTAACCATTGACTATCTATCTACGAATAGACTGGGCACACAGCCGAATTGTTTGAAGCCAACATTCAAGGGACTCTATGTTTACATCGGTCCTCTGCTCTGATTGGGTGGTGGCTAACGCGTTGCCGCTATGTAATAATTCATCCTTAAATCGCCGAATATGATGACAAGGAAGTCATTGAGGATGACAAATTTATTACTTTTCTGTCACTTAAGACATTACACTTTCATTAGGGCTTATTTATGAATGTAAAGATGTACTAACATATATTTTCCTTGGTTTCTCCCTTCTTTATGTAAATATAACCAGAAAACTCAGCCCATTATTTTAAATCGTTTTCCTGCTGCATGTGAAGTATCTAGATTTTTATTAATCCTCCGTTGTGGCTTGTATTTGTCTGTGAATAGTATGCAAGTATACTGAGAGTTTATTTTTATGTGTTACCTTGATTGGCAATAAAGATTTTGAGTTTTGTTTTGGCAAAATGGTGAAAAGGTGTATTGTTTGTAGAAGATTACCTGGGGATGTGGCAACGGTGTCTCTGCATACGTAAGTACCTTGCTGTTTGCTATTTTCAGCGGCGGCACGTCAGTTTGGCACTATTTTTAGGTTTCCATCTATTAAAGAAATGAGAGAAAAATGGTGCGCAGCCTTAAGTATAAAAACGGATACGCTGCCGAAATATTCTTATTTATGTTCGCAGCACTTTAATGAAGACTCTTTTAGTGAATTTTTATTTAAAAAAATTCACTAATAGAGAGGTATCGATGGTGAGACTTTGCAAAAATTCTTTCAAATGAGCGCGAATTAGGACCCCTAGAACCCATATCCGGGGTCAGTTTGAATTTTTATATGCTTATATATATATATATATATATATATATATATATATATATATATATATATATATATATATATATATATATATATATATATATATATATATGTGTGTGTGTGTGTGTATATGTATCCCTCTGATAACTCAAAAAATAATTAACCGATTTAGATGAAACTCGGCAAGTGCCTTTCTTTTATTAATGGCTTGGATGAGTTCGTTGGCCAGGAAAATCGGACGGGGTTTTCCGGGAAAATTTTGAGTTTTCTTTCAAAAAAAATTTTTTTTCCGAAAATTTCGATAAAATTTGGTCTACATATTGCTTTGGGAAATACCTAACTATGTGCCAAAATTCAGCTTTCTAGGGTTACAGAAAATTGAGCTATTCAAATTTGAAACATGTTTAAATCATAAGTATGTGGTTGCTGTTGGTTCATTCATCAAACTTCTGCTTCTGCCGCTGTTACAGTCCTTTTATTTAGATCTAGAGTTGTAACCATCATACAAACAGTGTTTTTTAACCACGTGGCTGGGCGACTGACCGAATTCATTCCCAGTTGCTGTTGATTTACTCATATTCTCTTAATATGTTTGGAGATGTGGTGTCTACTTCATTCCAAGTCACTATTAACCGACTATTTATGAAATCAAATAAGTAAATTAAATCGATTGTCATAAAATATGTAGTGTATTAAGACAAGGGAAAAAGAAATAAAACATATATAACTGTGCACATTTTGATTATATTTTAGGGTGCTTGAGAGAGGTATTGTCACAGCATAATATCTTATTAAAGTTCATTTGTAAATGGGTTTAATTTTTATATGTTTATATATATATATATATATATATATATATATATATATATATATATATATATATATATATATATATATATATATATATATATATATGATAACTCAAAAAATAATTAACCGATTTCGATGAAACTTGGCAAGTGCCTGTCTTTTATTAATGGCTTGGATGAGTTAGTTATCCAGAAAAATCAGACGGGGTTTTCCGGAAAAATTTTGAGTTTTCTTTCGAAAAAATTTTTTTTCTCCGAAAGTAACAAAGCTGTTTCAATGAAATTTACTATATATGTTGCCTCAACCTTACTACGTACCAAAATTCAACTTTCTAAGTTTAGAGAAAATTGAGTTACTCAAATTTTAAATTTTCTTTCGAAAAAAATTTTTTTCTCCGAAAATTACAAAGTTATTTTAATGAAATTTTGTGGATATCTTGCCTTAGGAAAAACCTTACTACGTATTGAAATTAAACTCTCTAAGTTTATAGAAAATTGAGTTATTTAAATTTGAAGCATTTAATAAAAATTCACTACCATAACGCACTTGCTGCGTCCCGAGTTTTTTTCTTTGAAGGAGGTAACAAAATATATTAAGACACTACCGATTATACGAGCATATTTGAGTTTTTTCAATAAGCGCTCTAATTCCAACTGTGCGATTAAAATATGGGGGCGTGACAAACATGTGTACCAAAAAAAAAAAAAATAGAATAATAGTACCAGTGCCCACACGCTGATTTGAATTGAATGCACAATATTTAATTAATGTCAATCTACAATTAATACTCAGACCCACACGTCAACACCAACATTATTATTGCTTGGGACATTTGTTACCTCATTAAAAGTATTTACATTGTTAAACATATACTTTACCAGATAAAATATGTTAATATCCATGATGTACAATTGTGATGTTGATAACCGGCAATCATCTGTGCATTTACCAGCTTTGTGCATTTACCTATCTCTTACTATTTTTATTTTAATCGAGTTTTAATAATCGTTCAGCGTTTTTATAAATAAATATAGACAGCGTTATCAATACATTATTCAAATAAATCATTATTCAAGGTGCTCATTTGCATACGTATTATACGCAGTGTGTGTACTTAATATTTCTCTCTCTGGCGAGTTGAAAAAAGTTTTAAATAAGAGTTTCAGGAAATAACTAAAGCTATAAGTACAAACATCTCTTTAGTATGCAAGGCGCACCATTTTTCCGGAATAATAACACCTTTTTTTTAATTCTCTAATGAGAACATCTGTGTGTGTGTCTATATATATATATATATATATATATATATATATATATATATATATATATATATATATATATATATATATATATACCTATATATAGTGTGTCCACGGATTGATTGAGTGTGGGTAAGGTATAAGTAACAAAAAAATTTCTAATTAGATTATGATATTCTGGGAATCGCTCCTGCTTTGTCTTAAACTGATATATTGAAAAAATGAACAAAATCAATAAATATACAGGGTGGTTTATAACTGATGTAATGAAATGTATTAAGAGTAAACTACCTTCGTTTATGAAGATACCGCAAAAAGTTATTAACAAAAACTGTTTAGAATTAAAATTTATGACAGACTTTCAATTTTCAAACAGATCAGCCTACTATGATTTTGTTTTAGCTGCGACTTTATTTAAATGACGTTCGACGGCTTCTGTGATTAGGTGTACTTTAAAAAATACTTAAAAGTGTATTAAAAAGTCTTTACCATAATTAAACTTGGGGTAGGTTTGCTTTCATCTCAACCAATAAAAAAAGTAAAGTAAATGCACAATTGGACATTCGAAGCAATAATTGGCGAGTTGCATTGCATGGCTACTTGAGCTCTGCCTTGTTCGTTTCCCGGGATACTACTTATTTGGAAAATTGAAACGTCAATTTTATTTGTCACGAACGGCAAGCTTCTGTATTTAAAAATGTTAACAACAGAACAAAAAGTGTTTATTGTGCAGTGCTATGGTTTGGACGAAGAACATACTTATCAGGGAGTGATAAGAAAATTCCTTGAACGCTGGCTGGTGTAAAAAAAGTTGTTACAAAACGTATGCGTACTGGGAGTGTTTTAAATGTTAAGATGACAAAATCAGACCTAAATGAAGAAGACAATACTGCAGCTGCATTAGCTATGGATTCTGTTAGGCGTTTTCCGAAATTATCATTAAGAAGAAGGGCATTAGAAATTGGCAATATTAGCAAATCGCATTTGCAACAAATTTATCGTACCAACAAGTGAACCCTTTTAAAGCAAAACTTATACACACTTTGGAAGAAAATGACGAGTCAAAACGATTAGATTTTTGTTTATGGTACGACGGTCAATATCTACAAAATCACAATTATGACACAAGTATTATTTTTTCGCACGAATCCACTTTCACCACTAATGGGGTGGTAAATTCCCAAAATGCACGGCGTTGGTCTATGGATAATCCAAATTATAGAGTTAATTGCAGAAGACAATGTCATAAAAAAGTAAATGTGTAGTGTGCTGTTTCTTACACTGGGATAATTGGGCCATATTTTTTTGAGCGGAATATGAACCAGTACAGTTATCTGGAAATGCTGGAAAATATTCTTCAAGACCATGTGCATAACATGTCACAAGAAGATAGACAAACAGCATACTTTCAACATGACGGCCACCCAGCACATGCAACAGGAATCGTTCGAGAATGGTTAGATCGCGAATTTCCTGCGCGGTGGATTGGTCGATATGGGCCAATACCTTGGCCTCCCAGAAGTCCCGATCTTAGATTACTGGACTTTTGTTTATGGAGCTATCTCAGAAAGTCTACGCGGCTCCGTTAAACAACGATCTTGATTTGTTGAAACAGGTTGAGAGAGGCAATTGACGGTATTCCAATTCAACATATTCAAAATGCCTACAACTGCTTAAAAGCTGTCTATTTGAGGCCATATCCCCATTAAACCCCGCCTACATCGCATAGCATTCGCCCCCAGGTCACGTAACTTCCTTGGGGGGGTATGAACTAGAAGTTTTTCTTGTGGTTTATGCAACGAGGGTGGTTGTATGCACACGAGGGGGAAGGAAAGTACCTACCACGAAGCAGACCCCCCCCTCGCTTAGACTTCCGGTAGGATTGGAGGTTGGGGGTGGCTGCTTCGTGGTGGGGATTTTCCATCCCCATTCGCGTGCATACAACCACCCTCGTTGCATAAACCACAAGAAAAATTTCTTGTTCATACCCGCCAAGGAAGTTACGGCAGATGGGGGAATAGGGGTGCTGTGCAGGGTAGGCAGGTTTTAAGGGCGATATGGCTTCAAAATGTGAAAAAGACAACTTTCAAGCCCGTTTTATTCGCATTTTCTGCTCATATTTCCTTTTTACTATCTACCCCGCCCAGCACCCCTAATCACTCCTGGTCCCGTAACTTCCTTGGAGGGTGTGAACAAGAATTTTTTCTTGTGGTTTGTGCATTGGGGGGGGGGTAGGTAGGCAAGTTTCTGAAAACAGTTTTTTGAAAAGCGGTCGGGAGCTAATCTGCAAATTTACCGAAAATTCGCTACCAAAACGCACTTACTGCGTTCAGATTGTTTTCTTATAAACGCATAATATTTCGATAAAAAATGCAAAAATGCATTAACGAATTTGTTCTACGAAAATTAGCTAAAAAAAATTATAGACCGTTAAACCATAAACTTCACTAAACCTACAAATAAATATCCAAAAAGCCATCAACTTAACTAAACTGATAGCCAAAACATCAAAGAAAGGGTCTATTTGAAATGAATATTTTGTAAATATTTCAGTAAAATGAAGGGCAATGACGGTTGAATATGAAACTTAAGGGTTTGCAGAACACTCTTCTTGCAACATTTTCTTTTCACAATCGGTATTTGTTTCACGTTCTTTGCCTAAACATTGCCAATTTTGACGTTCAAAATTGCGAGTTTGACGTTTTGAGGAAAACTCCAAAATTTGTTTCTTTAACCGCTCATAACTTTTTTGTCTCTAAAGCTAGAGCTAAATTTTGGTACAGAGTTCACTCTTTATAAGACAAACACGCGTACCAAATTTGGTTGCCCTTACTTTGTTATTTACGGAGATATGAATTTTTTAAGAAAGAAAACACAAAATTTTCCGGGAAAACCAGGTCCGATTTTCCGGGCTAACGAACTTATCTAAGCCACTTGCAAAAGCAATGTACCCACCAAATTTGATTAAGATCGGTCCATTATTTTTTGAGATATCGGTCGGATATATATATATATATATATATATATATATATATATATATATATATATATATATATATATATATATATATATATATATATCATTTCACTTAGGTAACAGTCTCATGACATACATGTTTTTTCATTCCGTGACGTAAATATCACATTAATAATGATGAGTGTTTTTTAAGATAACATATTGTATTTATTGCATGCAAATAGCAAATTTGCTATATAGATTAGTCGAGGAAATACTCTGCAAATGGTATCAATAATTATTAACAGCCCATATATTAGAATAACAAAAATAAACCCTTAGTACGTTTGTGTATGTTGCGACATTTTATTCTTTATGTAATATCCAAGTGATAAAATCATTTTGTAAATATTGTGTTAGATCAGTTACACTGATATGAGTTTGGTTTGTAGACGTGTAAAAAATAGATTGTATGTGTGTGTGTGTGTGTGTGTGTGTGTGTGTGTGTGTGTGTGTGTGTGTGTGTGTGTGTGTGTGTGTGTGTGTGTGTGTGTGTGTGTGTGTGTGTGTGTGTGTGTGTGTGTGTGTGTGTGTGTGTGTGTGTGTGTGTGTGTGTGTGTGTGTGTGTGTGTGTGTGTGTGTGTGTGTGTGTGTGTGTGTGTGTGTGTGTGTGTGTGTGTGTGTGTGTGTGTGTGTGTGTGTGTGTGTGTGTGTGTGTGTGTGTGTGTGTGTGTGTGTGTGTGTGTGTCGTTATATTTCATTGGCTGCGGTATGACCATTCGACATTTTGATAAAAATAGATTATAAACGTTAGTTTTGCACCTGTCATCGTGAAATCAGTTATGCACAGAAGGCAAAAGTCATGTTCTACGATACCAAGAAAGTTAAACATCGGCAGAACATTGCAGAAATTATCCCAGTGCTAAAGCAACGATGGTCGTGAAAATATGAAAACTTCAGTAATTTATATCATTGTCTGCATTGTTTGTAGCCAGTTTCTTCAAGCAGTTTTTGCAGTACCCGGTCAGGTTAGACTCGATTTTGAAATATTTCAGTCTTTAGTATCGCGTGACTGTCTCAGAGGATGTAAATGTCTCCATTGCTGAGGCTTCTTTGTATGCACTCCTGTATACAGATAGTTATAGCAAGTATTTCTGCTGCCAAGATGGTGGAAGTTTTTCCTAGGGACTTAGCGAGTCTCAAGTTACGTCCTCTTATTCCCAGTCCTGGTCCCTCCATTTATTTGTTCAGAGCCGTCTCTATACCATACGGATGAGTTGTTTGTCAGCCTTTCACTGTCACTGTCCCATGCCTGGCGGTCACCTAAACCACGTCAAAAAGCATTATGAAATCCAGTTTACCTAGCATTTGATCTGTTGGTTTGGCAAGTGACTCCAATGGAATAATTTCCAGGATTTTCAAGTGGTCAACCAAGTTTCCTGGTTTGAATTTGTTTGCTTGAAATAGTCTCGAGGCACTTAGTGCTACGTCCCTCTTCACACTATCTGCAGTGGAGTCAGATTCATCATTGCCTCTATTGCAGCTGTACGGCCTGATTCGATAGCTGAAATTATTTTGTCAGATCAGCCTCTGCGACTTTTGCAGTTTTCTTTGTGCTGAGGCTTGTCACCATACCATAGAAGAGTGGTTCTCAAAGTTTTGTACTGAGCGCTCCCCTGTTTTAACTCAAGCAACCCCCCTCCACCCACACCCCCCACACACACTCCGTTGGAATTCAAATTACACTAGGCAACATTGCCTAGTTTAGTGCGTCGGAGATACTGTCGGAAAGTTTGCACCGAAGATGCTGTCGGAAAGTTTACGCCAGGCAACTCTGTTACGATTTTTTTAGGAAAAACTGACATTGTTCAAAAAACACAAGTCAAATTTCCATAAACTCCTGGCAGTAAATAAGAAAGCTTTCTTGGCATCGCACAAAGTGGCTTATAAAGTAGCTAAATGTAAAACAAACCCTACACTGTTGCAGAGCAACTTATTTTACCCGTTTGCAAGGACATTGTAGAAACAATGCTTGGTGAAAACTTTGCTAAACAACTCGACAATATGTCTGTGTCTATGTCAGATGATACAATCTGTCGACGAATAAACGATATATCAGTTGATATTCAGTAACAGATTGAATCTGAGCTTACTGGAAAATAATCTGCTATACAACTTGACGAAGCAACTGACTCCAGTAATGATTCCCATTTGATTTGCTGCATCCGATTTTGGCAAGGTTCTAAAATATGTAAAGATTTATTGTTTGGTAAACTAATAGATTACAAATGATGATATTACTAAGGCGAATTTGCATTGGAAAAATTGTGTTGCAGTTTGCACCGATGGAGCCCTTGTCTAATAAATACAACAGTTTACAAGCGATGGGAATCTTCAGAAATTACCTAGACGCACTGCAAGATTCATTAAGAAGCCTTAGCATCTAGATCGCTAAGTCCTGGACTAAATATCGTTTTGGCAATAGTTATTGAAATAGTTACCTTTATAAAAACCAGACCTCTGAAATCAAGTATGTTCTCTCTTCTATGTGAAGATATGGGAGCTGGCTTAAATCTTTGCTATTTTCTTACTCATCCAGATGGTTGTCACGCGGAAGTAGTGGTATTTTTTGAGCGAGGAGGGTCACAAACATTCAGCAGAATTCTACGACAAATTATTCTTATTAAAGCTTTCTCATTTACTAGATATTTTTGAAAAAACTTAATACACTTAACCTTCAACTCCAGAAAAAAGATGTAAATATATTTGATTTGGGTGAAAAGATTGACTCTTTTTGTATAAAAATGCAGTTATGGAATAACAAATTAAAAGAAAACTGTTTTGAAATGTTTTCCACGTTTTGTTAATTTATGCAAGATTTCCCATTGGAAAAGAATCACAAAGCTGTGATGCTAATAACGCTGGGAGGTCAGGTCAGGTCAGGTCAGGTTACTTAAATCCATTTAACAATACACCTGTCGAGCTATCACCACAAGAAGAAGAACAACTGATAGATCTTTCAACAAGCACCTCCCAAATATCAAATTTTGTTAACAAATCTTTAACAAATTTCTGGACTGAACTCCCGAACGACCACTCCATTATAAAAGCCAAAGCGTTTAGGATTATGCTGCCTTTTCCAACGTATTTTCTTTGTGAAACTGGACCTTCTGCACTTGCTGCCTTGAAATCTAAATACAGAACTAAACTCCAAGTAAAAAATGAACTCAGAGTGGCCATCTCTAACATAGAACCAAATTTAGAGAGGTTGTGAGCCATGAAATAATCTCATGTTAGACATTAGTTCTTATAATAAGTTTCTCTGTCTGTGAAATAAAATTTCAATAAACATTTTTCTTCAATCTACAACGCGCCCCACTAACTATATTACCCCCCTACCGAGTGCGCGCCTTACAGTTTGAGAATCGCTGCCTATTCTATGGCTATGCATATGTGACCATGGGTTTAACCATACTTTAGTATATCCAATATACGATGGCGGGTCAATAAGTCAGTGACTTTTGAGTTTCCCGCCTCTTCACAGGAAGGGCAACACCGCTCCTGTCAACAAGCATCTATCACTTGACTCCTGTCAAATTTTGAACAAGCTGCGTCATTTAGTTTGTGTTAGATAGCCATTGAAAGCAGACAACCTCTTGAGTTATAACGAAAATGAAAAAAGAGATTTGACTCCAATGATGAAATCATCTCACAAACAAATATCTAATTTGAAGACCTCGACCATTCTTATTTTTGGAAGGGATTAAAAAATTGTAGAAACATTGGACGAAGTGTATAGAGCTCAAAGGAGACCATGTTGAGACATAAAATGAATTTTTGTCAAAAAACCTGTGTTTGATTCAAAAAGTCACGGACTTACTTGTACTATCCTGGGATTCAGCCTACATGTCTTTCCTACGAGTCTACGGAAAGTCCAGATGGCCAGTGTGGCTGCTCTAGAAAGAGCTTTTTCAAGTGGGTCTAAGAAGATCCCTAAATATTTAACTTCATTGGAAAACTGTATCTGGGTTTCATTCATAGTGGTAGCTCTTAAATTGAGTTTCCTTCTGTTCGTGAATGAGATAAAAACTGGCTTATAAGAGTTGACATTAATCCTACATCCCCCCTGTCTCGTACCTGTTCCTTCCAATATTTTGGGCTGTTTGCATTAGATTAGATATTACAGCATCATGCTCGGACTTAGTGTTCGTTGTATTCGCTATTTTAATCATAATTAACGACAATTATGCTACCATAAATTAAAGGGTTCTGCATTAACTTTAGTGATGAGTTTCGTGCTGATCCATCTACCGAGAAATAATGCTCCATTGTGAGATGTGCGACAGGGTCTCCATGTCGGTGCGCAACTAGGGAACTACGTAGTATGTTTCACGTCAGCTCCAAGGAACACAAAATGTTATAAAATAGAGACTATGTACAACCAACTAACAATTTTGTAAATTGTCAGCCCTGGTCCATTTCTTCCCTAATATAGGGACAATGTATCTAAGGATAGATGTATTTTCACTATAATTAGAATTGCAGACCGGTTTCGCTCTAATCAGGGCTCGTCAGTACGGTATACTAATTACAGGGAGAACACACCTACAAAGTAAAACGGTTATGGTAGCCAGCCTCCTAGAACATTGTGAGATGTACGACAGGGTCCCCATCTCGCTGAGGAACCAGGTAGTACATGTCACAGTGTTCTAGAAGGCTGGCCACCATAACCGTTTTACTTTCTTTATAGGTGTGTTCTCGCTATAAATAGTATACCGTACTGACGAGCTCTGATCAGAGCGAAACCGGTTTGCGGTTCTAATTATGACGAGAATTCATCTAGCGTTACATACATTGTCCCTATATTAGGGAAGAAATGGGTCAGGGCTAACAATTTACAAAATGGTTGCTTGGTTGTACACAGTCTCTATTTTACAACATTTTGTGTTATTTGGAGCTGTCGTGATAACATTCGTAACTAGATGGCAACCCTGTCGTACATCTCACAATGTTCTAGGAGACTCGCTACCATAGCCGTTTTACTTTATAGGTGTGTTCTCGCTGTAATTAGTATACCGTACTGACGAGGTCTAATTAGAGCGAGACTGGTCTGCGGTTCTAATTATGGTGGGAATACATTTAGCCTTAATGATCTATTTAGTATTGTAAACGTTTATCTAACCCAAGAATTTCATTAATACTTTATTTAATCTAATTTCCTAGAATGATGCTCTTGTTTAAAATAAATGTTGGTACAAACGTTCAGACGTTTACTAAAAATATTGAAGGCTGTGACTAAATTTTTATGAAAGTAGGCCGGCAATCCCAGATTTACCTTACTTTAATATACCGACTTTGGTTTATGGTATCTTAAGGAATGACATCGCAGGCTTCTTGAATTCGGCAACGGAGGTCAGCTAGGGTATTTGGTGGTTGAGGTAAATTACCCAGTCGATTGTCAATCATATCCCACACATGTTCGATTGGTGACAAGTCTAGAGACTGAGAAGGCCATATAAGCAAAGTCACGTTATTTTCTTGTAAGAACCTTGTAGTAACCCTTGCTGTATGAGGACGTGCGTTGCCTTGTTGGAAAGGAGATTGAATTAACCCTCGTTGGTATGACAGTGCAACAGGCTGCAGTACGTTTCGTATGTAATCATTTTCATTCAAACGTCTGTCAATAAAAACTAGAGGTGACCTACTACCGTATGTTATCGCACCTCATACTATCACCTCCCGTGTAAGGGCCGTATGCCGTTCCACAGCAAATTCTAAATTTTTGCGTTCTCCGCGTAATAGTCTCTTCTGCGGCCATCGTGGACCCAAAGACAGAATCGGGACTCATCTGAGAACACAACACAATTCAATTTACCATCCCAATTTGATCTGCCGTTACACCACTCGAGCCGAGGAACACTATGTCGAGGTGTTAGTGAGACATAACAATGGTCGATACGAATAAACCCCAAAAGCGCGTATTCTGTGATATATCGTTGCCAACTCCCAACCAAGTATTTTCAAGCGACCGTGTTGTGAAAACTCTGTCTTGCACAGTCGCAATCATAAAATGACGATCTTCCCGTGTTAAAGTTGCTCCAGGTCGTCCGGATCCATACGACGGTTATACTCATACTCATTTATTAGTGGTCAAAATTATACATTATGTCTTACAAAGAAGCTGTGCTTGTGCTTGTATCAACATAATTTTGTAAAAATCCTCAAATAATCAAACTGTCAAAACAATTGTAGTTAATGTCACTTTCTGAATTTTGATCAATCTTGCTTTTTCTTCTCTTTCTTCTTCCACAAACATTTCTATAGCAATTACAAAGATTTATTTTCACTCTCGCCTCACTATTTCTCTTCATTTCAACCAAACCTTCTTAAAAAACATAATTCTTTAGCACAGAAATTTGGACCAACACTGTAATACTGTTGACACACTGCGCGCTATGCGGTCGGAAATTTGTCTGATTGAAAAACTAGCTTCCCGCATACCAACAATTACAATCATTTAAGTGGAATCAAAATCCGCTTTGTTACGGTGAGCTTTTTACTTCCGTACCATTTTTCCTGAATCTATAAATCATCTAGGAAAACTTTATTAATCATTACATCTTTTTAACAATGAATAGCTTATAATTATCTAATTGAGAAATCTACGAAGTTTCGCTTTTATTCATCACCGCAGAACACCTCTAGCCTTTCATCTCTGTCGGATTGAATTATTGATAATTTAAACTTGAAGCTGGGATTAATTCATGCTACTGTCGTCGTCTTTTGAATAATGAAGGTAGGGTCTGAAAGCTTACTAATAGTCTTTTCGTTTGAAAGTGGCACAACTTAAATGATTGTAATTGTTCCGTAAACGGCGTCTAGGCATAATATCCAAATCTTCCAAAGCACACATTTATAAAAAGTTCCTCAAAATCTTTTATAACCACAATGACTAGGTTAAAAAATAATCATGCTAGATGCCCTGCACATCTCCATAAAATAGGGGTGCTAGACACAGCGATTAATGACTTAATGACTTAATAACTTGTGCACCAATCGCTACGAAATATTGCTTCAAACTGAAGGAATCGCAAATTTAAAGAGATAATTTTTTGATAAAACAAGATTAAACACATTTTTAGTAGATATTGTTATCATTTCTTGTCAGAGACAAAACAAAGTAATATAGAAAATTTCATTGGAATTGGTCGATTCTTACTGGGTGTTCGGATTTTTTGGAACCTCGGTATATATTAAGAGGGAGAAAGCGAAATTTCCTTAGACGCAAGAACTTGGGGATGATATTTGGGGGACACATTTTTTGGCAAAATGAAAATATAAACGTTGGGCCATGAGAAAAGCTTCTGCAATACCTGGTACAATTGATAAAATGTGGAAGCTACAATGAAATAATACGGAATACTGAAGAAAGTCATGGTCTCAACGACAAGACAACATCACCTTCAGACTAATGATGAAGCTGATGACCTATATACTAATTAAATAACAATCGTGTTATCTCGCTTCCAATATCTATCTGCCTGTTTCCTTACATAAATATTCATATGTGTAAGTTCATTTTCATGTAAACTTATAATTATCCAACCGTATCATTTTTAGCGTATTTTCATTAAGAAAAATTCGCTAATAGAGAGGTCACGATGAAAAACGTTTAAAAAATTTCTTCAGATAAGCGCAAATTTGGGTCCCTAGAACCCAAAACCAAGGTCTCTTAAAAATTTTATATGTTTTTTATTAGTAGGGTAAGAAGAATATATATATATATATATATATATATATATATATATATATATATATATATATATATATATATTGTATCTGAGCGATAACTCAAAAAATACTCAATTGATTTGAACGAAACTTGGCACATATCTACCGCGAACGAGTTCGAATATCAACTATAACGGACATTTCCCCCACCCAAAAATATACAACATTATTTTTGGAAACGCTATATTTTTGCAAGTATCACCGTAACTGGAATGTGGCTTTACATGTGGTTATAAATGGTGGAAATAAACCTACGTTGTGAATTTTAAGTAATTTGGTACACAATATTTAGAGTTTTGCCAAATTAAAAATAAAATCTGAAAGACATGCGTTGAAAAGACCTAGTGGTTAAAGTCAAATGCGTGACAGACAGAGTAGTTAGCTGCCACGCGTAGATTGATTAAACAGGTATAAACCATACATCAACAGTAACGACAAAAAAAAAATAACAGGCACAAAACATACTACCCAAACCAACAATCGTGAAATCTCGGCCACAAATATCGCAAATGACAGACCGCATGAAATTAAAAATTTGCCAAGTGATTGTTATTTAACTGGGGGATTCAATCAATTTTTAAAATACACTACATTTGTAGCTTGATGAATGGCCCCCAAATACAGTTTTAGCACAGCATAGATATATTATGCTGCGACTTTAGACTGAAAGTGTAGCATAATATAGTAGAAATGTAAACAAAATAAAGTCAAGTCTCTATAAAAATGATTCTCTCTCTCTCTCTCTCTCTCTGTGTGTGTGTGTGTGTGTGTGTGTGTGTGTGTGTGTGTGTGTGTGTGTGTGTGTGTGTGTGTGTGTGTGTGTGTGTGTGTGTGTGTGTGTGTGTGTGTGTGTGTTCAAATGCAAGGATGGCAACGGAATGATCCTCCACTAGCCACAGACTTTTATAAATTACACGGTGTGGATTTTAAGTTTTATATATGATACGGTATAGGCAAGTGGGAAATCGATTTGCTATGTTTAAATATATCACTTAGATACGGTGCTTATATTATGTGTAAGGTGTTATAGAATAGATTTATAAATATTTACCGAGCTGTAAAAGAGTATGATATACAATACTTATAAAACAGTTTTGTAAGGAGCCATAATAAAACTAAAAATCATTTACCAGTTATAGAGCCCTAATAGAGTTACTATAAAACATATTTTATTAGAATTTCTTTACAGTTTACTTTCCAGCATGCTGCAATACCTATACGAGCGATATATTTTTTAACTGTTTTTGTTAGAACTATTTTATCCTAAAATAGTTATCTAATATTATGGAAGTAATATAAGTACTAAAATATGATTGCATAAGCAATGTTAGTAAGGTGTGCAAATTGGGCAAAAAAAAGTATCCTTTTGGCTACCAGCAAGATGGATTTCAACTGCGAAGAAAAATTGTTTGTGCAAAATATGCCAGATATACGACAAAATTTTGAAGGGCCGTCAAAATAATGAACATTTCTTTAATTTGTAAAAATCAATTCGAAATTAAATTATTAGTTTTTTTTCATTTTATTTGCCTAAACTCATTCTTTTACACATTTCATATGTTTTATATTCAAAATATATTAAGAAAATTGTCAGATCTTAAATATTTCTACATTTATTAATTGATTTGTATTTTTCGTTCAAAATGGCTACCAAACAAGTACAGGAATTGCCTAAAAACATGGCGTCCGCTTTATAACTCACTTTTATCACGACTGCAGCCATTACAGAACTGTTCTATCTATCTACTATAAAACAGACAATATATTAAAACCTATAATATGAACAGCGACGTATTTAAAAAAAACAAAGTAGGCTTGGCAATGATTTTATTGAACATTTTAAAGTTCGGCTTTTACAGCAAAAGTAGACTAGCCACACCGATAATTTCCAAGTTAAAATGGTACACATATTCAAAACCACCGACCCGTAAAATTTTTAAATGTATGCTTTTCATTATTATTATTATATTTTTTCTCCGAATTATCACAAGGGATCAAAAAGGTTTTAGGATTTTAGGATTTTGATATTTTTATTTTATTATAATATTCTGCAGTTAATGACAAAGCCAACTTTTTCACTTTAATTAATTTTAAATCAGAAAATAATTTCGGATATTACTGCGCACATGCAATCATCATTTACAGTTTCTTTAATGTTTTGTAATTTTTTGGTTATTTTGGAAACTAACTACCAAGTTATTCGTTTTTATAGGTGCAATAGTATCTAGCATAGCTTTAAAAAGGAGCGATTAGGTATAGAAATAGATAGTCTCTGACAAGAATTTTACTACCATTCTTACATTTGTGCTGTTGCGTCTGATTTCCAGTAAGCGGTTGAAGTAACTTTGACTATTGTACAGAATTTGCAATATACACATATAGTTTAACAGGGTTCCCACTAAAACAGCATATCAATTTCCCTGACTTTTCCCTGATATGCCAAAACCTTTTTCCCTGACTTTGATCTTCCACAATTTACCCCCAACATCTGTAACACACTACTACAGAATACAGTAGGTCTTCGCGTCATGGCGGAAAACACACTTACCCATTTCAAATACAAAGCGATAATTAACGCAAAATTTAAAAACACAATTATTCTGCCTTTGAGGAAAAAGAAATAATTAAATGAATGGTTCAGAATTGCACAAAAAGCAATGACATTGTTTAAAATATTTATCATAAAAGCAAAGAATTTTTTCCTGACGGGGACAAAAATTCCCTGACTCTTGGTCAATTTTCACAATTTTTCCCTGATTTCCCTGACAAAATGTGTTCTTATACAAATTCCCTGACTTTTAACGGTTTTCCAAATGAGTGGGAATCCTGTTTAAGGTGGGGTCTTACCCTTTCAAAGACCGTAAGTAATACAACTACTGTACGATATGATATTAGGTAACCCTGCCATGCATAGGGACCAGGGAACACGAAAAAAATGATACATTATTTCCATGATTCTAAAATAGTTTCTTTTAGCTTTAAACCTGAACATAAGGAGTCATATAAGCCTAAACAGTCATTGAATGTGTTTCAATGTCAATTCTACTTATTCTGTAATTAAATGTTACATATACTTTTGATAGAATATCCCGGAAATGAAGCCGGTCTCAAGTAGCATGTAAACAAAACGTTAGTTAACGTATCCTTAGATAGCTCAGTGGTAGCGTGCTTGTCTTCTACGCGGAGGGTTGCGTGATCGATTCAAGCTCGATATATGTATGTTTTTCTTTTGTTTTATTTTGACATTTGGAGAAACAATAGTGCACAGATTACATACGTTTTGAACAAGATCACATTTTTGTTTAAAACGCCCGAATCATTTTGTCATCTTTGAGTCTGAAATTATCATTTTCAGCAAACATTTTGTTATTGTTGATATTGAAAAAACCGGTTTGATTAGGTTGACTAAAACGAAATCATTTTGGCGATTAATATGGAAAAATAACTGCCACGTTTATGATTGGGCAGATACTTTACTTTCCTAAATAAGAATTTAGTTTCCTTCTGGAAATCTTTTGTAAGTTTAATGAAATTTGTAATACAAGTTTCATTTTAAGAGACTTACACAATCTACATACATAGCAAAATTTAATTTTTTAGCTTTATAGAAAATTGAGTTTAGGGCATTTTTTTTTAAAAGGAGTTAGAAGACAAGATATTTTTTATAATAGAGAGATATCGATGGTAACACTTTCGAAAGAATTCTTCAAATGTGCGTGTACTAGGACCTCTAAAATTAATCTTCAAGGTCTGTGTAAGTTTAAAGTATTAATTTTAGTAAAATTCCAGACAATAATAGTGTACAATTCTTATGAAAATTCACTACTAACTATAACGCACTTCCTGCGTCCCGAATTTTTTTACTTTTAAGTCACCATTAGCATACATCATTGATTTTATTACAATAATTTATAAATCTGGCGTAATGGAAAATTATTGATAAATAGTTTCACTGCCAGAATATTGTCCTGAAATTCGTAAACATGTTTATTCGTAAATATATGCATGTGAAATATCCGTAAACATTTATTAACTATACTATTTTAGTACTATAACAACCTTTAATTATAGTTCATTGGAGAACAAAAATATGAGATTTTTACTAAAATAACGTGTGAACACATCAGTGTTGCTGCAACAATATACCATTTATGAGTTGTCATTAATTCCGTTAGGTCGATAACTTAGAATTAAGCACCATTTATTCAATATTTATAGCATATTCTCCTACCTTGAAAATACAGGCATTGTATTGGGTACTTCTAAAGGTTTAAATATACACTCTCAAATCTAAAGGATCTTACACACAAGCAGGCGGCATCTCCGTCGACCATCTGCGTAGGCCGCCGAAAAAGCCTCCGCATGATCCTATGAGAATTATTGTAATGTATCAATCTATTTGAAATTTTGATTATGTGGAATCATTTTATTGTTACATGTAGAATAAAATGGATTCTGAGGAAGTAATTTTTATCAATGTAGCAACGTTGGCTGCAACAGTAAAATTAAAACGTAACAAATATATTACCAAAGAGACGAGAAAGTAATTTTTATTCCGGTAAATTTGCAGTTTATCTTCCGGAGGGCTTATAGAATTTTTTCACAACATTCTTAGACATCCCCAACCCCCAGGATACACAAACCACAATAAAAATTTCTGGCAAACAACCCCCAAGAAATTATGGGACCAGGAGTGAATATGAATATGGGTGCAGCGCATGGAAGATAAAAAGGAATAACAAGCGGAAAATGCAACGAAACAGCTTAGTCGGACCTCTAAAGGCTGCCTTCTTCACATCTTGCAGCCATACCTCCTTTTAATCCTGTCTATCCCGCATTCTCCACAGATTCCGTAGCTTTCTTGAGTGTTGTTCGGAAGAAATGTTTCATGGGGTTTGTGCAACCAGGAAACACGTTTTCTTTATCTTAAATATCTAACTACAATCCAAAACACCGAATAACAACATAAGTGTGCCGATGCACCATCTTACACGAAATAACTTCAAAGAAAAAGTCTAGTCGGTTCAAATTCGGGCTACGAGCTAGCAAAGAATTGAATTGCCACGGCCTATCCATCCACCCTCCATTTAGGCAATTTTGCACTTGAAAACCGGTACACCGTTTTGGGTTTTTCAAAGTGTACTTATCAGTGGAATCTTCACTCACCAGATTGTGTGTGTGGGTGTGTGTGTGAGAGTATATATATATATATATATATATATATATATATCATTTAAAATAGTCTATGTACCAAAATTTATATCTGCAAGTTGAAATGAAAGAAGTTATATGCATTTAAAGAAAAAAAAATGGAGTTTTCCTCTTAAAACATCAAAGTGGCGATTTGAAAGGTCAAAATTGGCAACATTTAGGCAAAAAACCTGAAACAAATACAGATTGTTTATAAGAAATGTCGTATTAAGTGAGTTTTACAAAGCCTTAAGTTTTAGCTTCAATCATCATTGTCCTTCATTTACTTATATATTTCCAGAATTGATTTCAAATAAACCCTGTCTCTGATGCTTTGGCAGTAGTTTTAATTATAGAGTTTATCGTTTAATGGTCTATAATTTATAACTAATTTTCGTAGAAAAAAAAATCGTAAATGAGGAGACCGCGACCTTTAAAAATGAGCGCAAACTAGGCTCCCTACGACTCATATCTGAGGTAAGGTTCAGTTTTATCTGTTTACATATATACCGGGGGACGCATTTCTACGGTAAAGCTCAATATATCCGTTATTACACAAGATACGAGAAAAAATTGTATAGGTTAATTATATGGTGTCTTAAGCTCCATCATATTAGATTCTTTTGATATCCACAGGGTGGCCCATAAGTCGTTGATCATACAAATTTTCTTTTTTGCTTTTCGAATTTCGCTTTTATGATTGCATTTTTCATCGAATTATAATGCATTTTTGTAGCGAAAAAGATTGGTAGCATTCATGGTTTTCGAGTTATTGTTTTGGAACTTTTCACTTTTTTGGCACATATAAAAAAAAATCTTACGGCGTTTTTACCAATAGATAGCAAAATTTCATGAAAGTGACACATTCAGAGAGGTTTCCGATTATATTATTCGTCGCAAAAATCGAGACGTCGTATACAGGACGCTCGCAAATAATAACGGAATTTGAAAAAATTTAAACAACCGTAATTCAATTTTTTTTAATGCAACAGCCTGTAATTTGTGTGTCAGAAGTGAAGGGCCATGCTTTAAGTTTTGTATGACACTCCCTATATCTACAGGCTCGAGTTCTGGAAATATTTACATTTACAATCGTATACCATGATTCATTCAGGTTATGTGATTATTAAGCCAATTTTCGAAGAAAAATATTAAAATATTTTAATTAGCTTTGGTATAAAAAGGTAACAAATTATAATTGATTTGATAGGATTAACTACGTTTCTATTTTCATAATATACAGGTAGTTGATAAATTGTTTTCAGAAAAGTCAAATGAAGCTTTAAATTGCCAGGCTTAAGTAATGTTCTTGTTTCTGACAGTTTGTGGCATGAAAATATTCGTATTTTTAGGCTTATATTTTGTTTTACTTCCACTAGTTCAAATTTGCGTGAAAAGTTATAAAATGTTTGTTACATTAACTTTTTTTAATCTCAATTACAGATAACAGGTATATAAATTAATTGTTGTGTATTTTTTAAGCGAATTTTTTTGTAAAAAATAGTTAGTCAGTTTTCGCAAAACTTTTTGTGTTTCCTTAGAAATCATTGTTTGTAAGATGTTCGTAAAGCTTTGGTAATTAAGATTAAGTGCTTAATAAATTTTTGTGAAAAAATTGTTTGCAAATTTTCATGCAAAAACTTTTTTTGGAAGTTTCGTCAATAAGCCTTTTGTGAATAATTATATCCTACTAAGTGGTTAAATAGCTTGAAGAGGTCGGTTGGCCAGAAAAATCGTTTATTTGTTCGGGCACATTTTTAGTTTATTTTCGAAAAAATTTTGTACTTTTTTTAAAAATAACATTATTTTAATGAAACATTGTTTCTATTATGGGGTATACTGGTAACCTAATTTGATGCCTGCTTTCATTAAAAAAAGATATATTTCCTATTAAAAACTTTTTTATGAAAATTCACTACCATAACGGACTTGATGCGTCCAGCCTTTTTTGTTTTCGTTAACTTTAAACTTTTTCTTTTTTTTTTAATGTTTCCCCAAACATGTATTTAGGATCAACAGGGATACAAGAGTGCAATACTCTAAAAACATACAAGACTCGGCCAGGACAAGGAGGTAGAAAAAAGTTCGGGACGCAGCAAGTGCGTTATGGTGGTAAATTTTCATAACAATAACATATAATATTAGTGGTTTAGCCTTATTTTAAAAGTTATAGAAAATTATTTTATTTAATTAGGAACAGTAAAAAATAAAGTAAATAAGGGCAAGCAAAAACATGATTTCTAGCATAAATATTTATACCGTAATTTGGATACAAAACTCAAACAGAAAATATACCCAACAAAAAATACACTAGAAAACTAAACATAAAAAAAATACTATGGTTCATGCATTCAGAGTGATTGTTTGCATGCAGAAGAGGAAGAAGAACCCCCAGGACGAAGAGGGTTTCTGCCCCCTCACCCAAAAACACGGGGGCTTGTCCTTCCGCTTTTGCATGTATAGAACCACCTTCAAAGCATAAAGCATAAGAAAAATTTCTTAGGAGCAACCCCCAAGAAAGTTACAGGACCTGGTGCGAGTATGGGTGTGGTGCGAGGTAGACAGGATTTAAGTAGGTACTTCTGCAAAATGTAAAAAAAGTCTGCACGCAGCAAGTGCGTTATGGTAGTGAATTTTCATAGAAATGATCTGGCACGAAATACTTTTTTGTCTTTTGACATAGAAATATAAATTTTCGTATATGGTTTCCTTTTAATGTCGTGAACCTACGTACCAAATTTGGTTGCCATAACTTTTCTATTTTTTGAGATAAAAACTTTTTTTTGAAAACCTGGTTCGATTTTCCTGGCTAACGAACTTATTAAAGCCACTTACAAAAGGAAGGTACGTGCTGAACTTCATCAGAATCGGTCCATTATTTTCTGAGTTATCGGTGTGATACCTATATATATATATATATATATATATATATATATATATATATATATATATATATATATATATATATATATATATATATATATATATATATACATATAATAATTGAAACTGATCCCGGATATGGGTTCTAGGGGTCCTAGATCGCGCTCGTTTGATGAAATTTTTTTAAAATTCAAAAGCCGGGATCTCCTCATTAGTGAATTATTTCTAAGAAAATTCACTAAAAACGCATCAAAGTCCGACTACGTTTTTTTTTTAGCATTTTCGGCTCATATTTCCTGCCCGCCCAGCTACTTTCTTGGGAGTTGTTTGCAACAAGTTTTTCTTGTAGCTTGTGCCTCCAAGAGCGATTCTAAGCATGTTTCTGAAAAAAATTTCTAAAAACCCCCGTGCAATATATTGCAAATTTACCGAAATTACATTCCACTTCATTGCCTATGTCCTTTGAGATAATATAGAATACAGCACTAAATTAAATAAATTCACAACATTTTTTATGTTACATATTACATAATCACGAGATAAGTATAATAGGGGGGTAATACCAACTTGAAAAGTGGAGAAGTTATTTAGAGAGCGTTAACAGTCGTAAACTTTATTTCATCATCATGTCACAGTAGTATTCTGATCATAAAAAATTACTTCTAACTCTACGTACACAAAAATTAGTAAAATACATTTATATAATCTAATAAAACCAACAGTTTAGTAATTTGCTAAGAGGTTTTGGGATGCGGTAACACGTCAAACTCACTGTGTCGCAGGGTAATGAGGGTAGTTCTCAAGTTTGGTCCAAATCAGTGAAGTCTTTTTTGAGTTATTTGTTGGATACACACACATACACAAACACACACACATACAAATATATATATATATATATATATATATATATATATATATATATATATATATATATATATATACTTTTTAACTGACCTTGGATATGGGTACCAGGGGCCCCAATTCGCGCTCGTTTAAAGAAATTTTCCGAAAGTCTTACTATCGATACCTCTCTATTAGTAAATTTTCGTAAAGAAAATGAAATAAAAGGAAAGGCTTACTTATAGATTTGTATAAAAAATAATTCTCCTTACGTTGTATAACCAATCCCAATGAAATACTAAAATAGAAACTATACTATACCAACCAACTACTATTAAATAATATGTGGAGCAATACCTTTGTGCAAGTAATTGCTCGATTCTTATTTTTCCCTCTTCGTATAAAAGTGAGTTACAAATATAATGTTACTCACCAAAATAAATGTTATAGTGGATGAGGTAATCTACCTAAATAAGAGAATGAGTTTGTTTATCTTGTAACGATTCACTTTTTACCTGGAATCATTACTGGTTTAAAAACACTTAGAAAGCCCCCAGGTATTTAAATAATGACCAAAAACCCTATCGATATTAAATACTTCAAGTTTTAGGTTTCAAAAATTATTTGATGAAAAGTCGCTAATGTTTAACTACCCTGAACACCGTACTGCATTTTAAATGTGCACGTTGAAATTCAAATATCTAAAGAGGCCATATGGCTTTGTTAGTGAATGATGTGTCGCATTTTCCTGGAAGGGCGTTTAAGTAAACAAAATATCCGTTGAGAATGTTCTAGAACAAATTATTACTTCATCTTATTGAAAATTCGTTAGGTAAGATACGAGTCCCTTTTCGATGTTAAGGGGTAGAATGTATCTACAACTCTGCCATGAAATTAACCTTGGAAGTCCTGAACTTTAGGCGAGGGACGTAGGTATTAAGGGGAAGGGAATTTGAATCTCGGAAAGAACAGACGTTAACTCGAGAGGAGTCGACACTGGCACGTTAGCGCGTAAACACCTTTCAATTGCGGTGGTTAAACTTTATCTTAAAAATGGGCGATAAAAACCTTTCTGTTATCTATACTACCTAATAATAGTTGTCAGTGATTGTTTAAAGTAATTTTAGCGGCTTTTGAATTTAAATAAACGCTGTGTTTAGCATAAAAAGGCGAGTTAACAGTGATCCTTTGTTTCCGACCTGGTGTAGTTCTTACGTTAATCAGAAAGACTTTCTGAATAGTAGCACATTTTGAGTCAATTGGCAGTAAATTTCACTTGAGCCAATTTATGTTTTAATTGTTATTTTGGAAAGTTTTCGTCGAAGTAATTCAGCGTATCGACATAGGGGACAAATTATCTCCTAGTATTGGAGCAACAAAATCCACCGGCCCAATAACCGCAAATGGGACGTACCAATCATTTTCTCCAGCATTCCCTCTTTTATTGAAGTTTGTAAGCTTGTGTCAGGCACTGATAGCTGATTCCAGTTGGAAAGCATCTTCATAGGGTCATTAGGTAACTTAATGTGGGAGGACTTGGTGAGTCGAAATAAATCCTATCTCTATAAACCAGCAGAATTTCCCCAGCATCAATCTAATATTTGAACCCTTACAACTTGAACTTTCCAAGATAACGTAATCAACTTGAACCAAAATAGTGTCAGCGAGGTGCTGTAAGGATGACTGTAAATTTTCTGTTTAATCTTAGAATTTTGTCAATTTTGTAAATTTAAGTACCTATTTCTTGAAATTGTAATTAGCAAATTTCGTCTGTAAAATATCTAACCTTTACATTCCTGTTAATATCTTTTATTTTCAATAATCAATGTAGAAATTTCACGCGAGAATATTTTTCGTTATGGAGCCTCACTCAAGGAACTGGCCAGTTAACTAATTAAAAAACTAACCGAACTGATTGACAAACAATTTACCTAATAACTTGTGTTGACTTTTGAGCTGTAAAATTGGGCATTTGATTTTTAATATACCTCAAGTAGCTAATATCAATATTTTAGTGACATATAACCATTTTTATCTTATTATATTGTCATATGTATGTGAAATGATAATTTCTTTTCTTGAAGTTCTTGCTGTTTAATTGATTTTTATTTGTGTATGATTAATGTTAGTTTGAGATTTACCAACCATGTTCATTTAATTTTGCTTGCTATTCCAAATTTAATTTATATGAATGAATTTAAGACTTTGTTTACATTACATTACATTCTGTTTAATTGAAAAGTAATTCCTAACCAATATTTCTTATATTTGACGGCGAGTTAATAGATAATTCTGACAACCTTTTTCCGAGATATCTACTACTGTTTTAAAAATAACCAGATTCTGATCTGGGGATTCACAAATATGGGACCTCTGACAGAACAACTAAGAACTAGGTAAGTAGTAAGCTTTATTTCTTAATATCTTGTGACCCTACCAGTGTTTCTCATCTTGAAAATAATAAAATCTGATAGATAGATACATTAGGTTAGAGTTCAACAGCTAATGGTGACCTCACTACCAACCGGATTTAGATCCAGTTGAGGTCAATATTCAGATAACAGCTGTTCCGCTTACTACATAATACTTTGCATCGGATTGATGGTAAAAGTTATTTTATTTGAAGGAGGTAACAATCTTTAAAAATGTTTGGATCATAGAATCAGAGTAGGTACAACAAACATTTATTTACTGGACAAAGATGAAACATAATCAAGATCGAGCATCACTTGTGGTAAGTTCCTCTGGTCTTAAATTATTTTCAATCAAAAGCAGATGTGCTTTTGCGTGCTAAGAGTTTTATTGATTCCACTGCCTTAATTATAAATAATAAAAATACCAAAGTGCATTGAATCCTTGTACGTTGAAGCATGTCGAATTGGCTACTAAGTGGCCACTCTATGTTTACATAAATACTCATGCGAACGTAATCATTCATAAATAACAAAAATACTGACTTTTATTGCTAATAATATCCAAATTTCACTTGTTATTGTTATGACTTTGCATTTAGTAATGAAAGTAAGATTCCACTGAAGTGGAAATTTTACATACGACTATTTTGCTAACAAGATTACAAGTAAATGTAGGTCTAGGCAAAAGGCAATTTTAAATAAGCGGCTATGTGTGAATTTATAGTCCAGTTATTTCATATATTAATATTTATGAGGATAACGTGGTATTGTTGTTAAATGAATATAATAGAAATATTACAGTAATGTTACACACCTGATTCTGAGACAAGTCAAGGTGATTCTTATGTTAATTTTGCGACATGCTTCCGAGATGACAGCAAGGTTTCGGAAGTACGACTTCTGCCTTACAATTTTGTTTCAAATACAGTAAAATACGATGGCACGTATATCGGAAGATCGCGTGAAGGATTTAAGATAATGCATTACAGGATTTTAAAATACAAATTTTAGAACTTTAGCTGGTGTATCTCTCCACTTACTTGTATAACAACTCAATCTTAGACTGCTTTTGATGTGTAAGTAGAGAGAGATTTATTGTGAGTGGGCTATTCCAATCCCTCCACCACGACATTAGGTCTATTGTGGCTCACGTCTAATTATTTAAATTTCGCTCATTAATTCCAGCTCCTGCAGAGTCGTTGTTTTCTTGAGGGTGAAAGTGGGGTACTGCTATCTTAGTGAAGTCGTTTGCCCCTTTTGAAGCTCAAGGAGATATAACCTCTCTCGTTCGTGTGCACCCGACATCCGTCAGTATTTGCCTCGAGGCGGTATCACGAATGAAGTCCCGCTCTCGAGCAGCATCCAATCTTCAGTTGTAATTCACCCCTACAGATCTCAGCTACCCTCAGGCTCGTCTAAACCTGACACCCAACAGTTTTAGACTCAAGGTAACATACCATCGAGTCCCGCTCCCGAGTGTCACCCGCGAGAGGCCGTCCGTCTGTTTCGTAGCACACAGTGGGTGCCCCAAGCTCTGGGTGTATACCACTCATCAGAGATCGCAGCCCCCCCCGGACCGTCTGGATACACGACACCCGCCAGCGCTCAACCCAGGGCGGTATCACCTGGAACCCCGCTCCTGAGTAACAACCAAGCGAGGCCAATTGTCCATTTCTAAGCTCACCGTGGAGGCGTCAAAATCCGGGTATCACTCCCCATAGACATCCACCTCCATCCAGGCTAACCTGTACCAGACCCCCGCCAGTGTTTCATTGACTCGAGGCGGTATCATGAAGTCCCGCCCTCGAGCAGCATCCAAGCGGGGTCATTAGCCCGTTTCGAAGCTCACAGAGTAGGCCTAAGTCACCAGATATAATCCACCCCTAGAGATCTCAGCCCCCCTCCGGGTTCGTCTAGACCCGATACCCGCCAGCGTTTGCTTAAATTTTACCCAACAAATCGAGCCTCCCGCAGGAGAAGATATTTGCGAGGTAAAACTTTGTTTGACAGATGTACTGCCATCTGAGCGAAGTCGTTACGTCGTTTCGCTTAACGACGCGATTGGATGCTAGAATCAAAAGCTCTCAGAAAGTTAAGTTTTGAATTTTCACATCTTATTATCATATGTATAGGCTAAACCTTCTTTGTCCAGTACTTTGTATAAATATATTTAATTAAAAAAAAGTCTGGACGCAGCAAGTGCGGTATAGTAGCAAAAGTCGGTAAAAATATTTTTGATGTCAAATATGTATTGTTTTTAAAAGGACATTTGGTTGGCGGTATAACCTATATAATAGTAACAATGTACCACATTTCATTAAAATAGCCTTGTTGTTTCAAAAAATACAAACATTTTTCGAAAATAAACTTAAAAAGTTATATATTTTCTTTTTAACAAAAATTCGACACCTTTTATTTACAAGAACTTACTAAACATTTATTATTAATTACCAACATTTTACAAAAATGTTACAAAAAATGATTTCTACGGAAACATTAAAAACATTTTTGGGAAAAATTTTCAAATTCAGCCACTATTTGAGGGCAACTCGATTTTTTCGACAAGTAATACAAACCAAAAGCTCACTGAATGCGCCAGTTCCATGGGGCTCAGCTCTCTATTGGTACAAACGCTTTTTTACAATTTGTGATATGTGTTTGTGCAATGTGCCAAAACGTGAAAACTTGCAAAACAATTTAAATAGCTCAAAAAGGATGAACAATATATATAATATATATAATTTTTTTCCTTACAAACATACATTATAATTCAATGGAAAATGCAAAGATGCAATAACATAAAGGATGTTCTATTTAAAAAAGAAAGTGTCTATCACCAACGACTGATGGGCCATCCTGTGATTATCAAAATAATTTTATAACATGCAACTCAAAACACCCTGTAATTAACGTATACAATTTTTGCTCATATCTTGTATATAAACAAATAAACTTCTAAATATTGGGTTTTAACGTAGAAATGCGTCACACTGCATATGTCTAAACAGACAAAAACTGAAACTTACCCCGTATATGGGTTTTAGGGGTTCTAGTTTGCGCTCATTTGAAGAAATCTTTTCAAAATTCATAATTCTACGAAAATTTGCTATAATATAAACTATTAAACCATTAACCATATAGCAGAAACTACTGCCAAAGCATCAGAATGAGGGTCCATTTGAAAAGGATTTTCCGATAACATTTTAGTAAAATGAATACAATGATGGTTGAAGCTGAAACTTAAGGCTTTGTAAAATACCCTTATTACGAAATTTATTTTACACAATCCGTATTTTTTTCAGATTCTTTGTCTGAAAATGAAAATTTTGACGTTTAAAATCACGTCTTCGACGTTTTAAGAGGAAAAATTATAGAATTTTCTAGTACTTATTGACCTTTCTTCGTCAAGAAAACTTAACCGTTGTATGTAATATTTAATTGGTTTTGTTCACCACACAAAATAATTTGTTCTTGTGCTTTCTTTTGATCACCAGTGGCACCCAAAACGAATATGCCAAATTTGGTTGTCATAGCTTTGTTATTTTCGGACATACAGAAATTTTCCGAAAAAAAACAACATTTTCCGTAAAAACTAGTCCAATTTTCATGGCTAACGAACTTATCCAAGCCACCTACCAAATTTCATCAAAATCAGCTCATTATTTTTTGAATTATCGGTGTGATATATATATATATATATATATATATATATATATATATATATATATATATATATATATATATATATATATATATCAGATCTCCTCATTAGTGAGTTTTTCATTTTACGAAAAATTCGCTAAAAAGCGCATAAATAAATATAGGTCGCCGTTGTGTATAACCTAGTTGAATGCTGAATTATCAATTCAGAATTCTTATAATGTGGTATCTTCTAGTGAATTTTTTTAAAAAAAATTCACTAATGAGGAGATCCCGTCTTTTGAATTGTGAAAAAATTTCTTCAAATGAGCGCTAATTAGGCCCGCCAGAACACATATCCGGGGTCAGTTTAAATTTTTATATGTTATATATATATATATATATATATATATATATATATATATATATATATATATATATATATATATATATATATATATATATATATATGTATGTATGTATGTATGTATGTATGTATGTATGTATGTATGTATGTATGTATGTATGTATGTATGTATGTAAGTATCACACCGATAACTCAAAAAATAATGGGCCGATTTTGATTAAATTTGGTGAATACCTTCTTTTAGCAAATGGCTTGGATAAGTTCGTTAGCCAGGAAAATCGGTCCAGGTTTTCCCGAAAAATTTTGTGTTTTATTTCGAAAAAAAATTATAGCCCCGGAATTAACAAAGTAAGGTAGCAAATTTGGTACGCGGATTTACATGCTTATAGGCAAGCTACATACCAAAATTTAGCTCTGTAGGTCAAAAGACAAAAAAGTTATAGGCATTTAAAGAAAAATAAATTGGGGTTTTTCACAAAACGTCAAAGTTGCGATTTAAACGTCAAAATTGGCAACATATAGGAAAATAACTTGAATCTAATAAGGGCTATGGAAATAAAATGTCTCAAGAAGAATGTTTTACAAACCCTGAAGTCTTAGTTTGAACCGTCATTGTTCTTCATTTTAATAAAATGTTTCCAGAAAATTCATTTAAAATAGACCCTTTCTCTGATGCTTGGCAGTAGTCTTTGCTATAGAGTTTATCGTTTAATGGTATATAATTTTTGTAGAATTTTCGTAAAAAAAATCAATAGAGCTCAATATATCTGTTATTATACAAGATATGAAAAAAAATTGTATATATTAATTATAGGGTGTCTTGAGCTACATTTTTTAATCAAACACGCCTTATGTTATTGCATTTTTGCATTTTCCATCGAAATATAATGCATGTTTGTAAGAAAAAAAATTCTGGACGCAGTAAGGGCGTTATGGTAGCGAATTTTAATCAAATTCTACATATTTGAATAGCTCAATTTGCTATTAACCTATAAGGTTGACCAAGAAACGAGTTTTTTCGGGAACACTTTAAGTTTACTTTCGGAAATTTTTGTACATTTTCAAACAATAAAGTTATTTTGATGAAACATGGCACATTGTTTTTACTATATAGATTATACTGGTAACCAAATTTGATGCCTGCTTTCTTAAAAAAACACACATTATTGCTATTAAAAAATAGTTATATGAAAATTCACTACCATAACGCACTTGCTGCGTCCAGAGTTTTTTCTGTTAGGCAAGGTATATAAGAAAAAGTCGGCTTAACATTTCATTTGTTAGCGACTTAAGCAGTGGCGGCTGGTGCCTAAGATTTTTGGTTGTGCTACATGAAAAAATGTAAGGATAAATAAAATTCTGATTTAAGAAAACTGATAATTTTATGGCACAATAATTACCCACATTGGTTTTCTCGGATAATATAACATTTTTTTTTATTATTTTACTCAAAAATATCACATTGCAGTAAAACAACTCAAGAGAACTCTTATGTTTCCAATAGAACGAGGATATCAAAAATACTTTTTAGTTGGGAAAATCATTGGCATACTATTTTTTTTTAATTATCGAAGTCAGTGCGTGTATGTAAGCCACTATTAAAGCTGAAAATTATGTTTCTATTGAAAAAAATGCATATTTATCAGCTGTCTCTCCGTACTAAATATCATTTAAATATCTCAAGCGGTTTCGAAAATATTAATTAATTTCCATTTTTTCCTTAAAACTTTCACACCCCGAATTTTCGTAACAAAACATTTTTGGATCATAGATTATAAAGCAAACTGTTATTAATTTTTATTGTATATTCACACCCTTAAATATTCGCATATCATTAAGGAACATCCGGTATAGCTACGTTAAATTGGCTTGCTAATTGTTCCTGGTAACTAAGTTTACAAAACTCCTACGAATAATACGACAATGTGCATATTATTATTATTATTATTATTTATTTATTGGTAAAAATCATACAGTATGCCAATACAATAAGTCTAGGACTTGTGGTGTACATTTGCATAATTTTAAAAGTTACATCTAAAGGAATGTGACAATTATATACCAAATTCGGCAAACTTCAGATTTTGACAAGCCAGGAAAAAATAATTCTCTTCACTTTCATTTCTTCCACCTAATGCTTCACCCATTGCCTTTATTTATCATAGATCTGAACCACTTCAATACACCATCACAACTATAACTCAATCTCCACATACCATATTGTTTCCAAAATTATCAATTTTGTACCAGACCAAACTGACATTAAACGTCAATCATTTCAATCAAACTATACATATACAGATGCATTCTTGCTAAATGAAAGTTGCGAACTGCGAAATAGGCAGCTCTTTACTAGCGCACATTCGGCGGTTCCGAAGCCATCCGATAGCCAGGGGTGCCCGTCGAACCACTCGTAATCGAGCGGGCCCAACCACGATGTTAGACAGCGACTTCTTTGACCGGCCCAGGAGACTTGCATCATTTTAATATCCAATTGGACGCCAGAGAACCTCACGCTTTCAAACAACAACGTATCTATTTTCTGACAATAAATTAGAATTTTAATGGTTTCATCCAATTAGGAAAACCATTGTTCGAATTTTTAGTTGCTCTGCAGCACCACATGGACAAGCCGCCCCTGGACTTTAGTATTGTAAATAATGTGAGTTGTTTACATATTTAAAATAGCTAATATGGCTTCTAATCAAAAGGATCACATACTGTTTGTTGCATATGCAGAGTTTAAAAAAATCTCGGGACCCAGCAAGTGCGTTATGGTAGTGAATTTTTATTAAATGCTTCAAATTTGAATAACTCAATTTTATGTAAACTTAAAAAGTTTAATTTTGGTATGTAGTGAGGTCTTTTCTAGGGAAAAATATCCACCAAATTTCTTTAAAATAACTTTGTAATTTTCGGAGAAAAAAATTTTTTTCGAAAGATAATTTAAAATTTGAATAACTCAATTTTCTATAAACTTAGAAAGTTGAGTTTTGGTACGTAGTAAGGTCTTTCCCAAGGCAACATATATAGTAAATTTTATTAGAGCAGCTTTGTTACTTTCGGATAATAAAAAAAATTGAACGAAAACTAAAATTTTCCCGGAAAACCTCTTTCGATTTTCCTGGATAACGAACTCATCCAAGCCATTATTAAAAGAAAGGCACTTGCAGAGTTTCATTGAAATCGGTTAATTATTTTATTATTTTTTGAGTTATCAGACGGATATATATATATATATATATATATATATATATATATATATATATATATATATATATATATATATATATATATATATATATATATTGAAACTGACCCCGGATATGGGTTCTAGGGGTCCTAGTTCGCGCTCATTTGAAAAATGTTTGCAAAGTCTCACCATCGATTACCTCTCTATTAGTGAGTTTTTTTTTTAAATAAAAATCTGGTAGAAAAAAAAAATATATATATATATATATATATATATATATATATATATATATATATATATATATATATATATATATATCGTGCAAGCTACCGTCTGGACACAATGTACGGGTGTTCAGGTCGGCTAGCGGCTTTATCTCTAAAACTATTTGTCCTAAAACGTTCGGGAAAAAAATTTATGACAAAAGTGACCCCTAGAAATATACGAAAATTATTTTCCACTTTCAAATGTTACGGCTAGATGGCGTACTTTTAATCCAAAACAGAGAAATCAGATTTTCTCCAAAAATCAATAATAAAGGTAAGTCACGATTTTGAACCCTCCTATTAAAACTATAAAAATTATTTGTTTGACAATTTGGCCTATCTCTTAAAATAAGGGGTGGGGGAGGGTTGACTCGTATTGCAGAAAAAGTTCGATAACTGCTGAACACGTTAATCGATTTTATCGAACATTATCTTGTTTTAAAGCTATTTGATAGCTAAATTATAGTTTATAATAATACTTACTTACGTTATCGAGTTTTGGAGAAAATCTGATTTCTCTATTTTGAAACAAAACAAAACAAAAATCAGAGTTACCTCAAAAACCACAAAAATAATAACAGAGAATTATGCGTTATATACGTATTTCGACAACGAAGTTGTCTTCATCAGTAGCTGTCGCTCAAACTCTAGTCACTATTTTGAATTAAAAATACGCCATCTAGCGGTAACAATTGAAAGTGGAAAATAATTTAAGTATACTTCTAAGGGTTTTTTTTTGTTCCCTCAGGGCTCGTCCGCGGCCTTGCCGCCCCGATAGCACCGCAACCCTTGGTTGCATACCCTTGGAATGCCTAGGCAAGCCATCCTTTGGATCTTGTCTAGTTTTTGTTTGGCACTGGATTGTGTCACCTTAGGCCACCAGACCAGTGCCGCATATGTTAACGATGGTCTGACCACCCTTGTGTACAGCCAGTGGGCCATACTAGGTCTTAGTCCCCACGTTTTTCCATATAGCCGCCTAGTGACGGCTAAGGTCATGACTGCCTTACGCAGTATTTTTCCAATGTGACCATTCCAGGTTAGCTTAGAGTCCAATACGACCCCAAGATATTTTACCTCCCTGGCGATTGGAACGCTCCTACCGTATAGAGTGAGAGTTCTGTGGCTTTCACACTTCCTCCTCCTCGTAAACGGCACGACGGTTGCTTTCTCGGGGCTCACCCCGAGCCCTTGATTAACCGTCCACCCTTCCACCACTTTCAGTGCAGTCTGCATACGCTCCCACACTGCCTGTGTGACCTTTCCTCGGACTATGATGACAATGTCGTCCGCATAGCCCTGTACCTCATACCCCCCTCCTGAGAGCCTCCCCAGCAGGCCGTCCACGACTAGACACCAGAGCAAGGGAGACAGAACGCTCCCCTGCGGACACCCCGCCGCGACCCCCGCCAGCAGAGTCCCTCCCGCGAGTGAGGTGAACACCGCCCTGTCCCTGAGCATGGAACCGATCCACCTGCAGCAGGTCTCCTCTATTCCACGCTCCCGGGCAGCTGCCAGAACCGATCCGAACGAGGTGTTGCTAAAGGCCCCCTCTATGTCTAGGAAGGCCCCCAGCGCCACCTCCTTTTTCTCCAGCGTATTCTCCAGTTTCAGCACCAGTTGGTGCAGTGCTGTTTCTGTTAAGAATCCTGCTCTGTATGCATATTGTCCGCAGTGTAGAGGATATGCTTCCAGTACACCGCCCCTAATGTGCCGGTCGAGCAGTTTTTCCACTGTTTTCAGCAAGAAGGACATGAGACTTATTGGCCTCAGGGACTTTGCCTGGTCTGTTGGACGCCCAGGTTTAGGAATAAATACAACCCTGGCCAGTCTCCATGCCCTCGGAATGTACCGCAGAGCCAGGCTGGCCCTCATAATGAGGGTAAGCACCGGCGCCAGTATATCTATCCCCTGTTGGAGCATGATGGGCATTATTCCATCAAATCCCGGCGATTTGTATGGCTTAAAGCTGTTAATGGCCCATCTGATTTTGCTCCAGGTAACCACCTCTTTAGCGACTGTCCAGTCTACTCTAGATGCCCGCCTATAAGGCGCCTCTATTTCTGAGTGTTCCCAGTCCGGAGGTGATTGGTTTATTATGTTACAGCCGGGGAAGTGCGTCTGCAGTAAAATTTCCATAGTTTCCTCCCCCGAGCTTGTAAAGCCTCCCGTGGGTGTTCTAAGGGAGCATATGTTAGTCTGAGGGCCCTTAGACAGGATCTTGTGTAGTCGAGCACTCTCGGACGTGTTTTCCACTTCTTCGCAGTGCCTCCTCCACGACTCCTTCTTGGCGTCCCTCAGTCTTTTGTTATAGGTCGATAGGGCCTGTCTATATTCATCCCATGCTCCCGACCTTTTGGCCGCGTTAAACAGCTTACGAACCTGCGTCCTCCTTTGCCTGAGGTCCTCGTTCCACCACGGGACGTTCCTGGTGGACACCCTCATTTTCAGGGGGCAGTTGGCGTTATAGGCCGAGGTAATTGCGTCTCGCAATTGGACTGCTGCAATCTCGAGGTCTATTGAATTTTTTATGGTACTCTTAACCCCCCGCAGTTCCACAGCCAGGTCTGCCCTGTAGGCTTCCCAGTCCGCCTTGCGGGGGTCCCGGTACCATACCGTTTCTCTTTCGACTTTGGCCATTTCAAACCGGATGTATCTGTGGTCTGAGCTACTCACTTCCCCAGACACAGCCCAGCTTTTAACAAAGTCACCCAGAAACTGGGTGGAAACTGTTAGATCTAAAACTTCCTCACGCCGTGTTGTGACGAAGGTCGGTTTATTACCTCTATTCAATATGTCTAAATTAAATTTCATAAAGAATTGTAAAAGTGCCTCACCCCTAGAGTTTGTGTCCGAGCTACCCCACAACTCATGGTGCGCATTCGCATCCATGCCGATGATGGTCTGCCATCCACCTGCTCTGCTACCCACCATCAGCTGCTCCAATTCGTTGGGTGGAGGAGGGTCCGTGCTGTCCCCTGGCAGATAGGCTGACGCGACAGTAATGTCCCTCAGCCTATCCGCTCCTCCACATCGGATTTTAATCGTTGCCAGGTCCCTGGAACAGAAATTCATTAGAGGGAGAAACTCTATCCCTTCCCTGACAAAAATGCAGGCCCTCGGGTTCTCGCTGGATCTGCTGTAGATGAGCTTTCCAGTAGCTCCGCCGAGTCCCTTGATCTCTCCTTTATAGGAGTACGGTTCCTGGATGAGGGCCACATCCGTGTTCCTCAGAGCCATTAGTAGTCCGGCCGTGGCTGCCCTACTGTGTTGGAGGTTGACCTGAAGGAACCTAAGTCCCATTAACCCTTAGTTGCTTCCCCAGTGGGCGGAAGCTAACCCTTCCCATGCCCCAGAATGCCTTGAAGGAGGTTCCTTCAAGGGCTCTGTAAGATGTCGGGTCGATCGAGAAGGCGAGCGTCTGTCCTTTCTCCTCTGCCTTCCTGCTTAGAACCGACCAGTGTTGCGTCCCCAGTTCAGGGTTCTGGATCTTAAGTCTGCTGATCACCGTCTCCTGCGGGACGGTGTCAGGGATCCGTACGAGGACCTTGCGTCTCTTTGGGAGTTCCTTGGGCTCGACGGCTATCAGGTCCGCCCCCTCCCAAATCTGACCGAGGCCCCTGATCGTTTTCCGCAGCCAGTCCCGCGACTGCGGGCCGGCACAGGTTGTCCAGAGGATGCCCCCCATCAGGCGCGTCCGGTGGAACCGAGGCGGGCTCTCCCCTTCCTGAAGAGAGTCCACTGCAGCTACCACCGCAGCCTGGACCAGGTCCGCCTTCCCCTGGTCTAGCGTGACCTCAGGATGGCGTCTGTCAATCACCGCCATCCCGAGGCCCTCCGCAGCCTCCCTGTAAGAGCCAGTCTGCGCCGGTGTTCCGGCCTTGGTTCCTTTGGGAGGTCTGTCTGTAGTAGGCGTGCTAGAGCCAGAGCGCGGCGTCTTCCGACTCGCACTCTCCTCTTGCGCCTTTACAGGCACCCTGGCCCTTTTGGAACGTCTATCTGTAGTGGGCGTGCTAGAGTTCGAGCGCGTCCTCTTCTGACCGGCACTCCCCTCTTGCGCCTTTACAGATTTCTCGACCGTCCAGGTCCCGGCCGCCATTTTCTGCGCCCTCCGGAGCTTCTTTCTTTGCGCCCCGGAAAGACGCTTGGACTGCCGGGGCAGTCCCTCTACTCTAACAGTAGAGTCCTCACTGGTGTAGGGGCCCCCGGAGTCCGCGGAGCTCGCCGCCCTCCGGTGGGACCCAGCCTCCAGCTTGGGTGTCGGGGACAGGTCTCTGGCCGAAGCTCCCCCCTGATCCCCCGTATCTACGCCGGTCGTGGGACCTCCAGAGCCCGCTGCCGCCCCCTGGCTCGTCTCCGTTTCCGGGATAGACTCAAGGCACAAGTCTGTAGCCGGAGCCACTCCTCGAGCCTCATTGGTTTTGGTTTTATATGTATTTATTATCTTCATGTTGTTCCCACGAGAATGGGGGAAATACTGTCCACACCATCAGAACCCCCTGTGTGGTGCAATGCGGGTTACTCTGGAGGGTTGCCTGGTACTCCAGAGGTTCCGTTCACGACACCATCGCCCTGGTGCCATCCATCCATAGGCACGGGTCACGTGACACCGTAGATTGGGGGAGTTTAGTTCGACCTCCTTGTCTAGATCCGTCATGTTTAGTTATTAGCAGGGTCACCTCATGCAGGATGCGGATTTTTACCGCGCATGACGGTCTTGGGGAAATCTTCATCGGGAGTTTATGTTGTTATTTCCACTTCCTCAGCTTGCCCCCTGGAGTCCTTTGGCCCGCGACTTCTTAACCCTTATAAGGGTTACTTTTGTTATAAATTTTTGCCCGAAAGGTGTAGGACAAAAGTTTTCGAGATACAGCCGCTAGCCGACCTTAGCAGGACACCCGGTGTATAGCTACGCCATTATTAAAAATTGGTTTACAGGAATGACGAATACGTAATTTGTGAAACACATTGTATGTTTCCATAGTAATAAACAATCAAAGTGTTTCAAAGTAAATAATAAAAAGTGAATTTGGCATTGACATTAAAGCAATAACTGAATAAAAGTTTTACTCGAGTAACTCGTAACGGAAATAAATGGTAGAAACCTATTTGAATCAATTGGATTTTGACATGCTAGGCATTTGTATTGCTTTAGTGAAAGTTTTTCAATACAATATTCAACCAAGATCGATCCACATTTGAACAAAACTTAATTTAATTTCATATTGTTTCTGCACGCATAAAATACCGATTTAAAATTCCAGTAGAGTTTATACTGAACGATAGAAGTGTGCAGATTTCTATCTTCATTCTTCATGATTGTATTTAGGTCGTTAAATAATACGATTACTATGTTTAATGGCTACGGCAACTGCCGCCGAGATTGTGATTTACTGAATTGAATTAGATGGTCATTTATTTATTACATTTTTTAATGCAGTAGACCACCTAACCATTTATTGCATTTTTACTATTCTTATTAATACTACTACTACTACTATTACTTAGTTACCGTTAAAGCATGTATCGAAATAACGAGTGTAACTGCAAGAAACAGGAAAGCGATATATCGAAAAGGATGGAAATATAAAAGCAAAAAAGCAAACCAACTGCTCGAAGAAATGCAACAGAGTTAATAGAAGCTGCCTGTAAGAGTGAATTAAGCAGAAGCAAACCCGAAATCGACACCAAGCAACCTATTGATGGATGGAACCACAGCAGTTAAAAAAAACTCTGGACGCAGCATGTGCGTTATGGCAGTGAATTTTTATTAAAATGCTTTGAATATCAAATATGTCTTTTTAATACAAGCAGTCATCAATTTGGTTACCGGTATAACCTATATAGTAGAAACAATGTGCCATATTTTATCAAAATAACTTATTGTTTGAAAATGTACACAAATTTTCCGACAATAAACTTTAAACGTTGGTTTCCTAGCTAACAAACCTTAGGTTAATAGCAAACTGAGTTATTGAAATTTGAAGCATTTAATGAAAATTTGCTACCAAAACGCACTTGCTGCGTCATGATTTTTTTTCTTACAAACAGATTTCGATAAAAAATGCAACAAAATAAGGCTGTTTGAAAAAAAATTTGTAGGGATCACCAACGACTTATGGGCCAGCCGGTGATTGTCAAAATAATTTTATCAGATGCAGCTCAAGATACCCTATAATTAACTTATCCAATTTTTTCTCGTCTCTTATATATTAATAATTATATTGAGCTTTACCGTAGAAACGCGAGATAATAGCCAACTCATACAATGTATATAAGAAGTACAGATCCCGATTCAACACCCAAGGTCGCTGACGAATGGGTTAATTAAAAGCAGCGCAATTAGAAGAATAGACTATTCATAAATGGGTAAACAACTAGACCTTCAAATCAGCAACCAGCCACCTGCTAGGATCACCTTCAAGACTGCAACTTAGGTGGAAACCGCCTCTCGGTCCACGCCCCACCAGAGACTATATATGGAAGTTACCAGACCACGGACGGACATTCCTACATTGTTATTGCTTGAGTCTCTTTTAACTTGTCATAATTTATATTTATCATTTTTTATTATTATTCATAAGTATTTTATGTAACTATAATCAATAAATTCTTTTAAAAAGTCAAGTGTGTTAACAAGAAAGTTAACTGGCGCAGTCGCAACGGATAGTGCTGAAGAACCAAAAGTATATTGATTCTTTGCGTTTTAACGCTTAACAGCCAAAGAACCGATCAAGAGAGACGTCATGAAGACAGCAGCAATAGCATCGATTCTGTAAGTTGTTTGCTTCCTTTATTTCCTATATAATATATATATATATATATATATATATATATATATATATATATATATATATATATACTGTATCTCCTCATATATTGATAATATTATATGTCTGATAGCGATATTGATAATTTAGAACATTTGGAATATAGATTAAGGAATATTAGTATTGGCGAAATTGATATTGTAGAACAACCCGATATAAATAATTCTAGAAACAATTTAAATATGGCAAATCAATTCCAAGAGTTTTACCTTAAAGCAATTCCCGAATTTAACGGACAGCCTGAAAATGTAGGGAGCTTCTTAAAAGCTTGTGATCTAGTAATGAACCAATTCTATGATGCAGATAATCCAAATTTATATCTTAACCATTTTCTATTAAATTACATTCAAACGAAACTAATTGCACAAGCCAGGTTAATTATTAACACTCAAATTATAAACACATGGGTAGACTTAAGACGGGCAATTGTTGAGAACTTTACAGACCAGCGTGATGAAATTAGCTTACTAGGCGAATTATTGACACTGAAACAGAGACATAACGAGGATGCCTTAGCGTTCAGTAATCGTTGCAGACACATTGAACAATTACTCATCTCTAATTTAATATCTAATGAACGTAACGAGGGAATTTTAGTATTAAAACAAAACATGTACAGACAACAGACACTGAAAGCGTTTATCGGTGGGTTAAAAAAATCCCCTTGGTATGGTGGTCAGGTCCACTCGACCAGACAGCATAGAACAAGCGTTAAAATTTATATTTTCCGAGGAAAATTATGAATATAGGGACAGATTATTACAACGGTCAAATTTCAACAATAATAACAATAACAGGCACGACAAACAACAAAAACCAGTTTTCCAAAGAAATACCCCAAATTTTAACAATATTCAATTTCAAAAACCCTTCCAACAACAAAATTATCGTGCACCTTTTAACTATAATTCAAACAGACCCCAAATGTCTCACCCACAATTTCAGGGGAGCCCTTCAAATCAATACTCAATGAGAAGACCGACGTACAACCCTAATGATAATACTAGAAGATATCCACAGGCTATGGATGTCGGCAGTAACAACACGAGACATACTAATTTCAGCCGACAACAACCCTCACAAAATAGACGAAACAATTTTCCTTCCAACAATTTTCAAAAAAGACAAAATTTCATACCAGAAGAAGTAAACTATAACGAAACGAATAATTATTTTCCTTTCAACGAATTAGAACAAAGACAACATTTCTTGCCAGAAGAATTAAATTATGACGTAACATATAATGAACAATCACCCTCTGAATTATACGATGCACAGCATCAAAATTTTCCGATAGCAGGGAGCTCAAAAACAAAACCGTAATAAATATTAATAATTTTAACACAGTATCCCAATTACCCTACGTAATAATAAAAGAACTACCCGGAAAAATACTGCTCGACTCCGGTAGTACTAAGAGCCTTTTAAACCCGTCCATAGCATATAAAAACTTTTATAATAAGATTTACGATCACCCGTTTTTGATAAAAAGTGCGCATGGTTATTCCAGCCATAATAATCGAGCTAAAATAATTTTAAACTCACTAACGGACAGTGAACAAGAGTTTTGCCTATTTGAATTTAACAAAAATTTCATAGCTCTTATTGGAATTGACTTCTTGATAAAAAATCAAGCGAACATTGATTTTTAAAACCAGAGACTCAATTTAAAAAATCGAAGCATTAAGATAAGCTTCCCTTATACAAGGGGTCATGAAGACAAAATGGGTAGTAATAGTAGTAGCAATAACAATCGGATAAGTAGGAACATCAAAGCAAATGATGAAATGAATCACCTTAACGTAAGTAATACAATAGACAAAAGCATTATTGCACTTGAACTCGACCTAGGAAAGCATAATCAGCCATTAAATGATGACGATGGAAGGTTACAACTAATAAAGGACACAGGAGAAATCTTCAACCATAATAAATGTAAACGGGATCAAGTTTCATTAAACACATATCAATATCGTCGAAATAAAAATGTGAGTGATACGAGGACGATACAAAACGATATAACGGATCAAACTCAAAATAAAACGAATAGGATATTAAATAATTTTTCCCATCACCAGAATTATAATAGGAATTATACGGGGAGTGTACAAAAAAATATTACAGATAAAATTAGGTTAGATGTCTTGCACAAGCCTCGACAAGAAGCGAGCAATGCAGACAGTATAATGAAATATGTATATTCAATGTGTAAAGAACACAATAAAATCGACCAACCCGTTAAAATCGAAGAGTTTATCCCAAATACAAAAGCACCTTGTTACAGGGCGGTTATTCCGAACAAAATAAAATATACAGGCACCACGCAAAATGATAAGTTAAGTAATAATTTGATTCAGGTAGAGAACTACCATCGGCAAATAGGTACGGAACCAATTTCAGAAATAATAAAATCATAAATCAATAACGAAAAGAAATTCTCACACAATAAGGTTTACAAGTCGGAAGTAAATCCCGTAAATATGGAAACTCAATCAAAATTAAATAATATAAATAAACCAGAGAAAATCATGAAGATAAACGACAATGAAATTAACGACGCAATAGTTTTATTTCACGAAAGTAAAAGAGATCACAGAAATGCGAAGGAGACATATTTAAGAATGAAATCTAAATTTCTTTTTCTAAAAATGAAACAAAAAATCAAAGCTTTTATTAGAGCTTGCCAATATTGCAACAACGAAAAAAATAACTCGTTCCAACTAAATAGATTAAACAAACAGTCTGATTATATCACCTAGCTAAGTCGAACCTAGATATTCGGATAATCGACAAACGAGACATGACGTAAGAAACTGACTAATAAAGCCATAATACTAAACGACAAAACTGACGAACAGACAATCACCAATTTAAATAACGTTCACCTTGCAGGTTCATTCTCTTCACCAAAGTAAAACCACAATTAGAAGACCTAACAGACAATCCAGGCATACTGCCACGCAAACTGGGACAAGCCTTTTCAGAAAACGATAAATGGAGAATGATTCATATACATGACCTAAGACAACTATACGACGACTTTAACAGACTAAAAACTTACTTTGACAACATAATAAGCGTAATGAATGCAGAATACAAGTTAGAATACAAAAATTTTATTTTAACAATCAATTTCACCATCAGCAATATTGATGACACATTTTATCGAATATTTCCAAAAACGATTAGGAACAAAAGAGGTATAATAAACGGACTAGGATCGATATTCAAATCAATAACTGGGAACTTAGATGCAGATGACGGCGACAGAATATATAAAGGTCTTGAAATTTTGAGGAAAGATCAAAATCAAGTACATCAACTTTTTAGTTCACAGACATCCCTAATGATAGATGCTATAACACAGTTCAATAAAACAATAGACAACCTGAACCATAACCAAGAAGCCATAGTAGCGAGAATAAACGATTTGGAATATACAATAGATAGTCTAAAAAGCGACCAACTAACAAATTTTCATAGAGTAAAACATTTGGAATTACTCACTCAACTCAGTTATTTGTTAAATAATGTACTAAACATGATATTAACAACAGAAAATGCAATTACTTTTTCAAAATTGAACACATATCATACGTCAATACTGAAACCGAAATTTATATCAAAAGATTTAGAAAATATTGAAAACCATATCTCAAAATCAAGATTAATAACAAAATCCGATATTTCACTTTATGAAAAAATATTTAACATAAAAACCGTTCAAATTGATTTTAAAATTATATTCCAAATAGATATACCCTTAGTAGACAAATCAGATTATATTGTCCCTAGAACCAAGTACCTAATCCTTAGCAGCAAACACTACGCTTACAGAGACGAAAAGTGTAGGAATCTAAAAGACCAAACATACTTTTGTGAAAATGACAACCTGACAGCACTTAACGAAAACAACCCATGCGAAATTAAACTGATCAACTTCCAGAAACTGATAAACAATTGCAAGCAAGAACTTGTCAAAATAACAAAAACAACAGTCTCTAAATATGGCAATACCCAATACATAATAGTGGCACCCGAAGAAACGAGAATAAAACTTAGCTGCGAAGAAAATGAAGAAACCAAAATAATCAGCGGAACAAAACTGGCGACTCTGAAATCCAAATGCCAACTTATCATCAATAACGAAAGATTTAGTTCAGTACAAATGGCATCGGAAACACAACAATCGTTCAATCTCCCAAACATCGAATTGGTAACAAATAAAGCACCCATATTCCCAGACAAATTACCAGAACTAAAATTAGAAAATGTACAACTGCACGACTTGAACAATATCAAATCTCAGTTACAATCCATCAATGGCAAAATTCCAGGAACCATCGAATTGCCCATATACCACCCTAGTGTATGGACAATTATATTATACATTGTGATAATAATAACAATAATCACAATAACTTCAAGATACATCTGGCAGAAATCAAAAACGAAAACGGCTGACTCCAAACCAATTACTGGATTCCCGATGACGATTCGGAACGAACCATAGGCTTCGTTCTCTAAAGGATGGAGGAGATAACAATAGCCAACTCATACAATGTATATAAGAAGTACAGATCCCGATTCAACACCCAAGGTCGCTGATGAATGGGTTAATTAATAGCAGCGCAATTAGAAGAATAGACTATTCATAAATGGGTAAACAACTAGACCTTCAAATCAGCAACCAGCCACCTGCTAGGATCACCTTCAAGACTGCAACTAAGGTGGAAACCGCCTCTCGGTCCACGCCCCACCATAGACTATATATGGAAGTTACCAGACCACGGACGGACATTCCTACATTGTTATTGCTTGAGTCTCTTTTAACTTGTCATAATTTATATTTTTCATTTTTTATTATTATTCATAAGTATTTTATGTAACTATAATCAATAAATTCTTTTAAAAAGTCAAGTGTGTTAACAAGAAAGTTAACTCGCGTCACCCTGTATATATGTAAGCAGATCAAAACTGAACGTAAACCCGGATATGGATTCCAGGGGGCCTAGTTTGCGCTCATTTGAAGAAACTTAGCTAAAAATTATAGACCGTTAAACTATAAACTAAAACTACCACCAAAGCATCAGAAAAAATAACTAACCTGTTGCATATCAGCTCCTTTTATAAAACTTCAATCCTTTATATGTGTTGATAAAACATAACAAACAGTGCTTAGTTCACCCATTAACATTAATAAAGGAATAATTTGCACTTGTATATAAACATTTCCCAAATAACAAAAAATAATTTGTCGACTCAAATAGATAAAAACATATAAAACAATCTCATACCATACGTCAGTTACAGCGTCTAACAGACCTGCGCAATAATATCAAATGTTCTGTCGCCTACCAACGACATACTAGATCTCATATAAGCCAGATTTACGATTCATAGTGAAACGCGGTAATATTAAAAATAAATGTTTCAAATTTAAATAGCTCTATTTTATGTAAACTTAGAAAGCTACATTTTTGCGCATAGTTAGGTCTTTTCCAAAGCAATATGTGCACCAAATTTCATCGAAATATCTATGTAATTTTTGGAGAAAAAATTTTTTTCGAAAGAAATTCAAAATTTTTCCGGAAAACCTTGTCCGATTTTCCTGGCTAACGAACTCGTCCAAGCTATTAATAAAAGAAAAGAACTTGCCGAGTTTCATCAAAATCGGTTAATTATTTTTTGAGTTATCGGTTGGATACACACACACACATATATATATATATATATATATATATATATATATATATATATATATATATATATATATATATATATATATATATATATATATATATATATATATAAACATATAAAAATCGAAACTGACCCCGGATATGGGTTCTAGGGGCCCAAATTCGCGCCCATTTGCAAAGTCTCACCATCGATACCTCTCTATTAGTGAATTTTTTTAATACATATTCACTAAAAATAAGCTGTAAAGCTGAAAGATAGAGACCAGAACCAATAGCAATGGTAATGTTATTGATAATAAAAAGACAGATCTACAACAGCCCTACAATTACACCAGAGATAAATTGAAAAAATCTCGGGACGCAGCAAGTGCGTTATGGTAGTGAATTTTCATAGAAATGATCTGGCACAAAATATTTTATTATAACTTTTTTTTCTTGTAACATAGAAAATTAAATTTTGGTGTATACTTTACTTTTTATATCGTAAACCTACCTATCAAATTTGGTTATCATAGATTTTTTATTTTTTAAGATAAATTTTTTTTTCAAATGAAAACTCAAAATTTTTTCAGAAAACCTCGTCCGATTTTTCTGATTAACGAACTTATCAAAGCCATTTACAAAAGGAGGGTACATGCCAAATTTTATCAAAATCGGCCAATTATTCTTTGAGATAAAAATTTTTTTCGAATGAAAACTCAAAATTTTCCCGGAAAACCTCGTCCGATTTTCCTGACTAACAAACTTGTCAAAGCCATTTACAAAAGGAAGGTGCATGCCAAATTTTATTAAAATCGGCTTATTACTTTTTGAGTTAAGAATTTTTTTCGAATGAAAACTCAAAATTTTCCCGGAAAACCTCGTCCGATTTTCCTGACTAACGAACTTATCCAAGCCATTTACAAAAGAAAGGTACATGCCAAATTTTATCAAAATCGGCCCATTATTTTTTGAGTTATCGGTGTGATACATATATATATATATATATATATATATATATATATATATATATATATATATATATATATATATATATATATATATATATATATATATATATATATATATATATATATATATATATATATATATATATATATATATATATTTATATATAGTTATATATATATATATATATATATATATATATATATATATATATATAAACATATAAAAATTGAAACTGACACCGGATATGGGTTCTAGGGGTCCTAGTTCGCGCTCATTTGCAAAAAATTTTTCAAAATTCAAAAGTCGGGATCTCCCCATTAGTGAATTTTTTCTACGAAAATTCACTAAAAACCACCATAAAAGCAAAACAGCTTGCATGGAGTAAGCTATGTGGAGAAATAGGCAGACATATATGGGGCACAGGCAACAAGATTTTTACTAGGCGTATTGTTCCCTCAGGGCTCGTCCGCGGCCTTGCCGCCCCGATAGCACCGCAACCCTTGGTTGATTGTGCATACCCCTAGTCTTACTCCACCCATTCCAAAATCACTGTGCCTTGAACTAGTCTGCACAGCGATTGGTAGGGTGAAGTTTTATATTGCTCTGTCTCCGGTCTAGAGTGACCGTAGATCAGTTGTCTTTTCCGGTCCAGAGCTATACACTCGCACAAGATGTGCTGGGCTGATTCCTCCCCCTCGCCGCAGAGTCTGCATGCGAGGTCCCCTTCGAACCGCCCCATTTTATGTAGGTGTTTCTTGACGGCCATGTGTCCCGTCAAGAGACCTGTTGTGTTTCTGAGCTGTCCTCTGCTAAGGTTTAGCAGCTCCACAGCTCTCTTTGAACTGGGTCCGTCAATTATTGACTTCCCATGTCTGAGCCCTGGACAGTCCGCCCAGTACACCTTGTGTTGGTTTCTGACCCAGGACTTAATGGCTCCCCTGGCAGTGCTCTTTGACACGCCCAGAGCCGGTTCTGGTCCCATAAATGGTTCTGCTGACCCCCTCTTTGCGAGACTGTCAGCTTCTTCATTGCCTTTGACCCCCGAGTGACCCGGCACCCAGATGAGGGTCACCTCATTCTGTCCAGCCAGGTCGCTCGTCTCGTCTCGGCACTCACTCACCAGCCAGGAATTTACCCGTGGGCTACTTAGTGCCTTAAGGGCTGCCTGGCTGTCTGTGGCTATGAGGATCCGCTTGTTGGTGTAGCCCCTCCTCTTGTTCTCCCGCACACAGTGCAGGATGGCGTACATCTCGGCCTGAAACACCGTTGCATGGGCTCCGAGGGAAATACTGTGACTTACCCTCGGTCCTTCCGAGTAAACACCTGCCCCCGTCCCACGCTCCCCGCCAGATCCGTCCGTGAACCAGACGAGCGCGTCCCGTGGTATGCCCGGTGTCTCCTCCCGCCATGCCCCGCGATCAGGGATTTCCACTGTGAAGTTGTTTTCCCTGCACATTCGCGGGCTCGCGAAGTCTGACCTCATTTCAAGCATGGGTTCCTTCACGATCTCCTGAATTTTGCAGTGGCCCCTGAAGCCTGGGTTGATCTTCAGTCTACCATTGCAGGCTAGTCTGTATAGTCCTAGCCTGGCCTCTCCCATAATAACGAAGTGTAGGGGGGGTAGATCCAGCAACACCTCCATGGCGGCTGTTGGGGTTGAAGACATGGCCCCTGTGATGCCTAGGCAAGCCATCCTTTGGATCTTGCCTAGTTTTTGTTTGGCACTGGATTGTGTCACCTTAGGCCACCAGACCAGTGCCGCATATGTTAACGATGGTCTGACCACCCTTGTGTACAGCCAGTGGGCCATACTAGGTCTTAGTCCCCACGTTTTTCCATATAGCCGCCTAGTGACGGCTAAGGTCATGACTGCCTTACGCAGTATTTTTCCAATGTGACCATTCCAGGTTAGCTTAGAGTCCAATACGACCCCAAGATATTTTACCTCCCTGGCCATTGGAACGCTCCTACCGTATAGAGTGAGAGTTCTGTGGCTTTCACACTTCCTCCTCCTCGTAAACGGCACGACGGTTGCTTTCTCGGGGCTCACCCCGAGCCCTTGATCAACCGTCCACCCTTCCACCACTTTCAGTGCAGTCTGCATACGCTCCCACACTGCCTGTGTGACCTTTCCTCGGACTATGATGACAATGTCGTCCGCATAGCCCTGTACCTCATACCCCCCTCCCGAGAGCCTCCCCAGCAGGCCGTCCACGACTAGACACCAGAGCAAGGGAGACAGAACGCTCCCCTGCGGACACCCCGCCGCGACCCCCGCCAGCAGAGTCCCTCCCGCGAGTGAGGTGAACACCGCCCTGTCCCTGAGCATGGAACCGATCCACCTGCAGCAGGTCTCCTCTATTCCACGCTCCCGGGCAGCTGCCAGAACCGATCCGAACGAGGTGTTGCTAAAGGCCCCCTCTATGTCTAGGAAGGCCCCCAGCGCCACCTCCTTGTTCTCCAGCGTATTCTCCAGTTTCAGCACCAGTTGGTGCAGTGCTGTTTCTGTTGAGAATCCTGCTCTGTATGCATATTGTCCGCAGTGTAGAGGATATGCTTCCAGTACACCGCCCCTAATGTGCCGGTCGAGCAGTTTTTCCACTGTTTTCAGCAAGAAGGACATGAGACTTATTGGCCTCAGGGACTTTGCCTGGTCTGTTGGACGCCCAGGTTTAGGAATAAATACAACCCTGGCCAGTCTCCATGCCCTCGGAATGTACCCCAGAGCCAGGCTGGCCCTCATAATGAGGGTAAGCACCGGCGCCAGTATATCTATCCCCTGTTGGAGCATGATGGGCATTATTCCATCAAATCCCGGCGATTTGTATGGCTTAAAGCTGTTAATGGCCCATCTGATTTTGCTCCAGGTAACCACCTCTTTAGCGACTGTCCAGTCTACTCTAGATGCCCGCCTATAAGGCGCCTCTATTTCTGAGTGTTCCCAGTCCGGAGGTGATTGGTTTATTATGTTACAGCCGGGGAAGTGCGTCTGGAGTAAAATTTCCATAGTTTCCTCCCCCGAGCTTGTAAAGCCTCCCGTGGGTGTTCTAAGGGAGCCTATGTTAGTCTGAGGGCCCTTAGACAGGATCTTGTGTAGTCGAGCACTCTCGGACGTGTTTTCCACTTCTTCGCAGTGCCTCCTCCACGACTCCTTCTTGGCGTCCCTCAGTCTTTTGTTATAGGTCGATAGGGCCTGTCTATATTCATCCCATGCTCCCGACCTTTTGGCCGCGTTAAACAGCTTACGAACCTGCGTCCTCCTTTGCCTGAGGTCCTCGTTCCACCATGGGACGTTCCTGGTGGACACCCTCATTTTCAGGGGGCAGTTGGCGTTATAGGCCGAGGTAATTGCGTCTCGCAATTGGACTGCTGCAATCTCGAGGTCTATTGAATCCCTTATGGCCCTCTCAACCCCCCGCAGTTCCACAGCTAGGTCTGCCCTGTAGGCTTCCCAGTCCGCCTTGCGGGGGTCCCGGTACCATACCGTTTCTCTTTCGACTTTGGCGATTTCAAACCGGATGTATCTGTGGTCTGAGCTACTCACTTCCCCAGACACAGCCCAGCTTTTAACAAAGTCACCCAGAAACTGGGTGGAAACTGTTAGGTCTAAAACTTCCTCACGCCGTGTTGTGACGAATGTCGGTTTATTACCTCTATTCAATATGTCTAAATTAAATTTCATAAAGAATTGTAAAAGTGCCTCACCCCTAGAGTTTGTGTCCGAGCTACCCCACAACTCATGGTGCGCATTCGCATCCATGCCGATGATGGTCTGCCATCCACCTGCTCTGCTACCCACCATCAGCTGCTCCAATTCGTTGGGTGGAGGAGGGTCCGTGCTGTCCCCTGGCAGATAGGCTGACGCGACAGTAATGTCCCTCAGCCCATCCGCTCCTCCACATCGGATTTTGATCGTTGCCAGGTCCCTGGAACAGAAATTCATTAGAGGGAGAAACTCTATCCCTTCCCTGACAAAAATGCAGGCCCTCGGATTCTCGCTGGACCTGCTGTAGATGAGCTTTCCATTAGCTCCGCCGAGTCCCTTGATCTCTCCTTTGTAGGAGTACGGTTCCTGGATGAGGGCCACATCCGTGTTCCTCAGAGCCATTAGTAGTCCGGCCGTGGCTGCCCTACTGTGTTGGAGGTTGACCTGAAGGAACCTAAGTCCCATTAACCCTTAATTGCTTCCCCAGTGGGCGGAAGCTAACCCTTCCCATGCCCCAGAATGCCTTGAAGGAGGTTCCTTCAAGGGCTCTGTAAGATGTCGGGTCGATCGAGAAGGCGAGCGTCTGTCCTTTCTCCTCTGCCTTCCTGCTTAGAACCGACCAGTGTTGCGTCCCCAGTTCAGGGTTCTGGATCTTAAGTCTGCTGATCACCGTCTCCTGCGGGACGGTGTCAGGGATCCGTACGAGGACCTTGCGTCTCTTTGGGAGTTCCTTGGGCTCGACGGCTGTCAAGTCCGCCCCCTCCCAAATCTGACCGAGGCCCCCGATCGTTTTCCGCAGCCAGTCCCGCGACTGCGGGCCGGCACAGGTTATCCAGAGGATGCCCCCCGTCAGGCGCGTCCGGTGGAACTGAGGCGGGCTCTCCCCTTCCTGAAGAGAGTCCACTGCAGCTACCACCGCAGCCTGGATCAGGTCCGCCTTCCCCTGGTCTAGCGTGACCTCAGGATGGCGTCTGTCAATCACCGCCATCCCGAGGCCCTCCGCAGCCTCCCTGTAAGAGCCAGTCTGCGCCGGTGTTCCGGCCTTAGTTCCTTTGGGAGGTCTGTCTGTAGTAGGCGTGCTAGAGCCAGAGCGCGGCGTCTTCCGACTCGCACTCTCCTCTTGCGCCTTTACAGGCACCCTGGCCCTTTTGGAACGTCTGTCTGTAGTGGGCGTGCTAGAGTTCGAGCGCGTCCTCTTCTGACCCGCACTCCCCTCTTGCGCCTTTACAGGTTTCTCGACCGTCCAGGTCCCGGCCGCCATTTTTTGCGCCCTCCGGAGCTTCTTTCTTTGCGCCCCGGAAAGACGCTTGGACTGCCGGGGCAGTCCCTCTACTCTAACAGTAGAGTCCTCACTGGTGGAGGGGCCCCCGGAGTCCGCGGAGCTCGCCGCCCTCCTTTGGGACCCAGCCTCCAGCTTGGGTGTCGGGGACAGGTCTCTGGCCGAAGCTACCCCCTGATCCCCCGTATCTACGCCGGTCGTGGGACCTCCAGAGTCCGCTGCCGCACCCTGGCTCGTCTCCGTTTCCGGGATAGACTCAAGGCTCAAGTCTGTAGCCGGAGCCACTCCTCGAGCCTCATTGGTTTTGGTTTTATATGTATTTATAATCTTCATGTTGTTCCCACGAGAATGGGGGAAATACTGTCCACACCATCAGAACCCCCTGTGTGGTGCAAGGCGGGTTACTCTGGAGGGTTGCCTGGTACTCCAGAGGTTCCGTTCACGACACCATCGCCCTGGTGCCATCCATCCATAGGCACGGGTCACGTAACACCGTAGATTGGGGGAGTTTAGTTCGACCTCCTTGTCTAGATCCGTCATGTTTAGTTATTAGCAGGGTCACCTCGTGCAGGATGCGGATTTTTACCGCGCATGACGGTCTTGGGGAAAGCTTCATCGGGAGTTTATGTTGTTATTTCCACTTCCTCAGCTTGCCCCCTGGAGTCCTTTGGCCCGCGACTCCTTAACCCCTACTAGGCGTATACGTATGCGTTCGCCGGTTGAATGCTCCGATAAAGAACAAGCTACTAAACATTGCCATAGAATTGTTCCCGGGACATATAGTATGAAATGGTCGTCGATAGATGCGCAAGATCATGATATACCCGTGTTTATCAGTGAAGAAATAAAACAGGCAGGCACCAGGATAAAAGAGGGAAAGGCGCTAAAACCGGCCTAATTCCATCAAAAGTAATCTGAGCAGTGGCGATGTAGACACCTGAACTGCTTGAAAGAACGCTCTACAAACTCCCAAAAAATGGGAATTTTTCCCAAGGATGGAAAATAGGAAAACTAGTTTTGATCGAAAAACTAGACAAGAATTTATACAGGCCCCTCTGTCTACTAAACGTGCTAGCTAAGCTGTACGAACAGGTAATACATAAAACATTGCTCAAACTAATTTAAAAAAAAGTCCGGACGCAGCAAGTGCGTTATGGTAGCGAATTTTCTTTAAAATGTTTTTAATAGCAAATGTCTTTCTTTGATGAAAGCAAGCATCAAACTTGGTTACCTATATAGTAGAAACAATGTACCATATTTCATCGAAATATATTTTTCAAAAGTCTGGATGCAGCAAGTGTTTTATGGAAGTGAATTTCCATTAAAATGTTTTTAATAGCAAATGTGAGCAGGCATCAATCTGATTACCGGTATAGCCTATGTAGTAGAAACAATGTACCATATTTTATCAACATTACTTATGGTTTGAAAATATACCAAATTTTTCCGAAAATAAAGTTAAATGTTGGTTTCCTAACCACCAAAGCTTACGTTAATAGCAAATTAAGTTATTGAAATTTGAAGGATTTTATGAAAATTCGCTACCAAAACGCACTTACTGCGTTCAAATTTTTTCTTACAAAGGCATCATATTTCGACAGCCAAAGCATCAGAGAAATGGTCTATTTGAAATGAATTTTCTGTACATATTTTAGTAAAATGAAGGGCAATGACGGTTGAATCTGAAACTTAAGGGTTCGCAGAACACTCTGCTTGCAACATTTTCTTTTCACAACCGTATTTGTTTCATGTTTTTTGCCTAAACATTGCCAATTTTGACGTTTCAAATTGCGAGTTTGACGTTTTGAGGAAAACACCAAAATTTGTTTCTTTAACTGCCCATAACTTCTTAAAATCTCAACTTTTGCATTTAAAACAAAAATTCATTCTTAATTTCAACAAAGTAGCTACTTTCCGCGTTATTAGCACTTCTGATACCAATGGGCCAATCCTATAACAACAGATGAAGCATGTTCCTTGGACATTCAACTGTATAGCCTTGTAGTCCTGTGTAACAAGACAAGTAAGTAAGTTCGCCATCTTGGCGTTTTCATGTTTCATAAAACAGTAAAAAATTTGCTTCTGTTTCAATTCCCATTCATTTGATGACTTTGATGTTCTCTGAAAGTTTCTTCTCAGCTGCATGGCTTGCTGGTGTTTGTGCTGTTTGCTTTCGCTCTTGTTGTTGTCTTCAGCTTGAACTTAAATTTTGGAGCGTTTTTAAGCTTTTATGAGTTTTATAATTATTTTTTGTAATTTTTAAAAATCTCAAGACAAATTAGCTTTTCTTGTAGTTCAATTCGACTTGTAGTTGTTTTCATTTTTATTGCATGTAGTAGTTTATGACTGTATACCTGTGATCTTTTATAGCTTTCTAGCTTGACATTTTAAACTTTTTGACTTAGTGTTGGGGTTAGCTGTTGTTACCTCATTTTATCTTATATTCCTGTGTTGTACCCCCGCAGAAGTAGCCTACTGGAAAACTCAGTTTTTCTGACAAGCCTTTTGTAAATTCTAGATTCCCCTGAGGATGACCTGTTAAAAAGGGTCGAAACGCGTCGGGACAAGGCATAAAATATTTGTTTGGAAAGAAAAGGCCTTTTTATTCATCACCCAAAGATGCCAACCCCAAACATTTTGACGTTTAGGAACAAAATTAACAAATGATTTGTTACATACACCACGAACATCGTTAATACAAATTATAAATAAAAGGCACCGAAAACACTACCCTGTAGTACACCGTCATTGCTGCTTCATCTTATTAGATTTAATGTCCCCTATTCTAGTAGAGTGGAACCGTTTATTCCAGTAATCCGTTACCACCAAAGCTACTAAGTCAATAGTAATGAGCCAACACCATCTGTTTTTAATTTATCAATAAGTAATTTACGATTTATAGTTTCAAACGCAGGTTTCAGATTGAGAAATCCACTCAACGCTACATTGTTTTCAGTAATTTCTTTTCTCTACCTTGCACATATAAGTTGAACAGCGGTTTCACAAGGATGTCTCGTCCAAAATTAAACACGTGCTTTCCAATACGTTGTTTCTTTGAAACTTTCAGCACTAGATTAAGGAACGTATGACAACTCGTACACACTAGATTAAGGGGAAATTCGGCCTTTCTTATCGCGATCATTATCATTTATTGTTACGCTAACCCGAACTTGTTAAGGACTTGTTTTTAGATTATGCGACAAATAAAATTAAGAAATTATTAGATTCCAAAGAAAATTAAAATATTCACTATGACGTTATTTTCAGTGTGCAATTGAATACAACGCAAATATGACATCACAATAGGCTAGCTTTTACAGCTAATTTGCGTTGGCAACTGGACACTTCCATATAAACCCATTTTAATTATCAAAGTATTTGCCGTATTCACGCACCTTGCATTTCAAGTCCCATTTCTTACTGTAAAACAGCTAATAGACTATGAGTGTAGGATTGAGGTGAAGAACCTTATTACTTTTAAAAACAGAAATGGCAAAACTCGTAGGTAAACTGCATAATGCAAATATTCAGGCGCCATCATGTGTACCAACATCCACATAATAGTCGCAGTTATATAATAAACTTGAGAAGTGGGAAAATGGTATAAAGTGTTGCAAACTGTCAGTCCTTACTAAATGTGTGTTTTATTTAAATTTAAAGCTACTGAAATTTTGCATGATTTCGACACTAAATGCGAAGATGATATTTCGAGTTAAGAATAATTATAAATCGTTTCTATTACTAAACGATAATATAAAAATCTCTGGGCGCAGCAAGGGCGTTATGGTAGTGAATTTTCATAAAAATGTTTTTAATAGGAAATTAATTTTTTTTTAAGAAAGCTTGCATCAAATTTGGTTACCAGTATAACCTATATAGGAGAAACAATGTACCCTATTTCATCAAAATGAGTTTATTGTTTGACAATATACAAAAATCTTCAGAAAATAAACCTAAAATGTGCCCAAAAAAATTGGTTTCCTGGCCAATGAACCTTAGGTTAATAGTAAATTAAGCTATCGAAAGAAACATTTAATGAAAAATCGCTACCATAACGCAGTTGCTGAGTCCCGAATTTATTTTCTTACAAACATGCATTATCTTTAGATGGAAAATGCAAAAATTGTAATACTATAAGGCGTGTTCGATTAGGAAAAAAATTGCATCAGCAGCGACTTATGGGCCACCTGTGATTGTAAAAATAATTTTATAAGATGCAGCTCCAGACATCGTATAATTAACATAATTTTTTTAGCATATCTTGTATAATAATGGATATTTTGAGCTTTAAAATTGTATCCAACTCTATGAGTAAAATTGTGATGGCCAAAAATAAATATGATTGTAAGAAGAAGAGCATGTCTACATTCATATTACAAATGTCAGAAAACAAAATAATTTGTCAGTTGAATATGACATGTACTGTTATCATGGACTATTATGCACTATTGTATTACGCCTTATAAGAATCTTGTTGTTTTTTGGAGTACAAAAGCTTATTTTACTGTAAAAACATTTTCCCATCCCTTAACCTGAAATGGTTTTCGTTTCATTTAACGTTGTTTCATTATAGCGTCACAGTAGGTTTTAGAATCTAGAAATTATTCTATTTTGTGTGAATTTTTTCGTTGCATACCTAGAACAAATTGTATTTTCTTTCAATTATAAATGATAGTTTTAAGTTAATTCCTATATTTTCTGTGCCCAATGTGTTGAACGGATGCGAAACGGGAGAAGGAAATTGCATTTAAAGTTAAAATGACGAAGAGATCTTTATTGCAGGCACGACCGTTGCTTTTTTTAATATTAATAACATTTAGAGGTAAATTATCTGATTAGCGTATTGTTCGTTTAAAAAAAAATTCAGAAACATGCTTAGAGGAACCCCCAGCATTAACCATCGGACAAATGCTGTGATCTCAACTTCACAATACAGTTAAGAGACCTAAAGTCAATTTGAGGTTCTGTGTAAGGTAAACATGCTACAACGGAGCTACAAATGCAAACTGTAAAAAACTCACCTTGCAGAAGTCCATAGAAAGGAGAAACTACTTAACAACACCGTTTCTCCATAAAAAACTTCCACATTATTGCACAATTGAAAAAAACGCTACATAATAAGCGTAATCTGATTCCTTAAAATTAAATAAATAACTGAAACTGCTACGAAAGCATCACCTAAAGGGTCTATTTTAAATTAATTTTCTGCAAATAATTTAATAAAATAAAGAACAACGAAGATTGTAGCTGAAACTTAAGGCTTTTTAACTTATTTTATGATATCTACGCTGCATAGCCGTTCATGTAAGTTCTCTATCTAGAACATGTCAATTCTGATGTTTATAATCGCGACTTTTTTGACGTTTTAAGAATAAAAATTTAAAAGCTTATAACTTTGTTTTATTTTAACGTAAAGATTCAACTTTTGGTGCATAGTTTTCTTTTTATGATATAAACCCTCGCACCCAATATAGTTGTCCTAACTTTGTTATTTTTGGAGATATAAAAAATTTCCGAAAGAAAACGCAAAATTTTCCGGGAAAAACTAGTCCGATTTTCCTGACTAAAGAACTTATCCAAGCCGTTTGCGTAAGAAAGGTACTCACTAAATTTTATCAAAATCGGCGCATTAGTTTTTGAGTTAGCAGTGTGACACATAAATATATATAACATATACATATATATATATATATATATATATATATATATATATATATATATATATATATATATATATATATATATATATATATATATATATATATATATATATATATATATAAACATATAAAGTCTGAAACCGACCTCGGATTTGGGTTCCAGGGGTCCCAAATAGCGCTCATTTGAAGAAATTTTTTCAAAATATAAAAGTCGGGATCTCCTCGTTAGTGATTTTTTTTTTAAGAAAGTACTAAAATTATCTACTAGTATGGGTCCTTATGATCCACCCGTGACCTTGATAATATAAAGGTAGAGACGATGCTCCCAACAATGCCCCTATATTTTTTACACCACAACAAACTCTATGTAAACAATATTTCTCCATGCCCTTCTGTCCTAACATGCTATTTTTGCTTCTTTCACATTCATATATTTCTGCATGCACGCTTTTTTAATTTTTTTTTTTAAATTCGGTCTATTTCCGCGATTATGGCCAACCACCGACGGCTAGGAGTAGTTTCACCTCACTATCCTGGAAGTATTGCCAAACCCCTACCTTTCTGTAAGAGGGTAGGGATATTTAACGTGCCCAACATCACATGGACACGGTACCTATAGCTTTACGCCCGGTCCGAAGGGCGGAACCTGCAGACATTCAACTTGCTCAAACACAACATCGGTTGATGTTAATGTTACAGTATGTACTGACAAAGTGAAAGAGGAATCCTGGGAATAGAAACCAGTGCACTTTTGTTCAGAGGCACACGTCCTTACCACTGAACCACCGAGACTCTCGAATTTACTTTCAACATACTTTTCTACCTTACATTCGTTTACAACCAATTTGTTTCTAATTTGTCCCTTTTGTTTTACCCGTCACTCGTCTCAGGTAGTCCATTTCAGCAGCGTTCAATTTTTTCACTTGCTTTGCCCGACACATGCAACTTTCAAAATCATATAGCACAGTTGAGGCTCGTATGCTGTTATATACAGCGATTTTAGCCTATTTGTATATACATGCACTTCTAGCTACAGTGGTCACACCCACATGTAGCTACTGTTGACCTACATAGCGTTACTTCAAAAAAATATTTTAAACGTGTGCCGTTTAGACGCAAGGGACCGTCCCGTTACCGGAGAAACACTCGTGTTGTATGTAAGCTCTCCCCGCACAACTCTAAGACTTCTGGATGCGGAGTTTGTCCACTGTGTTGTTATTGTGACTATTATTATTATTATTATTATTATTATTATTATTATTATTTCCTCCTTCACGTATATTTTATTTATACAGATGAGTGCATTGATATGACCAAGCCAGGTATCTTCCATATTATTAAATACATAAAAAAAGTCATACACAGGATGTTTCTAAAATGTTTCGTCAACCTAATACCCTGGAAATTAGAGGTAAAAATAGGTTGATTTCATACAATTTAGTTATATATCAAAATGTACCCTTGAGAAGTTACAGCCCTTTAAAGTAAATTAAAAAAATATTTGATTGCACATTATTTCATAATGGTTATTGATATTTTGGTTAAAATTTGGTACACGCCAGTTGTCAATTAAGTTAAAGTTGTGAAGCTAATATTAATTCGTTGCAACGGGAGGGGCTGAAAATTTAGTGGTAGGCACAATTTTATTCACCCTGGGCATCTCCTCATCTATTTTACCGTCGTTGAAAGCCAGTCTTAAATATCTAAATTTCTTTACTTCCTCTACCAAACTGCGATTCATCATGATACTGCAATTACTTGTTTCATCCTTTTTTTTTCCTCAGGGCTCGTCCGGGGCTTGGCCACCCCGATATCACTGCAGCCCTTGGCCTATTGTGCATTTCATCCTCTTTAGCAAACACCATAACTTTAGTCTTCTCTAGCATTTACAACTAGATTCATTTTATTTATAGCTGTCATTAATTTATCTAACATCAGCTCCATTTCTTCTTCATATTCATTAAGTAGTACTGCATCATCAGCGTAGCACTATAGTAGCACTTTTACCTTAGAAGCATTCATTTTTATGGCTTCTGTCTCCAAGTGGACTTCTCTTTTGTATTTATGTATGAATATGTTGCACAACCATGGAGACATTACACACACACTTGTTTGAGTCCCTGTACAATTCTAAATAAAAATTGGGAACCCAGCAAGTGCGTGATGGTAGTGATTTTTTATTAAATGCTTCAAAGTTGCATAACTCATTTTCTATAAACCCAGGAAGTTGAGTTATGGTGTGTAGTAAGGTATATACGAGGGCAACATACCAACCAAATTTCTTCAACATAACTTTGTAATTTTTGAGATGCAAGTTTTTTTTTCGGAAAAATAATTTTTCTTAAAAAAAACTGGTCTGGCTAACGAACTCAACCAAGCTACTAATAAAAGAAAGATTCTTGCCGAGTTTCATCAACATCAGTTAATAGCTTTTTGAGTTATCGTGTGGATACATACATACATACATACATACATACATACATACATACATACATACATACATATATATATATATATATATATATATATATATATATATATATATATATATATATATATATATATATAGGGTGTTTCGCATAAGAAGCGACACAGAGCAGGGGAATGTAGGGAACCCAAAATAGTGTGATTTAACGCAACTTACCTCTATACTAAGTTGCACCCCTGAGAAGTTATAGGCCTTCAAAGTGGGGTTTCTAATTTCGAAAAAAAAACAATGTCTCAGTTATGCTTGAACTTAGTAGAACTAAATTTGGTACACGTTGTGAGTGTACCAAGAGCAATAATCGACAGTAATAGGAATTCAATTGAAGCATTTTGAAGGATTAATAAGGGATGATTCCCCTGAAAATGTGACAGAATTTTTAAACCTATTGGCGGATTTAAAAAAATATTATTTCATTTTATGGTGAATTTAATTCTAAAAGTTATATTTTTCTTATTCATTTTCAACAAAATTTGTCGCTTTCAACAAAATTCCGAATAACTAAATACACGTATTAGAGCTGTGTTGTTGAAATTTAACGTCAGACTTGACAATCAGGAAAAAAGTTGTAATATGAATAATTTAATAGAAAAACAAACAACCTAACAACATAAATAACATAACATTTGTACCGATAAATTACAGAAATTGTGCAAAATGATCACCGTTCTCTCTCAGGCATAAATTTATTCTTCGTCGAAAATTGAAATCTACTCTATTCAACAATTGTTGGCTGTTTTTAATGAGTGTGCATTTATGTAATGCGATTCCACAATTCGGATCGAGACGCAATTGGCGAGGAATACACAAATTCTTTTCACATTCCCCAAAGAAATAAGTCACATTTGTTGAGGTCTGGCGATCGTGGAGGCCAAACTTAAAGGGCAATTATTTTCACTTCCAATCCACTTATTTGGATACTGGTAGTTTAAATAGTGTCTAACACCAATAGTGAAATGAGGCAATGCTCCGTCGTTCATAAAGCAACGTTTCATTCTAAGTTGTAGACGCACCTCGTCGAGTAGATCTGGGAGATTGTTTTGGAGACATTCTAAATAAGTTTAGCGATTTAATCGATTCGGTAAAATAACTGGACCAATTATATACTGATCAATAATACCGATCCATACATTCATTTTAAAGTCGCGTTGGAAATGTCGAGGAGCTACTGAATGAGGGTTTACATCAGAATATTCATGATGGTTAAGTAAATTTGTAATACAGGTAAAACAAGCTTTGTCAGTAAAAAGAATTTTCTTTTGAAAATTAATTGCTTGGTGCAAAATAAACTGACAGAAGTTCACTCGTTTAACCAAATCTTCCGGTAACAATTCTTGCACTTTTTGCCTGTGATATGGGTGCAGTAGATTACGTCTTATTACTCGGTGAACAGAAGTTTGCGATATACCACATTCTCGAGATCAATTTCTAGTACTAATATGTGGGTCATCTTCATTTGTATTCAAAATAAGTTCTTCGTCTTGTGTCCTGGTTGCAGTAGCTTGTTCTCGAGTGTTACTGAAAAACTTGCCTGTTTCTCGAGCCCGTAATTCAACATTGGCAAATGTTCCTCTATGAGGCATTGCACGATTAGGAAATCTTCTCCGATATTCTTCAACACTTCTTCTGTAGTTTCATTAACAGAAACCTAACACTAATAGCATGTCAACTTGTTCGCTAAATGAAAACTTCCCGGCCATTTTCGCAACACTCAGCAAATACTACTAAAATAAAATGACTTATTTTCCTGATTGTCAAGTCTGACGTTAAATTTCATAGCCAACGTTTGAATTTCCGATGATTTTAAATAACACAGCTCTAATACGTGTATTTAGTTATTCAGAATCCTTTTGTAAATGACAAAGTTTTTTAAAATTAATAAGAGTAATAGAAGTTCTATAATTAAATTCCCCATTAAACGAAATAATATTTTTTTAGATCCGCCTAAATACGTTTAAAATTTCTGTCACATTTTATGGGTGAATCATTCCTTATCAACCCTTTAAAATGCTTCAATTGAATTCTTATTACTGTCTATTATTGCTCTTGGAACCCTCACAACGTGTACCAAATTTAGTTCTTCTAACTTCAAGCATAACTGAGATATTGTTTTTTTTTATAAATTAGAAACCCCACGTTGAAGGCCTATAACTTCTCAGGGGTGCAACTTAGTATAAGGGTAAGTTGCATTAAATCACAATATTTTGGGTTCCCCTACATGCGCCTGATCTGTGTCAGTTCTTATGCGAAACACCCTGCATATATATATGTATATATATATATATATATATATATATATATATATATATATATATATATATATATATATATATATATATATATATATATATAATTCAAACGGGCCTTGGTTTCGGGTTCTAGGGGCCCAAAATCGCGTTCATTTGAAAAATTTTTTTGCAAAGTCTCACTATCGATACCTCTTTCATAGCGAATTTTTTTAAATAAAAATTCGCTAACAGTCACTGAACTTTCCATTAGCTCTCGCACATGCTTTACTGCTATCATAGCAATTTAATAACATTTTCCTTTAAATACTCCACATAGCTTCTGCCTGCCTACAATATCATACTGCTTCTTTAAGTCTACAAATATACATTATGCTTTCTCTCCAACAATCAGGCATTTCTCAACTACCTGCGGAAGTGATAATATTTGGCCAGTCCAGCCTCGTCCTGTCATGAAGCTACACGGAACATCCCAATTATTTCCATCGGTCAGCTGTCTCACTCGTTACATCACTACTTTCTCAAGTAGCTTACCCACAACGCTTAGCAAACTTATCACTTGCTAATTGTTGCCTTCACTCTTATTGCTTCCATTACAAATTCTCATGATAGCGTCCTTCCACACCATTGGTACTTGACCTACTTATATACGTTAAACAGCTCGCATAGCCAGACTCGACCTTAACATTTCTCCATGAATTTTATTAGCTGCTCTGCTTTTCCGTCCTTTAATTTCTTAATCGCTATTTCAACCTCATACACTTTAACAGTGTCACATTCTGTCTAAATTACAATCATCAGAGGGTTACGATGATTCAAAATACTCCCATATGGTTTCTCCAAATATTACTTCCAACATTCCCTCACACGTTCCTCGTCCCATATCATGTCCCCATTCTGTGTTTTCACCTCAATCACATTGTTTTGTCTTGCCAGATTTATGCACTCCCAAAACAATTTATTGTTCCCTTCAAAATCATCCTGCATTTTCTCAGTCACTTTCACTTTCGTTCTCTGTTCACTTACTGTTACAAAATATTCGTTTGAGCTCACTTCTTAATTTTCTGTACTAAGTAACATATTTCGCATTTAATATTCTTCTAGATACTTCCTTTTATCGTCCACAAGTTTCTTTACTTTCCCATTTTCCACGCATCTCTTTTAAGTCAACCAGTTTTGTATGTTCTTACACTTATTTACTCTTTGGTCATGACATATCAACTCATAGGTTACACACATTTTATTTGTTTGTTTTGTTAAATGTTTAACTAATCACTTTTACTGAAAATACTGTTATAAAGAATCGCCCATTACGCCATTTCTGCGCGATTACCTTTTGCCAATGGTTAGAAGTGTTCTTATGGTGATTGTTGTCTGTCAGCGTAATATAAATATAAGTAAAAGTTCTCAGGAATGCCGGCTAAACCCTACATTAACCGTAAGACTAGATGCATTTTCGCAACAATTAGAACCGTAGACCGCTTTCGCTCTCATTAGAGCTCTTGAGTACGGCATACTAATTGTAGCAAAAATGCACCATAAGTAATACGGCTATCGTATTAGTACAGGCAATAGAGAATTTTTTTTCTGCATTAAACCTATAACTCAAAAACTAATGGGCCGATTTTAATTAAATTTGGTGAATGCCTTCCTCTTATAAGTAGCTTGGATAAGTTCTTTAGCCAAGAAAATCGGCCCAGGTTTTCCCTGAAAATTTTGTGTTTTCTTTCGAAGAAAAATCATTTCTCCGGAAATAACAAAGTAAGGGCAAATAAATTTGGTACATGATTTTATGTCATTATAAGTAAATTACCTACCAAAATTTAGGTCTGTAGGTTCAAAGACAAACAAGTTATATGCATTGTAAGAAAAATAAATTGGGGGTTTCATCAAAACGTCAAAGTCGCGATTTAAAACGTCAAAATTGGCAACATTTACGCAAAGAACCTGATATTAATATAAGCTATGGAAAGAAAATGTCTCAAGAAGAATGTTTTACAAAGCCTGAAGTCTTAGCTTCAACCGTCATTGTCCTTCATTTTACTAAAATATTTCCAGAAAAATTCGTCGATTGAAAAGTGCAACATTTAACGCGTTATAACTTTGAAAGTATCGATTTTAGAAAAAAAAGTTTTAAGTAAAAGTTCTAGAAATTTTTTCTATTGAAAAGTTGAGTTATAAGCATTTTATTTTTCAAATAATTATTAACAAATATATGGGTAAAAATGTCAATAAATGAATGCTAATAGTCGTATAAGTGGTAAACGGTGACTTATACAAAAAAATTATTTAACAAAAAAAGATCAGAAATGCAATTATCTACAATAAAAGTTATTGCCATTTTTGGCCTAAAGTGCACGGTTATGGAGATATAGGTCGAAACGGTTTTTCTCAAAATGGCGGCACTTCCGCCCTCCTAATTTGTAAGGATTTTGTGTTTTTACATTCAGTACGTAATTCTGAACATCTCTTTAAAAAAAATAACTTCTGTAGTTTAGGGCATTATGGACAAGAGTAACGGGCTCCTCTATTGCCTGTACTATATAGCCAGCCTTAAAATACTCAGTGAGTGGTGGACGTGCCGCCACCTAGTTGCGGAACCAAGTAGTATGCTGTCACGCCAGCTCCAAATAACACAAAGTGTTGAAAAAATAGAGACTGGATACAACTAACTAACAATTTAGAAAATTGTCAGCCCTGGCCCATTTCTACCCCAATATAGGGACAAAGTATGTAAGACTAGATGCATTTTCGCAACAATTAGAACCGTAGACCGGTTTCGCTCTCATTAGAGCTCTTCAGTACGGCATACTAATTGTAGCAAAAATGCAGCAAAAGCAATACGGCTATCGTATAGCCAGCCTTAAAATACTCAGTGAGTGGTGGGCGTGCCGCCACCTAGTTGCGGAACCAACTGGTATGCTGTCACGCCAGCTCCAAATAACACCAAGTGTTAAAAAAATAGAGACTGGATACAGCTAACTAACAATTTGGAAAACTGTCAGTCCTGGCCCATTTGTATCCCAATATAGGGACAAGGTATGTAAGACTAGATGCATTTTCGCAACAATTAGAACCGTAGACCGGTTTCGCTCTCATTGGAGCTCTTCAGTACGGCATACTAATTGTAGCAAAAATGCAGCAAAAGCAATACGGCTATCGTATAGCCAGCCTTAAAATACTCAGTGAGTGGTGGACGTGCCGCCACCTAGTTGCGGAACCAAGTAGTATGCTGTCACGCCAGCTCCAAATAACACAAAGTGTTAAAAAAATAAAGACTGGATACAACTAACTAACAATTTAGAAAATTGTCAGCCCTGGCCCATTTCTACCCCAATATAGGGACAAGGTATGTAAGACTAGATGCATTTTCGCAACAATTAGAACCGTAGACCGGTTTCGCTCTCATTAGAGCTCTTCAGTACGGCATACTAATTGTAGCAAAAATGCACCAAAAGTAATACGGCTATCGTATAGCCAGCCTTAAAATACTCAGTGAGTGGTGGACGGTTCTAATTGTTGCGAAAATGCATCTAGTCTTACATACTTTGTCCCTATATTGGGGTAGAAATGGGCCAGGGCTGACAATTTTCTAAATTGTTTGTTAGTTGTATCCAGTCTCAATTTTTTCAACACTTTGTGTTATTTGGAGCTGGCGTGACAGCACACTACTTGGTTCCGCAACTGTGTGGCGGCACGTCCACCACTTACTGAGTACCTACATTACCCACTAAAGAACAAACATTTACATTTTAAATACTTACTAAGTACAATTGGACAACGCAAATCACCACAACACATTTTAAAAAGACCTGACCAGCGGTTCACTAACCAAGTTAGCGTCATAAAGGGATGACAAATTCTAAACGTTTGACGACTAGAGCTGTATTTATATTCTGTGGAGGTACTGGACCTTAGACGTTTGATGGTGGTTCACACAATCAAACTTTCGTTGCCTGTGCACCGGAAAGTCTCTCTATCTGAATCCCTTTATCTTTATTATCTTTATTTTCACGTTTTTTGTCGGCATCTTTTGTAAAGTGGTCGATCAATAAACTATACATAGACGGACGTGCAAAATTCCTACAACTTCTATTATAACTATATTTAGTCGTATATATATATATATATATATATATATATATATATATATATATATATATATATATATATATATATATATATATATATATATATAAACTTTCTTAAGCGTTTATCTGTCCTGGTTGTTTAAGATTTTTGCTTAATTTTATATTCTCTTTATCTACGTGGTGATTATTATCCATAATATATCCGGTCACGCATGATCTATCTATAGTACTCTATCTTATGGTTGTTCCACATTTTCTTTAAATCTTGTTGCAACAGATGTTTGAGTTTTCCCGACGTATTTAAGTTTACAATGTTTACAACTTATTTCATAAATCCCCGACATTTTAGTGGTACGATCTTTTTGATTATCCTAGAAAATTTTTTAAGTATTCTTTATAGAAAATGTTAATTGCTCACAGGTTCTAATCTTCAGATAGATTTTTTTTTATTACTGGCGCTTTAGTGAATTTTCTTTGAAAAAATACGCTAATGAGGAAATCCCGACTTTTGAATTTTGAAAAATTCTTCAAATAAGCACAAACTATGCCCCCTAGAACCCATATCCAGGGTCCGTTTCAATTATATATATATATATATATATATATATATATATATATATATATATATATATATATATATATATATATATATATATATATATATATATATATACAGGGCTTTCATTAATTCCCGAACCCCACGTGACCAGATTCTGTCTCTCTCTTAGTGGAATATGATTTTATGAGTTGGCAGTCCAAAAAGTAACCAAAAAACCCACTAGACTAGGGACCCTAAAGTTACTAAATCAATTGACAATTGACAGTTCAGTCCATTGGCGCTCAATTCCTTTTGACGGTTATTTTGTATGTATATTGTGCATTTTCCAAGTTCGACCAGTGTTTACCTTCTTCAAATAATTTTCTATCTGTTGGACAATAAAAACAAACAGTTTTGATCAAAACTTAGCATTTTCATTCCGTTTTTACGTAAATTAAAAGTGTAGGTATGTTAAGGTTATGTTGTTGATGATATTCAACATCGCATGGAACGAAGCCCTACCAAATCTGTACGTCGGTAATCTACCCAAACAGGTACATATTACACAATACACATTCCCAAAACCGTAAATTAGAAGTTTAAATAATCGGACCTCAATTTGTTTACGTACATTACAAAATTTTGATATCTATACAAAATAAAAGTAATTTTTTATTGTTTTTTTTAACAATCAATTACAGTAAACCATACATGAACAGACTTGCTGTAAAAAATACTAAATAATAAATACATTTAAGACATTTACTGTTTCACCTTATTATGATTTTTATATTTTTTATAAAACCCCAAAGTAAATATGAGACAACACTGGCATCTTATAGGGATTTCATTAATTCAGGTTGTACAACCGTGTAGCCTAACTTAAGCGGTCACGTGTGGTTCGTGAATTAATTAAGGCCCTGTATATATATATATATATATATATATATATATATATATATATATATATATATATATATATATATATATATATATATATATATATATATATATATATATATATACCCTAGGGTCAGAAAAATATATTGTGGTGAATTGGGTTGTCCAAATTGTACTTATCAGTGCTCATCACAGGTCCCAATCTTCACTCATTGAAAAATCAATAATGCTCAACATATCCGTTATTATACAAGATACGTTTATTATGGTATACGTTTATTATAGGGTGTCTTGAGCCTTATCTTAAAAAAATATTTATACAATCATAGGGTGGCCCATAAGTCGTTAGTGATACAAATTTTCTTTTCTTTTTTATTCGAACACGCCTTATATTATTGCATTTTCCATCGAAAAATAATGCATATTTGTAAGAAAAGAAATTCTGGGCACAGCAAGTGCGTTATAGTAACGAATCTTCATTAAATGCTTCAGATTTGGATAGGTCAATTTTCTATTAACCTATAAGGTTCGTTGGCCGGGAAACCAGTTTTTTCGGGAACATTTTAAGTTTATGTTCAGAAAATTTAATACATATTTTCAAACAATAAAGTTATTTTGATGAAATATGGTGCAATTTGTTTCGCCTATACAGGTCATACTGGTAAGCAAATTTGATGCCTGCTTTCTTTAAAAAAAACATATTTGCTCCTAAAAACATTTTTATGAAAATTCATTACCAGAACGCACTTGCTACGTCCAGACTTTCATTTTAAATGCTACGTCTTTATGTATATATAATTTGGTACACACTATCAAAAATAAAAAAGTACTCACCAAAAAGCTATACCGTTTACGTAGATATCAAAATATCTACACACAGGCTGATATCTGAAAAAATACATTTGCATTGGTCAATACCAAAAGAAAAACTGTTCTATTAAAAACAACACAAATTATATATAAAAGGTTTTCCTTGGTTTTTACGCTTCTCAGCCGAGAATAGATCTGAAACGACCGCTAGATTTTACAAGAAAAAAATACTCGATAAAAACTGTAATTACCTCTTTTAGCGAATTGTAAAAAATGCTAATAAACCATAACCTTCAAGCTAAAAAAATACTTTTATTGAGGGCTAACTAGGGGCTCTAGTACTCATTTTTTTTAAATTTTGTAGAAAAAAAGTAACACTTAAGGAGATCGTAACAATTGGGTTTAAAAAAATGTCTTCAAATAACCCTCATATATATATATATATATATATATATATATATATATATATATATATATATATATATATATATATATATATATATATATATATATATATATATATATATATATATATAATTTGCAACCGTCTTGAGACAGCTTCTATCAATATATACGTACATCACGACGAATTATCAGAACAACTTTATTCTGTTCGAAGAGACATTTTTTTTAATTTTGGGATTTTGATGATTTGAAAGATTTTTATGGCACTTTGCCAGCATAGCGGACTTACTGCTTTTGAAACTGGCTTGAACAGGTTAATTGGTCAACCCAATCTGATTAGTTTACCGGGTAAATATCCAGTTATGTTTTCAAGATTTTATACCTCTGAAAATAATTTTAATGAAAGTTGATATACATGTGAGGTATAAGACGACCGCAAGGAATGTATTTAAATTTGTTTTATTTATGTCACCGTATACTTTCAAAGAGTGGAGTGGGTTGGTGTTTGATCGAAAAAGGGGTGTAACTCGATCCACCACCTTACTTGCAATTTTTAATATTTTTGGGGCAAGTGACGAATGAAACTGCAACGGGCCAACCTGTAAAAGTAGAATAGCCACGAAAACTACGTGTGTGTGCGTGTGTGTTTTATTTTTTTAACGTCGGCCTATTTCGGCAACTATGGCCACTCACCGACGCCAGGGAGCAGTTTCACCTCACAATTCTGGAAATTTTGCCAAACACCTGCCTTTTTGAAGGGAGAGTATGGATTTTTAAGGTGCTCAACATCGCATAGACACGAGACCGATGGCTTTACGCCCCCTCCGAAGGGCGGAACGTGCAGACATTTAACTTGTTCAAATACAATGCCACAACCTCGATTGATGTTAATTGTGCAGTATATACTGAAAAAGTGAAACTAGAACCCTGGGATCGAACCCAGTACCCTCTGGCTCAGAGGCATACGTTCTTACCACTGAACCACCGAGGCTCCAGGAAAACTCTATCTGAGTTAATTCTCACGAGCCAGATTTTGCTGAGGTCTACTAGGAAAATTTGCTAAAACAGAAAAGATATACATTAGTTTAAAAGAAATATTGATTTATTATGAAACATGTACATAAATACAAATTATGGAAATAAAATGAAAATATAAAATCTGTAACTTAAAATATGTCCTCACCAGAGCTGACTTGTCATACAAAGTGTGTCAAAACAAATAAAGACGAAGATACCGGATTCCCGTTTCAGTTGGTTTTTTTTTGTCCAAACGCAAAGTTTTCCGTAAAACCTAGTCACGGTGTTACCCTTGGCTCTAGCTGATTCGGTCCCTGATTTTTTAGGGAGAATTTTACTACATAAAGGTAACAAACAGGAAACGATACTTGACAATATCCTAACACTCGGGCCACACCTGGGGCACCAGTGAATGATAAAACATCGGAAAATACTTGTAGCTCTCCAAAATCCAAGTTATGTCGACAGGTATAACCACATAGTCATCTTTTCTATTAGCCTACGTTAACTTGAAGGCTGGAGTCGCAAAGGTACCACAAGGTTATTTATTACTAAAATGATGCGGAATACAACTTTTTTATTTTAAGAACACACCACGAGGGCTCACAGCCTAAATAATAACGTACCGTGGGTGTCGACAAGGAGGAAAGAGGCAACATGTTAATTCTGGACTTGAAGGTTTGGAGGTTCGGAGGAGAAGGAAAAATATGTGCCGGCAAGGAATTCCACAACTTGGAAGTCCTCGGGACAAAAGAGCGGGCATAACAAGATGTTCTATGTCTGGTGACCTGGACAGTAAAAGGGTGCATTTGCTCTGTTCCCCTGGTAGATCTGTTGGGGGCAGCAGGTGGAGGAACTATGGAAGAAAGCTCCTGTGAGCAGTGCCCGTGCAGATATCTATAAAAGAGAGAGAGAGAGAGAGAGAGAGGTCACCAACGGCACGTCGGTGAGCAAGGGATGGTAGCCTTTGGGTGAGGGTAGGGTCCCCGATGAGACGTATAGCTCTCTTCTGAATGGAGTCCAGGATAGCGAGTGTAGAAGCGACAGCGGCACCCCAGATGTGGGAGCAGTATTAGAGGCTTGGCCTTATTTGTGAAGTATATAAGGTATAGAGATTAGCTGGTGAAAAGTATTTGCGAGCTCGGAAGAGGAAACCCAATTTCTTAGCAGCCACTTCTGCAACTGATGTGACATTGTTAGTGCCAATTGAAATTTCGATCCACAGAAATGCCAACAAGTGAAAAGGACTCATTACTTTGAATAACTTGGTTATTCATTGTAATGGGTCTAAAGCTGGTGTATCTCTTATGAGATAGAAAGCAAGACTGAGATTTGGTGGAGTTGAATTGTACAAGATTTCTACTTCCCCAGCAAAATATTTTTTGGAGATCCACAGGGACAGAACCATCCATGAGTCTGCGATCCTCATCTAATTGGGCTAAGGAGACAGGCTTAGAATATTGTATATTTGAGTGAAGGGTGCTGTCGTCCGCGTAACTATGAACTGGGTTGGATGTGCTAGAGAGGAGGTTATTGATGTGGAGAAGAAACAAAGTAGGGGCTAAAGCTGAACCTTGAGGGACTCCTGCATTAATTGGATACAGTTTAGAGGAATGACCATCCACGACAACAGAAATGCTCCGGTTGGAGAGGAGATTTGCTGTCCATGTGCAGAGTTTTGGTAGTAGGTCATAGGCCGGAAGTTTATTAAGCAGCGCTGCGTGCCAGACCTCATTGAGTGCTTTGGATATGTCTAGAGTGACAATCTGGCATTCACCGTGTAGTTCCATAGGCTTGCTCCAAGAATGGGTGACAAGGGAAAGGAGTTCGGCAGTTGATCTGCGCTGACGGAATCCATACTTCCTGTCGTGGATTAGACTGGGTTTTTCAAGAAATTTTAGTAATTCGGTGTTTACATACTTTTCCATCACTTTAGAGACGACTAAAAGGAGAGAAATAGGCGCTTTGGATCTTTTCTTGGGGACGGGTTGTACTCAAGCAGTTTTCCAGTTTTTAGCGAATATGCCTCTACTGTAAGATGTCTAAAACAGACGAATCAGGACAGTAGCAAGTTTCGGTGCGCATTTTTTGAGAACAATTGCTGTGATCTCGTCAAGGCCAGAGGCTCTCCTGGTATTAAGAGAAGAGAGCATCTTTCGTACCTTTTTTGTTTTGAAAATGAAATCCGTCATTTTATGTGCGACATTGGGGACTGTTGGTGGTTAACCATTTGGAGGTGGGTTGAGAGTAGAATTGCCGGCGAACAACGAGGCAAAAAGTTCAGTCTTGCCCAGGGCGGTAGAAACAATTTCATCCCCTGAAACAAGAGGTGGGAACGTGCTCTTGCAGAAATTATTCCCAATAGATTTAGCAAGAGTCCAGAAGGGTATCTGTTGTTGGAGCCTGAGAGGACTTTGTTTTTGATGTGGTTATTAAACGAGTTTTTTGCCTCAGAAAGAATGCGAAGATAGCGGTTTCTTGCGTCGTTAAATGCTTGGCGGTTTTCTTGACTGGGATTGTGTAGAAGCGTTTTGTGAGCTTTGACCTTTTCAAGTCTAGCCTTGTCACAGGATTTAGAGAACCAGGCCTTTTAAGTGGCTGAAGAGGTTTTCTGTGTATGTGGAATAACTAATTCCATTCCAGCTTATATAATGTCGGTGACGTTGACGTTTTGTGAGATATGAGATATCAGATCAGATATCAGCTAGGAATGAGAGGTTACCTAGGTGATATTTCTCGGTTATTCGATGCTTTCCTGGGCAAATTAAAGGAAATAAAAACACAGTAGGGCCGACAGAACTGTGTCAGTTCTTTCAAGAAAAATTTTAAAGGGCACCTGTACACATGAAATATGAGAAAGACAAATTTTGGCAAATAAAATTAGTTCAGATATTTCTATAATTTTTGAGGACAACTATATATGGTTTTGTAAAAAAATTGAACAGTATAAATATCAAAATTAATTTAAAAAATTAAATAATATATTTCTCACCAAAAATAATGATGAATGTTTCTAGGCTTGATTCAGTAAACGGTACTTGGGGTTTTCAAAGAATTTTAAGACCACTGGAATTTACTTCTTGAGACTAAATACTCAGTTCGGAGTCTGAATATAAGTAATCTATCTTGACGTCAACTAGTCCTTCGAAAAGGTATTTTTAGCTAGTTGTAATGTCTCAGATAAAACAAGGGGAAGGATGAAACTGTGAAAGCAAGAAAAACAAGCAAGAATCAAAGTTAAATTACTCCTAGCATCCAAGGGATCTAAATTGTCCCATGAAAAAAGGATGACTGTGAATCACATATTATATAAGAAACACGTTAGAGACTGCAACGGGGAAGGTGCATAGATGATCCTTAAAAAGATGATAGGTACTTGGAAATAATAATAATTATTATTATGCAAAAGAGGGTCGTGGAAAGCATAAATTGGTTGTTGAAAGGTGGATGAATTGTACAATGGAACAGTAAATAAACATGTACATGGCCAGAGGAAAGCATCTAGAGGAGTGGTGAATACCAAAGGCGTGAGAGAGAAAGAAAAGCGTCTGGCAGAGTACAGAAAATTAAGCAGCAAGTGCAGAGTCGTTGTTAACAGTAAGCGAGAACTGAAAGAGAAGAAAGCTGAGAAAATTTTAAACAATTTTGAAACGAAAAATAATTATTTTGGAAGTAGATCAAAATGTCAAACTGAAAAAAATAAAGTAAGTGTTAAAACACAGAATTGAGACATGGTATAGAACGGGAAAACTGCGGGAGAATGCTGTAAAGAATACTTTGAGTAACTACATGAAAGCAATGGTATTCATCTCACCCCTCTGCCGATAAGGTCAGATAAAATGTGACATTTGTTATGTGCATAAGGTTGAAATAGCGATCGCGAAATTAAAGAATGAAAAAGCAATTTGCGTTAATAAGGTTAATGGTAAAGTTTGATTGCGCGAATGTGGCCCTGTGTCTATGCGAGCTGTTTAACATATACTTACATGCAGGTCAAGAACCAATATGAAGAGGAAGCACGCTGTCATGTTGGTATTATAGGCATCAAGACTAAATGCACGAAATACGAGCAATAAGTTTGTTAAGTGTTGTGGAGAGTGCTGATAGAACGAGGAAGCTAACCGAGACAAAAGTCACTATGGCTACAAAAAGCTGCACTCACCAAACAATTTCACTTCAGCAGTTAACTGAAAAATTCTTGCATATTGGGAAGTAAATAGGTGTATTGGTCGTTATTGGATTTGGAGAAAGCGTATTATATAGTAGATAGGCAGCAGCTACGGAGTATTTTATAAGAATATGGATGATTTGAGGTATTAAATCAATGTATGGTGTCAGTAGAGCATGTGTGAAAACTAATGGACAGCTCAGTGACTATTTTAGAATTACACAATATGTCAAACAAGGATGTTTGATGTCTACGTGGTTATTCAACGTATTCATGCGCGAATTCATAAGACAAGTCTGGTGGAATAACAGACGACGAGATACAAAGTGAATGCAGGTAGAAATTTATTGGGAGCTATGACCACTATATATATATATATATATATATATATATATATATATATATATATATATATATATATATATATATATATATATATATATATATATATATATATTCAAATGATTACGTCAGTGTCATGTCAAAATTATAGTGGTAGAAATTTCACCAATTACTGGAGATATTTGGCAGTAAATTTGGACCAGTTGAATTTTGAAGCAAAGTTTAACATGGAGGCTGGTCACAGAAATATTGGTGATGATCAAAATTTCAACAACAAAGTCTTCTGCGAAATTTATAGTGACAGTGAATGCCGGTCTCTTCGATAAATTTATTTGTAACATATCCTAAATGAAATCGTGCCTTCTGTAAGCACAAGCAACGCTTAATTACATAGCACAATAGATAAATGTTACTATTACTACTATTATTGTCTATAGCTAAACAAAAAACAACTGAAAACTCTGGCCGGTCTGTACACAGGACACTGCCGCTTGCGTCGCCACATGCACCGAATGCAACTCGGACAAGAAACCGAGTGCCAGCTGTATTTGGAGAGATACGAAACAGCAGAGCACGTGTTATGTTCCTGTCTGGTCGAATACAGGACAAGACACCTGCTTTTGGCGAGACATAACTTACACTAGAAGATCTGCATCAACTTTCGCACACAAAATTTGTAAATCTCTGTAGGAGGCTGAACTTGTTGCGTGAAATATAAAACAATTAGACGTGAGCCATAACAGACCTTAAAGTCGCAGTGGAGGGACCGTTATGGCCTACTCACAGTATAAGCTAACCTAACCTACTGGTGGTGGTGGACAAAAGGTGGTATGGCCTCGACTGTATTGTCATTAGCCACATATAACCAGCATACAGACCCCAACTGTACTATATGGGTGTGACAAGCAAAGCGTAAAAAAATTCGGATGCTGTTGGAAGGAACTACCCGAGACGGGTGACAAGCCCAAAGAACCGTTGAAAGTAAATATGAGACCAATACGTTTAAATGGTTTGATCGCACATAACGAATGGATAATAATATAATGACAAGTAGAATTTATAAACAGCATGTAAATCAATAGAGGTCGCGGAAGACCCAGGAACATTTGGTTGTATGCTGTAGGCGATATATTGAAAAAGAGCGATTTTAAGGTTAACATAGTATAGGAGCGTGTATGATGAGATGTACAAATGTAGAAGAAACGAAAATAGCACGTCAGGACTAACATTCATAAAGAAATCTGGTTAGTAAATTGCATAGATTGTCTTTATAGAAATGGTCTGATGGGTAGTAATACCACATATCTAGTTTAAAACTCATTATATATAACAAATAAGGTTTGATATTTATTTAGCGCTGTCAAATACTTAGGAATCACTCTTGACCAGAGACTGGGATGGAAAAATCATATAGATTCATTAAAAGATAGAGCAGAGAAAAGCTTAAATATTTTAAAATACACTACACGCAGAAATCATGGTGCAGGCATGTCGACTGCAATGACATTTTATCGAGCATACACTAAGTCTATCTTAGATTATGGCTCTATATTTTATGGAACTGCTTCTAACACGCTTTTAACAAAAATTGACAGAATCCAATACAGAGCTCTTAGAATCATAACAGGAGCAATCAAAACTTCTCCTGTACAATCTCATTTAGTTTTAACAAACCAACAACCACTTTTTGTTAGAAGATTTTTGTTATCCTGTAAAGTTCGTATAAAAAACTTTAGCTCAGACTCTCAGGACACGTTCATCAAAATTCAACAGCTAGCTGTGATCCATCTTACGCACAACTATTAGAGAAACAAAACCTGAACACCACTATTTGACGCTTCTTTGGAAATTGAAAATTCCCAATGGTATGCGAAAAAAATCCTTAATTTTAGATTTGATTTCTTTTATAACATACAACTGATAAAACGTTACATTATTATAGACATATTTACTAACATACCATTATATAAATACTTGTATATTGAAACAAGCGGTAAAACCATATAAAGAAGCCATCAAAATTTATACTGATGGGTCAAAAATTCAAGATTCAGTGGGATGCGTAGTCTAAATTAAACAATGAGATTATGTTAAGCTATTTAGTCTTCCAGAGTTCACTTCAAATTACACTGCTGAAGCCATACAAAAAGCGTTAGTACTAGCCTGTAACCAAAATATGGGTAGCTTTGTTGTTTTAACCGATTCCCTTTCACTGTTAAGAACTCTATCGAATCTTCAAAATGCTATATATCGGTCCAGGGTAATATGTGATTTTGCTTATCAATTAGAGGTCTTGAAACAACAGCACAAAAGAGTTACTTTCATATGGGTAAAAGGGCACTCAAAACTTGAGGGTAATGAAAAGACCGACTATTTTGCTAAAAAAGCAACTAAAACAGGTTGTAAACATGACTTTTACAGTAACAGAGATCTACTTCCGCAAGTAAAACATGTGTGTAATATAAGGTGGCAGGATCATTGGAATAAGTTGAAAAGTAGCTGTAACAAGCACTTCAGTAGTATCATCTCTAATCTAAGAAAACAGCCCATTTACAAAGAACTGTTGCTTCCTAGGTACTTGTCTACGACACACCATTCTGAAAATTGGACTGTTCCATAAATATTGTACTAGTGGCAATATACTATATAGTCTTAAGGGATACTAAATAAACTTAGCAAATTAATGTATAGTCAGAGAGATAAAAGTAAGTTCCTCTGTGTCTTGCCTTGTGTTAACCTATTTTGACCGCAGCCTCCCCAGTATGTTAAAAAGTCACCATGGCAGGCTCCATTGGTGTGAAAAGTGTCCCAGTGTTTCTCCTGCAACGTAGATTTGTGCATGCATATGTATGTGTGTGTATGTGCACATGAAGAGATAATGTGCATTCTCTGCCCTACACCTAGTGTTAAGTACTGGACGTATAAAGCCTATTGACGTGAGTGCGTATACATGAGGTGTATATGCGCTCGCGTATGTGTGTGAGTGGAGTATGTAAGTTTTAATTTTAAGATATATTTTTAGTAAACAGCAAGCGTATAGGGAGATAAAAGAAGTTAAAACAAAAAAGTTAAAGAGCTTGTTAGATTAACATTCTTAAGACAGGTTTTTCCATAATGAAAAGCAAGGTCAGATGTATCCTTGTTCATTTTGAAGATTTGACTGAATGAGCTAGTTCTCAAAGTCAAAACTCTAATCAAAAAAAAATTATTTAGTTACGCGCCAATGACGATACAAGTTACATTTAAACAGACCCCTGATTGGTTGCACACCCTTCAAATAATTAAGTATGCTTACCTTAACGAAGTACAATCAAATGAACATAAAATGACGCAAATAGCTTTTAAAATATAGTTAGATAAATATAAGGTAAATTCCATTAAAGTGAAATGTTTTTATTATCAATCTTTACAAATATTTATCTGCTTTCACTGTCTTATACTATAAACAATTATCTCTTTTAGATATCTGTAGTCTCATGGAAAAATTCAACCCATCGCATCGTACGCACGCAACGCTAATCGACATGTTTTAAATTTATTAATTTAATTGTGTGATTTATTTTTTATTGGTAATAAATATTAAAGAGTTGTAAATATCTTTGGTCAAGGTGCTCGCGTGTAACTGACGTAGAATGAGAATTTTTTATTGGAATATAATATTTGATTCGTTTAAAAATATCAACAATTGAGTCTTTATCAACGTTTTAAAGATTTATGATATACATATGTGCAGTGTAAAACTTTTAAAAAAATGTACTTAAAAGCAGATATAGTTTTTGTGTGTTTACTATTGAGTGAAGAGCACATTAAAAGAAAACAATAAGGCATAACATCTTATATCTCCGTTTCTCAAATTATCTTTATTTTCTTGACGCCAGAAAAACACATTTTTAATTAAAATACTGGATGTAATTTCGGCTATGCATCATTTAAAATAAGGAATTATCAACAGGCAAAATTCTGGAATAAATTCATTAAAATTTGAGCGATTTGTGTTTGGACGGAATGCTCGGATACGTCAACTCCACTTTTCAAAAATCCGCATTTTTGCATTATATTTACGTTTCTCTCACTCCTGCTTTTCAAATATGAAGTCATCCACATTTTTTTAAATAAAAACCCCCATTTTTTTATAGACCATGCAATTTTTATCAAAATTTTGTTACCTCACATTGTTAAATTTTCGAATCAAAGAGTGGAAAACAAACATTGTTCATAACAACAATCAAAAGATGGACGTTATTCTTAATAACATAACTCTCTTTTAAAAGTGAATTAAGCATGGCACATTTACGTGAAACCCAGCGTATAGAAATTTTTATTCTTGCTGGATGCGGTGATAAAACCAGAACACAGTAAGAGGTGTGCAATTTGTTTAATGGAAAATATCGAGATAGACGTATCAGCCAATCGACTGTGGGTAAAATCGAGAAGAAATTAAGTTAAACACATGTAAAGTGCAGGGTGTCCTAAGAAAATTGATGAACACGTAAAACTTGATATTCTATTAAGTGTGGGTGAGAATCCTCATGTTGCATCTCGATCAATTGCAGTAGACTATGAAATTTCTGAGCGATCAGTGTTACGTGCACTAAAATTAGAAAATTACCATCCTTACAAAATATAGATGCTACACGAACTTAATGAAGATGGCCCTGACTGACTAATGCATTTTTGTGAAATAATGCAAGACTTATGCAACCGTAATCCACACTTTATTCGCCAAATATTTTTTTCGGACGAAGCATCATTTTGGCTAAATGGGACAGTGAATAAACAAAATTACAGGTGTTGGAGTAGAGAGAACCCCCACTGGATGACTGAGCCACATAAACAACACCCTCGTAAGGTTAACGTGTTTGGTTTGTTAACATACATTTTTGATTTCAAGTACCCGCATAAAAAATCTTGGGACGTACAATTTGGGGACCTGGAAGGCCACTCTATTGGTCCTCGCCTACCGATCTACTGGCCAGGAAACCAGTCATTTAAAAACTCGCAAACAGGAGGTGCCAAGTGCGGAGGTGCATCATCTAGCTGAAACCAAATATCACCACTTAGTAAATCAGGATCGTCTTCAAAACTTGCAGGAAGAGCAGGAATAAGCTCATTCCTTAGAAAATTATGATGTCGCTGCCCAGTGAAGGTTTCGTCGAAGAAGAAAGGACCTATGATTATATCGTGGACTATTCCTGCCCACACGTTAACTTTCTTCTCGATTTTACTCATAGTGGATTGGCTGATACCTCTATCTGGATATTTCGCATTGAACAAATCACACACTTCTTGCTGTGTTCTGGTTTTATCACCACACCCAACAGGATTTAAAATTGCTATACGCTGGGGTTCACTTAAATGTGCCATGCTTAATTAAATTTCAAAAGAGATTTATGTTATTAAGAATAACGTTCATTTGACAATGACATACACCTGATTCTTCTGTATTATTGATTTGTACCTATTTGTGGATGCCATTTTGAACATATTATTTACAGGAAATAATCTTATCTTATTCGTTATATTTTAATTGTTGTTTTGAATATGTAGAGTTTATGTTTTCTTTAAATGACTTTCATTCGAAAATTTAACAATGTGAGGCATTAAAATTTTGATGGTACCGTGTAGACAAGCAGACAATTGAATGATCTATCAAAATAAAATAAAAGTAAAAAACGGGGGTTGTCATTTAAGAAAAATGTCGATACCGTGGTATTGGAAAAGTTGGGGCGGAGAAACGAAAATTTTGTACAAAAATGTGTATTTTTGAAAACTCGAGTTGACGTGTCTGAGCATTTCCTTAAAACACAAATCGCTCAAATTTTATTAATGAATTTATTACAATATATATATATATATATATATATATATATATATATATATATATATATATATATATATATATATATATATATATATATATATATTTGCTCTAAAATTTTCGACCTTAACTTAAAACTACCAGTTATATGAACAAGTGCATTTACCGTAATAGTAATAATTGTTATTTGAGAAATTTAACGAGAACAAAGCCTTGAAGGGAAACAATTAATCATGAATTCATGACAATAACAAGCTTCGTTTCATCGAAACAACACTCTATTGTTAATGTATAAAACAAATTAATATTCTTATTTGAATTTTCAATTATCGACAAATATATACATAACACAGCCTTCATAGTTATCACTTACTAAAATATGTATGTACACTATGGATCTCTGAGTTCTAATACATCCTACGTTTTACGTCACCTAGCTTTTTAAGTAGATTCAAATTGATGGTTTGTTTTTTCACGTCGACGCAAAGGAGCAGCTTTCCCTCACCATCCTGGAAATTTTGCCAAACTCCTGTCTTTTGTAGCAGGGTACCCGGTACCGATTACTTAATACCTCTGTCGAAGGGCGGAACGTGCATGTATTTAATTTTCTCAGGCACCTTGCTAAGGCCTACGTAGTTGTTATTTTTCAATACGTACTAAATACATTATTTATTAATAATAATTTAGAAGAAGTAATCATCGGGTTGTGGTAGGACGCAAATCCAAAACATATTCTACAGTGAGCCAATATTTCACATATTGCGCTGAGAGAGCTATTTGTATAAAGCAAAGCAAAACAAAATATCAACTTTCGACTTTAAAACTTTGACTGAATTAAAAACTTAAGAGTCGTAAAATCACACGCAAATCAGCCTTTACAACATCAATTAGCCACTTGTTTTGTAGACAATCGTTTATTCGAGTATGGTTAGCCTTGATTGTTTTTCTAGACACCCCTAATATTAACTTGTTAGAATTGTCAGTGTGACATTTTCCTTTAAACATTCAAAGTAAAGTTGCGCCATGTAAAAAAGTCAGGGCGTAGCAAATGTATATAAGTTTTGTAATAATACACCGTATGTGAAGAGAATTATGCAAAAATTGAGTTTTCGGTCTTAACCTAGCAGTTTTTGTTTAGTTTAACTGGATGTAAGGTCATTTAAAATACTGATCTACTATCCTATAGGTTGTATTATTTTTAATCTCCTGAAGAAACGTCAAAGATAGACGCGAAATAAAGAGCATGTTTTGGCAAAGAACCTGCATTTTTTCTTGCCAGTTTTGTAAAAGATCGATAGCCTTATTGAGATTTTGAGTTTTGGTATATTATATACATATACATATACATATATATATATATATATATATATATATATATATATATATATATATATATATATATATATATATATATATATATATATATATATATATTTGCCATAACTCAAAAAGTATTTAATCGATTAATGGATGGTTTATATTCTTTTTTGTAAGTATTTTATTATATAAGTTCGTTAGTCAGAAATATTATTATCAGGTCTTTGAAATGTGTTGGTTGCAATTCTACACCATCTTTGGTGAAGCCTTTCCGTGTGGGTTGGTTGAGCAAAAACAAATCTCTCACCACAAACTGATATATAAACCCTCTCCAAAGGTAAGCAAATGTTGAGAAAACTTGAGAACTCTCAACTAGATTAAATATAATTGTAATGATTGCCAGGTAACCAATGATTACAAAAAATACTCAAAACCACATAACATTAAACTAAGGAATACCACAAATGGCGGAGTCTAACTCAAGAGCTACTCTACTCAACCAAATATATACATCTGTTAAAGGAATAGTACCTTATAACAAATAAATAGCACATTATAATGCCATCTATGCAACAAAAAATAACCATAAAACTGGAAAAAAAAGATCTACTGACAGCACCAGAAGAAGAGTACACCATTCGTAATCGCAATTATAATCACAGTTTCCGATCCAAGAGATATAGTTTGAGCTGTCTCTTGACTCTAAAAGCAGGCAAAGTTTTCATTTCAGGGGGCAAAGAATTTGACAATTTGATTGCATTATAGACAATGCCTCTCTTATAGAGTGCTGTTCTGTAATGAGGTATAGTGTAACCTGAATTGTTTCGTAGATTGACCGAATGCACTTCTGCATATGAAAAATTTTCCAAAAGTCTCACCATCGATACCTCTCTATTAGTGAATTTTCTTAATGAAAATTCACTAATAAATGTGGACAAAAGGTATGGACCTGAATTATTCAAGATGAGGCCATGCAGTTTCCATCTATCTCTCATTTTCAGCCATCCTAGTTGTGACAATTTTTTAGAAATGTGGTCATACTTTCTGAGGTCATAAACCAAGCGACAATTATTTTAACATAAATTCTTCTCTTACTCGTCTCATTTAAACAGTAGCCATAAACAGTCAAAGTAGTTAAAATTAGACAGCGCTAAGACACGGGTTTTTGCGGATTTCGCGACAAAGAAAATATTTATTAACATAAAGCACTTAAAAAGATATATACGACTTTTGTAACAATTTAGTTGTGCGTTCCTTAAATCTAAGATGCGAATCCAAAAGCACCCCCAAGTCTCTGACAGAATCTGCAATCGCAACAAGAGCTTCACCAACAGCAATAACCACCTCTCCTTTCAGCTTATCAACTTTTTAGCTTTACACCAAAAAACATTACACAAGATTTAGAGGTGTTAAGTTTTAAAATATGTTGTTTTGAAATATACTCCACAATATCAAGATAATGATTAACCAACACCTGTACTAAACTTGCATTCTCCGCTGGAAAATGTAAAAACAACTGTGTGTCATGAGCGTATGCCTGAACCTTGCAAGAATTTGTAACTTTAAGAATATCAAAAGTATATATGACAAAAAAGCAGGAGCCCAAGCACACTACCCTGAGGCACCCTCGAACAAATATTAAGCGAAGAAAACAACAAGTTGTTATGTATTATTCGCTGAGATCTGTTAGAAATGATATCACCAACCAAAGTGCCAGATTGTCAAACCCACAGTATCTTGACAACAACAGCCTATGGTTGATGGAATCAAAAGCCGTGGAAACGTGAAGCAATATCAGAGCCGCTGTGAGTTCTCCATCACAAGCTTCAATTATGTCAGCTGACACAGTGGCAAGAGCATTTGCTTATAAAGCACCTTTTCCGAAACTCTAGATGCGGCTGGCAGAATACTTCATTTCCATGGATCAGGAAAACGTCAACCATAATACAACAGTTTATAATGTGAGTCACATAATTGTCATCAACAGAACTGCTGTATTTGAGCATTCTAGCTGATATATTGTCAAAATCAGAGGTATTGGATCGTAAACTATGGATTATCTCATGTACTTCTTCCACCAGTTGTCAGTTTCAGCTGAAATGGTTCCATGCCCTGGTATAAACTGCCTTCGTAGATATCGATTAAAGTGTGAAAATTATTTTAATTCATATATATATATATATATATATATATATATATATATATATATATATATATATATATATATATATATATATATATATATATATATATATATATATATATATATAGGGTGGCGCATTGAAAACGAAACAGACCGATTTGCGTCCAGAGAAAGTTTTTTTTAAGAAACTCTGAAACACGTCAATTTTAATATTGAGGGGGAGATGTTTTGACATTACACTCAACTTTGTCACATCAACCCCTTACGGGTGGTGATAACAACCCTGATATTTTAAATAGGGAACATGGGTCGAGTGTTACATCTTTAAAAGTTTTATCAACTCGTTTAAAAATTATTCACAGTTGAAGATGGAAAAACGCATTTCACTCATTCCGATAAGAAATGTGCTGATAGTCAATGTTTTGTTGGTTTGTAAACAGAGCATTTATTATCGAATTGGGAGAGAAGCGGTTTATTATTTTAGTTTATAGGTCGGTTTGATACTTGATAGTACTACCGAAGATTAATTTCACAATGGTGTAGAAGAAAGAGTTGAAATAATTACTCTTTTTTTTTTCAAAAACGATGACTGTGTCAACCGTACCGCAAATTTGTTTAATGAACGACATCCGAATAAACATGTTAACAGCAAATACATTTTGGAGTTAGTTGCAAAGTTTCGACAAAGTGGTTCAGTAGCCAACAAAAAACGGGATCCTGAACGTGAATTTCCGGTTAGAAATGAGACTACTGAGATTGATGATTTAGGTCAAATTGCTGCAGCCCAACTTTGAGCACGAGAAAATTGGTCACTGTTTCAAACATCAAAAGAAGAACTATTCAGCGAATATTGAAGCATGATAAATTTCACCCGTATTAAATTCATCTTGTACAACAACTGAATGAAGATGATTTTGAGCGGCGGCTGGAGTATTGTGAAGTTATGACTGCACGGAAAGCTGATAACTGGAACTTTCTGTTCAATATCTGTTTTTCAGACGAGTTTACGTTTTTATTAAACTCGACAGTCAATCGTCATAATTGTCGTTATTGGGCAGATAATAATCCAAGAAATTTTCACGAATTCCACACTCAAACTCCACAAAATATGAATGTCTGGACTGGCATTTTTGGAGAGCGTTTAATCGGACCAATTTTTGTTGATCGCTATTTGAGTGGCAAAACGTATTTGGAGTTACTAGAAGATATCGTTTACCCTCTACTAATTGACATTGTTGAAAATGATGATCGCTATCAAAAAAACCAATTAGTGTTTCAACGAGATGGAGCTCTTCCACATTTTTTACAACGTGTTCGGGAGTTTTTGAACAGAGAGTTTCCATGACAATGGATTGGGCGTAGAGGTGCTATTGAGTGGTCCCCTAAATCACCGTATTTAACCCATTTAGACTTATTTCTATGGGGCCATTTAAAGAGTAGAATTTACGCAACAGAACCGGAGTCTCTGGAAGAATTAAGATGACGCATTGTTGAAGAATGCCGTCTAATAACTCCACAAATGCTCCAGAATACCAGAGCTCCTTTTGAACAAAATTTGTACTTTCGTATGGAAGCTGGTGGTCAACAATTTGAACACTTACTTAACTGAATAAACATTTTTAGACGTTTGGTTTTGTTTTTTAGTTTTTTTTTAACGAAAAAGTGACTAAAGTGCATTTCTTATGACAATGAATGAAATACGTTCTTGCAACTCCAACTGTGAATAATTTTTAAACGAGTTGATAAAACTTCCAAAAAAAATTGTGTGCTGAACTAAGAAAAGAAAGAGCTTTTAGATGATGTAACACTCGACCCATGTTCCCTATTTAAAATATAAGGATTGTTGTCACCACCCTTAAGAGATTGATGTGACAAAGTTGAGTTTTATGTCAAAACGTGTCCCACTCAATATTAAAATTGACACGTTTCAGCGTTTCTTAAAAAAAATCTCTGGACGCAAATCGGTCTGTTTCGTTTTCAATGCGCCATCCTATATATGTATATATATATATATATATATATATATATATATATATATATATATATATATATATATATATATATATATATATATATATATAGAACTTGAAACTAATCACAATTGTGGGTTCTAGCGGTCCTAGTTAGCGTTTATTTGAAGAAATTTTCTCAAAAGTCACGATCTCCTAATACACGAAATTTTCCAAGAGAATTCGTTAAAAATGTTCGAACAAAAAGGTTGTAAGCCATTGTCTACAGGACATGTTGAGTCTTGGCTCTTTGAATTTCACGGATTTACGTCGTATTTGACACAAAAATCCAAAATTGGATTAAATGCAAGCTTACCAAATTTTAAAATAATCGATTCACCCATAAAAATTATTGACAAAATTGTGTCAAGGAAAATAAATTTTCAAGGGCCTGTAACTATGCTATTTTTTCGTTAACAAATATTGAAAATGCAATATAAAGCTAGGTAAATTGTTCGTGTACAATCACCATTTGAGTTTTTTGCTGATCACTTCCGGATACATCTATAATTTGCAGCCGTTCAAAAAGGAAAACAGACATGTTAATGATGTATTTGAGGTACATTGGCTGCGCCAATCATTTCACAAAAAAATTGTTCATGCATCGTATTTATATTTGCCCATTTGTATTCGCGACTTGCATTTTACTTTGTTGCTACTGCTTTACAATGTTAATAAGTAAATATAAGTTCAGTTATTATTATTTTATTAGCTTGCATAAATGTGTCACGTGTCGCCTAACTGTCTACATTTATAACACCCTTAATTGAGTTTTATAGGTGCAATTTTCTACAGAAATATCATGTTTAAAATTATATCTTATAGTATGTTATAAAGTAGCAGTTATTTGACATATTTATTGTGGACTTACGTAGTAATTTCCTACGGTGCTTACTGTTGGTTAACGAGAACATGCACTGGTTTAATATAGGTATTTTTCAAAGGTGACTAGATAATCATTTAAACTACATATCTAATTTAAAATGGAGCAAATATGCATATGATTATTTTGCTGCAAGTTTCACCCATATAAATGGCACATTGTTAATACAATGCTGGGTAAATAAACTTACAATTTGCAACAGAATAATAGTTTTCCATTCTGTTCTGTTTACAAATTAAAATGTTCTCTCAATCAAATATAACGGACATGGTGGAAAAGGGAAATGGGCAAAATATAGCGCCCCAATCATGTTACCGAACGAATGGGTCAATAAAGTGAGGAATGTATACCAAGTCAACAAAAACTCTGGACGCAGCAAGTGCGTTATGGTAGTGAATTTTTATTTAAATGTTTTTATTGCAAATATGTGTGTTTTCTTTTCAAGAAAGCAGGCATCAATTTTGGTTACCAGTATTACCTATATAGTAAAAACAATGTGCCATGTTTCATAAAAATAACTTTATTGTGTGAAAATGTACAAAAATGTCCAAAAGTAAACTTAAAGTGTTCCCGGAAAAACTCGTTTCTTGGTCAACCTTATAGGTTAATAGCAAATTGGGCTATTAAAATATGAACCATTTGATCAAAATTCGCTACCATAACGCACTTGCTGCATCCAGAATTTCTTTTCTTACAAACATGCATTATATTTCGATGGAAAATGCAATAACATAAGGCCTGTTTGATTAAAAAAAAGAAAATTTTTATCACCAACAACTTATGGGCCAGCCTGTGATTGTAGAAATGTTTTTTTAAATGTAGTTCAAGACACCCTATAATTAATGTATACAAATTTTTTTCATATCTTGTGTAATAACAGATATATTGAGCTTTATTGATTTTTTACGAAAATTCGACAAAAATTATATACCATTAAACGATAAATTATATAGCTAAAACTACTGCCAAGCATCAGAGAAAGGGTCTATTTAAAATGAATTTTCTGGAAACATTTTAGTAAAATGAAGGACAATGACGGTTGAAACTTCAGGGTTTGTAAAACATCCTTCTTGAGACATTTGATTTCTATAGCCCGTATTAGATTCAAGTTATTTGCCTAAATGTTGCCGAAGAAAACCCCAATTTATTTTTCTTTAAATGCCTATAACTTTTTTGTCTTTTGACCTGCATAGCTAAATTTTGGTACGTAACTTACCTATAAGGTTATAAACCCGTGTACCAAATTTCCCTTACTTTGTTAATTCCGGAGATATATATATATTTTTAAAGAAAACACAACATTTTCCGGGAAAACCTGGGTAGATTTTCCTGGCTAACGAACTTATCCAAGCCATTTGCAAAAGGAATTTATTCACCAAATTTAATCTAAATCGGCCCATTATTTTCTGAGTTATCGGTGTGATATATATATATATATATATATATATATATATATATATATATATATATATATATATATATATATATATATATATATATATATAAGCATATAAAAATTGACACTGACCCCGGATATGTGTTCTGGGGGTCCTAATTAGCGCACATTTGAAGAAATTTTATCAAAACAATTGTATATATTGTATTTTGTTTCTTTAACGACGGTCTTATTCAGGGGCTTTGACAAATCACCAGGCCAGGGAGCAATTCACCCCACCATGCTGAAAATTTTGACACTGCTGGTCCTTCGATAAAATGTACGCATCTCCTTGTGTGAGAAACAAGTGTCAAGTTTAACATCGATAATGAATACCGCCAACAAATGATACGTACACCCAAATATTTTCACCCAAAATTTTGGACGCCATCAGGCCCGGGGGCCTTCCAGTTATGAAGCTCTTAATAACTCCGGAGACTTCATCTATAGTAAAGGGCTCATTATGCATCTGATCACAATTATGACAAGCTCAGCGTTTTTTATTAATGCCGCTGGCGCCAATATTTCACAAAGCCGGTGAGGCTAGTTGACTTTTCTTGAACTCTTCGATTTGGCCCTCATTTGTAATATGATCGGTAGCGATATTAGTAGCTAAATTAAGATAACGGAAGAAAGTCATTTCAGAACTCTCAAAAATAATACTGAGGAATTTACTGTTGTTGCTCTTTCTTTACGTTCTGCGTATAGAGAAATCTTCTGTTTTAAGATATCCAGGCATTCTTGTGCAGTCTCATTAACTGGATCTTATGCCGACTGTTGTCGGACTCGCCCTATTATTTTCCCTACACTTTTCTTGTCTGCGCTTCTCCAATGTTTTGCGTCAGTTTTCCAGATTCTTCTCGAAGTATTACCAACCTGCTTATCAACCTTCTTTCCCACAGTAGCACTCGTTGACCCAAGGTTCTGTGATCGGCTTCTCGATCAGAAATCTAGCCGCCTGGGGATTTTGATTGCTGCAGTTGCTGCACAGTAATTTCGCGTATGCAGGTGCTCCCGTGCGTTCGCCTCTATAAGGTGAGATGGCGAATTATCCTGTTTAAAAGTTCCAATATGACTGCCAGTCTTCTATATGATCTTAGCCTAGATAATGATGGTCTACTAAGTAGATTCATTCCCTCATATTTCATGATTGCGCGTCTCATTTCTGTGGACGATTTCTTACTGATTTCTTCATTTTTCTGCATATTCTCAATTTGTTCTTCTTGCTCAGTATGTACAGGTTGCAGATTCCTACCGTAACCGCTATATTATTAACTCCACGTCCAACTTCCTGCTTGGTGGTTTCGTTTATGGAATAAGGTTGTTTCTAAAGACGTAATACTGATTCGCTACGCTTTTTTGAGCTACCTATACGTGTGGATTATTCTCATAAATTTTGTTTGAAGTTGTTGCCTGTATCGGATAGCCTGTTTGAGTTGTGTTGCTACATATTAAATGTGGATAATTGTTTCATTCACATCCATAGTTGATTTTATGTACCGTCTTGGTATCCGACCTGAGTGAGTGCTGGCTGATTTTCTGGCAAAGCATCCTCAGCGCGTAGAGTTGCTGGCTTCAGTTGGCCCTTTTGTTGTTGATGTTGGGCTATAGCTTCTTGTATGACAAGGGCCCGCCTCATCAGCACCCTGCCACTCACATTCCACGTGCTGCCATGTCCAGACATTACCGGGCCAACCCCAAGCATCTGTTTTGCACCATTTCCACAGACACGCCACCAATTAATCCTGTCAGCAAACGCAGGTATGCATAAGAAAAAAGTTCAGAAATAAGTACATTATTTTGCATAAAGGAAAAGAGGACGTTGGCAAGAAAGGGAAAAGGGATATAGAAGATACTTTGAAACCCTCGCTTAAGCAACTATTGATCTTAAAATATTGGTTTCAGAAACGTCCTGTTGTAGTTTGTTTATGTGAAATTTACTTACATTTAAAACTGATCCATGTGACGTTTGTTCTATGCACTTTAGTTTAACAAAAAAGAAAAACCGACGAACAAACACAATTTTCACAACTATCTAAGAAAATCGTGACTTTTTAAGGTCTGTGTCTTGGTCATTAATTACGCCATATATCTAATTTCCTACAAAACCAACTATTCAAGAGGTACAGGGTGATTCTTTATAATGTCGCTCCCCTTTAACTTTGTTATTTTAAGTGTCCCAAAAAATTTGAAAGTATGGTTATATAGGTGCTAAAAATAACTTTTTTTCTACGTATAAAAAAAAATTATATAACATACCGTATACTTAAAATGAACAGTTTTTGAAATATTCGCATTTGAAACGTTATCATCACAAATTTTATTAAACCAAAACAACTGTTACAAATCAAGAAATCTAACAATTAATAATATAACAAAAACAGTTTCTAATTAAATATAAAGATGCCCTACCGGGCCTCCATTTCCTTCAAAACATTGTATAAGGGCTCTTCGCATTTTCTCTAATGAATCTGTTATGAATGCTTTATTTAAATTAATAATTTCATTCCGTATCAAATCTTTAAGATGATCGAGGTTTTCAATTTGATGGCCGTATACACGGTTTTTTATATAACACCAAAGAAACGCATCCATAGGTGTCAAATCGGGACTGTTTGCAGGCCATTTAATTGGCGCATTTCTTCCGATATATTTAGGTAACCTTTCATTTAGGTAATTAAGCACAGCACGAATGTTGCGAGGGGGTGCTCCATCCTGTTGAAAAAATTATATTTTGTAATATATTTAAAGGCAAATCGTCTAAATATTCTTCGAACTCGTTTTTCAAGAAACCTAAATAGCGGCCTCCATTTAAAACAGTATCAAAAAAATACGGACCGATAACTCGATCTCCCAGGATACCACACCACACATTCACGGATTGTCGCCCTTGGAACTTAAATCCCCTATAAGAATGTGGTTTCTCTCTTGCCCGTTTCTTCGGTTGAACAGGCCACTAGTAGAAAAGGTAGACTCGTCAGTCCATATAATTGTTTTCAAAAATTTGTTATTTATGTTTATTATGTCTAGAATCAGTTGACAAAATGCAACCCGATCATCTTTTTGCATTTGGGTAAGCTTTGTAGTGGGTTTAATCTTATATGGCTTTAGATTCCATTTTCTTAACGTTCTTTGGGCTTTACTGTATGAAGTTCGCTGAATATTTTCTTGTGTTGCTCGTCTTTGAAACGCTTCGTATGGAATTGTGTGGATTCTCTTCTATAGCAAATAAAATATTCAATTCTGCATTTTCATCTAGGTTCACAGCAGTTCTTTTTCTCCTTTGTAAATTTGACGTTTCTTTAAACTTCCTATATATAGATGTGAACGTTTTTCGAGTTGGGACATGCATACCGGGATTATCTTCAATCATATTTATAATGACAGCGCGACAATTTAAATTATTTTCAATATAATAACTTAAAATAACTCTTCTTTCTCTGTCTGAGTACGGCATTTTTACTTACTAAACAATACAACTACAACAATATTGACAGAATGTCACTGTCAGTTATTTGTTTTCAATTAAAAGCGTGGTATGCTAGGACTTCTTGATCTATAACAGTTGTTTAATAAAATATTTGATGATAACGTTTCAAATGGGAATATTTCAAAAACTATTCATTTTAAGTATACGGTATGTTATATAAATTATGCTTAGAATTTTACGAGGAATCCAAAAATAAATTCATATATAGGGTGATCCATTGAAAAAAAAATGAACTTTTTGGTTTTTCCTGTATACTAATCATTTTTCAAATTTTTTATATGTAGAAAAAAGTATTTTTTAGCACCTACATAACCCTACTTTTAATTTTTTTGGGACACTTAAAATAACAAAGTTAAAGGGAGGCGACATTATAAAGAATCACCCGGTACTTCGAAAAAACATAGAAAAGGTTAGAAAATTTGATGTGTTGTCAATAACAACTGACGCGCCATGACACGCCAAGGCGAAAACTTGCATTTTCAAGTACAGGCACAACACCAACAACAGATCAAAAAGTTTAAGCCATCAAAACTTTTGCATACCAAAATTAATCATTTTGTAGTTTCAATTTTTAGACAGTACGCAATTCATCTCACTATGTAAAATAGGAAATAAGTAGAATTTTTTTTAAACATTTCTATTAATAAAAATGTTGTCTGTTCTTAGAGATTTTCAGACATTTCGCCAATTAAAAATGTACAGCTTCTACTTACTGTGGTAACAGATATCTTGTTTACCAATAAATACTTTGGTTCACCTACCAGTTAAACCAGTTTTTTCAAGATTATAATATATTAAAAAATATCCTTGAATATGTCTTATTTGGATGCAAAATTTTTCAAATTTATTGTAATTAATAAATTTATGTGATATAATAGCATTATAAAACCGAAGTTCAATTATTTTCAAATTCTAATGTAAAGTAATTTAATGGTGAGAACTCTATATGGAATGCTATTCAATTTAGAATTCGCTGGTGCTTAAAATTTATTTATGAAATGCGTACATTTCTTCGGATATCCTTGGCAACAAAATTTTAACTAACTGGTCATTTTTCTGTTATTTATACTACTTGCATTATTATATCTTGTCTCTAAAATGCCAAAGGAAAATAAAATAAAATGTAAGTATCTCATTTATAGTTGCTATATAAAGCTTACAATTTTCTATCAATTTGAAGATTGCTTAATTTAAATTATTAAATTTAACGAAAAAAGTTCGAATCTCAATTATGTTGTCATCCTTTACATACCCTTGACTATACACACAGGCTCGCATAGAAGCAATCCTTATACTATTCCGATTTTTTATATATTTCAACAACACACCATGAGGGCTTACAGCCTACATACTATCGTACCGTGGGTGTCGACAAGGAGGAAAGAGGCAACTTGTTAATTCTGGACTTGAAGGGTTGGAGGTTCGGAGGAGAAGGAAAAACATGTGCCGGCAAGGAATTCCACTTCGGGACAAAAGAGCGGGTATAACAAGATGTTCTATGTCTGGTGACCTGTACAGTAAAAGGGTGCATTCGCTCTGTTCCCCTGGCAGATCTGTTGGGGGCAGCAGGTGGAGGAACTATGGAAAAAAGCTCCTCTGAGCAGTGCCCGTGCAGATATCTATAAAAGAGAGAGGTCACCAACGGCACGTCGGTGGGCAAGAGATGGCAGCTTTTGGGTGAGTGTAGGGTCACCGATGAGACGTATAGCTCTCTTCTGAGTTGAGTCCAGGATACCGAGTGTAGTAGCGGCAGCGGCACCCCAGATGTGGAAGCAGTATTCGAGGTTTGGCCTTATTTGTGAAGTATATAAGGTATAGATATTAGCCGGTGAAAAGTATTTGCGAGCCCTGAAGAGGAAACCTAATTTCTTAGTAGCCGCTTCTGCAATTGATGTGACATGTTGGTGCCAATTCATATTTCGATCCACAGAAATGCCAACAAGTGAAAAGGACTCATTACTTTGAATAACTTGGTTGTTCATTGTGATGGGTCTAGGGCTTGTATATCTCTTATGAGATAGAAAGCAAGACTGAGATTTGGTGGAGTTGAATTATACAAGGCTTCTACTTCCCCAGTCTAATATTTTTGGAGATCCACAGAGACAGAACCCTCCATGAGTCTGCGATCCTCATCTAATTGGACTAAAGAGACAGACTTAGAATATTGTATATTTGAGTGGAGGGTGCTGTCGCCCGTATAACTGTGAACTGGGTTGGATCTGCTAGAGAGGAGGTCATTGATGTGGAGAAGAAACAAAATAGGGGCTAAAGCTGAACCTTGAGGGACTCCTGCATTAATTGGATACAGTTTAGAGGAATGGCCATCCACGACAACAGAAATGCTTCGGTTGGAGAGGAAATTTGCTGTCCAAGTACAAAGTTTTGGTGGTAATCCATAGGCCGGAAGTTTATTAAGCAGCGCTGCGTGTCAGACCTGGTCGAACGCTTTGGATATGCCTAGATCGACAATCTGGGATTTACCGTGTAGTTCCATAGACTTGTTTCAAGAATGGGAGACAAAGGAATAGAGGTCGGCAGTTGCAGTCTGCGCTGACGGAATCCATACTGCCTGTCGTGGATTAGACTGTGTTTTTCAAGAAATTTTAGTAATTCGGTTTTTTAATATACTTTTCCATCACTTTAGAGACGACTGAAAGGAGAGAAATATGCCTGTAGTTTCTTGGGGTCAGGTTGTACTCTAGCAGTTTTCCAGTTACTAGGGAATATGCCTCTATTGTAAGATGTCTGAAACAGACTAGTCAGGACAGGAGCAAGTTCTGGTGCGCATTTTTTGAGAATAATTGCTGGGATCTCGTCAAGGCTAGAGGCTTTTCTGGTATCAAGAGAAGAGAGCATCTTTCATACCTTTTTAGTTTTGAAAATGGTATCCGTCATTTTATGCGCGACATTGGGTACTGTTGGTGATTGAACATTTGCAGGTGGGTTGAGAGTAGAATTACCGCGCGAAGAACGAGGCAAAAAGTTCAGCCTTGCCCAGGGCGGTAGAAACAATGTTATCCCCTGAAACAAGAGGTAGGAACGTGCTCTTGCAGAAAGTATTTCCAATAGATTTAGCAAGAGTCCAGAAGCGTTTGCTGCCGTTGGAGCTTGAGAGGACTTTGTTTTTGAGGTGGTTATTAAACGAGATTTTGCCTCAGAAATAATGCGGACATAGCGGTTTCTTGGGTCGTTAAATGCTTGACGGTTTTCTTGACTGGGGTTATGTAGAAGCGTTTTGTGAGATTTGGTCTTTTCAAGTCTGGCCTTGTCACAGGATTTAGAGAACTTATTAGAAACATAGTTTTATTATTTATGAAAAAGGTGCATCTGATACCTACCGCTATATAAATGCGTGTAGTAATAAAAATAATAAGTATTATTATAAGTTTAGCCTTAAGGGCTTTTACATTCGCCAATAGCTTAACATTTACCCATCCGAGGTCGACAGCGCGGCACTTCCTCATTTCGGGAATCCTCGCACGATGTCGGAGAGTTTCAAGTATTACCGGTTTGTGCATAGCCTTATAAAGGTTTTTGCCAAGGCACAGTCTCTCAACGTTCTCCACAAGATTGGGAACCACACCAGTCGACGACATGACTCGCAATTACTCGGACACCGTCTGCCATCCACTGTCTTTTCATTTGCATCTCGAGGTATCTCTACTATCTTTTCGTTCTATATTTTCTCCAAATTGTGCTATTTGGAATGGCCACATTAATGAGCGTCACTTGGTTGCAGGGCTTATCAACTATTATTATATTCGGCCGGTTGTGGGCAACTCTTTGGTCTGTAAGCAGAATCCAATTCCAGTACAAAATGTATCCAAGTTCCCGAGAACAAACTTAGAAGTATATTTATATATAGAACAGTTCCATTTTTAGAGCCAGTTATTGATGTAGTATTTTCGCGACTCCGCATTGCCTATCTTTCTACTCTACTCTTCCAGTGGCGTGCTGGATAGTCTGTAACGTCGCCCATGGAGAGGCTTTTGCATCCAGCATTACGGTTAGTCTTGATCAGCCCGATGGTTATTTTGTGTTTAACTTTCCCTTAATTGGAAAGGTGTTCCACCTTGGTGTCTAGGTAGGGTTACTCGTTCGATGGCAATATGGGGGTAATGCTTTCTGTATTTTGTGGGAGGTGTTCACACCTTCGATTGTAAATTTTCTTAAGGCCTGTACCGTATTCTGAAGAAATACCCGTTATATTCTTCAGCCATGTACCTGTGCTGCCGGGAGATGATACCAAAACATCAACGTCCTATAAAGAAAGCAACAGTGACTATGAAGCAGGTTTAACATATCCTCAACCTTTTAATCAGCAAGAACTGAACGATCTCATGAGAGACCTGAACTTCTCAAAGGAGTCTCTCGAACTACTTGCATCCAGACTAAACGACAAGAATCCACTTCACCCAGATACCAATATTACATTTTATCGTAAAAGAGATAAGGATTTACTGTCCCTTTTCTGTCAGGAAACTAACCAGGTATTCTGTGACTATCTAAATGGACTCTTAAGAAAATGGATGTGTTAGAGTACACACCAAACGAATGGCGCCATTTTATTGACAGTCCAAAACGTAATTCAAAATGTGTCCCGTTGCAAAACTGTAACAAATAAGACTCAATACCTTTGGTTATTCCACCACCATTAGGGATAAATATAAAACAATAGCACTAGTCATGAAACAAAGTAAGTATTAACTTCCTCCTTAAACAGCAAAGTGGATATACAAAAAATACTTTTTTGTGTTCTTGTGCCAGCAGAGCTAAGAATCAGCACTGAGTTAGCAGAAATTCGCCTTTAATGAATGTCATGATTCAAGGAAAACATAACGTAATCAACGAACCTTTGATTCCGGGAGAAAAAATCTTACTCAAGGGTGGATACCCTTGCATATTAAATTGAGGCTTATGAAGCAATTTGTAAGAGCTTTAAATCGAGATTAACTTTGTTTTGGTTACTCGACACGTAAGTTTTTTCGGATTAGTACGGAAAAACTGAAAGCTGGCATATTTGATGGTCCTCAAATAAGACAGCTTATCAAAAATCCCCAATTCACCGCACCAATGAACTAAATTGAGACTAACACTTACAAAATTTTCTTGGAAATCATAAGGCAGAGAATTACATAGAGTTAGTGGAAAGTATGCTTTCAAACTTTAATTTTCTCGGTTGTACAATGACCATAAAAGTCCACTACCTCCACAACCACCTAGATCGCTTTCCAGAAAACATAGGTGACTATAGTGAGGAACAGGGAGAAACATTCCAACAGGACAGGACATGAAAACTATGGAAGATCCACATCAAGGGCGTTGGGATAGCCACATGATGGCCGACTACTGTTGGAATCTTCAGCGAGACTGTCTAGGTAAACTCCATGCTAGAAAGTCATATAAACGAAAATTTTTAAGTGATAAGTAATGAATGTATGTGTAACTACTTTTTTAAACAAATACCTAACTCTGTATTTTTTGTTTGTTTTTTAACTGACAGTTGGAGCCAATACCAATAGTAAAAATGTTCGGGACACAGCAAATGCATTATAGTAGTGAATTTTTATAAGAATTGTACACTATTAGTAAGGTATATGATTAAAACTAATTCTTTAAATTTAAATGGACCTGCGAGACCGGTTTTAGAGGTCCCAACTGGCGATTATTTAAATAAGTTTCTATTCTCTATGAAGCTAGAAAATGATAGTTTGGTAGAGATATATGTAAATACTGCAAGTCTCTTTAAAAAATTGTGTTACAGATTTCATTAGTCACAAAAGTTTTCTAGAAAAAAATTAATTATATACAAAGGGAATGTACCTGCCGAATCATAAATATGGCAGGTATTTATCTTTTAATTTCTTGGATGGTTTTGTTTTAGTCAACCCAATCGAACTAGTTTTTGCAAACAAAGAAAAACAAAAATGTTTATTAAAACTAATAGCTAAATAGCTATCCGCGAAGCTCATTATGTTATTTTTTTAAATTTAGTACCCAGGCTGCGTTCACATAGGTGTTAATATGCTAAGTGAGTGGTGAACGTGTCGCCACCTAGTTCGGAATCAAGTACTATGTTGTCACGCCCGCTCCAAATAACACAGAGTGTTAAAAATAGAGACGGTATACAAGTAACTAACAATTTAAAAAATTGTTAGCCCTGGCCCATCGGATTTCAAATATTTTTACAAAAACTCTCTACCATAATGTGTTTGCTGTATCCAGACCCTTTTCAACACCTAATGACTGTTGCTGTATACACACTTTATGAAAATGATGAAATATTGTAGCTCTTTGTAAGACTGACAAACAAGGCAACCTAAATTTCATTTTTGAAAAAATATTTTAAACAAATGAAATGGTGTAACAGTTGAAACATAAATTGAAAATCTTGGTTCGCTACTTTGTCGCAGAGGTTCCCCTTTCCCTTTTGCATGCATACAATCACCCTCATTGCATAAACAAGAACAATGTAAACAAGAAAAGTTTCTCGCAAGAAAGTTACGGGACCTACGGTAAATATAGGGGTTCTAGGCGCGATAAACAAAATTTTAAGGAGGTATAGCTGCAAAATGATATAAAGGCAGCTTATAGAGGTCCAACTAAGCTGATTTTCTCGCACTTTTCGCTCACATTTACAACCCCGCTGATTGTTTATTGAGACATATTTTTCTAACCTGTTCGTTTGAAGTTTAATTTGGAACATTTGTTTGCAATAGCAGTGTAACCCTGATATATCTGTCTGACCTTGTCTAACATTATGGACACCCATTCAGAGGTGATTTTAGGTTACATCGTAAATTATTTATTTTAGTGAATTTTTATTTTAAAAAATTCACTAGAGGTATCGATAGTGAGACTTTGCAAAAAAATGTTCAAATAAGCGCGAACTAAGACCCCTAGAACCCATATCCGGGGTCAGTTTCAATGTTTATATATATATATATATATATATATATATATATATATATATATATATATATATATATATATATATATATATATATATATATATATATATATATATATATATATATGTAGGTATCTAACCGATAAGTCAAAAAATAATTTACCTATTGTGATGAAACTCGAAAAGTACCTTTCTTTTGTTAATGGCTTGGATGAGTTCGTTAGCCAGGAAAATCAGACAAGAGGTTCCGGGAAAATTTTGAGTTTTCTTTCGAAAAAAATTTTTCCTCCGAAAATTACAGTTATTTTAATGAAATTTGATGGATATGTTGCCTTGCGAAGGACCTTCCTACGCACCAAAATTCAACTTTCTAAGTTTATAAAAAATTTAGTTATTTAAAATTTTAATTTTTTTTTTAGAAAATAAATTTTGCTCCGAAAATTACAAAGTTATTTTAATAAAATTTAGGAAAGACCTTACTACATACCAAAATTGAACTTTCTAAGTTTATAGGAAATTGAGTTAATCAAATTTGAAGCATTTAATAAAAATTCACTACCATAGCGCACTTGCTGCGTCCCGAACTTTTTTATTTGGTTATAACTCAGAACTTATTTAACGGATTACGTTCAAATTTGGTAGAGAGGACCCATACGATATCTACGTGCGTGTAAAGTATATATAATATTATATATATATATATATATATATATATATATATATATATATATATATATATATATATATATATATATATATATATATATATATATATATATATATATATATGTATATATATATGTATATATATATATATATGTATATATATATATATATATATATATATATATATATATATATATATATATATATATATATATATATATATATATGTATCCGTCTGATAACTCAAAAAATAATTTAAAAAAATTGAGTTAAATTTTTTCTCCGAAAATAACAAAGCTGTTTTAATGAAATTTACTATATATGTTGCCTTGGGAGAGGGCTTACTAAGTACCAAAATTCAACTTTCTCAGTTTATAGAAAATTGAGTTATTCAAATTTTAAATTTTCTTTTGAAACAATTTTTTTTCTTCAAAAATTACAAAGTTATTTTAATGCAATTTTGCGGATATCTTGTCCTAGGAAATACCTTACTACCTACCAAAATTAAACTTTCTAAGATTATAGAAAACGGAGTTAATCAAATTTTTATAGCTCACTGCAGTGTTAAAATCAATGGTATTTTCCTCACTATTTTAAACACGTGGGTGGGGGACTGACCGAATTCATTCCCAGTTGCTATTGATCTACTCATATTCTCTGAATATGTTAGAAGACGTGGTATCTACTTCATTCCAAGTCACTATTAACCGACTATTTATGAAATCAAATAAGTAAATTAAATCGATTGTCATGAGAGAGGTATTGTCACAGCATAATATCTTATTAAAGTTCATTTGTAAATAGGTTTAATTTTTATATGTTTATATATATATATATATATATATATATATATATATATATATATATATATATATATATATATATATATATATACGGGGTTTTCCGGAAAAATTTTGAGTTTTCTTTCAAAAAAATTTTTTTATAGTAAAGTAACAAAGCTGTTTTAATGAAATTTACTATATATGTTGCCTCAGGAAAGATATTACTACGTACCAAAATTCAACTTTCTAAGTTTAGAGAAAATTGAGTTATTCAAATTTTAAGTTTTCTTTCGAAAAAAATTTTTTTCTCCGAAAATTACAAAGTTATTTTAATGAAATTTTGTGGATATCTTGCCTTAGGAAAGGCCTTACTACGTATTAAAATTAAACTCTCTAAGTTTATAGAAAATTGAGTTATTTAAATTTGAAGCATTTAATAAAAATTCACTACCATAACGCACTTGCTGCGTCCCGAGTTTTTTTATTCTAAATAACTAATATAAGGAAGTTTAATATAAATTTGTTTTTTCAACGATTAAAATGAAGTTTGAAAAGTCTAATTATAATCCCTTTTAATAATGAGATGAAAAATCATAAAGCTTTAAATTCAGCCTAGTCGCCTTCTTTTGAAATATAAACTAGAACAAATATTACATATACTTTATTTTCAAAACTACAGCGGCTGGTAAGTTTCGCAAGTTGATATAAAAATATTACGGCAATCGTAGACCATCTCTATACAACGTATTTACTATTACATGAACAGAAAGTCATCTTTTAATCCCGTTCTAACAGAATGTTTCATTGCCATTCACTTCGAGTGAATGCGGAAATATCGATATTAAAATGACGTATAAGTAACAATATAATTAAGGCTTCATATCTCATTATAGCTAACTGACAATTAAATATTGATAATGATCTTTTACTTTCTATTACACGTACACATCCCACAAGAGATGTATTATTTGCTATCTTTTTTATCAAATGTATCTATGCAACAGAGGTCAGCTTAATTGCTTAATTTTGGGAGACAGGAAAAAAAAATCCTAATAGCAACAGTTTAATTCATCTATTTTTTTTATAATACACTTGGTGATAGTGTTCAGTCATCAGATAATAAAAAATTACGTCTCAAATGTCTTGGTCTATCATCTGGCCGGAGTCCACGTCGATTTACAAGAAACTAACAGTAACTAATTAGGTCAGTACATTGATAAAAATAGCAACTAGCAAGACCATGGGATTATGCCTAAACAATGTAAATGCGTGAATGTACCGCCCATCAAGGTAAGCGTTAATTCGTCGTTCCCGTGCCCCATGCGATGTTGTGGACGCAAAATATCCGTACCTTGACTTGCACCGCTATCGCTCAAAAGACTCACAGCAAACGTATAAATAGGCTTTCAATAACAGGTTGATATATAAAATTAATTTCGTTAATTAATTGCTATTTTGAAACATTTGAAGTTAGCACGGGTAAAACTAACTAACAGAGAAAGATATTTCCCATTTTTCTTGCCCTTGTATTGTTATATCTGAAAACAATTATAAGGCCCTACACAGAAATACACATTTTTCTAAGATTATTAGTGTATTTATTATATGTATTTACAAGATTTGGTATTGACATTAGAATACATTGAATTTAAATTAATCACAAAAAAGAGATTATGAAAAGGAAAGTAATAAAGATAAGTAGAATTAGGGCGGCGAAAATGAATAAAAAGCTAAATCGCCAACAACTTGAGCAAGTAGACATATTTTCGTATAGACGGAGAGCCAGAGGTGAAAAAATTCGCTGAATTTACAAAAGCTGATTTTGATAGTTAATTAGGTACGCTGTGCACGTACACATATTCTGGTCAGTCAAGAGAATGTTATAACAGGTGCCACAGGTGCGCCAACAAAGATGCCGTTTTTACTGGGGTAATAAAATGAATTTACAAAAGCTGATAATTGTTAGAGATTCTATATTGTATAACAATAAAAGTTATGTCAGTCAGTCAGCTGCATACGGGAACAGAGCTGGTCAGTCAGTTCAAATAAGTGTATGAATAATAAATAATGTACAATTTATTTACAAAGCTTGGAATTTTTTTTGTGGGTATATATTGCTCTATTAAACATTAAAAACATAGTCAATCCAATTCCTCCGCTGAATCTTCGAATTCACGAGTTTCACTTTCGTGATCTGAAATATCTAACGCTGATATATCTGACTGAGATTTTGATTGAATATCTAAAAAATAAGTGAAATTATGTAATTTCAATCGTATAATTCAATTTAGCAATAGTATTATTTACAAACCTAAATTTTCCTGTGGGGGTTGAATGACGACGTCGTTGATTAGCTGAGGTAACTGAACACCTTCAAACCAATGAAATTCATAAACATTGTCACTACTCTTCCAGCAGTGATCCATTGGTGATAGTTCTGTTATTATTTTGTAATGCGCATTACGCCAAATGTTGGCGATGTGAGCGGCTCTTAAAAAGTGTTGCATTAACTCAGTCTCAGACGACGGCAAGCTCGATCCGTCAATATTTTTTACTTTAATTTTAAATGTATTATCAACATTGCTGGAACTACAAATGTATGCTTTGGAAAACATGACAAATCGTGCCTCATTAACTGTTTTTAATTTTTTTAATCCATATAAATTGCAAACAAATTGCTGCAATATCTGAAACACTGCAGTCTTGTTGTTCTCTGTAATGCCGCCGAGATCGGCAAAAACTTTTTGGAAATCTAAGTTTCGCTTCAATATCTGCAGATGTTTTCTTTTTCCTTTTTATAGAAAGCTGAGTTGTAATCACATCCAGTAAAGGCGTGCATACCTGGCAGTGCGTTAAATACAAATTTTCCCAATTTTTCTGCTAACTTAGAGACATCAATTATTTTTTGATGGTTCCCACACTCAACTTCCATCCAAACCTTTGATGCAGATAGTAAATTTTCCATGTTTCCTAACATTATAATGAGTATGTCCGTATCTAAACACCTTATTAAAATATTAGAATTTCTTACGATGTTGCAAACATGGAAAACTATTTTCGTATCTGCCTCCTCCTATTTTTTTAATGTTTAATAGAGCAATATATACCCACAAAAAAATTCCAAGCTTTGTAAATAAATTGTACATTATTTATTTTTCATACACTTATTTGAACTGACTGACCAGCTCTGTTCCCGTATGCAGCTGACTGACTGGCATAACTTTTATTGTTATACAATATAGAATCTGTATAACAATTATCAGCTTTTGTAAATTCATTTTATTACCCCAGTAAAAACGGCATCTTTATTGGCGCACCTGTGGCACCTGTTATAAGATTCTCTCGACTGACCAGAATATGTGTACGTGCACAGCGTACCTAATTAACTATAAAAAAACAGCTTTTGTAAATTCAAAGAAAATTTTCACATCTAGCTCTTAGACTTGTACCTTGTAACTACAATTGCACACGGATAGTGACTCTCAAGAAACTGCAGAAGGATAAATGTCTATTGAAAATGAAACTTCAGATGATGGAACTTCTACTAATAAAGTTGAATCATATTTTATAAGCCATATATAGATGGTCTGCATCTTGAACCAAACAGATTTGTTAAAACACCGAAACACAACTTGCTTTCGCATCTTCCCGATCTGAAGGGCACTGCAAAGGATTTGGGAAATGCAGCTGAACATTTAAACATCTGAGAGTGCTTGTTTACCGAAAATATAATAAGTAAGGCAGTTAGACGTACCAATGAAAAATTACAAAGTGCGAAGGAAAATTATGCAGATAAAGATAAATCAGAGATGGCGGATACGAATGTTGTTGAACTAAGAGCTTTATTGGGCGTATTATATTTCACTTCAATTTTCAAAACAAACTATAATAATCTAGATTATTGTTTTTCCACTGACGAAACGGACTGAGACATGCGAAGGAAAATTATGCAGATAAAGATAAACCAGAGATGGCGGATACGAATGTTGTTGAAGTAAGAGCTTTATTGGGCGTATTATGTTTCACTTCAATTTTCAAATCAAACTATAATAATCTAGATTATGGTTTTTCACTGACGAAACGGACTGAGACATTTTCAGATATGTCTACCGTTATTGTGCTCTCTGCGCTTCGACAACGCAGAAGACGGGGAGCTGAGAAGGCAGAATGACATCGCTGCTGCAATATCATTTCGGTTCAACGGTCTATTTGGGAATTCACAAAAGTCTTATAGCCTGTTACGATCGACTTTTTAAACCGTCGTACATTTTTAATTGCCTTACGACCTGTCCGAGAACTTTAAATGGCTATGGTATTTTTCTGAATAATAAATAGATAACAAACTATCTTCGTATAGAATTGTGAACTTTTGCTGCTTGGTAACACACGTCTGAACTCTTGTTAAATATTTTTAAATGCAATATTATAGACGACTGTTGAAGAATTTAAATGCGAGTTTATTTCATACAAAGGAATATTGATCGGCAAAGAGAAAATAACATTTTAGTTCTCCGGAAGATAAATAGCGAGGCCAAGATTTCATTGCGTCGCATATTAATACAATGGGCATATTAATTTAAAACTACCAAGTATAAGGCGCAATTGAATCGTCAACGGACACCCTTTTTTATGTACCTACTTGAAATGTAGGAATAGTAAAAATCAATAGTCTATCTCTCGAAATACAATTCTCTGAATTACGAAAACGTTGTAGCTTCCAACGACTGTGGGACTTTTCCGTTAGCGGTGTGCGTGCCGGCTAAAAGGATTTAGCCAATCAGATGCAAGAAATTCAACGAGTGACGTTTCTCGGGGCACGTAAACAGGGCAAACTTTTAAATAAAGGTGACAGCTCGATCACGGGCGGACTCATCTACCAGGGACGTAGTGCAACATTTAGCTCCTTGGTCGAGACAAATCAAAAGTCTTAAGTGATTAAGTTGAACCATCATTATTTCCTGTTAAGCGTCAATTAATGGTCGATAAATTTGTGTCGGCGAATCTTTTAATGGCGCCTCATTTTGGGTAAGTAAATTGTAAGATGAAAGTTTTTCTTTTTATATTATATTTTAGAATTTTCAAGGTATTTTTCTTGTTCAATTAAAGAGGCCCTTCCGCACCTTCTGACACTTCTGACGTTTCTGAGTCTTCCCGGGGCTTTCGCTTTCATGCTTCCTGCTCTTTTTGGCATGAATACTGAAATACCGTTCTGGTTACTGAAAATAATTATCGGCCAGTTGATGCCATACAGAATAACTGGATATCTAGTCGTCAATGTCTATTTTTGGATTTTGAATTCCAAACCCTGTTGTAGTAATGGCTTCCGTAAAATACGAAGGGATCTGATTACTGCTATCAAGCTCAGCAGTAAATTGATAACAAAAGGAATAATAGTCTTTTGGACAGAGTTACCTACCAGAAATTTTTCTTATCCAAAACCTTCTGCACAGAAACAAATCAAAGAAAGGCCAGCTAGAAACTGTTAAAACGTTTTTTTGATATTTCTCTCAAAGTGACATTGCTAGTAATATTTTTATTGTGTTTAAATTGTAATCTGTGATTGTTTACATTAATTTCCGAATTAATTACAGTTTTCTAATCAACATTGATAGACTAGAAAGTGCTGCCCGTCAGAAAAAATCAAAGTCCGTCATTTGACTCTGCACTTTTTTTAACTGCCTAGTAGAAGTATAAACTTTTTCATTCATTTTTTTTTGTGTTGTTAGAGTCGTGATATTTTTTAATCCCTTTTGTTTTCTTTCAAATTAAATTAAATGATCAGAAATAAAATACGGAGCACTAGGCTCCATTTCAATTTAATTTATTCTTGAACAGGGCATGCAACTTTGACAAATAGACTAACGCATCTGGTCAGATTAAATATAAATAAGTCTATTTCACAAAGCAAGTGGTTATGTTTTATACAGAAAATTTGTAGCTAAATATTAAATAAACATTACACAGGTGCTTACACACTTTTTTGAACACTTGCTCCATATTTTAGCGAATTTTTATTAAGAAAAATTCGCTGTTAGAGAGGCCACGATTTTTCTCCAGGTGAGCGCGAATTTGGGTCCCTAGAACCCGAAACCAAGGTGCGTTAAAATTTATATATATATATATATATATATATATATATATATATATATATATATATATATATATATATATATATATATATATATATATATATATATATATATATATATATATATGTGTGTGTGTGTGTGTGTGTGTGTGTGTGTAACCGAGCGATAATTAAAAAAATACTAAACTGATTTCAATGAAACTTGGCAAAAATCTTGCCTGAACAAAAACCGAGGTCGAATTCGTTAATCAGCTTTTCTGCTCAAGTCTTTCCGCTGGAAAATCAGGGAAAACTTTTTGAAAACGCTTTATTTTTGTTAAGTATCAGAGTAACTGGAATGAGACTTTACACGTGGCTAGAAATAGTGCAAATAAACATATGTTGTGAATTTTAAGTAATTTGGTCCACAATATTTAGAGTTTTTTTCAAATTGAAAATAGAATCCCAAAGACATGCGTTGAAACGACTTTGTGGTTAACGTCGAATGCCTGACAAACAGAGTAATTAACTGCCACGCGTAGATTAATTCATACAACAGTTATGAACCATACAGCAACAGCAACCAAACTAAATATATACCAAGCAGAAAACATAATATCCGATCCCACAATCGTAAAATCTCGGCCGCAGTTATGTAAAATTACAGACGACATGAAATTAAAAATTTGCCAAGTGATTGTTATTTAACTGGGGGATTCAATCAATTATTAAAGTACACTATATTTGTAGCTTTATTAACGGCCTCAAACACAGTTTTAGCGCAGCATAGAGATATTATGCTGTCGCATAATAATGTAGCAGAAATTTAAACAAAATCAAGTCAAGTCTCTATAAAAATGATTATAAAATAGTTTCTTTAATCTTTAAACTTAAACATAAGACGTCATATAAGACATAAACAGCCGTGGGATGTGTTTCAATGGTAATTATACTACCTAATTTTCTGTAATTAATTAATTATGTATACTTTGAATATAATATCCCGGGCATGGAGCCGATCTAAAGTATGACGCAAATAACACCTTTCTTGTCGGGTGCCCAGATAGCGTAGCGGTTACCATCCCACGTAGAAGGTGACACGATCGAATCCAGCTGGATGTCTGTGTCTTTTTTTATGTTTTATTTTCACATTTGGAGAAACAATAGTGCACAGAATTTATACGTTTCGAACAAAATCTCATTTTTGCTTAAAACGCCTAAATAAGTTTGCCACCTTTGAGTCTGAAATCATAATTTTGTTATTGTTGTAATTGTTATTGAAAAAACCGGTTTGATTAGGTTGACTAAAACGAAATCATACTGGTGAATAATAAGTAAAAATAACTGCTACGTTTATAATTTGGCAGATACTTTACTTTTCTAAATATGAGTTAAGTTTCCTTCTGGAAATCTTCTGTATAACTTTAATGAAATTTGTAATACAAGTTTCTTTTAAAGAGACTTTTACTATCTACAGATATAACAAAATTTAGTTCTTTGCCTTCATAGAAAATTGCCTCTTGGACATTTTTCTCACAAGGAGTTAAAACGCAAAATTTTTTGATAATAAAGAGATATCGAAAGAATTCTTCAAATGTGCGCGTACCAAGACCTCTATAATCGATCTTCAAGATCTGTGTAAGTTTAAAATATTAACTTCTTAATATACGTTCCCTCAGAACTACAGGCACATTAGCCTACTACCAGTCATCGTCAAAATCGCCGAAAAACTGATTTAGAAAAGGCTAGCTCCATTCACCTCTGAAAATCATATCCTCTCAAACGAGCAATTCGGTTTCAGACACCAACACTCCATCACAAACCAAGTCCTTCATGTGGTGGAAAACATCACCGAAGGATTTAATAAAAACAAGTCTACTGGTGCAATATTTCTTGACATTGCTCAAGCCTTCGACAGAGTTTCGCATGCGGGCCTCCTAAATAAACTTCTATCATTTAATTATCCTCTCCCTCTGATTCTGCTAATCAGGTCATACCTGCAACAGAGGAAGTTCCAGGTCATACATCTGTGAGCCAGATCTAGGACGTACTCAGCCACAGCTGGTCTTCCGCAGGGTTCTGCTATCTCCCCTCTGCTGTACAATATATTCGTCGCAGACATTCCGACAGCGCCCCTAAACGTGACATACGCACTGTACGCAGACGACACTTCCATCCTCAGCAGCTCCACTCAGCCGAGGATAATAACCGAACGACTTCAGACCGCCGTAGTCGAGCTGCAAGGCTGATATAGGAAATCCTGTCTAGCCATAAACCCCGATAAATGTTCAGCAGTCCTATTTTCCAAGAAGAGACACACAACTCACGAACACGTATCGTTAGACAACCGTCTAATTCCCTGGCAAGATTCCGCCAAATACCTCGGGGTTTTCCTCGACAAACAATTAACATGGCGCCCCCATGTCCAACACGCCCGACGAAAAGCCTCGATGTTCATCTCGAAGCTGTTCCCACTTCTAAATAGAAATTCCAAATTGTCCATGAACAATAAATTGCTCATGTACAAAGTCATCATCGGGCCAGCGATAACCTATGCATCCCCTGCATGGGCCACCGCGGCCGCAACACACATCAAGACCCTTCATATCGTCCAGAATACAATTCTGAGAATGGTTATCGGGGCGCCATGGTTTGTCAGAAACAGTCGGATTCACTCTGATCTGGAAGTGCCTTCAATACTTGAGTTTGTAACTCAACTATCCACAACTCAGTTCGAAAAAGCCGCTTCTCACACAAATGCTCTTCTTCGTAGTACCACCGACTACAATGAGCAACTTCCACATAAGCTTAACCGTCCAAAGCGCTTATAATTACCCGCTAACGCCCCCGCGGCAATTACATAATGGAAACATTCAAACCCAAAAGTCATTGTGTGTATTCTTCCCGACGGAGGTATGGACTAAGGTCCGGTACTCCTTGGGAGGGAGTTTTAGTGAGTATGAGTCTCACAGTGTCTCATAACCCCCTCGAACTTCGGTGTTGTGAATGAGGTCTGAATGAAGCATTTCTCCCTCCTGTATCCAACAAAAAAACCTAATAATAATAATGTACAATTCTTATGAAAATTCGCTACTATAACGCACTTGCTGCGTCCCGAAATTTTTTATTTTTTACATAATATAAAATCTTACATAGACGAGATTGTCTTTTTTACCCAGGTTTTATGGACTCCACCTCACCAGTTATGCACTGTAATTTTTACCTCACTAGTAAGGGTTAAATATCTTAAAAACCACAAACCTTAGAAAACTTCTCAAAGCATAATCGCACTCTTAACGTGCTCTATCACCACATCAGCCGCGGTCTGACCCGTTTGAATCACACTGTAAATATTAAGTCGATTAAATGGGTTCATTAATCTAAATTCTATTTTTTAAGATACGTACTTTCAAGGATACGCTACTCCTATATATGGAGGCAGAGCACTTTTATGATGTATGACCCGTATATAATAATTTTTCATATCCCAAGGCTTATTTTTACACACCATCAATTTTCACAGTCTTTTATTGACCTGATAGTTAATTATAGAAATAACTTCTTAATGGTCAATAAACCTATATGTACTTATATGAATATTAACGCCTACATGGGACACCTTCACTTTTTGATAACTATTTTAGAATTCATTATTGTTTTATTTACAAACATTTTTTTTAATTTTCAGTTATAAGATAAGTATGTCCAAGTATGGGGAATCCGTCGCTTATCCATTCGATCAAATGCGCCAGGGCAGGTTAAATTCATTTACATATAAGCGCTTCTAAGAAGCTTGTGACGCCAATTCGTCACGTCAGAATATATTATATATGTATTACGTTCAGTAGAAATGAAGCGTCTATTTGAAAGCACGTATGGTTACCAACTGACGTCAATTAATCACATCAACTTTATAGTCTAGAAGAGATTAGTTGAATTTTGGGAAACCTGATTCACAATTTAAATGGGTTATACAGGATGGCGCTTTGAAAACGAAACAGACCGATTTGCGTCCAGAAATTTTTTTTTAAAGAAACGCTGAAACACTCAATTTTAATATTGAGGGAGATGTTTTGACATAAAACTCAACTTTGTCGCATCAACCCCTTAAGGGTGCTGATAACAACCCTTATATTTTAAATAGAGAACATGGGTCGAGTGTTACATCATTTGAAAGCTCTTTCTTTTCTGAATTCAGCACACCATTTTTTTTTTAGTTTTATCAACTCGTTTAAAAATTATTTACAGTTGGAGTTTCAAGAACGTATTTTATTCATTGTGATAAGAAATGCACTAATTAGCCATTTTTTCGTTAAAAAAACTAAAAAACAAAACCAAACGTTCAAAAATGTTTATTCAGTTAAGTAAGTGTTCAAATTGTTGACCACCAGCTTCCATACAAAAGTACAAATTTTGTTCAAAACGAGCTCTGACATTCTGGAGCATTTGTGGAATTATTAGACGGCATTATTCAACAATGCGTCGTCGTAATTATTCCAGAGACTCCGGTTCTGTTGCGTAAATTCACATAGAAAGAAGTCTAAAGCAGTTAAATCCGGTGATCTAGGGAGCCACTCAATAGCACCTCTAGGCCCAATCCATTGTCCTGGAAACTCTCTGTTCAAAAGCTCCCTAACACTCTGTGAAAAAATGCGGATGAGCTCCATCTTGTTGGAACACTAATCGATTTTCTTGATAGCGATCAGTATTTTCAACAATGTCAATTAGTAGAGAGTAAACGATATCTTCTAGTAACTTCAAATACGTTTCGCCACTCAAATTACCATCAAGAAAATTTGGTCCAATTAAACGGTCTCAAAAATGCCAGTCCAGGCATTCAATTTCTGTGGAGTTTGAGTGTGGACTTCGTGAAAATTTCTTGGATTATTATTTGCCCAATAACGACAATTATGACGATTGACTGTGGAGTTTAATAAAAACGAACACTCGTCTGAAAAACAAATATTGAACAGAAAGTTCTAGTTATCAGCTATTCGTGCAGTCATAACTGCACAAAACTCCAGCCGCCGATCAAAATCATCTTCATTCAGTTGTACAAGATGAATTTTATACGGGTGAAATTTATGATGCTTCAATATTCGCTGAATAGTTCTTCTTTTGATGTTTGAAACAGTAGCCAATTTTCTCGTGCTCAAAGTTGGGTCTGCAGCAATTTGTCCTAAAACTTCAATCTCAGTAGTCTCATTTCTAACCGGAAATTCACGTTCAGGATCCCGTTTTTTGTTGGCTACTGAACCACTTTGTCGAAATTTTGCAACTAACTCCAAATTGTTTTTTCTGTTAACATGTCTGTTCGGATGACGTTTATTAAACAAATTTGCGGTACGGTTGGCACAGTCATCGTTTTTGAAAAAAAGAGTAATTATTTCAACTCTTTCTTCTACAGAATACACCATTGTGAAATTAATTTTCGGTAGTACTATCAAGTATCAAGCCGACCGATTAACCGAAATAATAAACCGCATTTCTCTGATTCTGATAAGGAATGTTCTGATAGTCATTTTTTTGTTTGCAAACCAACAATACATTGACTATCAGCAAATTTCTTATCTGAATGAGTGAAATGCGTTTCTGCATCGTCTACTGTGAATAAATTTTAAACAAGTTGATAAAACTTTCAAAAAAATTAGTGTGCTGAATTCAGAAAAGAAAGAGCTTTCAAATGATGTAACACTCGACCCATGTTCCTTATTTAAAATATAAGGGTTGTTATCACCACCCTTAAGGGGTTGATGTGACAAAGTTGAGTTTTATGTCAAAACATGTCCCCCTCAATATTAAAATTGACGTATTTCAGCGTTTCTTAAAAAAAATTCTCTGGACGCAAATCGGTCTGTTTCGTTTTCAATGCGCCACCCTATATATTAAATTTCAGGCAAGTGCATCGAAGCCAAGATTGTATTTATCATATTTCCTTTAAACGTATTCAGATAATTGAAATTTTTTAACCAATAGAAAATGTAATTTAAGAAAAGGTATATTTCTTTTTTTTTGCAGATAAAGTAAGGGGTCTTAGGGGCTGCATAGACTGCTGATACCTATGCAGTAACAAAACCCTGAGAAATGCCCACTGTGTTCCAACAAAAGAATTTGTGATAAAGATGAAAATCGATATCCGTCTTCTCACTGAAACCAAGAAGAAAGGAACAGGAAATGAAGTCATCAGGGAATATACACATCTGTATAATGATGTACCGAAAGATGCTAGAGCTAAGAGAGGAGTCTCAGCGGCCATCCACAAGAGCGTTAAAAGGTATATCCAAAGCTGAGAGGAAGTAGATGAACAGATAATACCTGTGAAATTAAATACAAACGTCCATCAAAATGTAATAGTTGGGATATATGCACCCAGCGATGATGCTGATATGACCTTGAAAGATACATTCTACGGAAAACTTACAACTGTACTGACCGTCATCAAAGACAATAAAGAGGTAGTTTTACTAGGAGACCTAAACGCAAGAACTGGAAGAAAAAATGACAGTGATGTGGTAGGAAGGTATGAAGAATCTGCAACCAATGATAATGGAATGCGCCTTAGAAACTTTTGTGAGTCCATCATTAATGAATATTTCCCTCATAAAGATATCCATAAATTTACTTGGATACTGGGAGTTTCTTAATCAGAACATTCCAAATCACTGGATATTACGCAGAGTTACAATTGAGTTGCCTCGAAGATCGACAGATTTAACACCCTTGGACTTTTTTCTATGGGGACACTTGAAGTCTAAAATTTACGCAACACGACCAAACTCACTTAAGGAGCTTCGTAGAGGAAGAAGAATGTCGTCAGATAAAGCCCGAAATGCTTCGAAATGTTGGTTTGGAAATGGAGCAAAGATTTTATAATTGTATGAAAGTGGAGGGAAAACAATTTGAACATTTAGTTAAATAACATTATTTCATTCATCTATATTTTGTCTTATTCTTTAATTGATGATTCTATTGTCATATCCAAACCAAAATTTTAAAAGTGGTATGTTGTCATGAGCAGAATTGAGAAAGCTCACTCAACATAGGGTGCCTTTAAAATTTAATGATACTTTACGCCCCAGTCTAAGGGGTGGGTTTTAAGACACCACAACTTACGCCATCATGTGTCTCCCTTAAAAACAAAGTCGATGTGTCTCGACTTTTTTTCTTCTTTTTTCCGATATTTTCCAGGTGGAAAGGTTTCATTGGCACCCCCTGTATATTTCAGTGGTGATTTTGTGACGGTTCCAGGCTTTTAAAGCAACTTCCGTGTACACACAATACAGCAATAAGGAAGTTGTGGGAATAAAACTAGCGATCGAAAACAACCACTCCTTGGACATTTTTTTCCTAAATCGAAAAAAAAAAAGATTAGAGAGTAGAGTATTGTGAATCGCCCATTCTACACCTTAGCTGTTATATTTAAAATCCTTGTTTAATCTATTCGCCATCCTTTAGTTTTTAGTGAATTTTCTTTAAAAAAAATTCACTAATGAGGAGATCCCGACTTTTGAATTTTATGTATCACACCGATAACTCAAAAAATAATGGGCCGATTTTAATTAAATTTGGTGAATAAATTCCTTTTGCAAATGGCTTGGACTAGTTCGTTAGCCAGAAAAATCTGCCCAGGTTTTACCGGAAAATTTTGTGTTTGCTCTCAATATATATATATATATATATATATATATATATATATATATATATATATATATATATATATATATATATATATATATATATATATATACGTATATATATATATATATATATATATATATATATATATATATATATATATATATATATATATATATATATATATATCCGGAATTAACAAAGTAAGGGCAACCAAATTATGGTACGCGGGTTTATATCGTTATAGGTAAGTTACCTACCAAAATTGAGCTCTGTAGGTCAAAACGCAAAAAAGTTATAGGCATTTAAAAAAAAGGGGTTTTCCTCAAAACGTCAAAGTTGCGATTTAAAACGTCAAAATCGGCAAAAGTTAGGCCAATAACTTGAATCTAATACGGGCTATGGAAATCAAATGTCTCAAGAAGGATGTTTTACAAACCCTGAAGTCTTAGTTTCAACCGTCATTGTTCTTCATTTTACTAAAGTGTTTCCAGAAAATTCCTTTCAAATACACCCTTTCTCTGATGCTTGGCAGTAGCCTTAGCTATAGAGTTTATCGTTTAATGGTATATAATTTTTGTCGAATTTTCGTAAAAAATCAATAAGGCTCAATATATCCGTTATTATACAAGATATGAAAAAAATTGTATATATTAATTATAGGGTGTCTTGAGCTACATCTTGGCAATATATTTCTACAATCACAGATGGCCCATAAGTCATTGGTGATACAAATTTTCTTTTTCTTTTTCATCAAACACGCCTTATGTTACTGCATTTTTGCATTTTCCATCGAAATATTATGCATGTTTGTAAAAAAAGAAATTCTGGACGCAGCAAATGCGTTATGGTTGCGAATTTTGATCAATTGCTTCATATTTGAATAGCTCAATTTGCTATTAACCTATAAGGTTGACCAAGAAACGAGTTTTTTCGGCAACACTTTAAGTTTACTTTCGGACCCTTTTGTACATTTTCAAACAATAAAGTTATTTTAATGAAACATTGCACATTGTTTTTACTAAATAGGTTATACTGGTAACCAAATTTGATGCCTTCTTTCTTTAAAAAAACCAACATATTTGCTATTAAAAACATTTTTAGTGAATTTTCGTAGAAAAAATTCACTAATGGGGAGATCCTGACTTTTGAATTTTGAAAAAATTTTTGCAAATGAGCGCGAACTAAGACCCCTAGAACCCATATCCTGGGTTAGTTTCAATTCTTATATGTTTATATATATATATATATATATATATATATATATATATATATATATATATATATATATATATATATATATATTTATAGATATATATATATATATATATATATTAATATATATATATATATATATATATATATATATATATATATATATATATATATATATATATATATATATATATATATATATATATATATATATATATATATATATATATATATATATATATATATATATGTATGTATCACACCGATAACTCAAAAAATAATAGGCCGATTTTGATAAAATTTGGCATGTACCTTTCTTTTGTAAATGGCTTGGATAAGTTCGTTAGTCAGGAAAATCGGACGAGGTTTTCCGGGAAAATTTTGAGTTTTCAGTCGAAAAAAATTCTTATCTCAAAAAGTAATAAGCCGATTTTAATAAAATTTGGCATGTACCTTCCTTTTGTAAATGGCTTTGATAAGTTTGTTAGTCAGGAAAATCGGACAAGGTTTTCCGGGAAAATGTTGAGTATTCATTCGAAAAAAAATTTTATCTCCAAGAATAATGGGCCGATTTCAATAAAATTTGGCACGTACCTTCCTTTTGTAAATGGCTTTGATAAGTTCGTTAATCAGAAAAATCGGACGAGGTTTTCTGAAAAAATTTTGAGTTTTCATTTGAAAAAATTTTTTTTCTTAAAAAATAAAAAATCAATGATAACCAAATTTGGTAGGTAGGTATACGATATAAAAAGTAAACTATACACCAAAATTTAGATTTCTATGTTACAAGAAAAAAAAGTTATAATAAAATATTTTGTGTCAGATCATTTCTATGAAAATCCACTATCATAACGCAGTTGTTGCGTCCCGAGATTTTATGAAAATTCACTACCATAACGCATTTGCTGCATCCAGAGTTTTGCATTTTGGCAATATATCAAACTAATTAAAATATGCTTGAATACGACATGGCGTACGTGTTATTGTTAGAATTGTCTTTGCAAACAATATTTTTTATAGACATAATAATCTGCGGTACTTTTTACGAAAGGAAAATTGTGTCCAAAATTAGAAAGAAGCTTATAACAATCGTGTTATCTAGTATACAGCTTCTTAAAATAGTAACAATTATTTCCATTATAATAGAACCGTCTTATCTTATCTTAATCTCATTATGACAATAATCCCTACTTAAATTTGTTCACATTCATAATTTATTTTGCTCAGCTTTTATAAACAATTATACCTATAAAAGTGATATAAAAAGATACATATAATTAATGCCTAATTACTTTTTAACGATTAACATTCATTGTTACTAAAATTAAAACTTTTACGTTATTGGTTGGTAAACAAGATACACCAAAAATAACTGTTATTTTTGCTTTCATTTTGCTATGAAGCTACTGACCTCATTATTGTCTAAATACCACTTGCTTTGATAACTCCACATATCCACACATAAAAAACTGTCCTAATATATACGTGTAGAGTATTCATAACTGGAATTCTGCGGCTTAACCGCAAGATACCATTTCACATAATAAATTATCCAAACCAGGACATAAAGTCCCAACTATATGAACGAGTTAGTAGGTCTACCATGCAAATTATACTGGAGACATAGTTATACACATTAATAACATTTTACTGCAAAATCTGTGCAGTTGTTAGAAAACACGTAACGTTATGTTGGCCAGAAAATGAACACAGTGCAGCTATTACAATCCTATTGAACCACATAATAAATTGTAGCATTCTGCTACGGCAGACGGCAGCTGGGTCAATTTATGAATGACAAATTAGTTTTTGAAACATTACTGTTGATAATAAAGTTTATGTCATTGAATTAAAATAGGTACCACAAAAATGACAGCTTTAGTTACTGTTCTGTGCCAGTGGCCTTGAAATAATGTCTTACCTCTAAGATACACTACGCAACTGGTAGAGAATATAAGTACATTTTGTGGCAAATAGCAATAACTTTGAAGCCAATAAACAAAAAATTTAACAAAATGGAAAACCCACTTCATAAAAAATATTTTAAAACAAAAAATGCACTAAAAAGTAAAAAATAATTGCGTATTCTTCTGTCTACAACTTACAATCAACTTATTTTTTCCACTCAATGTACGATTAATGCATTTACCACGCAAGAATGTAGGTACCCACTTAAACTTAACCTCTAACTCCACACATTCCTATGACTAACAGACAATTATCAAAATATTTATTTAGAGTTCACCTAAGCAGAAAGTTTTAAATATATGTGTAGACTGCTTAAAAGACAATCAAATTATTAGGATCATATAATGTAAAATTATTGTTATTTTTGGAGTCGGTGACAGCCAAGGAAATACGACAATATACCTTACATTAATAATACGAGAATACCTGATGAAATCTATTTTACAAATGAATTTGAATGCAACAAGACACACACACCTAATTAAACCTATTTACAAATGAATTTTAATAAGATATTATGCTGTGACAATACCTCTCTCAAGACAAAGTACTATTACCTAATTCAACCTATTTACAAATGAAATTTAATACGACAATATCAAGCAACATTGATACGAAAATGTAGCTATAATAATAAACATAAAGAATTATCTTAAGAAAGACGGTGTAGAATGAAAAAGAATCGCAATCGGTTTATAATCAAGTAACTCCCATCGCTTCTTTCTCTTGACCGACTCCAACCATTCTTCAGGGCGCGCGCGCGCAATCGACCCGCCCGCGCTGCGTGCTGCGTTTATGTGTGTAAAGTGTGTATGCCAATTGTTATATAGTAATATAGTAAGACATTTCAGGTTAAGTAGTTACAAACCCATCTTGGATTCCATTTTGTTAAAATTTTTGTTTATTTCTTTATTTTTAGTGAATCTGAAGCTTTATATCTGATTTAATTAGACGGAAGTGATCCACAATCATCATCAATGTAGTCGAAGTCAATTATATAGGCATTATTAAGGATAACTCAAAAACTACTGGTTGGATCCTGATCACATTTATATGAGAACACACGAAAGCACCAGCTTTCAAATAAAAAAAATTTTCATCAAAATCGGTTTACCTAGAAAAAAGTTCTGAGGTAACACACAAGAATATCATCAATGTAGTCGAAGTCAATTAAATACGCATTATTAAGGATAACTCAAAAACTACTGGTCAGATCCTCATCACATTTATATGGAACCACATGATAAGCACCAGCTTTCAAATAAAAAAAGAATCATCAAAATCGGTTCACCTAGAAAAAAGTTCTGAGGTACCACACATAAAAAAACATACAGTCGAATTGAGAACCTCCTCCTTTTTTTGAAACTAAAAAAACTGCTACTAACACATATACGCATACACACCTAAACTTGCCTTGGCATTGTTTTTAGCTTTTTCTATGCTGTGCCTCTTTTCCATGCTTTCCACCTTTTTGATCGTCCCTATGAGACCCATTTCTCTACTCTCCTGCTATTCGGTCGACTCTTGTTCTTTTCTGGCACCAATTCTATTAGGGTAACCGATGACTATGTGTCATTCTATTTTAAAAGGAGAGAAATAAAGAAAAAGAGAAAAAAAAGGCCCAACCTACTGATCATGGATCTGGCTATAGGTGTAGGGCAAATGTAAACAAACGTGGCGGGCAGTATAAGAGGAGACTCAGTTACAGAGCACGGGAGTGAGAGCGGTGTGCGACCAGTAGGCGACCAGCCCAGCGCACTGGATATGTCTGGGTAAGTACTGGAGAGAAGAATAACACGCAGAAAGAGGCAAGGACCTCAAGGAGTTCCAAAGTATTTCCGAGTTGTGTGTGTGACCCCTTTAAGGTGAGGAACTCGATTAAACTGTCGTCGCCTCGCCAATGAAGTGCTTCCATTGGTGATCTATACAGGGTGATTCGCATAAGGACCGACACAGAGCAGTGGCATGTAGGGGAACCCAAAATATTGTGATTTAACGCAACTTGCCCCTATACTAAGTTGCACCCGTGAGAAGGTATAGACCTTCAAAATGAGGTTTCTAATTTCGAAAAAATCAATATCTCAGTTATGCTTAAACTTAGAGGAACTAAATTTGGTACACATTTTAAGTGTACCAAGAGCAGTAATCGACAGTAATGATAATTCCATTGAAGCATTTAAACACCTTTACAATGTGACATAATTTTTGAGCCTATTGGCGAATTTAAAAAATTATTATTTCAGTTTATGGATAATTTAATTATAAAACTTTTTTTACCCCTCTTAATTTTCAAAAAACTTTGCTGTTTTCCACAAAATTCCGAAAAACTAAATACACGTATTAGAGCTGTGTTATTTAGAATCATCGGAAATTCAAACGTTGGCTATGAAATTTAACGTTAGACTTGACAATCAGGAAAATAAGTCATTTTACTTTAGTAATATTTGCTGAGTGTTGTAAAAATGGCCGGGAAGTTTTCATTTAGCGAACAAGTTGATATGCTGTCAGTGTTAGGTTTCTGTGAAGGAAACTACAGAAGAAGTGTGGAAGATTGTTAGAGAAGATTTCCTAATCGTGTAATCCCTCATCAAGAAATATTTGCCAATGTTGAAAGACGGGCTCGAGAAACAGGCAAGTTTTTCAATAACACTCGAGAACGTGCTACTGCAGCGAGGGCACAAGACGAAGAACTTATTTTGAATACAATTGAAAATGGTCCACATATTAGTACTAGAAATCTATCTCGACAAACTGGTATATCGCAAACTTCTGTTCACCGAGTAATAAGACGTAATCTCCTGCACCCATATCACATCCAAAAAGTGCAAGAATTGTTACCGGAAGATTTGGTTAAACGAGCGAATTTCTGTCACTTTATTTTTAATTTTAAATAGAAAATTATGTTTACTGACAAAGCTTGTTTCACCCGTGGAGGTATTACAAATTTACATAACCATCATGAATATTCTGATGTAAACCCTCATGCAGTAACTCCTCGACATTTCCAACGTGAGTTTAAAATAAATTTTTGGATCGGTATTATTCATCGGTATTTAATTGGTCCAGTTATTTTACCGAATCGATTAAATGGCGAAACTTATTTAGAATTTCTCCAAAACAATCTCCCGGATCTACTCGACGAGGTGATTCTACAACTTTGACTGGAACATTGGTATATGCAGGATGGAGCACCGCCTCATTTCAGTATTGCTGCTAGAAACTATTTAAACCACCAGTATCCAAATAAATGGATTAGAAGAGGAAATAATTGCCCATAAGTTTGGCCTCCACGATCGCCAGACCTCAACAAATGTGACTTATTTCTTTGGGGAATGTTAAAAAAAAAGGTGTATTGCTCGACAATTGCATCTCGAGCCGAATTGTGGAATCGCATAAATACACATAAATGCACACTCATTAGAAGTAATAGTAGTAGTAGCAGTAGCAGTGGTGGAGAGGCCAACGTCAAGCTAGTAGGCCACCATGGACCCTTTTTGCCAACCCCAGCAACCATGCTCTACTCCTCCTCGGTTCCGTCGCCAAACCGCCTCGACCTCGAGATGAAGGCCGTGACGGTCTTCAATTGGACGTTACTTACCTGATTCATCTGCAGAGTCCTCAATCCGAACAATTCTGCTCGAAGACTCCCAAAAGCCTCGCATTCGCACAGGTAGTGGTAGGACGTTTCCTCATCCTCGCCGCATTCCTAAGAAATGGGATCCCTCTCTACGCCTATCAATGTGAGGTGTCTTCTAAGGGCGCAGTGGCTTGTTAGCACCCCAAGGATGCGGCGAAGCGTAGGTCGACTCCTTCCGAGTAGCCAGACAGCTTTATATCTGTCCGGCCCCTCCACGAAGTCCCTCGCCTGCCTGCCTGCAGCCACCAACCGACCCCCAGTACCTGTTCATTGCTTCCTCGGTCCATCTGTCTAAGGCGACACAGACCGTCTTCTTACTTATACCTATCGCCGGCTCCGGGCCACAGAACAGCCACCGGGAACCGAGCATTGCGAGATTATTCGCCACCTCATTCCCCGCTACGCCACAGTGTCCCGAAACCCACACTAGTTGTACCTCCTTTGTCCTTACTAGTCCTGTGAGGGATTCAGCGCACTCCTGAACCAGTGTAGACCTGCTTCTGGCCGCGCAGACTGCCCGGAGAACTGCCTGGCTATCCAAGCAAATGTACACACATTTCTCGGGACTCCTCTTCACATCCTGTCTATTGGACACAGACAGGATAGCGTACACCTCTGTTTCGAATGCCGTGGTATATGCGCCAAGAGCATATCTCTCGCGCACCCCCAGGCTCTCGACGTATATTCCTGCCCCGAAGGATTGTTGGTCCTCCAGCCGCGATCCGTCGGTGAAACAGACCAGGCTTGCGGGCTGGAATTCAACCTCATTTTCCCTCCACTGATCCCTGCTGGGGATCCTGGGGGTGTATGGCCTAGTCAACCTAATATCATCATCGGCATCCCGCACCTTTATGGCGGAAATCGGAATTCCCTTTTCCACCTCCTTGGCGACTCTTACATGCCCTATTACTGCTCCCTCTCCGCACCAGTTTCCTGCGTCTCGCATTCTGAGATGCGACGCCATCGCCTCCCTCCTGACACAGATGGGAAGCGGTGGCAGCATCAACAGAACTTCTAGCGCGGCTGAGGGTGTCGTCCTCATAGCGCCTGTGATACCCAGGATTCCCAGCCTTTGGAGTTTGGCCAGCTTCCTGCTGGTAGTTTGGTTCACACCGCACCACCAGACCAACGCCCCTAGAGGATTATCGGCCTGACGAAAGCAGTGTAGATCCAGTGTAGGATCCAAGGATTAGCTTCCCAGGTCCTCCCTATCACTCGACGCAGCTGCCAGAGGGTCGCTACTCCCTTCCTTACAACCCGTTCTATTTGCGACCCCACTCATTATAAACAATCAACAGTTGTTGGATAGAGTGGACTTCAATTTTCGACGAAGAATAAATTTATACCTGAGAGAGAACGGTGACCAATTTGAACAATTTCTGTAATTTATCGGTGCAAATGTTATGTTCTTTCTATTGTTAAAGTTGTTTGTTTTTCTATTAAATTGTTCTTATTATAACTTTTTTCCTGATTGGTAAATCTGACGTTATATTTCATAGCCAACGTTTGAATTTCCGATGATTTTAAATAACACAGCTCTAATACGTGTTTAGTTATTCGGCATTTTGTTGAAAACGACAAAATTTTTTGAAAATTAAACGGTGAATCATCCCCTAACAGCCCTTTAATGTGCTTCAATTGAATTATTATTACTGTCGATTATTACTCTTGGTACGCTCTAAACGTGTACCATATTTAGTTCTTCTAAGCTCAAGCATAACTGAGATATTGATTTTTCTCGAAAGTAGAAACCTCATTTTGAAGGCCTATAACTTCTCAGGGGTGCCACTTAGTATAGGGGTAAGTTGCGTTAAATCACAATGTTTTGGGTTCCCCTACATGCCCCTGCTATGTGTCTGTTCCTATGCGAAACACCCTGTATATTGATGATGGTTGAAAAGTAATGTTGGATGTGTAAAGATTCGTAGTAAATGGATGGAAATGTACGATGGAAGAAAAAAGTGGCATCAAAATTTATATAAAATTCTTCTTCTTAAAGTACCATGCAGATTCCTGCGTAGGCGTTCAAGGCAATGTCAACTATTTTTATAATAAACTGTTTAAATTATATCACTCTATACAACACAACTATATATATATATATATATATATATATATATATATATATATATATATATATATATATATATATATATATATATATATATATATATATATATATATATATATATATATATATTATTTACAGTTAAAGATGCAAAAACGCATTTTACTCATTCCGAAAAGAAATGTGCTGATAGTCAATGTTTTTAACGAAAAATTTACTAATTAGTGCATTTCTTATCACAATGAATGAAATACGTTCTTGTAACTCCAACTGTGAATAATTTTTAAACGAGTTGATAAAACTTCCAAAAAGATTAGTGTGCTGAATTCAGAAAAGAAAGAGCTTTCAAATGATGTCACACTCGACCCATATTCCCTATTTAAAATATATAGGTTGTTAGCACCACCCTTAAGGGGTTGATGTGACAAAGTTGAGTTTTATGTCAAAACATGTCCCCCTCAATATTAAAATCAACGTGTTTCAGCGTTTCTTAAAACAAATTCTCTGGACGCAAATCTGTCTGTTTCGCTTTCAATGCGATATATATATATATATATATATATATATATATATATATATATATATATATATATATATATATATATATATATATATATAAATTGAAACTGACCACAGATATGCTCTCTAGGGGAACTACGGTGTCCAAAATGCCCTAATTTGATGACATTTTGATAAGTCTCGCAATGGTTACTTCTCAATTATTTATTTAAATAAAATTCACCAGAAACAGTGACAAGCGCAATCTGGTCAAAATATTATCGTTGTTTTCTTTTGCCCGGATTTCCTATTTTCATAATTTGCAAACAGTTTTTCAATGACACGGATATAATACACAGCCACTTTGCAGGCATGTGGTAGATTATTTGTAAATAACGTAGAAGTAAATTATACTAATCAATATGTTGTATTTAAGCAGGAATTTTAATTATTTTACACATTAGCATACATCTTCTATTCTTTTTTTTTAAGAAATACTTTATATTATCTAATTAATATTAATTGAATGAATCCAGACAAATACTAGTTTATAATATACTTTTATATATTTTTTTAGATAAATAAACAAGCCTCCGTAATTAACGGATATGAATTTAAATTTTTAATTTGTTTTCGATGCGTAAATTCTTTATTGACTGATTTAATAAGGGAACAGATATTTCGAACTTTTTAGCTACTCATTTGTCATTTATACTTAGCCATTTCTAGGGGAGAAAAATTTAGTCACACTTTTGGCATTTTTCTATAGTGGAAGAATTTAGTTACCCGTTTTACTAAAAATAAATTCAAAACACTTTTTTTCTCCGTTATTTCTAAGGTAGAAGTATTTGTTCACACTTTTGGCATTTTTCTAAGGTAGAAAAATTTAGCTACCGCTGGCATGTTTATTCCGATATTCTAGGGTAGAAGCATTTGGTCACACTTTTGACATTTTTTGAAGGTAGAAGAATTTAGCCATCGTTTGGCATTTTTACTCCGCTATTTCTAGGGTAGAAGAATTTGGTCCAAATTTGGCATTTTTTTAAGGTAGAAGAATTTAGTTACCCGTTTGGCATTTTTACTCCGCTATTTCTAGGGTAGCAAAATTTCTCCATCCTTTTGGCATTGTTTTAGGTAGAAGGATCAGCTACCGTTTGGTATTTTTACTCCGATATTTCTAGGGTAGAAAAATTTGGTCATTTTTAATCATGTTTCTAGGGTAGAAGAATTTGGCTACTCGTTTAGCATTTTTACTCCGCTATTTCTAGGGTAGCAAGATCTGTCCATACTTTTGGCATTTTTTTGTAGGTAGAAGAATTAGCTACCGTTTGGTATTTTTACTCCGCTATTTCTATGGTAGAAGAATTTGGCCACACTTTTGGCATTTTACTACGGTAGAAAAATGTTGCTACCCGTTTGCCATTCTAAGTCCGCTATTTCTAGGGTAGAAGAATTTGTCCATCCTTTTGGCATTGTTTTAGGTAGAAGAATCAGCCACCGTTTGGTATTTTTACTCCGATATTTCTAGGGTAGAAAAATTTGGTCATACTTTTATCATTTTTCTAGGGTAGAAGAATTTAGCTACCCGTTTAGCATTTTTACTCCGCTATTTCTAGGGTAGCAGGATTTGTCCATACTTTTGGCATTTTTTGTAGGTAGAAGAATTAGCTACCGTTTGGTATTTTTACTCCGCTATTTCAATGGTAGAAGAATTTGACCACACTTTTGGCATTTTACTACGGTAGAAAAATTTTGCTACCCGTTTGCCATTTTTACTCCGCCATTTCTAGGGTAGCAGAATTTGTCCATCCTTTTGGCATTGTTTTAGGTAGAAGAATTAGCTATTGTTTGGTATTTTTACTCCGAGATTTCTATGGTAGAAAAATTTGGTCACAATTTTATCATTTTTCTAGAGTAGAAGAATTTAGCTACCCGTTTAGCATTTTTACTCCGCTATTTCTAGGGTAGCAGGATTTGTCCATACTTTTGGCATTTTTTGTAGGTAGAAGAATTAGCTATCGTTTGGTATTTTTACTCCGCTATTTCTGTGGTAGAAGAATTTGGCCACACTTTTGGCATTTTACTACGGTAGAAAAATTTTGCTACCCGTTTGTCATTTTTACTCCGCCATTTCTAAGGTAGCAGAATTTGTCCATCCTTTTGGCATTGTTTTAGGTAGAAGAATTAGCTATTGTTTGGTATTTTTACTCCGAGATTTCTAGGGTAGAAAAATTTGGTCACACTTTTATCATTTTTCTAGAGTAGAAGAATTTAGCTACCCGTTTAGCATTTTTACTCCGCTATTTCTGGGGTAGAAGCATTTGGTCACACTTTTGACATTTTTTGAAGGTAGAAGAATTTAGCACCGTTTGGTATTTTTACTCCGCTATTTCTATGGTAGAAAAATTTGGCCACACTTTTGGCATTTTACTACGGTAGAAAAATTTAGCTGCCCGTTTGCCATTTTTACTCCGCTATTTCTAGGGTAGCAGAATTTGTCCATCCTTTTGGCATTGTTTTAGGTAGAAGAATTAGGTACCCTTTGGTATTTTTACTCCGCTATATCTACACTTTTGGTATTTTACTACGGTAGAAAAATTTAGCTACTCGTTTGACATTTTTACTCCGCCATTTCTAGGGTAGAAAAATTTGTCCATACTTTTGGCATTTTTTAAAGTAGAAGAATTTATCTACCGTTTGGTATTTTACTCCGCTATTTCTAGGGTAGAATAATTTGGTCACACTTTTGGCATTTTAATAAGGTAGAAGAATTTAGCTACCTTTTGGCATTTTTACTCCGCTATTGCTAGGGTAGAAAATTTTGATCACACCTTTGGCATTTTTCTAATGTAAAAGAATTCAGCTACCCGTTTGGCATTTTTATTTAAAATTCAGGACACAGCAAGTGACTTACGGTGGCAAAATTCCAGAAACATCTTTCAAATTAATGTTATGAACTTTAATTCTTGATAATAATAATAAAATTTCTGTCCGTAGCATCACCACAATCTAAATGCGTTGTTGTCTTTTCATCTAAACCATGACTTTCTGTCTCCAGCAGATCTTTTCGCTTCAGTGTGGCTTCTGCACTTCATCAATTTAGTCGAGATTTGCAGAAGTTTCTATCTTTCTTTACCTCTTACATTTTTTTCACGATGTATGACCTTGAACTATGTTGTCAAGAAGTTATTACGCCTCATAGGTGTCCAACAAATGCTGCCTTCATTTTGTTACGTTCTTTCCGCAAGCAGATTTCTTCTCTTACCTCTTCTAGCACATTTTTATTCGTTTTTTAATCGGTGTACCATGTCTTTGGCATTTTTCACACATTTTAAGTGTTTTTATTCTCGTCATGTTCTTCATATTTAGAAGCCAGCTCTCCACCTTGTACATAATAACACTTCATGCGAATGACTTGATGAATCTCTTAGAGAGTCAATCATTATACCCTCTTTCTTAGAAGGAAACCTAGATGCTGAGTCTTATATGAACGTTCTTCAAGAATAATTCAATCTTACCTTAGCTGTCATGTTTTTAAATCAAAATGACAATGACATTCCGAGAGAATATCTTTGGTTTCAGCACGACGGCACATCTTTGGTCGCCGCCCTGATAAAGTTTTCCATAGTAGATGGATAGGCCGCAGAGGAGCTATTGAATGGCAACCTAGCTCACCTAATGTGTCGTCACTGGACTTTTTTGTGGGATTACTTGAAAAGTAAGATGCAGATCAACCGACATATTACAATAAACGGTTTGAAAACAATCTGAAATATAATTTATTACTATGTCATTCACCACATCATCGTTGAATGTGTATAATCTCGTCGCGGGAACTATCAACTTGTGCACGTAGAGCAATTTCAGCACTAATGAGGCCTTGTTCAGAAGTTTTGTGAAACGTCAAAAATGGTGCTGCAAATTGAATCATAACTTCCACATAGCTGTGATAATTTACTATCTTCAGAAAGACATGCTTATGGAACGAATTTAGGGCCCATGACTTTACCGTAAAGAAAATATTTGTATTCCTGTACCCATAAACTTTTAAAACGGTTATTTTACTCGAGTTTTATTGAAAAAATGTAATTTTTCACCAAATCACGCCTTATTCATCCGCTACCCCCTGAAGCTATCTTACCAAAAAATAATTCGAGGCATTCCTTTGTTGCGTGCTAACTGAATGCCAAATTTGAAGATAATATCTCAATTCTTTCGAAAATTATTGCGTCTATTAATAGACAGACGTACATGCCGACATAACGACGGACAAAAAAAATCGTCCCAGCATCCAGTTTTCTATATGTTTTGAAACTTTTTAAGCCGTTTTAGCAAAAAAAATTCGAAATTTTTGTCAACAATATTCCACCCGACACATTCAACCCCTAATTCAATTTCAGCACAGAATACTAAATGTTTGATAAAATTAAAAGTTTTATAATAAATAAACCCTAAAACGTTGTTACTCAAGTTTTAGCGAAAAAATGTCGATTTTCACCAATGCACCCCCCATTCACCCCCAACCCGCTAAAGCGATTTTACCCAAAAACAATCCAAACCGGTCGTTTGTCGAGTGCTCACGGTGTACCAAATTTGAAGACGATATCTCAATTCGTTCTAAAGTTATCGTGACCAGTCATGCAGACCGACAGACAAAAAAATTTTCGTTCCCAAATTATGTTTTCTATATGTTTTCATACTTTTAAGGTTTAGGCGATAAAAAATTTGAACTTTTTTTCGCCGATGCGATACTTCATATATCAGTATCTTCCACAAAATGTGTAGAATTAAAAAAAATTGTAGAATTGTAATTTTTTTAAACAAGTGGCTGGTTGCCGTAATATTTGACAGACACTGATTTGAATGGTTCAAACAAACACATACGTTTCCATTTCAAAAATCGCGACATAATGTCACTGCTTGGTCATGGCAGCCGTAATTATTTCAAAATAATTTCTATTAAATTTATTAACTCACGTATTTCAGCATTTTTTGTTATTACGATCGCAACCCATTATTTTGAGTTTGGTGCGTTACTTAATTATTTGTTTTTACTTTGACGTCGGTCTACTTCCGCGACTATGGCCAATCACCTGCCTTTCTGTAAGGAGGGTAGGGATCTTTAACGTGCCCAGGACGGAATTACACCCCCGCCCCTTCCCCAATGCGAAACGTACAGACAATCAACTTGCTCAAGTACAATGCCACAATCTCAGTTGATGTTAATTGTACAGTATGAGAAAGTGAAAGAGGGACCCTGGGAATCGAACCCAACACTCTTCGGTAAAGAAGCACACGTTCTTACCCCTGGACCCCCGAAGCTCGACGTTACTTTATCATAAGCCTGTATGTAATCAGTGCATAATTTAAAGAAAAAAGTTCAATAAAACATGTTTTTGTTTTATTTTTGTATACAGTGCCAAATTACTATTTTTTTGAAAAAGTTTGTTTCTTATAAGTTGGAAAGTAGATTAGATATTTGCATTTAAACTTTGTTAGGCTAGAGACACATATTTTACGAGGAAAACGAATTTTTAAATTTAACCAGTCCGAATAATCCTTCGTTTTGTAATAAAAAGGAATCTTAATTGTTTTTGTATTTTGAAATTTTTTCCAGTAACATAATAAATAAAACACAATCTGTAATTCCCTGCACTAACAGCCGGATATTACAATTCTTTAGAAGGCTGTCCTAAACAAATACATTTTTCATTTAATTAATTTTGACAGTTCAAGTATTTCAAGAAATTTGGTCAAAAACAAGCAAGTACTGGCCGTTTATAGGTCCACCGAATACAACAAAAATGTGTTTTTGTTTGACAGATGCAGCGTCAACAGCACTCTGTGATTTTATTAATTTTGATATATTTCATATATATATATATATATATATATATATATATATATATATATATATATATATATATATATATATATATGTATGTATATGTATATGTATATATATATATATATATATATATATATATATATATATATATATATATATATATATATATATATATATATAAATCTTTAGCCGTTTTAAACTACAAACTTTCCTGCATGGAAATTAGATTAGTATATATTTTGTGTACATGTCCACCGATATTTTAAGCATACGAAATAGTAATTTACGTTACAAGTCCGGAAAATACTGTTTTTTGGACGAGTCGACAAAATTCTAAAAAACTGTTTTCGGACGTGTTGCGTACACTACACTATTTTATCGGCAACCGTGTAAAATAACAAATCAATGAGACACATTTCTTTATTATATTTCTTTGTAGAACAAAATTTCGAACATTTTCATTCTTATTTGTATTAAATATTGAATTTCGAACAGAAGATAGGCACTAACAGAAACATTCTAATTCTTATTTATATTAATATTTATATTAAAATTCGAGCAATTGCTAATATTGAAAGGATTTAATTTGTTTGAAATGCTTGGTATATTTAAGTGCCTTTTGTAGTCAGAACAAGAAGGTAAAGTTTCCGTTTCATATTGATTGTTTTCATCTGATAATTTTTGAATGGTATTAGCAATTTTAATTTTGTTTGGTAGTGAATTGCCTATATATCCTTCAGCGACATTGGTAGACCTCCAGCCACCGTGTCTCTTCAAATTTGTGATGTTTCCACCATTACAGCAAATATTGTCGCTGAAGTTCGACGCATGCTATGGCCTGTGTAATTTTTAGGATTGGGTAAATTAAAAAATTCTGCAATTCTTAATCCTAGATTCCCAAAACTTTGGATACCAACGGGCTGAATCGAACATTTTCTTTTTTTTTTTAATTCACGAATAATCTGTTATGTGGAGTATGGGATGGCCGTAAAGATAAATATTGCCTATACAATTAAAATGTCAACTAATTTCATTTCAGATAGCTGTCAGTCGTTATTTCGTTGCTATGGTAATGTTCAACTGTATTTATCAAAATCATACCTACCAAGATTTTCATATTCACAATGACAACAACGATGTGATTCTTCCCGGCCTAGTCCGTGAAGTACGTACTTCCCGGACTAGGCCGGATAAATGCTACTTTCTCGAAGAAAAAACGTTCGGGAAGTGGGCACTTCCCGGACGGTTGCCGAAAAAATATTTTTTCATAACATTTTGTGTATGTGTATAAAAATCAAGTGACCGGGGTTTACAAAAGCAGAGTATACAAAAGCACACTATTTGAAACCTTTGAGGAACACGCCTGTCAACTGAAAAAGTAACAAAACAACATTTGAATGAACAATTTTGATAATTTACAATATAGAAAGGCATTTTTTCTATAAAAAATCGCTAGAGTTTGTAAACTATTTTTAAATTTCATTAGCTGCTCAAATAAATGAGTTCTAAATTCTTACTGTTGTGACTTCACCTACGAAATCTTTTCATTGCAAAAATTTGCAAAAAAGATACGTGAAGAAGGAATAAGTGAGGAAATCGAAAATAATTCGTTTCTGATTTTAACAGATGATAATGTCTAATTTGGTATGGTAGATGCTTAAAAAGCAAATTCTCACAAATAAATGTCAGTAACCTAGTATTGTTAAACACATGGGAACCTTAAATGTCTGGCTCTCATTAATCTGTTTAAAAACAGTATGTCCTTACGCACGAAGAGTTAAACACTAAATTACAGTATAATGAAGACATGGCAGCAGATTAGCGTTATCGATGACATCATTCTGCAAGACACGAACATGCAATTGTTTTAATATATGGATGCGTGAAGTCCACCGTTCAGCCGACGGTTCGTTGACCTTTTCACACAAAAACAAAATATATTCACTTTCTCTTAAAAATGCCAGTCTACTGTCCAGATTCCAGGTATAGAAAGCTATGATGGTGACACGTTCTCTTTTTAATGCAAACGCTGTTATAATATCTATCTGATTCGTTAATTGCTGGTGTCACTGTTTTGCAGAGGTGTAACTAGCACTTTCATGGCCCTTCTAGCAAATTTCTATAGGAATTTCTCTTTTTGAAGAGACGATATTTTTGTATTTCCGAAAATGGTAAACCTGCTTTGGTAAAATTCGGTAGACGAGTTGCCTTAATATAGATTATACATGGTGTCAAATTTTAAGTTCCCGGCTTATTACAAATTTAAGTTATGGGCATTAAAAACAATTTTGCACCTACAGAAATATATGGAAAAAAGTATGGACGCAGAAAGTGCGTTATGCTAGTGAATTTTCATTCAACGGACGACACCTTTTTTACAAAAATTATATATGCGCCAAGAGAAATACGATTTGCTCGTAGTAATTCATATATTTTGTTTAATACACAAATATTTTTTGGTCTTTTGGCCCCCGGTGATCTCCAATGTTACCAAAATTGTTTCTGGTTTATTAAAATCCGCCCATTATTTTTCAAGTTATCAGTGTGATATATATATATATATATATATATATATATATATATATATATATATATATATATATATATATATATATATATATATATATATATATGGTGACACATTTAAGATGAAGACCCGCCTGTATTTTCTTTATTTTTAGAGTTAGCGATTTCATTTTTTGTACAGATGTAAAACGTCATTAGCCTGTTTGAACAACCTACCCACTTCAAATATCAGATGTCTACTATGATTTTAGAAATAGGGCCGGTTCTCTATATTTCACGATGCATTAGAGATATCAAAAAAAAGTTACTGTAAAAAGTTATTCAGAATTCAATTCTAACTGCAGATACCGAGTTGCAAGACAAAATTCAACTTTTTACTTTTGTGTAAATTTTTAGGCAGAGTCCAAATTATGGATCAGATTTTAACAGGTAGATTGCCATGTAAACAACAAATATCGTCAATATTAAAAGAAAACAAAGAAAACGTGATTTAGTAACTCAACTTAAACATAAACTCTAACAAAAGTACAATTAAATTAAATACAAAATTATTAAATGTAGTCTGCTTCAACTAGCCCACCTTAAAGCCTGCCGCATTTTTCGATCCGTTTACGATTATTGCTGGAAACTTTTCTCAGTTCTGCTATATTTATTTCACGGAAAGCCTGTCTAATTTTCTCGCAAAGTTCCTCGCGACTTTGGCGTCTTTCTTTGTACACCTTATTCTTAACAGAACCCCAGAAATAGAAGTCTTGTGGCATAATGTCAGGAGACCGAGAAGGCCATTGTTCAAAAGGACTATTCCTGCCAATCCATCTTGATGGAAAATGTAGATTTAGCCAATTTCTGAGTAACTGAGAGTTGTGAGTGGATGCACCGTCAAATTGAAAATACATATCTTGTCGCACTTTGATAGGCATACTTTCGATACAGTCCCATAATTCATTATTAAAAAATGAAGCAATCGATATGCGTTCAAGGTGTTGTCAAAAAAAAAAGGACAAATTATTCTATCCCCTAAAATTTCACACCACGTATTAACTTTTTGTGAATACTGGGCTTTACAATTGATAACCCAGTGAGGGTTTTCAGCAGATCAGTATGTGGAATTTTGGGCAGAGACTATTCCAGTGGTAGTGAATGCTGCCTCGTCCGTAAATAAATTTTTACTTAAAAATTTTCTATCATTCAGAAAGTCACCTTGGGCCCATATACATACATACATATATATATATATATATATATATATATATATATATATATATATATATATATATATATATATATATATATATATATATATATCACACTGATAACTCAAAAAATAATGGGCCGATTTTGATAAAATTTGGCACGTACCTTCCTTTTGTAAATAGCTTGGATAAGTTCGTTAGTCAGGAAAATCAGACGAGGATTTTATCTCAAAAAATAATAAAGCTATGATAACCAAATTTGGTAGGTAGGTTTACGATATAAAAAGTAAACTATACACAAAATTTAGATTTCTATTTCACAAGAAAAAAAAACTTATATTAAAATATTTTGTGCCAGATCATTTCCATTAAAATTCACTACCATAACGCACTTGCTGCGTCCAGGCTTTTTTTAAGGAATCACTAACAATTTTAGTGTTCATTTGTTCAAATGTTTGTTCCTAAATAAAATTTATTGGCAATTGTTCGCTGTCAAGCTGCTGCAAATTTCACCGAGTATCTCTCACGTTGTGTGTTTTAGTTTTCAGGTTTTGCAAATCTATACACCCACAAAAAAGAGTAATTTAAAACTAGAGGAAAGGTTGACAAAAGAAGGCAACCAGTCAAAAATTATAAGCGAACGTATGGCTGGTGTATATGGCGAAAATCGTCCATCATATTTTCAAATAAAACTCTGGTTGGAGCAGTTCAAATGTCATAGAGAATCCATTCGAGGCTACCCTAAAAGTGGACGAGATGTGGAGGCAAGCGCTGAAGACAGTCAAGAAAATGGACAAAATGGTGCTACAGGATCGACGAATCAAAGTTCTACAAACATGATAAAGACCATAAAAGAAAAATAATTCACTGCGGTTGTCAGAGCAACTTTACAATTGAATCTACCAATATCCGAGGATTTAACGCTAATTCGAATAATTATAATTCGAAACCCAAATTTCCCCTTCTGCAGGGGTACCCCATACTATGTGACTTAAGTATACATTTCATGAGGTTCGTCTATTTAAGGGTGGTGTTTGCGTATATGCCCAAAGTGACATTTCAGTGCTTAAAATTTCATTATCGAACTCCAAAATTTTGGTAAAGGTTTACTTTCGGGGTGCGTGTTCGACTTTTATGAAATTTTGTACATAGACGTGTTTTAGGGTGTAGATGACGAAAATCACAATAAAAATGAGGGCAGAAGCCAACTTTTGGAGTTATTTGGGAATTTTTGTTGAAAAAATGTAGGTTATACTCACTTTTGCGGAATGTTTTTGTCATATTTTACACATTTTCGGGGGGTCGATCGTTTTATATCAGGCTAATAAAGGGTGTATTCTACTTACCTAATTTATTTTTACATAGTTAGTGCATCCCCCTCGTGATTCCCAAATATATTTGGTAGAGAGTATGTTATATGATTTGACAAGTATCAGGCTAAGGGTCTATTAAATAGAGGTGCCATCTGGATTCATTTATTGTCACAACTTCCATAGAAACTATAAATTAACAATGAAAATAGTCTGGCGATAAAGATATTTATAACTTTTGCATGGAACATTTTGGTAGATCTTCTGTCGCATTTTCCGTGCAATTTCCCAAATTGTTAGACCAGCTATAATCATTATTTTTACAGAGACACAGCTACTATCTACTCAATTAACATTAAAGTTACATTAATCCCGGATCAATTAAGATTAATAGTCGAAAAATATAATCACCTCACATGAAATACCAATAATGATATGACAGGTATTTCATCATTACCGCGAGTATTATGTTTAACAACAATTTAAATATATTTTATATTATCGTTTGTGTTAATGTCTATTTTATTTTTTATCGGCTGTTGTCATATATCGGAATGAAGAGGTTATACGTAAAAGGGTAGACCAAACATTTTTTATTTTTTATCAATGTTAGAAAAAACATTATAAATATTTTTCATATGTAATAGCAGTGTTGCATGTCTTGAAAAAATGTAATTAAGAGGCACAATTCTGAAATTTAAATAAATTGTCCATTTCTAGTTTGAAAGACTCAACATAAAAATGTGCGAATGGTCTGATGACGGCAGCCATATATATATATATATATATATATATATATATATATATATATATATATATATATATATATATATATATATATATATATATATATTAGGGTCCGGCTTTTACGAGTAGCACATTTAACGAGCAAATTTAGGTAATTTGAATGGACTTGTGTAATAGACAATGCTAAAATGTTTCTGATTTAACGAGGCCGCTTTTCAGGCAATTTTGGTTTTAGCGAGGTAATTATTGCGTTGACCCGTTTACATTTTTATAGGGATACACAGATGTGCGAAAGTAGACAAGAGGGCTTTGTTTTCTGCGAGTTTCGTGGCATCTCTATCTAAAAATCTGACCATTCAGACACACTAAGCCTAGATGCACATGTTTCCTCATTGAGACATGACAGTAGTGGGTAATAAATTTTACTGTACACAAGACAAGAGAAAGTATTTATGGGTTCTTCCACTCAGGCAATGATAGAGTCTCTCTTACTACTTGAAGTCAACATTTGTTAGTTCGTTACAACTGTACATTTGTGTGGCTTTTTGTTTTTCTGTTTAAATCTTGAAATCTGCGCCTTACCTGCGGTATCCCCGAAATCAAAGGGAATAACCCTAAAAATTATTATTACCGAAAAAATTGACTTACGAAAACTTTTTAGTGAATTTTCATTAAGAAAATTCACTAATAGAGGTCACGATGAAAAGCTTTTGAAATAATGTCTTCAGATGAGCGCGAATTTGGGTCCTTAAAACCTAAAACTAAGGTCCGTTAAAATTTCATAATTATATATATATATATATATATATATATATATATATATATATATATATCCGATCGATAAGTCAAAAAATACTCAGCTGATTTGAACAAAACTTGGCACATAACTTAATTGTATTAAGACCGCGGTCGATTTCGTATGTCAGCTATAACGGACATTTTTTCCCCAAAAAATATACAAAAATATTTTTGAAAACGCCCTATTTTTGTAAGTATAAGAGTAATTGAAATGAGACTTTACATGTGCCTAGATATGGTGTAAATAAACCTATGTTGTGAATTTTAAGTAATTTGATACACGATATTTTGAGGTTTTTTCAAAATTATAAATAAAATCTGAAAGACATGCGTTGAAACTAGTTAGTGGTTAAAGTCCAATGCCTGACAGACAGAGTAGTTAACGGTCACGCGTAGATCGATTCATACAACAGGTATTACCTATCCATCAATGGTAACGAAACAAAATAAATAACGGGCATAAAAAATACTAGCCCAACCAATAATCGTAAAATCTCGACCACAAATATCGCAAATGACCGACGACATGAAATTAAAAAATTACGAGCGTCTCGCGACAGTAAAAACTTGGATGAGTTTTTGTCGTTTTAACGATGTAAAAAACCTCCCTGGCGTGCTGTTTACACATAATCCTGCCAACTAACCTTCCGGACCTGCCCTGACATCAGTTTGCTTAATTAAAAGCTCAAAGAAAGGAAGGGGAGGGAAAAGTATACATTATGCTCACAGGACAGCTTTGAATTAGGCAAACTGATGTCAGAGCAGGTCCGGAAAGTCAGTTGGGAGGATTGTGTGTGTTTGTGTAAACAACACGTCAAGAGGTCTTTTATTTCGTTAAAACGACAAAAACTCATCGAAGCTTTTACTGCCGCGAGACGCTCGTAAAAATTTGCCAAGTACTTAATTGTTATTTACCTGGGGGATGCAATCAATTTTTAAAATACATTATATTTGTAGCTTGATGATCGGCCCCAAATACAGTTTTAGACTGAAAGTGTAGAACAATATAGTGAAAAAAAAAACAAAACAAAAACTGAAGTCAAGTCGCAATTAAAAAGTTTTTAAAATAGTTTCTTTTGTATCTTTAAACTTAAACATAAGACACCATATAAGATAGAAACAGTCATTGAATGTGTTTCAATGGCAATTTTACTAATTCTGTAATTAATTGTTACCTATACTTTTAATAATAATATATCTCGGGCATGAATCCCGTGCCGAGTATCATATAAAGAACACGTTAGTTAACGTATGCTTGGGTAGCTCAGTGGTAACCGTCTTGTTTACGTAAAAAAAAGACGAACTTCGAAATCAGTCGTGGACTCACACCTTACAAAATCTGGATTGCCGTAACAACTCGATATGGAAGTTTCTGAAAATATTTAGAAGACATTGCCGACATTAATATCAAACAACAAAACGGCCTTTACTGAAAAAGAAAAAGCTAGTATTTTAGTTGAAACCTTCACAACTACCCACAATTCTCATGCCACAAATGAATCAGAGAAACAAAAGGAAACACCAACCTTGACAACTTCCGGAACATCACGTTTAAAAACAAACCCCACCAAAGTCAAAACTATTCTAAGACAAATTTCTCCTGGGTCAGAAACCATCACAAGGTGTACTGGGCGGACTGTCCAGGGCTCAGACATGGGAAGTCAATAATTGACGGACCCAGTTCAAAGAGAGCTGTGGAGCTGCTAAACCTTAGCAGAGGACAGCTCAGAAACACAACAGGTCTCTTGACGGGACACATGGCCGTCAAGAAACACCTGCATAAAATGGGGCGGTTCGAAGGGGACCTCGCATGCAGACTCTGCGGCGAGGGGGAGGAATCAGCCCAGCACATCTTGTGTGAGTGTATAGCTCTGGACCGGAAAAGACAACTGATCTACGGTCACTCTAGACCGGAGACAGAGCAATATAAAACTTCACCCTACCAATCGCTGTTCAGACTAGTTCAAGGCACAGTGATTTTGGAGTGGGTGGAGTAAGACTAAGGGTATGCACAATCAACCAAGGGTTGCGGTGCTATCGGGGCGGCAAGGCTGCGGACGAGCCCTGAGGGAACAAAAAAAAGACAAATTTCCCTTAATAAATGTCCAGGTCCGGATGACATACCCAACAAAACTCTAAAGAATATCTTGAAAAAAGCCATTGTCCAACTCACTTATATAATTAATGCGATCTTGATCCTCCAATATTTCTCACGCAAATGGAAATGTGCACACGTTATCCCTATACCAAAACCACAGAAAGACCAATCCGACCCATCAAATTACCGTCCAATAAGTCTCCTTAATACATTATCAAAAATCGCTGAAAAGATTATACTGGACAGATTAAATAAAATAGACAAGAAAAAGAAAATTATCATTGATCAACAGTTTGGATTTAGAGCTAAACATAACACAGTCATGCAAGTAGCTAGAATTGCTAATGATGTTCTGACAAATTTCAATAAAGAGAAGTGCACTGTAATGGCAATCCTTGACATCAAAAAGGCCTTTGATACTGTATGGATAATGGGTTTAATACATAAACTTATAAATCTCAAAATTCCCCGACACTTAATTAAACTTATTTACTCATATCTAACTAACAGAAGCATATCTGTTAAAATTAACAATACTGTTTCTCAAACTAAAGATATTAACGCGGGTGTTCCCCAGGGCTCCTTATTGGGACCAAAATTCTTCAACTTTTTTATCAACGACATCCCCCAAATCCCTAAAACAAACTCAGCTTTATACGCAGACGACACAGCGATATACAGTCATTCTTTCTGGGTAAATGTAGCTAACGTACAAAATTAGTTCCATATGAACTTGTTTGAAAAATACTATGACGATTGAAAAATCACAATAAATGCTAGCAAGGCTGAAAATATGATATTTATAAGAAAATATACAAATACAAAAATTTTCTCAAACCTAAAAGTGTCAAACAGTGTAGTTATACCTGCAAATGAAACAGTAAAGTACCTCGGAGTAATACTAGACAAACGCCTTTACTTTCACCAATACATCAATCAACTTATTAAAAACGGACACGCTGCACTTAACACATTATACCCTTTACTTACTAACGTAAACATCAGTTTGAAAAATAAACTGCTAATTTATAAAGTCATTATCCGGCCTATAATAACATATGCTGCTCCCGTTTGGAGTAGCATTTCGGACACCACGTACAGAAAACTCAGCGTTTTTGAGAATAAATGTTTAAGACTAGTAACAGGTGGCAACAGATATACTATAGTGTCAGACATGCTGATGCAGACAGGTATTTTACCGATAAAGGACCATGTACTAGCTCTATCACAAAACTTTTATGATAAGCAAATTAATTACAGCAAACTGACTAACAACATAGTAAACACCAGACTGAATAACCCACAGATAGAATTTAAACATAAACTGCCATTTTACAGAACAAAATTTTGGAACATCTCATGACACTCCACCCAACAATAATTATTAAAACACACTTGCCATGTACATACAAATGTATATTGTAAATATTAGAGTTAAGCCACAAATTGTACATAAGTTAAGTAATTAGTTTTAGATATATAACTTATCGAATTATCTCAAAGCAGGTTTTTAATTAGTTTTCCTGTTATGTGCAATATAGAAATATAGTTAATCTAGGAACAACCTCTCTTCTATTACCAATTCAACTTAAGGATGCACGCCACTGTGAAACTTAGGGTGTATCTATGCTGTAACTATAATTATGGATAAATACAAGTATAGAAGCCATACATTGTAAACCGCATTATGTAAAAATAATATAGTTGAATATTCAGATTACTCTAAATTTACTTAAGGACCTCGGTGGTTCAGAGGTAAGAACGTGTGCCTTTGAACCGAAGGGTACCGGGTTCGATCCCGGCGTACTCCTTTCACTTTTCCAGTACAAACTGTAAAATTAACATCAACCGAGGTTCTGGCATTGTATTTGAGCAAGTTGAATGTCTGCACGTTTCGCCCTTCGGAGGGGGCGTTAAGCCGTCGGTCCCGTGTCCATGCGATGTTGGGCACGTTAAAGATCCCTACCCTCCTTACAGAAAGACAGGGGTTCGGCAAAATTTCCAGGATAGTGAGGTGAAACTGCTCCCTGGCGTCGGTGATTGGCCATAGTCGCGGAAATAGGCCGACGTTAAAGAAACAAAACGCACACGCACGCTAAATTTACTTAGACTAAGACTGATATTAAACTTGTATTATAAAATTATGTATTCCTAATATTGAATAAAGGTTTAGAAATTGAAATTGTCTTCTACGCATAAGGTTGCGTGATCGATTCCGTCTTGATGAATGTATGTTTTTTTACGTTTTGAGAAGCAATAGTGCACAGATTTCATACGTTTTGAACCATATCTCATTTTTGTTTCAAACACCTGGATAACTATGTCGCCTTTGAGTCTGAAATTATAATTATCAGCAGACATTTTGTGATTGTTGGTTTAAAAAAAACGGTTTGATTAGGTTGACTAAAACAAAATCATCAGGCGATTAATAAGGAAAAATAAAGGCCACGTTTATAATTTGCAGATAATTTTCTAAATAAGAATAAAGTTTCCTTCTGGAAAGCTTTTGTAACTTTAATGAAATTTGTAATACAAATTTCTTTTAAGGAGATTCACACTATCTATAGATATAGCAAAATTTAATTTTTAGCTTCATATAAAATTAAGTTTTGGGAATTTTTCTCAAAAGGAGTTAGAACACAAGATTTTTTTGATAATATAGAGATATCAATGGTAACACTTCCGAAAAAAATCGGCAAATGTGCGCGTACTAGGACCTCTAAAATCGATTTTCAAGGTCTGTGTAAGTTTAAAGTATTAATTTTAGTAATATGCCGTATAATAATAGTGTACAATTCTTATGAAAATTCACTACTATAACGCACTTGCTGTGTCCCGATATTTTTCGTTTTGTCGTCAGTACTTTAGAAAATATATGTTCGAAGCAAATTATATATCCATGAGCACATACTTGACTTTAGAAACTATTATTAAATCATGGAAAAAAATTCTCATAATGAGGTAACGACATTTCAAAGGAAATGCTTACAGAGGCAATTACATCAAGTGGAAGAACGCCACTGGCTAATCAAGAAAAACTGTCAATTACTACATAAGTACACCATAAGTATCAATCACTTTGTAAAAAAAAGTTGCTTTCGCAAAATTGTTTTAGATAAGTATTTTAAAATTGTTGCACAAGAAATTGTTGAAAAAATTGTTATTCGCGAAAATCGTCCTTGAATGGCTTCATTTAACAAGGTGTTCTATTGTAATTTGACAATAATTATATTACACTTCGTTTTTTTTTCTATCTTGCCAAAAAAGCTGTACAAATTATCCAGTTTAAGAGTCTCAGTGAAAAAATAAACACTATTTACCAAAGTCATGACGCAGCGAATACGTCCTGGTAGCGTATTTCCATTAAAAACTATGTTGTTGAACAGTTAATAGAAGCCTGGACCCAGCAAGTGTGTTATGGTAGTGAATTTTTAGTGAATTTTCGTAAAAAAAATCACTAAGGGGAGATCCCAACTTTTGAATTTTGAAAAAAATTTTGCTAATGAGCGCGAACTAGAACCCCTAAAACCCATATCCGGGGTAGGTTTGAATATATATATATATATATATATATATATATATATATATATATATATATATATATATATATATATATATATATATATATATATATATATATATATATATATATATATGTATGTATGTATGTATGTATGTATCACACCGATAACTCAAAAAATAATGGGCCGATTATGATAAAATTTGGCATTTACCTTCCTTTTATAAATGGCTTGGATAAGTTCGTTAGTCAGGAAAATCGGACGAGGATTTCCTGGAAATTTTTGAGTTTTCATTCGAAAAAAAAATTTTATCTCAAAAAATAATGAAGCTATGATAACCAAATTTGGTAGGTAGGTTAACGATATAAAAATTAAACTATGCACCAAAATTTACATTTCTATGTTACAAGAAAAAAAAGTTATTATAAAATATGTTGTGCCAGATCATTTCTATGAAAATTCACTACCATAACGCACTTGCTACGTTCAGGCTTTTATAAACATATTTTTAATAGCGAATATGTATTTTTAATGAAAGCAGGCATCTAATTTGGTTACCAGTATAACCTATACATTAGAAAAAATGTACCATGTTTCCTCAAAATAACTTTATTGTTTGAAACAGAAAATAAACTAAAAATGTTCCCGAAAAAACTGGTCCGATTTTCCTGGCCAACGAACTTTTTCAAGCTATTTACCTATCTACCAAGATCACAAAAAACTTTTCGACGAACCATTAAAAAAATTCATGAAAATTTGCAAACAATTTTTTCACAACAATCCGAAAACATTTTTTTTTATAATAACAAAATTTTACAAACAATTATTTCTACAGAAACACAAAAAAATTGTATACGGCACCTCGATTTTTTTCACGAATAATATAAACGAGAACCTCTCTGAATGCGTCATTTTCATGGGACTCTGCTATATGTTCGATTAAAAAAAGTCTGGACCCAGCAAGTGCGTTATGGTAGTGAATTTTCATTAAAATGTTTTTATTAGCAAATCTGTGTGTTTTTTTAAGAAAGCAGTCATTTTGGTTACCAGTGTAACCTATATAATTAAAACAATGTGCCATGTTTATTCAAAATAACTTTACTGTTTGAAAATGTATAAAAATTTCCGAAAGTAAACCTAAACTGTTCCCGCAACAAACCGTTTCTTGGTCATCCTTATAGGTTAATAGCAAATTGAGCTTTTCAAATATGAATATTTAATCAAAATTCTCAACCATAACGCACTTGCTGCGTCCAGAATTTCTTTTCTTACACACATGCATTATATGTCAATGGAAAATGCAAACATGCAATAACATAAGGCATGTTCGACTAAAAAAAAAAGAAAATTTGTATCACCAACGACTTATGGGCCACCCTGTGATTGTAGCAAGAATTTTTGAAGATGTAGTTCAAGACACCCTAAAATTAATGTATACAATTTTTTTTCATATCTTGTAGAATAACGGATATATTGAGCTTACGAAAATTCGACAAAAATTATACACCATTAAACGATAAACTCTAGAGCTAAGACTACTGCCAAGCATCAGAGAAAGGGTCTATTTGAAATGAATTTTAGTAAAATGAAGGACAATGACGGTTGAAACTAAGACTTCAGGGTTTATAAAACATTCTTCTTGAGACATTTTCTTTCCATAACCCGTATTAGATTCAAGTTATTTGCCTAAATGTTGCCAATTTTGACGTTTTAAATCGCGACTTTGACGTTTCGAGGAAAACCCCAATTTATTTTTCTTTAAATGCCTATCACTTTTTGTCTTTCGACCTACAAAACTAAATTTTGGTAGATATTTTACCTATAGCTATATAATCTCATGTACCAAATTTGGTTGCCCTTACTTTGTTATAACCGGAGATATAAATTTTTTCTAAAGAAAACACAACATTTTCCGGGAAAACCTCGGCTGATTTTCCTGGCTAACGAACTTATCTAAGCCACTTGCAAAAGGAAGGTATTTGCCAAATTTAATCAAAATCAGCCCATTATTTTTTGAGTTATCGATGTGATACATATATGTATGTATATATATATATATATATATATATATATATATATATATATATATATATATATATATATATATAAACATATAAAAATCAAAACTGACCCCGGATATGTGTTCTAAGGGGCCAAATTATCGCTCATTTGAAGAAATTTTTTCACAATTCAAAAGTCCGGATCTCCTTATTAGTGAATTTTTTTAAAGAAAATTCACTAAAAAGCGAAGTCACTAACCAGGATTAGAACGCGTCATCTGGCAGTCGATTATTACGATGTAAACCGACCACTGTACACCTAGCCCACTGAGGTACGCAGTATATGCATCTACCAGCATGAATATCGTATTGTTCAAGGTTTTACAATTTACATAAATCCTTTTTGATTTACAATGGATTTTTCTTATATTTAACGAAATCTAGAAAAATAGCGACTTAGACACATATCTAGGAGCTTGTTAGTCATTTCTTGTAGTATTTTTTACTCACATTCTGATCAATAAATTTTTACATTTTTAACTTTCCTAAATCAGATTTAATTAATTAAAAATTAATTTACCTCTAACTTTTTTGCCTTTTGAGATAGAACTCTGAATGTTGGTACATAGGATACTCTTTATAACAGAAACCAGTGTACCAAATTTGGTTGCCCTCACTTTAATATTTCCAGAGATATATATTTTTTTCGAAAGAAAACACAAAATTTTCCGGGAAAACCCAGGCTAACGAACTTGTCCAAGCCACTTGCAAAAGGAAGGTATTTGCCAAATTTGATCAAAATCGGACCATTATTTTTTGAGTTATCGGTGTGATACGTATATATATATATATATATATATATATATATATATATATATATATATATATATATATATATATATATATATATATATATATATAAACTGAAACTTACCCTGGATATGGGTTCTAGGTGGCCTTGTTCGCGGTCATTTGAAGAAATTTTTTCAAAACTAAAAAGTCGGAATCTCCTCATTAGTGAATATTTTTCTAAAGAAAATTCACTAAAAAGAAAATTTGTATCACCAACGACTTATGAGCCAGCCTGTGATTGTCAAAATAATTTTGTAAGATGCAGCTCAAGAGACCCTATAATTAACGTATACAATTATTTTAGTAACGGCAATATTAAGCTTTACCGTAGAAATGCGACACCCTGTACATATGTAAACAGATAAGAACTGAAACTAACGCTGCATATGGGTTCTAGGGGTCCTAGTTCGCGCTCACTTGAAGAAATCTTTTCAAAATCCAAAAGCCGCTGTCTCCTAATTAGTGAATTTCTAAAATTATAGAGTATTAAACCATACTAGTGGACCTGTGCAGTGGTCCAAATTCGACCGTAATTCATTAAATGTTTAGGTTTGAACGTTATTGATGTTCTTTTGTCATAACGTATACTTCTATAATCTCACTGCGACTATTTCACCACAGACTTTTATGTGTTTGACGTTTCACATTTTAATTAACGGTCAGCTTAGAACGCAGGAATCCGACTGTCTAATTACAACAAAGCATTGTTTAATCTTTTTATGACATATATTGCATATTATACATACATTTTATCTTTATGCGCTCCTTCTCCATAGGAACTTTAACTATGCCAAATCTCACACTCCCCCGTGCGCGCAATGTGCTTAAAAAGGAGTACAAAATGTTTTCTTCGGTCTAACTAAAGTAAGTTTTCTGACATTTCTTAACCTTTTTGCGCCAAAAAAAACTTAATCTTTGTCGGTAATATACAGTAGATTTTGTTATCCACAGAAAATATTTTTTGTGCGTTTCTCTGGTCATCAATGGCACCCAATTTTTTTTAGACCTATGATTTTTTTTAACTTACAGATCTAAATGTTGGTACTTTGTTTACTTTTCGTAATATAAAGCCGCGTACCAGATTTGGTTGCCGTAACTTTGTGATTTTCGGAGTAGAAAACACATTTTCCGGTAAAAACTGGGCCGATTTTCCTAGCTAGAGAACTTCTCCATGTCACTTGCAAAAGGAAGGTAGTTTTTGAGTTATGGTAGTGAATTTTTATTAAATGCTTCAAATTTAAATAACTCAATTTTCTATATGCCTTTCCTAAGGCAAGATATCCACCAAATTTCATTAGCATAAATTTGTAATTTCCGGAGAAAAAATTTTTTTCGGAAAAAAATTTCTAATTTAAATAACTCAATTTTCTATAAACTTAGAAAATAGAGTTTTGGTGCATAGTAAGGGCTCTCCAAAAACAACATATCCGTTAAATTTCATTAAAACAGCTTTGTAATTTTCGGAGAAAACTTTTTTTATCTAAAGAAAACTCAATATTTTTCAAGAAAACCCTGTCCGATTTTCCTGGCTAACGAACTCATCCAAGCCATTAATAAAAGAAAGGCACTTGCCGAGTTTCATCGAAATCGGTTAATTATTTTTTGAGTTATCAGACGGATACATACATATATATATATATATATATATATATATATATATATATATATATATATATATATATATATATATATATATATATATATATAAACATAAATAAAAATTGAAACTGGCTCCGGATATGGGTTCTAGGGGTCCTAGTTCGCGCTCATTTGTAAAAATTTTTGAAAAGTCTCACCATCGATACCTCTCTATTAGTGATTTTTTTAAAATAAAAATTCACTACAATCGCAATGTGTGAGGTAAGGAGACCTCGGTCGCCAATCTATGGTCCCTCTTCTGCCAATCCAATCTTGTGGAAAAACTTACATTACATGCAAATGACAGACCTGTCAGTAGGCACGGCTTTCTGTTCGATAACCTTTCTGAATTGGGATTTCAGAGTTTGTACTTAACTTTGAAGTTAGACAGGGTGTTTCTCAAAAATTATAACCATTATTTCATACATATTGGGCAGCCTGTATATGTCAAGTTATGTAACGATTGGTTAGCCTATCAAATATATTACATCTTAGCTGCTCTGCTGTTTTATGAGTGATCATCGCACTCTTGTCGTCTCTGTCTCCAGCAGCTCTTTTCATTTCATTGTAATTTCCGCACTATATTGATTTTTCAAAAATGCTCCTCTTGGTATACCTTTTCTATTTCTGAAAGCTTACCGCATCATCGCGATCCTTTCCTGCCGGTGCTGAGTTGGTAGTTGTTGCTGATACTTCTGATTTTTTTAGTAGTAAGTTGTACTTGTGAAACACCTTGTGTAAATAAAAATTTCGGGACGCAGCAAGTACGCTTTGGTAGCGAATTTTCATTAAATGCTTCAATTCTTAATAACTAAATTTTCTATAAATCTAGAAAGTTGAATTTTAGTATGTGCTAAGATCTCTAGCATGGCAACATATATACCAAATTTCATTGAAATAACTTTGTTATTTTTTTGAGATACGAATTTCGTTTTTGGAAAAATTAACTTTTTCCGATTTTTTACGATTGTACTTGCTGAGTTTCATCAAAATTGGTTAAATACTTTTTGAGTTATCGGTTGGGTATATACATAACATAATGACTTAGAAGAGATATGATATTGCGCATATGACCCGCCCCCTCCAATGACGTCACGTGGTGAGTAACGTTATAGAAGCCCAACTATACACTTAAAACAAAGTCATTCGCAATCAAAAAGTTTCTATACGTTACTGTAATGCGGTTGAAGTTACATTCCACTTCGTCGCCTATATTGTCTTTTTCAGATAATATAGGTCGCAGCACTAAATTTTATCTTTTCATTTTTATATTACATCCCATCTAGCCATAGAAATGATTGTATAACAAACATTGCCCGACTCGTCAAGAAGATAACTAAGATTGGTAAAGTGATCTTAGCATGGGTTAAAGGGCACATAGGTATCTCCGAAAATGAGATCGTCGGTGGACTCGCTAGAGAGGCAGTCGATTTGGGAGTCCAGGAAAATATTATATATATATATATATATATATATATATATATATATATATATATATATATATATATATATATATATATACGCACAAGACAAGTATAATAATTAATGGGAGCCCTTAATTAGCATTCGGGATACACAAACTTAAAAAAGTATGGAACACGTTCGCAGATATTTAGAGGGCGTTAGCATTCATAAACTTGATTTGATCATCATGGCACACAGCCAACAAAAAACGGGATCCTGAACGTGAATTTCCAGTTAGAAATGAGACTACTGAGATTGAAGTATTAGGACAAATTGCTGCAGGCCCAACTTTGAGCACGAGAAAATTGACCACTGTTTCAAACATCAAAAGAAGAACTATTCAGCGAATATTGAAGCATCATAAATTTCACCCGTATAAAATTAATCTTGTACAACAACTGAATGAAGATGATTTTGATCGGCGGCTGGAGTTTTGTGAAGTTATGACTGCACGAATAGCTGATAACGGGAACTTTCTGTTCAATATCTGTTTTTCAGACGAGTGTACGTTTTTATTAAACTCTACAGTCAATCATCATAATTGTCGTTATTGGGCAGATAATAATCTAAATAATTTTCACGAACTCCACACTCAAACTCCATAGAAATTGAATGTCTGGACTGGCATTTTTGGGGACCGTTTAATCGGACCAATTTTCCTTGATGGAAATTTGAGTGGTGAAACGTATTTGGAGTTACCCTCTACTAATTGACATTGTTGAAAATGATAATCGCTATCAAAAAAATCAATTAGTGTTTCAACAAGATGGATCTCCTCCACATTTTTCACAACGTGTTAGGGAGTTTTTAAACAGAGAGTTTCCAGAGCAATGGATTGGGCGTAGATGTGCTATTGACTGGCCCCCTAGATCACCGGATTTAACTCCTTTGGACTTATTTCTATGGGGTCGTTTAAAGACTAGAATTTACGCAACAGAACCGGAGTCTCTGGAAGAATTACGACGACGCATTGTTGAAGAATTCCGTCTAATAACTCCACAAATGCTCCAGAATGTCCAAGCGCGTTTTGAACAAAATTTGTACTTTTGTATGGAAGCTGGTGGTCAAAAATTTGAACACTTGCTGAACTGAATAAACATTTTTGAACGTTTGGTTTTGTTTTTTAGTTTTTTTTTTAACGAAAAATTGGCTAATTAGTGCATTTCTTATCACAATGAATGAAATACGTTCTTGCAATTCCAACTATGAATATTTTTCAAACGAGTTGATAAAACTTCCAAAAAAATTAGTGTGCTGAATTCAGAAAAGAAAGCGCTTTCAAATGATGTAACACTCGACCCATGTTCCCTATTTAAAATATAAGGGTTGTTATCACCACCCTTAGGGGGTTGATGTGACAAAGTTAAGTCTTATGTCAAAACATGTCCCCCTCAATATTAAAATTGCCGTGTTTCAGCGTTTCTTTAAAAATTCTGGACTCAAATCGGTCTGTTTCGTTTTCAATGCGCCACCCTGTATATATATATATATATATATATATATATATATATATATATATATATATATATATATATATATATATATATATATATATATATATATATATATAAACATAATAAAACAAATTATTATTAACTTCAATCTAAAAAGGCATAAATTTAATACGCTGTGGCTTAATTGGCATAATTACATAATTATAAATATTTTTTTACAGTAATCAAATCCACAAATGAAAATAATGTATCGATTAATGTCTACATTACGCACGAATATATATTTTAAATCATTTTAAGTACCTGCTTTTAATAATAAAACTGATATAGTAATTTTAAGCGAGACTTTATGCAAGTGATTAAAAAAGAAACAAGTGATAAAAAAGTTGATTAAAGAACTCTTGCTGGACACTTGAATAGTTAGCATAGTTCTTCAAATAAAACTGAAATATTTATTAAAGGTTATTATATAAATAGGTACTGAACTAGATGAACTAAACGTCTTAAATAATATTCTAAATGGAAAAATAATATCAAAATAATGAAAATTTATAAATAACACTTTGTACTACAACTATTTATAAACTTGTTGCTTTAAATGAAACTTGTAATTAAATAAATAATCAAGAGAATGTACTTTCGTTTTCTTTTTTCACATGGCAGTAATTCCCACAGTTTATACGAATAACTAAAATATTTTTTCCCGTAAAAGTCTGCATTATAAAATTATTGGACTGACGATGACTTCGGTGACCTTAATCACTTCTTCATGTCTAAAATTTTCCTCTTTGTTATGCAGAAAATGTAGAAAGTACTGTATAACCTAATAGCAAGCTCTATCTAATGGCAAAAGTAAAGTACATTTGTCTTTTATTACAAAGTTCTTGCTAATTGGCGTTAAACGGTTTGTTATAATAAAAGTTCATTGACTCTTAAGACATTTGAACATGTTAGATAGTAAAGTTCATTGATAGAACTAATGTAGTTTAATAGTTAGACAACCTTCACTTGGTTTAAAACTAGAAATGATTTTTGTTGTTTTATCTATCACCATTAGATTTTGCAATCGTTGTCAGTACCTCGTGCAGTTTTCGTTTTGGAGTTTACAAATACAGTATTTCTCTTTAAAACTGACCTATTCGGATTATTTCCTATGGATTTATAGTGCTATCTAATATATGTACTACTTATTTGTATATATATACAAATAGATTGCGTTATTTGCATTTACTTTCTATATACATGTGTATCTGTTTATATTGATGTGTAAATATGTAGATATATTTGTACTCTTATTCTCTATAATTGACAAATTGATCAATAAAGTATTATTATTATTATTTTGCTCATCTTTTTTGTTATTATTATTTTAATTATTATAATAAATAGGTTTCATTGCTCCAACAAAAGAAAGGGGATACCAGAGGGAAAAGGAGGGTACACACAAGTAAAAGGTTCAGAGGAACTGAAAAGTTGTAAGAAGAAGCGAATAAAGAAAAACTCTGGACGCAGCAAGTGCGTTATGGTAGTGAATTTTCATAAAACTATTTTTAATAGCAATAATGTGTTTTTTTAAGAAAGCAGGCATCACATTTGGTTACCAGTAAAATCTATATAGTAAAAACAATGTGCCATGTTTCATCAAAATAACTTTATTGTTTGAAAATGTAAAAAAAAATCCGAAAGTAAATTTAAATTGTTCCCGAAAAAACTCGTTTTTTGGTCAACCTTATAGGTTAATAGCAAATTGAACTATTCAAATATTAAGCATTTGATCAAAATTCGCTACCATAACGCACTTACTGCGTCCAGAATTTTTGTTCTTACAAACATGCATTATATTTCGATGGAAAATGCAAAAATGCAATAACATAAGGCGTGTTTGATTAAATGGGCCACCCTGTGATTGTAGAAATAATTTTTTAAGATGTAGCTCAAGACACCCTATAATTAATATATACAAATTTTTTTCATATCTTGTGTAATAACAGATATATTGAGCTTTATTGATTTTTTTAACGAAAATTCTACAAAAATTATATACCATTAACGATAAACTCTATAGCTAAGACTAGTGACAAGCGTCAGAGAAAGGGTCTATTTGAAATGAATTTTCTGGAAACATTTTATTAAAATGAAGGACAATTACGGTTGAAACTAAGACTTCAGGGTTTGTAAAACATTCTTCTTGAGAGATGTTATTTCCATAGCCCGTATTAGATACAAGTTCTTTTCCTAAATGTTGCCAATTTTGACGTTTAAATCGCAACTTTGACGTTTTGTGAAAAACCCCAATTTATTTTTGTTTAAATGCCTATAACTTTTTTGTCTTTTGACCTACAGAGCTAAATTTTGGTAGGTAGGTTGCCTATAATGATATAAACGCGCGTACTTTGTTAATTTTGGAGATATAAATTTTTTTCGCAAGAAAACACAAAATTTTCCGGGAAAACCTCGTCGGATTTTTCTGAATAACGAACATATCCAAGCCACTTGCAAAACGAAGGTACTCACCAATTTTGACGTTTAAAATCGCGATTTTGACGTTTTGAGAAGAACCCAAATTTATTTTTCTTTGAATGCCTGTAACTTTTTTGTCCTTTAACCTACGGAGCTAAATTTTGTTATGTAACTTGCCTATAGTGATAAAAACCCGCGTGTGAAATTTGGTTGCCCTTACTTTGTTAATTTTGAAAATATAAAAAAAAATCGATTTTTTTCGAAAGAAAACACAAAATTTTCCGGGAAAACTTTGGCGGATTTTCCTGGCTAAAGAACTTATCCAAGCCATTTGCGAAAGGAAGGTACTCACCAAGTTTTATCAAAATCGGTCCATTATTTTTTAAGTTATAGGTGTGACACATAATATATATATATATATATATATATATATATATATATATATATATATATATATATATATATATATATATATATATATATATATATATATATATATATAAACATATAAAGTCTGAAACTGACCTCGGATTTGGGTTCCGGGGGTCCTAAATAGCGCTCATTTGAAGAAATTTTTTCAAAATTCGAAAGTCGAGATCTCCTCATTAGTGAATTTTTTTTAAGAAAATTCACTAAAATGTCAATGGTATAATATTTTTTTAACATCAATTTATTTCCGCGACTATGGCCAAACAACGACACCAGGGAGAAATGTCACCTCAGTGTCCTAGAAATTTTGCCCGATCACTTCCTTTCTGTAAGGAGAGTAGGGATATTTAATACCTCCAACAACGAATGGCACACGGGACTGACGGTTTAACGCTCCCTCCGAAGAAAAAGAAACATGCAGACATTCAACTTGCTCAAACGCAATGCCACAACCTCGGCCGATGTTAATTTACAGCATGTACTGAAACATAATTTGACGATTCCACTGGGAATTGAACCCGGGGCCCTTGGATCCAAAGACACACGTTCTTACCGCTGGACCACCGACGCGGCGAAAATGTCATATAAAATTTGGATTATGAGAAGCGAATGAAATTTCTATGACAACAATGGTACAATTACAACGAACATATTTAAAGTACCTAAGGCAAGGAGTATAACTGTAAAAAAAATTGAGTCGAAGAATTGTAGTGTTTGAGATGTTTACTTATATTAAATGTTGATAATTAAATGAAAGAAATAATGTTTTTAGCTTTTGTGGAAGCATTGGTGGGAGTCCGAGAGCAGTCGGGGAGAAATGAAGAAAAAAAGTTCTCGACGCAGCAAGTGCGTTATGGTAGTAAATTTTTATTAAATGCTTCAAACTTGGATAACTCAATTTTCAATAAACTTAGAAAGTTGAATTTTGATATGTGGTAAGGTCTTTGCTAAGACAACATACTCATTAAAATAACTTTAAAATTTTCGGAGAAAAATTTTTTTTCGAAAGAAAACTGAAAATTGGAAAAACTTAGATTTTCTATAAACTTAGAAAGTTAAATTTTAGTATTTAGTAAGCTCTTTCTCAACGTAATATATCCAACTTAATGCCATTAAAATAGCTTTGTAATTTTCGGAGAAAAATTTTTTTTCGAAAGAAAACTCAAAATTTTTCCGGAAAACCTGGTAAGATTTTTCTGGCTAACAAACTTATCCAAGCCATTAATAAAATAAAGGCACTTACCGAGTCTCATCGTAATCGGTTAATTATTTTTTGAGTTATCGGTTGGATATATATATATATATATATATATATATATATATATATATATATATATATATATATATATATATATATATAAACATATAAAAATTGAAACTGACCCCGGATATGAGTTCTAGGAGTTCTAAGCCGCGCTCATTTGAAAAAATTTTTGCAAAGTCTCACCATCGATACCTCTCTATTAGTGAGATAATCTTTAAAATTGTTTTGACAGGAAGAGTTTAGAACAAAGATGTTTACCAAAATTGTTACAATACAAGCACATAGCAAAGCATAAGTTCGTTAGCCAGGAAAATCGGCCCAGGTTTTCAGTGTTTTCTTTCGGAAAAAAATTATATCTCTGGAGATAACACAGTAAGGGCAACCAAATTTGGTACGCGTGTTTGCACCACGAATAACGACCCGCCTACCAAAATTTAGATCTGTAAGTTGAAAGGCAAAAAAGTTATAGGCATTTAAAGAAAAACAATTTGGGCTTTTCCTCAAAACGTCAAAGTCGCGATTTGAAACGCCAAAATTCGCAACATTTAGGCAAAGAACCTGAAACAAATACGAATTAGGTAAAGAAAATGTCGCAAGAAGAGTGTTCTGCAAACCCTTAAGTTTCAACCGCCACTGTCCTTCATTTAACTAAAATATTTACAGAAAATGCATTTTAAATAGACCCCTTCTCTGATGCTTTGGCTGTAGGTTTAATCAACTTTTTAGTTTTACAGTCTATAAATTGTAGCTAATTTTCGTAGAAAAAATTCGTTAATGAGGATACCGCGACTTTTGAATTTTAAAAATATTTCTTCAAAGGAGCGCAAACTAGCCCCACTAGAATCCATATCCGGGCTTACTGTCAGTTTTTATCTGTTTGCATATATACAAGGTGACACATTTCTACGGTAAAACTCATAATTGTTATTATACAAGATACGAGACAAAATTGTATACGTTAATTATAGGGTGTCTTAAGCTGCATCTTATAAAAATATTTTGACAACCACAGGCTGGTCCATAAGTCGTTGGTGATCCCTAAAATTGTTTTTTTTTTTTCGAACACTCTTATATTATTGCATTTTTGCATTTTATATTGAAATATGATGCATGTTTGTAAGAAAAAATCGAGACGCAGTAAGTGCGTTTTGGTAGCGAATTTTCATTAAATCCTTCAAATTTCAGTAACTCAATTTGCTATTAACCTGAGGCTAGGAAACCAGTTTTCTCGGAAACATTTTAAGTTTATTTTCGGAACATTTTTGTACATTTTCAAACAATAAGTAATTTTGATCAAATATGGTACATTGTTTCTACTATATAGGCTATACCGGTCACCAGATTGATTCCTGCTTGCATTAGAGAAACAGATTTGCTACTAAAAACATTTTTATAAAAATTCACTTCCATAACGCATTTGCTGCGTCCAGGCTTTTATTATATTAGCGAATTTTTATTTTTTAAAAAAGTCGCTGATAAAGAGGTATCGATGGTGAGACTTTACGAATTTTTTTGAAATGAGCGCTAATTTGGGCCCCTAGAGCCCGAAACTCAGGTCTGTTTGAATATTTAACTCAAAAAGTGATTTAGCGATTTTGATGAAACGCGGCAAGTGCTTTTCTTTTATTAATAACTCGGAAGAGTTCGTTAGGCAGCCCCATCGGACCAGTTTTTCGAAAATAAAAATTAATTTTTCCGAAAAAAATTGTTATTTCAAAAAATGACAGAGCTATCTTGACAGAATTTGGTGTATATGTTGCCCTGGGAAAAGCCTTGCTACGTGCCGAAATTTATTGTTCTAGGTGTGCAGAAATTTGAGTTATTCAAATTTAAAACAGTTAATGAAAATTCGCTACCATAACGCACTTGCTACCTCCCGAACTTTTTTTCTTGTAAAGAATTTTTGATAAAAAGATTATAACATAGCAAAGAGTTTTTATTTATAGTAGTCAGGATTGCGTATAAGTAAATTTGATTTTCTCCTCCATGATGATGGTGCCCAGTTACAGAGAAGGAAACATCCACTTTTGAAGTCAGAGAAGTAGTCTCTGCATCTGTATTTAAAATGGAACGGTTTTACGGAAGTAAGGGCAACAACAATTAACTGAATCGACTAAGCTTATAATAAACATCGACTGTGATACTTGGTTTACCTAAGTGCGGGGGATAAACTCTTTTCTCTCGGCTTGGTATTATGTGCGTTAACCTCATAATATTGACTAGTTAAGAACGCCAAAATAAATTATGCTTGTATAGGTACCTGAGTCATACATGTTTACTATACAGGTGTCCAAAGACAGAACCGACAAACAAAAACAACAGACTCCAGAGATGATTTGATGACTATTTGACGTTAATCTTCTTATTTTACCCCTTACTGCTGAATGTTTTCTCTTTGACGAAAAAAATATTAAATTGCAGCATACATACATACATATATATATATATATAAATATATATATATATATATATATATATATATATATATATATATATATATATATATATATATATATATATATATATATATGTATATATATATATATATATATATATATATATATATATATATATATATATATATATATACAGTGTGTCCACGGATTGAGTGTGGGTAAGGTATAAGTGACAAAAATTTTTTGAATTAGATTATGATATTCTGGGAATCGCTCCTACTTTGTCTTAAACTAAGATGTTGAGGAAATGAACAAAATCAATTAATATACAGGGTGGTTTAGAACTGATTTAATTAAATGTGTTAAGAGTAAACTACCTTATTTTATAAAGATACCACAAAAAGTTATTGTCAAAACTTGTTTAGAAAGAATTAAAATTTATGACAGACTTTCAATTTTCAGCCAGATCGGCCTACTTTGAATTTTCAAGTAAATTATTAACATTTTTGCCCTATCAACATGGAGCTTTTTACCTGTGATTTTAAGAACGAAGTTGCGCAAAGTAAGTAACCATGTTAAATAATAATTTTTTAGTAAAATACAAAATGCTTATTGCCAACAAAAATCAAGACGAACAACGGAAAATAAAGAAATTATTCAAATGTGCTGCCACCAACCGATACACATAACTCAGCCCGTTTAGTAAATGCTTTGTGGGCATTTTGAATATGTTGAATTGGAATACCGTCAATTGCCTCTCTCAACCTCAGTTTCTACAAATTAAGATCGTTGTTTAATGGAGCCGCGTAGACTTTCTGTTTGAGATAAATAAATAAATAAAAGTCATTAAGCTAAGATCGGGACTTACCGAGTCTCATCGTAATCGGTTCATTATTTTTTGAGTTATCGGTTGGATATATATATATATATATATATATATATATATATATATATATATATATATATATATATATATATAGATATATATATATATATATATATATATATATATATATATATATATATATATATATATATATATATATATATAAACATAAAAATTGAAACTGACCCCGGATATGGGTTCTAGGGTTCCTAAGCCGCGCTCATTTGAAAAAGTTTTGCAAAGTCTCACCATCGATACCTCTCTATTAGTGAGATAATCTTTAAAATTGTTTTGACAGGAAGAGTTTAGGAAGTATTTAGGCATAAGTTCGTTAGCCAGCAAAATCGGCCAGGTTTTCAGTGTTTTCGGAAAAAAATATATCTCTGGAGATAACAAAGTAAGGGCAACCAAATTTGGTACGCGTGTTTGCACCATAAATAACGACCAAAGTAAAAAAATTGGTTATGTAAGTGGAAAGACAAAAAAGTTATAGGCATTTAAAAAAACCATTTGGGCTTTTCCTCAAAACCTCAAAGTCGCGATTTGAAACGCCAAAATTCGCAACATTTAGGCAAAGAACCTGAAACAAATACGGATTAGGTAAAGAAAATGTCGCAAGAAGAGTGTTCTTCAAACCCTTAAGTTTCAGCTTCAACGGTCACTGTCCTTCATTTTACTAAAATATTTCCAGAATGAGGAGATCCCGACCTTTGAATTTTAAAAATATTTCTTCAAAGGAGCGCAAACTAGGCCCCCTAGAATCTATATCCGGGTTTACTTTCAGTTTTTATCTGTTTGCATATATGCAAGGTGACACATTTCTACGGTAAAGCTCATAATTGTTATTATACAAGATACGAGACAAAATTGTATGCGTTAATTATGGACTTGTATAAAAATTCACTTCCATATGCATTTGCTGCGTCCAGACTTTTATTATATTAGCGAATTTTTATTTTAAAAAAGTCTCTGATAGAGAGGTATCGATGGTGAGACTTTACGATTTTTTTTTTGAATGAGCGCTAATTTGGGCCCCTAGAGCCCGAAACTCAGGTCCGTTTGAATTTTTAACTCAAAAAGTGATTTAGCGATTTTGATGAAACGCGGCAAGTGCCTTTCTTTTATTAATAACTCGGAAAAGTTCGTTAGGCAGCCCCATCGGACCAGTTTTTCGAAAATAAAAATTAATTTTTCCGAAAAAAATTGTTATTTCAAAAAATGACAGAGCTATCTTGACAGAATTTGGTGTATATGTTTCCCTGGGAAAAGCCTTGCTACGTGCCGAAATTTATTGTTCTAGGTGTGCAGAAATTTGAGTTATTCCAATTTAAAACAGTTAATGAAAATTCGCTACCATAAGGCACTTGCTACCTCCCAAACTTTTTTTCTTGTAAAGAATTTTTGATAAAAAGATTATAACATAGCAAAAAGTTTTTATTTATAGTAGTCAGGATTGCGTATAAGTAAATTTCATTTTCTCCTCCATGATGATGGTGTCCAGTTACATAGAAGGAAACAACCACTTTTGAAGTCAGATAAGTAGTCTCTGCATCTGTATTTAAAATGGAACGGTTTCACGGAAGTAAGGGCAACAACAATTAACTGAATCGACTAAACTGATAATAAACATCGACTGTGATACTTGGTTTACCTAAGTGCTGGGGATAAACTCTTTTCTCTCGGCTTGGTATTATATGCGTTAACCTCATAATATTGACTAGTTAAGAACGCAAAAATAAATTATGCTTATATAGGTACCTGAGTCATACCTGTTTACTATACAGGTGTCCAAAAACTGAACCTAAAAACAAAAACAACAGACTCCAGAGATGATTTGATGACGATTAGACGTTAATCTTCTTACACTAAGTGAGTGGTGAACGTGTCGCCACCTAGTTCGGAACCAAGTACTATGTTGTCACGCCAGGGCCAGGGCTAACAATTTTTTAAATTGTTAGTTAGTTGTATACCGTCTCTATTTTTAACACTCTGTGTTATTTGGAGCGGGCGTGACAACATAGTACTTGGTTCCGAACTAGGTGGCGACACGTTCACCACTCACTTAGTCTTTTAAGACTGGCTATACGATAGCCGTGTTATTTTTGGTGCATTTTTGCTACAATTAGTATGCCGTACTGAAGAGCTCTAATGAGGGCGAAACCGGTCTACGGTTCTAATTGTTGCGAGAATGCATCTAGTCTTACATACTTTGTCCCTATATTGGGGTAGAAATGGGCCAGGGCTAGCAATTTTTAAAATTGTTAGTTAGTTGTATACCGTCTCTATTTTTAACACTCTGTGTTATTTGGAGCGGGCGTGACAACATAGTACTTGGTTCCGAACTAGGTGGCGACACGTTCACCACTCACTTAGTGTTTTAAGACTGGCTATACGATAGCCGTGTTATTTTTGGTGCATTTTTGCTACAATTAGTATGCCGTACTGAAGAGCTCTAATGAGAGCGAAACCGGTCTACGGTTCTAATTGTTGCGAGAATGCATCTAGTCTTGTTAATCTTCTTATTTTACCCCTTACTGCTGAATGTTTTCTCTTTGACGAAAAAAATATTATGAAGTAGAATCCAGTCATGGAGTAACATAAAAAAACTAAAAGACGCAGCAAGTGCGTTATGGTAGTCAATTTTCATAGAAATGATCTGGCACCAAATATTTTATTATAACTTTTTTTTCTTGTAACATAGAAATCTGAATTTTTGTGTATAGTTTACCTTTTATATCGTAAACCTACCTACCAAATTCGGTTATCATAGCTATTTATTATTATTTTTTGAATGAAAACTAAAAATTTTCTCGGAAAACCTTATCCGATTTTCCTGACTAACAAACTTATCCAAGCCGCTTACAAAAGGAAGGTACATGCCAAATGTTATCAAAATCGGCCCATTATTTTTTGAGTTATTGGTGTGATACATATATATATATATATATATATATATATATATATATATATATATATATATATATATATATATATATATATATATATATATATATATATATATATATATATATATATATATAAATTGAAACTGACACCGGATATAGGGGTCCTAGTTCGCGCTCATTTGCAAAAAAATTTTCAAAATTCAAAAGTCGGGATCTCTCCATTAGTGAATTTTTTCTACGAAAAATCACTAATAGTGAAAACAAATCTTGGGTCAATATTTTTCTCAAAATTGAAAAAAAATTGAAATTGCAGCATACACACACACACACACACACACATATATATATATATATATATATATATATATATATATATATATATATATATATATATATATATATATATATATATATATATATATATATATATAGTGTGTCCACGGATTGAGTGTGGGTAAGGTATAAGTGACAAACATTTTTTGAATTAGATTATGATATTCTGGGAATCGGTCCTGCTTTGTCTTAAACTAAGATGTTGAGGAAATGAACAAAATCAATTAATATACAGTGTGGTTTAGAACTGATTTAATTAAATGTGTTAAGAGTAAACTACCTTCGTTTATAAAGATAACGCAAAAAGTTATTGACAAAACTTGTTCAGAATTAAAATTTATGACAGACTCTCAATTTTCAGCCAGATCAGCCTACTTTGAATTTTCAAGTAAATTATTAACATTTTTTTCCCTATCAACATGGAGCTTCTTACCTGTGGTTTTCTGAACAAAGGTGCGCAAAGTAAGTAACCATACAATGTTAAATAATAATTTATTATTATTATTATTATATATTAAAATACAAAATGCTTATTGCTAATAAAAATCAAAACGAACAACGAAAAATAAAGAAATTATTCAAATGTGCTGCCACCAACCGATACACATAACTCAGCCCGTTTAGTAAATGCTTTGTAGGCATTTTGAATATGTTGAATTGGAATAGCGTCAATTGCCTCGCTCAACCTCAGTTTCAACAAATTAAGATCGTTGTTTAATGGAGCCGCGTAGACTTTCTGTTTGAGATAAATAAATAAAAGTCATTAAGGTAAGATCGGGACTTCTGGGAGGCCAAGGTATGGGCCCATGTCGACCAATCCACCGCCCAGGAAATTCCCGATCTAACCATTTTCGAACGGCTTTTACTTTGTTAGTTTTCCAAACATAGCTTTCATCTCAAGCAATTAATTGGGTTATTATTGAGAAATTTAGACAAGGACTTCAAAAATTAAATTTGATTTTTCTCAAAAACCGTGCATACTAGCGACAATAAAGAGTACCATATCTTTAGACAAAACTCCAAAGTTTTTAAATCTGAAATGAAAAACGTGAAAAACTCAAATTAAAAAAAGCTTGGTAAAAAATACCCGTTCCCAACGAGACGCTTATGGGAGTATTTTAAATACCGAATTTATAATCAACGATTAAAAAAATAAGATAAATTTGCATGTCAAGTGTCATCTTATTAAGTGGACGCATTCTAGAGATATTTCAAAAATGCCTGGACGCAGCAAGTGCGATATGGTAGTGAATTTTCGTAGAAATAATCTAGCACCGAACATTTTCCTGGCTAAAGAACTTATCCAAACCACTTACGAAAGGAAGATACCTGCCCCAAATTGTATCAAAATGGGACCACCAAATGTGATACGTATATATATATATATATATATATATATATATATATATATATATATATATATATATATATATATATATATATATATATATATATATATATATGACCCCAGGTATGGGGGGTCCTAGTTCGTGCTCATTTGAAGAAAATTTTCAAAATTCAAAGTTCGGGATCTCCTCATTAGTGAATTTTTTCTACGAAAATTCATTAAAATTTTATGTTGAAAGGTCATCTTGAAAGTGCTGTAGCTTCGCAAGGAAGCATTTTAGTGAATTTTCTTGAAAAAAATTCACTAATGAGGAGATCTCGACTTTTGAATTTTGAAAAAATTTCTTCAAAGGAGCGCTAATTAGGCCCCCCAGAACACATATCCGGGGTCAGTTTCAGTTTTTATATGTTTATATATATATATATATATATATATATATATATATATATATATATATATATATATATATATATATATGTGTGTGTGTGTGTGTGTATATGTATCACACCGATAACTCAAAAAATTATGGGCCGATTTTGATTAAATTTGGTGAGTACCTTCCTTTTACAAATGGCTTAGATAAGTTCGTTAGCCAGGAAAATCGGCCCAGGTTTTCCCGGAAAATTTTGAGTTTTCTTTCGAAAAAAATTTATATCTCCAAAATTAACAAAGTAAGGGCAACCAATTTGGTGCGCTGGTTTATATCATTATAAGTAAGCTACCTACCGAAATTTAGCTCTGTATATCAAAAGACAAAAATGTTATAGGCATTTAAATAAAAATTTATTAGGATTTTCCTCAAAATATCAGTTGCGATTTAAAACGTCAAAAATTGGCAACATTTAGGCAAATAACTTGAATCTAGTACGGGCTGTGGAAAGAAAATGTCTCAAGAAGAATGTTTTACAAACCCTGAAGTCTTAGTTTCAACCGTCATTGTCCTTCATTTTACTAAAATATTTCCAGAAAATTAATTTAAAATAGACCCTCTCTGATGCTTGGCAATAGCCTTAGCTATAGAGTTTATTGTTTAATGTTATATAATTTTTGTCGAATTTTCTTTAAAAAATCAATAAAGCTCAATATATCCGTTATTATACAAGATATGAAAATTTTTTATTTATTACTTATAGGGTGTCTTGAGCTACATTTAAAAAAAATATTTCTACAATCATAGGATGGCCCATAAGTCGTTGGTGATACAAATTTTCTTATTTTTTTAATCAAACACGCCTTATGTTATTGCATTTTTGCATTTACCATCGAAATATAATGCATGTTTGTAAGAAAAGAAATTCTGGATGCAGCAAGTGCGTTATGGTAGCGAATTTTGATCAAATGCTTCATATTTGAACAGCTCAATTTGCTATTAATCTATAAGGTTGACCAAGAAACGAGTTTTTTCGGGAACACTTTAAGTTTACTTTCGGAAATTTTTGTACATTTTCACACAATAAAGTTATTTTAATGAAACATGGCACATTGTTTTTACTATAAGGTTATACTGGTAACCAAAATTGATGCCTGCTTTCTTAAATAAAAAGAAAACAGACATATTTGCAATAAAAACATATTTAAGAAAATTCACTACCATAACGCACTTGCTGCGTCCCGAGTTTTTTAAATAAGAAGATGTACGTCATCCAATCATCTCTGGAATCTGCTATTTTCGTTTTTCGGTTTACTTTCTGGACACCTGCATACTGCAACTAACGAGTTAGTACATAACAAGTGCGAATTTCTTATCTGTTAAAAATATATTGCTACTTAGCAGTTGTACAAGGAAAAAGATGCACTTCACATTACATAATCTCGTTAAGTACGTTAATTTACTTCATTGCACTTATGACATTTCCTGTTTTATCCGGCAAACATCTAGATTTCCACACATAAGCTAGTGGCTCTTAACTGCGATAAAGTTATTAATGTATCATGTCCCTGAAACATGAAACAATGTGTACCTAGTTCTAGAACAATGTCGAGACATGACCGTGCAATTATGGATTTAATAACCACATGATTGCCTAGGTTATGACCTCTTGACATGCCATCTCTCACTGTCACTGTCTCTCGACATTCATCTGCTCTTCAAGTGAAAACTATAACAAGCATGTGAATTAGTTTAAAATCTCGGGACGCAGCAAGTGCGTTATGGTAGTGAATTTTCATAAAACTATTTTTTAATAGCAATAATGTGTGTTTTTTTAAGAAAGCAGGCATCAAATTTGGTTACCAGTATAATCTATATAGTAAAAACAATAGCCATGTTTCATCAAAATAACTTTATTGTTTGAAAATGTAAAAAAATTTCCGAAAGTAAACTTAAAGTGTTCCCGAAACAACTCATTTTTTGGTCAACCTTATAGGTTAATAGCAAATTGAGCTATTCAAATATTAAGCATTTGATCAAAATTCGCTACCACAACGCACTTACTGCGTCCAGAATTTTTGTTCTTACAAACATGCATTATATTTCGATGGAAAATGCAAAGATGCAATAACATAAGGCGTGTTTGATTAAAAAAAAAAAAAGAAAATTTGTATCACCAACGACTTATGGGCCATCCTGTGATTGTAGAAATAATGTTTTAAGATGTAGTTTAAGACACCCTATAATTAATATATACAATTTTTTTTCATATCTGGTATAATAACAGATATATTGAGCTTTATTGATTTTTTTTACGAAAATTCTACAAAAATTATATACTAATAACGATAAACTCTATAGAAAGACTACTGCCAAGCGTCAGAGAATGGGTCTATTTGAAATGAATTTTCTGGAAACATTTTATTAAAATGAAGGACAATGACGGTTGAAACTAAGACTTCAGGGTTTGTAAAACATTCTTCTTGAGACATTTTATTTCCATAGCCCGTATTAGATTCAAGTTCTTTTCCTAAATGTTGCCAATTTTGACGTTTAAATCGCAACTTTTACGTTTTGTGAGAAACCCCAATTTATTTTTGTTTAAATGCCTATAACTTTTTTTGTCTTTTGACCTACAGAGCTAAATTTTGGTAGGTAACTTGCCTATAATGATATAAACCTGCGTATAAAATTTGGTTGCCCTTACGTTGTTAATTTTGGATATAAATTTTTTTCGAAAGCAAACACAAAATTTTCCGGGAAAACCTCGTCGGATTTTCCTGGGTAACGAACATATCCAAGCCACTTGCAAAAGGAAGGTACTCACCAATTTTGACGTTTAAAACCGCGATTTTGACGTTTTGAGGAGAACCCAAATTTATTTTTCTTTGAATGCCTGTAACTTTTTTATCATTTAACCTACGGAGCTAAATTTTGGTAGGTTACTTGCCTCTAATGATAAAAACTTGCGTGTGAAATTTGGTTGCCCTTACTTTGTTAATTTTGGAGATATAAATTTTTTTCGATTTTTTTCGAAAGAAAACACAAAATTTTCTGGGAAAACCTTGGCGTATTTTCCTGGATAACGAACTTAATTAAGCGACTGGCAAAAGGAAGGTATGTGCCAAATTTTATCAAAATTGGTCCATTATTTTTTAAGTTATAGGTGTGACTCATAAATATATATATATATATATATATATATATATATATATATATATATATATATATATATATATATATATATATATATATATATATATATATATATATATATATATATATATATATGAACATATAAAATCTGAAACTGACCTCGGAGTACTTCAAAGTAAGAATCATGTAAAATGGTCATGCAAGGCAGAACTAGACGTAACTGTCATTTGTGTAGTTGAAAATTTCATATCTGTCATATAAGATTATTTTTTTGATGGCTGTAGCATCTCAGGCCATTGGCACAATTTTTCGATCTATATTTTATTCATTGTACAATTTTCCAAACAAGGTCAATTTCTCGCTGGCCCGCTCGAGAATCTTGCCCGGGACCTCTCGGTTTGCAGACTAGCACCTAGCAACCTGCGCTAAGAGGCGCCACGTCGGATTATAGTTGTGACGCAGCAAGTGCGTTATGTTCGAAAACTTTCATAAATTCGTTTGAAGCCAACTGGCCCAATTTTTACTAACATATAAACACCAAACTAAGCTAAGTGAAGATTGGAACCTGTGATGAGCACTGATAAGTACAATTGAAGATACTAAATCACCACAACACATTTAAAAAACCTGACGACTGTCTCAGATCTCAAATTAGCTTTATCAGAGGAAAAATTCTTCACATTTGACGACTACAACTGTGTTTATATTCCGTGCAGGTACTAGGCCTACACGCTTGAGGGTGGTTCAAACAAACAAGCTTTCACTGCTTATTTGCCGAAAATTTCCTCCAGACGAATTCTGTTATCTTCATTCCCACGCTATTTGTCGGAATCTCTCGTAAAGGGGTCAGTCAATAAAATGCGCATAGGCGGCGGTGCCGAATTCATACAACTTTTATTATTACTATATTCAGCGATACTATACTAACTTATCTACCCCTGTGGGTCCGGGGGCGAACTAAAATATTAGGTCCAAGGTAACTCCTGCCTGTCGTAAGAGGCGATTAATTGGAGTTAAACACTGACAGAGGTCTGGTCCAGACGAGCCTGGAGGAAGGCGGATGTTTCTGGGGAGTGATATACACTCGGATTTTGGGGCCTCCACTTTGGGCTTCCAAATAGACAATTGACATCGCTTGATTGTTACTCTGGAGCGGGGTCCCAGATGATACCGCCTTGGGTTACGCGCAGGCGGGTGTCGGGTATCCGAACGACCCAGAGGGGGTTGACATCTCTGGGTAGTAGTATACACCCGTATTTTGAGACCCCCACTGTGTGCTTCGAAACAGGCAAACAAACTCGCTTGGGTGATGCTCGCGAGCGGAACTCGGTGGGATGTTGCCTTGAGTCTAGCACTGGTGGGTGTGGGGTCTAGTCGAACCTGGAGGAGAGTTGAGATCTCTAGCGGTGGATTACAACTGGAGATTGGGGCATCTTCTGTGAGCTTCGAAACGGAGAAACGACCTCTTTTCGATGCTGCTCAGGTGCACGACTTCATGATACCGCCTCGAGCAAAACACTGATTGATCTCGGATCTAGACGAACTCGGAGGGAGGTTATCTCTCTTTGAACTTTAAAACGGGCAAGCGACTTCACTCAAATGGCACTACACTTGACAAACCAACTTTTGCGCTCAAAAATATTGCCTCCTGCGGGGACCTCAACTTGTTGGGTGAATTTTAAGCAAACACTGACAGATCTCCGGTCTAGACGAATCCGGAGGAGAGGTCAGATCTCCAGGGGTGAATTAAATCCGTGAACTTCGAAACGGGTTAACGACCACGCTTTGATGCTGCTGGAGGGGGCACTTAGTGCTACCGGCTCGAGTCAAATACTAACGGATGGCGGGTCGAGACGAACTCAGAGAGAGGTTATCTCTCTTTCAAAAAAAGATCGGATGCCGCAGGGAGGCGGATTTAATGGGAAAATTTAAGCAATTAGACGTGAGCCACAATAGACCCAAGGTCGCGGTGGGGGAACTAGAATAGCCCACTCACATTGAATCTAATCCCATCTAAAGTGAAGATTGGAACTTGTGATGACTACTGATAAGTACACTTTGGGGAACCCATAGTCCAAAAATTTTCACAAAGTAGTGTCTCCAGAAAATTGATAAACCTTGAAAGTCGATTAGACCTGTCGTTTCGGCTACAGACCCCTAGCATACAATATAGCGAAGTGGTTTGTTTATTTTGTGTTCTTTAACGTCGGCCTATTTCCGCGACTATGGCCAATAACCAAAGCCAGGGAGCAGTTTCACCCCACTATCCTGGAAATTTTGCCGAACCGCTGTCTTTCTGTAAGGAGGGTAGGGATCATTAACGCGCCCAACATCGCATGGACACGGGACCGACGGTTTTACGCCCCCTCCGAAGAGCGAAACGTGTAGACATTCAACTCAAATACAATGTCACAACCTCGGTTGATGTTAATTTTACATGTAGTATGTACTGAAAAATATTATATATACAGTGTGTCCATGGATTGAGTGTGGGTAAGGTATAAGTGACAAAAAAATTTCGAATTAGATTATGATATTCTGGGAATCGCTCCTGCTTTGTCTTAAACTGAGATGTTGAGAAAATGTTATCTGGAAATGCTGGAAAATATTCTTCAAGATCATTTGCATAACATGTCACTAGAAGATAGACAAACAGCACACTTTCAGCATGACGACCACCCAGCACATGCAACAGGAATCATTCGAGAATGGTTAGATCGCGAATTTCCTGTGCGGTGGATTGGTCGATATGGGACAATACCTTGGCCTCCCAGAAGTTCCGATCTTACCTTAATGGACTTTTATTTATGGAGCTATCTCAAACAGAAAGTCTAGGCGGCTCTATTAAACAACGATCTTGATCTGTTGAAACTGAGGTTGAGCGAGGCAATTGACGCTATTCCAATTCAACATATTCAAAATGCCTACAAAGCATTTACTAAACGGGCTGAGTTATGTGTATCGGTTGGTGGCAGCACATTTGAATAATTTCTTTATTTTTCGTTGTTCGTTTTGATTTTTGTTAGCAATAAGCGTTTTGTATTTTACTAATAAATTATTATTTAACATTGCATGGTTACTTACTTTGCGCACCTGCGCACAGGTAAAAAGCTCCATGTTGATAGGGAAAAAATGTTAATAATTTACTTGAAAATTCAAAGTAGACTGAAAATTGAGAGCCTGTCATAGATTTTAATTCTAAACAAGTTTTGTTAATAACTTTTTGCGGCATCTTTATAAACGAAGGTAGTTTACTCTTAACAGATTTAATTAAATGAATTCTAAACCACCCTGTATATTAATTGATTTTGTTCATTTCCTCCATATCTTAGTTTAAGACAAAGCACAGGAGCGATTCCAAGAATATCATAGTCTAATTCAAAAAATTTTTGTCACTTATACCTTACCCACACATAATCCGTGGACACACTATATATATATATATATATATATATATATATATATATATATATATATATATATATATATATATATATATATATATATAAATATATATACATGAAAAACTGAAACTAACCCCAGATATGTGTTCTAAGTGGCCTCGTTCACGCTCTTTGAAAAAATTTTCAAAATTCAAAAATTTTTAAGAAAATTTACTAAAAATGACATATTCCCTCTTTCACCAGGCATTTAAACACTGGAATACCCAACCGGTGGATACTTTTCTAGAAACGTGTTATATCTATAATTATTGTGAACTTTTCAGAATATAATAATAATTTACGTCAAAACAATACAATTTAACGACGTTTGGGCTATGCTTTTTATAAGCTTAACAAAAGCTAAAAAGAGATGGCCAAATAGAATTTAACCTTCATTGTTCGTAATTCAGTTCGGAATGTAAGTTATTTGTAAATCTCTGACCTTTTTCTTTTAATTTATTTACGTTTCAATTAGCATAAGTAGGCTTCACATAGAAATAATGTTTATTATTAAATGCACTGGGAATTATCAATCTTTAAAGGAAGTGAACTAGAATAAAGAATGCAACACAATTAAAATATCTTAGAAAACAATCAAGTAAATAGTCATATTCCAGAGTTAATTATATTCAATGGCAGAACAAAACCAGAAGTTTAATCTTTTACGGAAACGGCTGTTATAATAAATGGTTACTTTTCAGATGATTCTCGATTATTTACCTAATTACACTACCAAATCAGAAACACTACACCAGTATAATTTTTCACAAAACTCACAAGAGAAATTGTCCCTATATTAGGGAAGAAATGGGCCAGCGAAATTGGAACAGTAACGAGACTGAATTGCGATGGCGTTTCAACAACTACCTAACCGATCACTGCAAAACTCGAGTCAGCGGTTCGACAATAGGCTTTGCTATTGTCAAGAAATTCATGGGGCTAAATTTAAGCATTTTCTTTAATAAAATGAGATGTTACCATTTTCCCAAATAAATTTCATGAAAAGGCGATTGTTTTCGTTCTTGCCAAAAATAATTTATACCATCAAAAGTACTCTGAATGCGCTTCCCAACGATGTGTCGCATGACCCATGTTGCTGTTTAAGAAATTAAATGGTTATTACCCTCCAAAAAAGGGATGCTTTAAAAAATGTCGATAATATCATCAAATAGGCGAAAATAATCTGTTATACAACCCTACATATTTTGAGTCCGCTGCCTTTCTCGGTTTAAAAGTCATAACCTTATTGCGTTACTTATGCGCAATTGTGTATTGTAAATTTCAATTGTGACAGGGTCGCCATCTCTGTGCGGAACTAGGTAGTATGTTGTCACGACAGCTCCAAATAACACAAAATGTTATAAAATAGAGACTGTGTACAACCAACTCACAATTTTGTAAATTGTCAGCTATGGCCCATTTCTTCCCTAATATAGCGACAATGTATATAAGGCTGGATGTATTCTCACCATAATTAGAACCGCAGACCGGTTTCGCTCTAATTAGTGCTCATCAGTACGGTATATACAGTTTACTAATTACAGCAAGAACACACCCATGAAGTAATACGGCTATGGTAGCCAGCGTCCTAGAACATTGTGAGATGTACGACAGGGTCGTCATCTCGCTGTGAAACCAGGTTGTATGTTGTCACGACAGCTCCAAATAACACAAAATTTTATAAAATAGAGACTGTGTGCAACCACCTAACAATTTTGTAAATTGTCAGCCTTGGTCCATTTCTTCCCTAATATAGGGTCAATGTATGTAAAGCTGAATGTATTCTCACCATAATTAGAACCGCAGACCGGTTTCGCTCTAATTAGTGCTCATCGGTACGGTATATACAGTATAGTAACTACAGCAAGAACCAGGGTACCCAGCAGAAATCAAAAATCTAATTCCCTTACATTTCCAGGCCCCTCGAGTACATTTTTCATAATACTCGAAATAAAAAACACACATACATGAATACTTTTTTATGAATAAAATAAATAAAAACTTTCAATAAAAAACTTACATAATGAAAAACATAAGTATGCTTAACTCCGTTAAATTTATAATATATAGCATTTGCAATTTTTCCGTGGAAAAACTTGACTTTCATAACTGGCCGATGAACTTAGCCTCGGGAAATAATTTTCCACTGTTATGAAACAAACCAGAAGTCTCTAGGTGGCGTAGAAACTGCGCAAACCATGTTGTTCGTATATATAAATTTGGATAAGCCCCGTAAATGGGTTCCAAAAGCTCAGATAATCGCCCATTAATTTTTTTTTGAAAATCAGAAAGTTACCTCTCTAAAAGTGAAATTTTATTTATGAAAATGCGCTGAAAAAATGAAACAGAAATCCTGTTAATATGCGCTATATACAAATGCCAAATGTTTTGCAACTTTCAACATGATCATAAAGGGTAAAATAGAATAAACACATTCACAGCACAGCTCTACCCAGACAATACCTAAATCGCATTTTGCAATTTATGCATTCAAGGAATAACACTCCAAGTGAGATGTACATATAAGACATGTTTGAGATAGATGAAGAAGACGCTATTTATATCGGCGCATGATGTGGCATACGCTGCGTTCATTCATGGGTTAAGTGATATTGGTACACAAGGTAAGACGCACTGTTATCAAGATATATTTTCCTAGGTATGAGAAAACTATTTACTTGAGAAAATTCATATCATCATCATCATCAATCAGCCCTCTGCGTCCACTGCTGGACATAGGCCTCCCCTAGTTGAGTCCATTCTTTTCTGTCTTGAGCGCTACGAATCCAGTTTTTTGTAATTTTTGTAATGTCGTCTGTCCAGCGAGTTGGTGGTCTTCCTCTGTCTCTTTTATCGGATCTGGGTCTCCATTCAAGTAATCGCTTTGTCCACCTGTCATCTTGCATGCGAGCCACATGTCGCGTCCACTTCCATTTGAGTTTTGCCACATGTACCACCACATCAGTCACTCCTGTTCTTCTGCGTAATTCTTCATTTCTAATAGGGTCACGTAACGAAACGCCAAGCATCGACCTCTCCATTTTGCGCTGTGCTTCTTTTAGTTTCTTAGCAGAAGCGTTGGTAAGGGTTAGTGTTTCGGCGCCGTATGTCATAACCGGTAGAACACATTGGTTGAAAACTTTTCTTTTCAAGCATACTAGAAGGTCGCCTCTGAAAACGTCTCGAAGTTTGCCGTAAGCCGCCCAATATATATGAAATCATAATAAATATGCATCTGCTAATGGTGAAAGTTTACAAATATATAATTTCCAGGTCTACTAAATGATTTCCATGAATTTGCATAAAATCACAAATTTTCCTGACATTTCCCTGGCATTTTAGGGGGTATTTCACATTCGCTAATTTTTCCAGATTTTCCCGGTTTTCCAGGTCGCTGGGTATCCTGAAGTACACACCCATGAAGTAATACGGCTATGGTAGCCAGCATCCTGGAACATTGTGGTGATGTACGACAAGGTCGCCATCTCCCAATTTGCAACACTACTATGTCTTATATATATATATATATATATATATATATATATATATATATATATATATATATATATATATATATCTGCTAGTGGTTTATATACAGAACATTGAGACAGACCTTCCTAAAAACTGCGTTATGCAAAACTATAAGAGAAGAACAAAGGATCAACTTTTTCTTTACTCTCGCCTAACAGTAGGACAAAGGTCTACAACATACCTAGGGATAGTTATGTATAACAAATGTTTGGAATTTTTCGGGTGTCTGAATAGTTCAAATTTAGAACCAATTCTTTCTGGTGAAAACATGCTTTATATTCTTTTGCAGAGTTTTTAAGTTTTAAAATGTAATAAATTTTTGTATTGTAGTATAGGATTTATATGTGATGTGTTGTCTTTCTATCAATTATCTGTGTATGTGCTGTGTATTTTAATAGTATTTTTTGTGATGTTTTTTATATTTCTGAATACGTTTCATATTTGACTAGTCTGATAATTTGGATAGCTTGAAAGATAAATCATGATTATTATTATTAGCGACTTTAGCCTGAAGGGCTTTCACACTCCCTCAAAGGGAACATTCACTCATCTCGGGTATCTCGGATACCAAAGGGAGTGAGCCCAGATGGAGCCCTTTCTGAGTTATCGGGCCCCGAACGACAACGCGACACATCCTCATTTCCCAGGAATCTCCGCACGGCGTGGGCAGCTGCAAGTATTACCCCCATCTGCGGTTATGAAGATGCTCTCCAAGGCCCAGTCTCTTAGTCTTCTCTCGAAGAGTTTTAGGAACCACACCAGTTGACGACATGACTATTGGAATCACTCGGACACTATCTGCCCTCCAATATCTCTTTACTTGTATCTCAAGGTCTCTGTACTTAATTATCTTCTCGTTGTACTTTATCTCTAGATTATTAGTATTCGGAATGGCCACATAAATGAGCGTCACTTGCTTGCAGGACTTATCCACTGTGATTATATCTGGCCTGTTGTGGGCAACTTCTTGGTCTATGAGCACGATCCGATCCCAGTACAACCTATATCCTCAGTTCTCTAGAACAGGCCCAGGCGTGTATATATATAGTAGGGCCCCTTACTAAGACTTAAAAGTCCTAGGTTCAGAGCCAGTTCTTGATAAAGTATTTTCGCAACTACGTCGTGCTTGTATACTATGTTGCAGCAAACGCTTGGCATCTTTAGGTGACGTGCTGGATTGTTTCTGATGACTGACACCCAAATCTAAACGTCATCGGGACGGAACTATCTCAAACTGCATACTTCAGGTAGTTTCTTGTTGGGATGACCTGATGTTGTATGGCTACCAAAAACCCCTCTGTCCGGGCACCAACCAATATTTCGACGCCAATTTGTCCACATGTGCCTGGGAGGTCTCATTCAGATGTCGCCGATGGAGAGGCTTCTGCATCCAAGACTGTAGCTAGTCCTGATATGTACGATGGTGACTTTGTATTTCATTTTCTTTTAATTGTAGCGGTGTTAAATCATCTACCTCGCATATGGCACGGTGTTGTTCAGAAGTAACCGCCTGCTGGTTGAAATATGTACGTAGGTTCAATTTCTGCTGGTTTCACTGTTTACCAATATCCAACTCTCCTCTTTCACCTTGGTGTCTAGGTAACGTTACTCGCTCGATCGCACTATGGGAGTAATGCTTTTCGGATTTTGTTAGAAGTGTTCGTACCTTCCGTTGTAGATTTTTGATGTCCGTTCTGCTCCAGTTTACAATCCCGAATGAATAGTTACGTGCAGAAAATGCACTTGCTTTACTCGTTTCGTAAACTGATTTGTCAGGTCGTTCTTTATTACTGAGTGGTTTATTTTCCTCGCTTACTGTATTTCCAGGTACTTATAACACTCTTCTACATCTATCGAGGAAATTTGCTGGCTATTCTGCTTGTCATATACACTTGGTTGTATCTTCCCTCCGACTGCACATAAGGTACGACATTTGTCAAACCCTAACTGCATATCAATATCTCTGGAAAACCATTGCACGAGAGGAGTTGTTCCAGATAGTTCTTTGTGCAGGCCATCATCTTAAGATAACCATAGACAGCAGATGATTTAGCTTCATTTGCTCCCTGCCATTTCTTTTTATAGCGAAGCCATATCTGGTAGCGTTCAGGTGGTTTGATAGTGGATTCGATGCGAGGCAGAACCACAATGGGCTCAGCGAATCGCCTTGAAATATACCTCCTCTGGTTGGTATCGTGTTGGTTACGATGTTATGTAACATTTCGCGTGTATTTAATAAGCGTGACATGTCACACGCGTCAACGCCGTTCACTTTTAAGCTTCTGAATCAACCCCTTTTGTGACGTCAGAGTCTAAGTCCCTTCAGTGACGTCAAACTCGGCGGTCGGTTACTCTACCGCACCCAACTCACTGGAACACGCCTGCATTCGAGCTAGTTTTGTGACGTGTCTGCGATAAGATAATCTTTATATACGCTTGGAACGCATGCCACGCTCTCTTCTGTTTAAAATCGACCAAGAGATTAAATCTTACAGCTAAATTTTAGTCAGAAAGCAGCATGCCTAAATGAGTCTTATATTTAAATACCGACTTATTTCCAGTTGCCCGTACGTTTCTTTGCTTGATAATAATAGTAGATTGCTTATTAATGTATGTATACTGAATTTACTTTCGATGATTGCTTTCTTTATTATAAGTTTTATACTGTTAAACGGTGGCTTGTGCTGGCGTTAGTTCGGTAATTAACTGCTATTATACTGTTTTAAATGCATTGTAAAGAAGTCATTTAAGATTTTGTTTCATATACATTAGTTTATTTCCAATTATTGACGCAGATAAATTTTGTAAGTAAACTCAACCTGCTACCAGCCGCCTTATGTAAATCATTAAGCCCTGAGCCATTACTCATACCCATGCAATTTTATAGCACACCGTTAAGGAGCCCCCTCAACAACAACATCGTTAAGGAGCCCCTTCAAGACCATCGCCAAGGAGGAGCCCCCTCAAGAACACCTTACTGAAACCGTTAAGGAGCTCCCTTAACAACAACACCGTTAGGGAGCCCCCTGGATGTCACATCGTTAAGGAGCCCCCTGAATGGCGCACCGTTAAGGAGCCCCCTCAACAACAACATCGTTAAGGAGCCCCTTCAACACCATCGCCAGGGAGGAGCCCCCTTAAGAACACCTTACTGAACTCGTTAAGGAGCCCCCTGAATGGCACATCGTTAAGGAGCCCCTAAATGGCACACCGTTAAGGAGCCCCCTGAATGGCACACCGTTAAGGATCCCCTTCAACACCATCATCGTTAATTAGCCCCTTTAACACCATCGCTAGTAAGGAGCCCCCTCAACAATAACACCGTTAAGTCGCAACACCATAAATTAAAGAGGGCTAGGGAGGAGCCCCCTTCAACACCATCGCCAGGGAGGAGCCAGCCCTACTGCCACCCAAACAGGGGGGCATTTATTACAGTTAGTAAATAAATATTCGTTACAGTTATTACTATATATGTATTACTATTATTATTACTATTATTATTATATCCTGAGACATAATAACTCTATAGCAACATTATTTAAAGGATGTATACTGGGAAAAAATGGCAAAGGTAGCCCAAACTTCTGGAAATTCTTCCCCAATTGATGAAGTGCTAAAGCTGAAATGAAATGAAAAAAGCCGCTCAAGGCAGAGAGTCATGGTTGCGACGATAAGTGACATCGCGTTTAGACTGTGATGATGATGGTGATGAAATACTGGGAAAGTACCATAAGTAGAAAACGTAATTTTCACCGAATATGTCTTTTCAGTAAACACAACAACTAAATGAATTAAAGGCATCAACTAAATACTTAATGTCGCTGTTTCCAGGATGTTTTTGATAAAGAAACCTATGATTAAGAGTGTCTACACGTACAAACATAAATATTCGCTTGTTTTCATAGTGTTATTACACGCGATATGTTGAGTAAACATAATAAAAGTCTATTTTTATAATTTAATCATGTTTTGCTGTACTCATCCGAGAAAAGTCTAAAGAGATTGACTTAAATTAGCCCGTGTGCTTTCAATAGAGAGTTAATGGCAGTTAATTCGACTATAACTGAGTAAACGATATGATTACACAAAATTTATTACGCTCATGAACCTAATCAAGTCATTTAAACAATCTTTTTGTAGATTGCCCTTAATAAGGTGACCTTCAAAATTCCTCTGATGGCATCGAAATTGTGCTGAACCTTTTATTTTAAGTAAGAAATCCTTTCACGATTTTTGGACATTATGTGCTTTCGGGGGCGATTTCTTAATTGCTAATTTTGATTATTAATGAATATGAAGTTCTATAAAAAAAATCGTAAAATTATATTTGCAAATTAACCTACTTTCAAAAAAAGATTAATTAAACCAGAAAAAGTCTAGACGCAACCAGTGCGTTATGGTAGCGAATTTTCATTAAAATATTTCAAATCACCAAACATAACAAAATAATACGTTCGGAATACACATTTCTTTTGAGAAAAACTTTTTTTTGGAAAAACCAGTTCTATCGGCAAGACTAACGAACTTATCCAAACGACAAACTTAGGGAAGATTATAAATTTGGCAAGTATGTTCCTTTCGTAGATAAGTTGGTTAGCCAGCCAGCTGCCAAAACATGACAGAAAGAGTCTATGACAACTATATTTTTCGCAAATATTTGAGTCAAATGAAGAACAATAACTGTTGAAAGAAATTTCAGACCTTGTTACACATACTTCTTGCAAATTATGTTGTCCATAACACGCATTTATTTCAGAATCTTTGCTTAAAAATCACCAGTTAGGACGGTCTGAATCGTCACGTTTTTTAAATAAAAGCCATAAAATTTTCTAAGTATTATCTTCGGTACTTCCAGATCTTTTTGCACAAAAACAATTTTTTTTTTGTGAATTTTCATTAAAAAATTCACTATTGAGGAGATATCTGTATATATATATATATATATATATATATATATATATATATATATATATATATATATATATATATATATATATATATATATATATATATATATATATAAAACCGATAACTCAAAAAATAAAGGACCGATTTTGATCAAATCTGGTAGGTGCCTTCCTTTTGCACATGGTTTGGACAAGTTCGTTAGCCAGAACAATCGGACTAGTTGTTCCTGGATAATTTTTGAGTTTTCTTTCGGAATTTTTTTGTATCTCCGAAAGTAACAATGCTATGGCTGCAAAATTTGGTACTTGGGATTACACTATTAAACTTACTCTACATGCCAAAATTAAGATCTCTAAGTCGAAAGGAAACAAAATTATCGATATTTAAAAAAAATGGCTGCCACTGATGACCAGATAAATCCACAAAACCAAAAAAAGTTGTGTGGATAACAAGATCTACTGTATATTACAGACAAAGATGAGGTTTTCTTGACCCGAAAGGGTCAAGAAATAACAGACAAATTACTTTGAAAATGTTCTAGTTTTTCTTTTTAAAATGTCAAAGTCGCGATTTGAAGGGAACAAGAGGAAGACACAGCTGTTAAACTTTATGTATGTATGTATGTATGTATGTATCTATATATATATATATATATATATATATATATATATATATATATATATATATATATATATATATATATATATATATATATATATATATTCGGAAAGGTTTCTGCGGTCATTATTGTGAGAAATACTTAGTTCTCGGGTTGAACAGCGTCTAGGCTTTTTTTAAACTCGACGTTTCGGCTACTGTTTTGGGGCCATTTTCAAGAGGTTAAGGAAATATGAAAGAAAATTAATTATAAGTGCTCAATCTGCCTATTCCTTAGAGTGGTGGATAAGGGTGGGTTGGGTTGGATTGCTTACTCCCCAAATATCGCTGAAGTTCGTCTCTAAGGTATCAGTGTGTTCAACGTTAGACCTGAGAGAGATCTGACCATTCGTCGTAAGTGTCGTATTATTTATGGTGTTGCGTGTACCTGCGTCTACCCCCATGAAAGTTGCGTGACCTGCGGTGAATAAGGGTTCTGGGCGAAGTAAACAGGATTTTAAGGAAGTATAGCTGCAAAATGGGTAAAAGGTAGCTTATATGCGTCCAACTAAGCTGGTTTTTTCGAACTTTCCGCTCACATTTCCTTTTTATCTTCTTCTCCGCCCAGCATCCCTATTCACTCCTGGTGCTGTAACTTTCTTCGGGGGCAATTTGTAAGAAATTTTTCTTGTGGTATGTGCATTCAGAAAGGGTTATAAGCATTTTTCTGATTTTTTTTCTAACAGTACCCCTTGTGCTGCAAATTTACCGAAAATTTAATTTTAATTTCAGAAGGGAATGCACCTGCCAAAATATAAACGTGGCTTGTGTTTTTCCTTATTAATTGCTTGGATGATCCATTTTAGTCAACTCAATCGAACCAGTTTCTGCAAACAAAATAACAAAAAAGGTTTTTTAAAAGAAATTTGTAGTTATTTTTCAAATCTAGTACCCACGTTTCCTTTATATGGGTTTAAGTATGTATCAAAACTGAAGATTGTAGTTTAATTGGAAATTGAATTATTACGTTTACAACAATTCGCTACCCTAACGAACTTGCTGCACCTAAGCTCTTTTTAATACTTATTTACTATTACTGTATCCATACTTTTTGAAACTGAAATAAATATAAACAATACAAAATTTTGAATTTCAAATTTTAATAATTTACATTGTACATCTGATTATATATGTAATTTAAACTGCTTTATGATATTATGTAGTTTCCTTTACTTCAAATGTTCCATAAAGAGTGAAAGCTACGAGTAAAGGAAACGATAAGTACTTAGGTATTATACTTATATTAGTTTGCGGTAGGTATATTTCTTGAAATATTTTTGTTTCATTTTAGTAATACAATACCTACATGCATTGATTATGAACCTGGATCTGATGTACATAACCAATTTCTTATTTGTTTGATTGGATGTTAGAATCATAATATACTACAGTCACAGTGGACGGCCAAGGGCATTTGTTAAAGTTATGTTAAAACTAAAAGTTGGGTTATTATTTCCCTAATATAGGGTAGTAGCGGTGTTGTCAGATTAAACTAGAGAGATGGAGATGGCTTTTAAATGCCGTGAAAATAGGAAGCTTAATATTTATACATAACAAAACGTAATTATATATTTCTTTTAAGCAAATTGAATCACTTCAATTAAAATTTTTAATAATTTACATTTTTATGATATCTACAGATTCAGATTAGGGTTGTCGTAAATGGCAAAACCGCCAATTGATTATTGTGACATATTTTCGTAGCCTGTCCGTTTAAAACGTAATTTGGAGATTTTCTTTTTAATGGCAGCGGAACTCTGATTTATCTGTCTGACCTTGTCTGACATTATAGGCATCTATTTAGAGGTAATTTCAGGTTATATAGTAGATTATTGATTTCTTATTTAGTTATAACTCAAGGTCTACTGAACAATTGAGTTCAAATTTGGTAGGTAGGACTACTTGTACAATGTGTACGTGCTTGTAAAGTCTTAGTTTAATAATTCCAGTAATTAAAAAGATACTGCGTTTGCAAGCAGTTTTTCGCATTTTTTTCTAAAAGTATTTGATTGTCAAAACTGTCTAACCAACTCATCCAAGCTATTAACAAAATGAAGGGAATTGTCAAATTTGGCTTCGATTGGTGAAGTATATTTTGAGTTATCGGTTGGATATATATCGCGCTCATTTGAAGAAATTTTCCAAAAGTCTCACCATCGATACCTTTCTATTAGGGAATTTTCTTAATGAAAATTCACTAAAAGGTTGACAACGCAATTGCGAATGCAGGAAGGCAAACCTCCATTGCTCCCCGATCTGCACATCGTGCAAAGGGCTGTTTAATAACGTTGAGCACAAGGAAGACAGCACTGACACATACGAAGAAGACACCGAAGAAAGAGACCGAGAACAGACTGGAGAAAGACGCTTGCACGATGCGGAAGGTGTGACTGATCTCACAAACCCATTTCGTAATCATTATAGAGATATGATCACAAGTTGTTGTTTTCTCAATACCCCTTTTTATTTTCCAGGTAAACAAACCCCGACGCTGACGATAGAACAACACGAACCTGTGCCGGGACCTGTCGCCTCCGAAGAACCTCTAAACGACAACGGTTCATATAATTTTTGCTCATATAATAATGTAATATATAATCATATGGAATATAATATAATAAGTAATAATTTTTTAAGATTTATCTTTGGGATTTTAATTTTTTGTAACTAAATTTGTAGAATTTCGCGCTTCATTAAATAACTTAATCATTATGTAATTTTTGAAAAGAATGACCTGTAACTTCACATACAATATAAATAAGGTATGAGCAGAGAACTGGGAGTAATTCACTAAATGACAGCCTTTAATATTAAATTAGAGTTTTGGAGTGGAAAATGTGAGTTTTTGCGGAGATAGCCAATTTCAGCTATTATTATTTATCGTAGAAAAAAACCTAAATAATAAAGTTTGTAGTAAATTTAATATGCTTTCATTTTATATAGAAAACTTATTTACAAAAAGGTGACAGTTTTCGAGTTGTAAGCAGAAAACCGCAAAAAATACCATTTTTCACATGTTTTTGCATTTTTAGTGAATTTTCTTTAAAAAATTCATTAATAAGGAGTACCCGACTTTTGAATTTTGAAACAATTTCTTCACATGATCGCTAATTAGGCCCCCCAAAATACATATCTGGGGTCAGTTTCAATTTTTATATGTATATATATATATATATATATATATATATATATATATATATATATATATATATTATATATATATATATATATATATATATATATATATATATATATATATATATATTTATATATATATATATATATATATATATATATATATATATATATATATATATATATATATATATATATATATATATATATATATATATATATATATATATATATATATATATATATATATATATATATATATATATATATATATATATATATATATATATGTATGTATCACACCGATAACTCAAAATATAGTGGGCCGATTTTGATTAAATTTGGTGAATACCTTCCTTCTGCAAATGGCTTGGATAAGGTCGTTAGCCAGGAAAATCGGCCCAGGTTTTCCGGGAAGATTTTGTGTTTTCTTTCGAAAAAAATTTATATCTCCCGAATTAACAAAGTAAGGGCATCCAAATTTGGTACACGGGTTTATATCATTATAGGTAAGTTTCCTACAATTTAGCTCTGTAGGTCAAAAGACAAAAAATAAATTGGGGTTTTCCTCAAAACGTCAAAGTTGCAATTTAAAACGTCAAAATTGGCAACATTTAGGCAAAGAACTTGAATCTAATACGAGCTATGGAAAGAAAATGTCTCAAGAAGAATGTTTTGCAAACCCTGAAGTCTTAGTTTCAACCGTCATTATCCTTCATTTTACTAAAATGTTTCCAAAAAATTCATTTCAAATAGACCCTTTCTCTGATGTTTGGCAGTAGCCTTAGCTATAGAGTTTATCGTTTAATGATATATAATTTCTGTCGAATTTTCGTAAAAAGTCAATAAAGCTCAATATATCCGTTATTATACACGATATGAAAAACATTGTATACATTAATTATAGGGTGTCTTGAGCTACATCTTGAAAAAATATTTATACAATCACAGGCTGGCCCATAAGTCGTTGCTGATACAAATTCTCTTTTTTTTTTAAATCAAACACGCCTTATGTTATTGCATTTTTGCATTTTCCATCGAAATATAATGCATGTTTGTACGAAAAGAAATTTTGGACGCAGCAAGTGCGTTATGGTAGCGAATTTTAATCAAATGCTTCATATTTGAATATCTCAATTTGCTATTAACCTATAAGGTTTACCAAAAAAAGAGTTTTTTTGGGAACACTTTATGTTTACTTTCGGAAATTTTGGTACATTTTCAAATAAAGTTATTTTGATGTTTTTTTTTTTATTTTTTTTATTTTTGATTTTTTGTTTTTACTATATTTATTTATATCATCTTCTCCTAATAAATGTATAACTAGTTGTATACGATATTTTAATATATGTATCGATATTTCAAATTTCCCGGCTTTCTGACTCCCACAACTCAAAGGGTGTTAGTGAATTTTTTTTTAGGAAAAAAAATCACTAATGAGTTCGCGACTTTTGAATTTTGAAAAAAAATTTCAAATGAGCACTAATTAGGCCCGCGAGAACACATATCCGGGGGGTCAGTTTCAATTTTTATATGTTTATATATATATATATATATATATATATATATATATATATATATATATATATATATATATATATATATATATATATGTATATGTATCACACCGATAACTCAAAAAATAATCGGCCGAATTTGAACAAATTTGGTGAGTACCTTTCTTTTGCCTGTAGCTTGGATAAGTTCGTTAGCCAGGAAAATCTGCTCAGTTGAAATACATTAAACAATTATTTGTTTTAATTAGACAGACATATTCCCACGGTCAGTATCAGTGCTGAGCTGACCTTAAATGTATGGGATTTCGACCACGAAATTATAATGCATGTTTTGTAAGAAAATAAATTCGGTACTCAGCAAGTGCGTTATGGTAGCGAATTTTTATTGAACGCCTCAAATTTGAATAACTCAATATGCTATTAACCTGTAAGGTTCGTTGGCCAGGATTATTTAAAGTTTATTTTCGACAAATTTGTGTACATTTTCAAACAGTAAAGTTATTTTTATGAAATATGGTACATTGTTTCTACCTATATATGTTATACTGATAACCAAATTTGATGTCTGCTTTCTTTAAAAAAAAAACACATATTTGCTATTTAAAACATTTTAATGAAAATTCACTATCATAACGCACTTGCTGCGTCCAGACTTTTCAATGTTGCGTCACCAAACTTTATTAGCAAACTTCAGATTCGGGTTCGGTACTATAAAAAACCTGTGAAATGGACGAAATCAAAACTACCCCACAACTTTCCCGCTAGCGGCCCTTTTGAGAAGAAATTGACTGTATTATATTAGGAAAACACCAAAACAGTAAATTGAAAAAATATTTTTTATACAGTGATGTGCTGCGTTGCAAAATAGTCATAATAAGCTAAAGTACTGGATTTTTACTGGGTGATGGTTTTCATTCTATTTACCAGTATAATGAGGCAAGAATCTGAAACAATTTTCGCTATAAAATTTGCCCCACTCTTCAGTTTGTTATGATCCCAACGCCATAATCAGTTATAAATCAAGACAAAATAAAACAAATTATTTCGACTTCCGCATAAACAAGTTCATCTGTTGGTTTGCAAACCGCGTAATTTCGCACGAAGCCCTGGGATTTGTGAAAGTACACTGCAACGAACAAAGATAAAACAATAACAAAGATTTGTAATATAACGGTTTGAGCGGCATCAACAGAGTGGAACATGAATATATTTTTTATTAGCCGTTGACAAGGCCTACTTTGCGCTGCCTGCATAACTGTAAATGATGGTTTCAAAACAAAAATGCATTCCTTGACGTTTAAACAATTTCATTGCATCCTTTCATTAACACGGCCATGTAAAGTCAACCGGAGCAAACCATTGAAGAACCGACCCAGTACATACAGATTTATTTAAATAGACTTTTTGTTTCTTTGGAATATGGGTTAATAAAAATTGTGTCACCGTGTTAAATATTAATACATTACATGAATGGTCTAGTTAAATATGTTTCCTTAGGTGATTTAAATTATTAGGTTTAATTTTTAAACTTATTATTATTATCGTCACCACCGCTGGGGAAGAGTGGTTTACACATTAAGCCGCCCAGACGAGATATTTTTCAGCGGCCTTTATTCCTTATTAGTCAATTTTCTTTAAAATAAAAAAAAACTAATGAGGAGATCCCGACTTTTGAATTTTGAAAAAATTTCTTCAAATGAGCGCTAATTAGGCCCACTAGAACACATATCCGGAGTCAGTTTCGATTTAAATATATATATATATATATATATATATATATATATATATATATATATATATATATATATATATATATATATATATATATATATATATATATATATATATATGTATATATACAGGGTGGTCCTCCGGGAGGTCCCACGATCGATTGCGGAAAAACTACCAATAGGAAAAACCTGAAAATGGGATATTACACTAAAATCGTTGGGGGCCACAGGTTAAAAATATTTTCAAGATGGCGGCATTTCCGGTTATACCGGAAGTAGATGTCAATTCGCTTATTTTAAATGGAACACCCTATATTTTATTGCAGTTTCGGATTTTACAATGCATTATGAACACTTTTTGTGAATAATGTTCTATACCTATCATCAACCGTCCAGAAGATATTTAGACATTAAAATAAAATTTGACATTTACGGCCAGTCATAAAGATACCGATATTTTTATAATAAGAACATATTTCGTTACTTCATCTATTTTCCCATGGAGACTAACGTAGACTATACAGAGTGTCCAAAAAAAATTCTTGAAATTTGCAATGAGAAATTGCAAAAATCTCGCGATTTTCAAATTGTAACCCCCTTTTTTTATAACACTATCGTGTTAAGCTCAAAAAACCACTGATACGTTGTGTGTAATTACCTATACCTAAATCAAACGGTTTTCATTTAATTTTGAAAAAACTCATTTCAAAGCCTGATATTTTGATAAATTTCCTACGATAAGCGTTAGCCGTGGAAAATAAATTGCCGAGTGTGTTTCTATGGAAACTTTAACAGTTTGTTGATTAACTAGCTAATAATGGCACGGTTAAATTACACACAGGAAGGTTATTTAAATTTATTTACTATTTATGGAGAATGTAATAACGTAATTTCGCGAACGTGTGATACATTTGCTGATAGATATCCAGATAAACAGAAATCGTCACGTAAAACCGTCAAACGAATAGTAGACAATTTCAAAAACTGAGGATCTGTCAAGAAAAAGGTGCAGAGGGCTAAACCCGTTGTTGACAACGAACAAATTGAGACAGCAATTTTGTGATATTTGCCGCATACCCTACAAAGTCAACGAGACAACATTTAAAGAAACTAATTTTTCAAGAAGGGTGGAGTTCTGTGAATTTATTTCAATGCGATTCCAAGAAAACGAGCAGTATTTAGATAACATCATATGGACGAATGAAGTAACATTTGCAAAAAATGGACTTTTCAATCGTCGTAATTCTCACTATTGTAGTGACACCAATGTTCATCCTTCTAGGGAAGTACATTTTCAGGAAAGTTGGCAGTTTAATGTTTATTGTGCTATAAGGAATGACGGCGTTGTTGCCCTAGAAATGTACGACAATAATTTGAATGGTGAGAATTAATCCGAAATTCATAAAATACTTTGTGTAAACTCTATTTATTTACTTATAGGTGAGCGTTAGTTGGAAATTTTGCAAAATTTGGAAGTAACTTATTTGGGCAACCTTTCATTGAATGAGTATAGGCAACTATTTTACCAACCTGACGGGGCCCCTCATCATAATGGTCACCTGGTTAACAATATTTTACAATCTCTATTTGCTGACCAATAAATTGCCAACAATGGGCCACACCTTTGGCCGCCTCGATCGCCTGACTTATCTGTTCTCGATTTTTTTTTTATATGGGGTACTATAAAAAATAAAATCTACAAAACTGCAGTTTACAATACAAATTATCAGTGATTTTGTGTGTGTGTGTGTGTGTGTCACACCGATAACTCAAAAAATAATGTGCCGATTTTGACTAAATTTGGTGAATACCTTCCTTTTGCAAGTGGCTTGGATCAGTTCGTTATCCAGGAAAATCAGCCGAAGTTTTCCCGGAAAATGTTGTTTTCTTTCGAAAAAAATTCATATCTCCGGAAATAACAAAGTAAGGGCAACCAAATTTGGCACGCAGATTTATATTTTTATAGGTAAGTTACCTGCCAAAATCTAGCCCTGTAGAATGAAAGACGAAAAAGTTACACGCATTTAAAAAAAAGTAAATTGGGGTTTTCCTCAAAACGTCAATGTCGCGATTTAAAGCGTCAAAATTGGCTACATTTAGGCAAAGAACTTAAATATAATACGGGCTTTGGAAAGAAAATGTCTCAAGAAGAATGTTTTACAAACCCTGAAGTCTTAGTTTCAACCGTCATTGTCCGTCATTTTACTAAAATATTTCTAGACACGCCTGTATTTCTTTATTTTTAGAGACAGCGATTTCATTTTTTGTACAAATATAAAACATCATTAGGCTGTTTGAATCGCCTACCCACTTCAAATGTCAGATGTCAACGCAGCCTACTATGATTTCAGGAATAGGGCCGGTTCTCTATATTTCGCGATGCGTTAGAGATATCAAAAAATTTACTTTAAAAGGTTATTCAGAATTCAATTCTAACTGCAGATACCGAGTTTCAAGTCAAAATTCGAATTTTTACTTTTTTGTTGTAAATTTTTAGGCAGGGTCCAAATTATCCATCAGATTTTAACAGGTAGATTGCCATGTAAACAACAAACATCGTCAATATCAAAATAAAACAAAGAAAACGTGATTTATTCAACTCAGACAGTCAGAATTTTCCATCATATTTAACAGGTAGATTACCATGGAAACAAATTAGCACCTTGTAAAATATTACGATAAATGTCAAATTGACATTAACTGTGAGTCTGCCAGAAAAATGCCTGTTGAACGTCTCAGTATAAGAGAAAAAATTGAATTAATAAGATTGTTTGGTGATGGTGTTTGAAATAGCAGAGAAGTTGCGGATGAATTCAATAGGGGACATCCACAGAGAAATCCAATTAGGCGCGAAACTGCAGCAGCTCTGAATGCACGATTTTCTCAAACAGGAAGTGTGGTGACCAATATCTTGGCTGTTAGAAATCGAAGAAATAGTGATGATAGCATAATCTTGGCTTCAATTCAAGCCAATCCCCAGATAAGTTTACGTCAAAGGGCTGTTGCATTGGATGTAAGCAGAGAAAAATCAGAAGATGCCTTGTGCGTCATAAAATAAAGCCTTTCAAAGTTTTTGCACTCGTTGAGAGAATGTGATGAGCTGAAACGATTAGATTATTGCCAGCAATAATCGTAAACGGATCGCAAAATGCACCCGGCTTGAAGGTGGGTTAGTTCAAGCAGACTACATTTAATAATTTTATATTCACTTTAATTGTACCTTTGTTAGAGTTTGTCTTTAAGTTGATTTGAATAAATCACGTACTATTGTTTTCTTTTGATATTGACGATGTTTGTTGTTTCCATGGCAATCTACCTGTTAAAATATTATGAAAAATTTGGACTGTCTAAAAATTCACAACAAAGTAAAAATTCGAATTTTTACTTGAAACTCGTTATCTGCAGTTAAAATTTAATTCTGAATAACTTTGAAAATAACTTTTTTTTTGATATCTCTAACGGATCGCGAAATATAGAGAACCGGCCCTATTCCTGAAATCATAGTAGGCTGCGTTGACATCTGACCTTCGAAGCGGGTAGGCCATTCAAACAGCCTAATGACGTTTACATCTGTACAAAAAATGAAATCGCTATCTCTGAAAATAAAGAAAATACAAGGGTGTCTTCATCTTTAGTGTGTCACACTATATATATATATATATATATATATATATATATATATATATATATATATATATATATATATATATATATATATATATATATATATATATATATATATATATATATATATATATATTTATTGAAACACTGACCCCGGACATGGGTTCTAATGGGCCTAGATAGCGCTCATTTGAATAAATTTTCTCAAATGTCAACAGTCGCTATCTCCTCATAAGTGATTTTTTTTAAGAAAATTTACTAAAAGGGCAGATATTCAAAACATGAACATATTTTTTTAATTTGCTTTTTATTGATAAAAATATAAATTCACATAAGAACCCTAATTCTCATATGATATCAATATTTTCACAGTGAATCAAAATGTGTACTCTGACATCATCTTGTTAGATAATTTATATTTATTTATCAAATTGTAAGTGTAATTTTTCAGGAGATTTGCCATATTTTCACTCAATTTCCTGTGAGTATTTTGTGCATTCCTACATTAATTATTGTATATTTACTTTTGACATCAGGCACACTGAAAGTATCTAATTGTCGTGACACATTTTATTCACTGGAGATTTTCCCTATCTACGTGGTAATTTATATTCCTAAGTAAATTTTACAGTCACATATTGATGAGTATATTTAAAAAGGATCTAGAAAGTGGAAGTGGGTATTTTCCTTGATTATGATTTCGTTATGTGGATGATATTTTCACAGTGTTCAACACAAACATATGCAAAATAGATGATTTTATTGCTAAGCTGAATAGTGAATGTGACTATAAAATTTGTGACTCCAAATTACAAATTAATAATAAACTACCTTTTCTGGATGTACAAGTTTACAAAAATAAAGACTCTTTAGAATTCGATGCCTGTAGGAAAAAACCACCACCCTACCTCACATTCCGAATCATACGTACCTACAAAAATGGTTACTTTGAATTGTTTAGTATAAAGATTACATTTTCCTTTAAGTAAAAATATATACTGCAAAGAATTAGGGCATATTAAGAACGTAGCTAGATATAACGGATACACGTTTCACCTAGTGGATAAATTAATTGACAAACAGAAAACAAAGAGAATGTTAGAGGAATCAACGACTTTTAGAAAATATAAAGCGAAAAAAACTTTGTTTGCCTACCAATTACGACGGGGCTAAATAGCATTTTTAAGAAACCCAATTTGCAAAATTTTCGACAAAAAAAATAGTTTAAAAATGTGCTAGGTAACCCAACAGACAAGGATAGTACCACTAAAATATCGGAGATCTCGGAAATAAGTTGAGAAGATCAATTGAAATCAGAATTAAGAACATTTAGCACAGTTAAGATACGGTACTAGAGATAGATCATGCGTGGCCCGACATATTTGGGATAATAAATACCACATAGATAAAGAGAATATAAAATTAATCAAAAATATCAGACAACCAGAACAGCTAAACGCCCTAGAAAGTATATATGGAGCCATCATAAAGTAAGGGGTATACTTTAAATTCTTATATAATATTAATAAATTAAGCTAGTAGCAAAAAGTATATGAAATCTAGTTGCCTCAATGATTTGATATTACTGGATCCATATAAAATAAAGGTGTCGTCTTGTCAACTGCTGATACATGTGTCAAATATAATCATCGCGATTTAGAGAATTGTACTGAAAATAAAACTCACGCAAACGTACATTAAAACGATTTAAATTTTAATAACATGGATCTACGAACAAGAATTGGTTGAGTATAATGTTATTATAATTGTGGTAAAAATGATACTGCTGGATTACGAAGATTTCGTAGGGAAATGGGTTTAAGAAGACACTCCCAAATGAAAGCGTACCGTAATTTGATTAGCAAATTTGATAGGGCAGGGTCTGTAACAGGAAGATCAAGGATTTGCAATGTCCAAGTTGCAGAAGTTCCTCTGGAAAATAAAAACACAGTCAACACTAATCCGCTACCAATCAGAAGTATGAATTCGCTATCAAAACGATTGCAAATGCCATACACCACGGTTTGGAAAATTTTATGCAAAATCCTAAAAATGTATTCCTATAACATAAAACTGCGGTTTGAATCAAAGGATGCAGATTTTCTTATCAGGCATGATTTTCCCTTACGAATCTTGGCTCAGATCGAAATTGAGCACTCTAAGCGATGAGTCAACACTCTAAACTCTCGAATATGGTCAACAGATAATTCACATGAAATGGTTCAGGAAGTTCTTCATGCCAATAAGGCCACCGTTTGGTTCGGCTTCACAGTTAATTTTATCATTGTACCATACTTTTTTAAGGAGACACAAAAAGGAGAGGCCATATCTGTAACTGTTACTGGTGAACGATACCCCCAAATTTAACAAGATTGTGCCATTCCAAGGATGCAAACCGAGCACGAAGGAATTGAAAACATGAGTTTTTTGCAGAATGTAGAACCCCCACATATATACCGATCAGTTAAATAATTGTTAACTGCTGTTTTTCATCGTTTGTAAATTTATGGTTTCCACGAACCGCTGATCTTAAGCTTTTACTTACCATTACTGGCCTTGGGGTTATTAAAAAAAATTGGTGTTTAGAACACGACCAACTACCCTGGAATAATGGAAGGTCTTTATTGGGAACAATTTGGAGGAACGGTTGGTGATTGTACAGCAGCGAAATGGACCACATATCGAAGATTTGCGTTAACTACTGTTGGACATAATAAATCCCATTATTTAAGCAATCGAATTTATATTTTGTTAAAAATACATAATAAGCCGAAATATATCCCTTACTTTATGATAACTTTCTATATCACTAAATATAGTTATAATGAAAGTTGTATGATTTCAGCACATCCGCCTATGTAAAGTTTACTGCTCGACCACATTACAAAAGATACCGACAAAGAGAAACGTTGCAATAAAGATAACGGATAGGTAGAGAGACCTTCCGTTGAAAGTTTGTTTGTTTGAATCGCCCTCAAGCGTCTAAGACCGAGTACCTGCACAAAATCTAAACACAATTGTAGTTGTCAAATGTTTACAATATTTTTAGCCTCTGATGACGCCAACTTGGTTAGTCAAACGATCGTCAGGTATTTTTAAAATATATCCTTGAATTTCTCACATACTCCGTTTTGAGTACAGATATTAGATTTATAAATCCAGCCATTTTTGTTTAGATAAGTTTGTCACTTTTGATGTACTTTTGTGGCAAATATTATCAATCAAGATCTAGAAAGTTCTGAATAATCTATAGATTTTTAATTCGTTGCATAAGTAATTCGTATGGTAAATTAAGATTAGAATAATACTACTATTTAACTATTAAATGAGAATTGTTTGCCGAGAGCAATAAATACATATAAAAAAACATCCGAAATCAGAGATAAATATTCATAACCACATATTGAATGATGTCATTCTCAAACAAGTTCTGTATATTTGATAATCTGATTCCGGGATACGGAATTTCTTATATAAATAAATACCTAACAGGAAAGACCTTTACCTGTTCATCTTGGACTATTGCCACTAAAAAAATATAATGCAAAAAAGAGAGACATTTTGTTTAATTTAAAAATTCTGGAGCTGCCACTAATTGTAATTGAAGTGTTGTTGTAAGTAGGTATAGTCCAGCTCAGGTCAGTGGCGGATTCAGGGACGCAGGGGCATGGGCGGCCGGCCGGGCAAATGCCCAGAGCGGCCAAAATGGGAGGCAAAATTGAGGGCGGTTGCACGGAGAGAAAAATCTTATAAAAACTACAGTGCTCAGCACTGTAGAATTATTATGCTCTGTAATAATTTGGTAGGAAACTTTGAATCGTATAAATCCTGTCAGTAAATTAATGGAAAGTAAAGATTTTGACTTAGTTCCTGTCATTCTGTAAATTACTAAAAAAAAAACACCATAAATGTTGTTTGAAAACAGACGTTCAGATGAGTATTTTACTCATGTTCCTGAAGACGCCAAAGCCTTACCTGCTGAAATGAACAGCGAGGTGTTAGATTTTGAAAATGTGCCTAAAGATCGTGTTCGATCCAAAAAGCTGCAATTTGGTTACAAGTATGATGATGAACCAATCATTGATCCTCGTCAAAAATATAAGATTGAAGTAGTTTTTCACATTATAGATACGGCTATAAACTCCTTGGAGTTGGGGTTTTCCCAGATTACTGGGCATAGTAGACATTTTGTTTTTGGTAACACATATATGCCTTAAGAGAACTGCCAAAAAATGAATTGTTAGAACATTGTAAGCACCTTGAGATTATTTTAATCCACGAGGACTCACCTGATATAAATGGATTAGAACTTTTAGAGGGGATATCAGTTCTTTGTATGATTTTAGATAGTCATTTGACTCCTCAAGACGTTTTAAAATTTGTAACAGATTTAAGATTTGGTTCAAATATCAGTATTGCTCTCAGAATTCTTTTAACTTTACCAGTGACAGTGGTGAAAGAAGCTTTTCTTAATTAAAAAAAAATCTGCGGTCTACAATGACAGAAAAAAAGATTATCTGGATTGGCTATGATTTCAATGGAACATAAGGTTTGCGACAGTACAAATTTATCAGTAATTATTCAAGTTTCTACAGAACAAAAGGTACAGAGAAAATTATTTTAGTTACTAGGTAGAGTTTAATATTCTCGGAAAAAAAGTGTGGATCGGTTCCATGCTCAGGGATAGGGCAGTGTTCACCTCGCTCGCGGGAGGGACTCTGCTGGCGAAAAGATTATCTGGATTGGCTATGATTTCAATGGAACATAAGGTTTACGACAGTACAAATTTATCAGTAATTATTCAAGCTTCTACAGAACAAAAGGTACAGAGAAAATTATTTTAGTTACTAGGTAGAGTTTAATATTCTCGGAAAAAAAGTGTGGATCGGTTCCATGCTCAGGGATAGGGCAGTGCTCACCTCGCTCGCGGGAGGGACTCTGCTGGCGAGGGTCACGGCGGGGTGTCCGCAGGGGAGCGTTCTGTCTCCCTTGCTCTGGTGGCTAGTCGTGGACGGCCTCTAGGGAGGCGCTCGGGAGAGGTATATGAGCTGCAGGGCTATGCGGACGACATTATCATCATAGTCTGAGGAAAAGTTACACAGTCAGTGTAGGACCGCATGCAGACAGCGCTGAAAGTGGTGGAAAGGTGGACGGTTGGTCAAGGGCTTGGGGTGACCTCCGAGAAAGCAACCGGCATACAGTTTACGAGGAGAAGGAAGTGGGAGAGCCACAGAACTCTCACTCTCTACGGTAGGAACATTCCAACGACCAGGGAGGTAAAATATCTTGGGGTCGTATTGGACTCTAGCTAACCTGGAATGGTCACGTTAAAAAAATACTGCGTGAGACAGTCATGACCTTAGCCGTAACTAGGCGGCTATATGGAAAAACGCGGGGACTAAGACCTAGTATCGTCCACTGGCTGTACACAATGGTGGTCAGACCATCGTTATAATACGCGGCACTGGTCTGATGGCCTAAGGTGACACAATCCAGTGCCAAACAAAAACTAGGCAAGATCCAAAAGATGGCTTGCCTAGGCAACACAGGGGCCATGTCTTCAACCCCAACAGCCGTCATGGAGGTGTTACCCGATCTGCACCCCCTACACTTAGTTATTATGGGGGAGGCCAGGCTAGGACTATACAGACTAGCCTGAAATTGTAGACTGAAGATCAACCCAGGCTTCAGGGGCCACTGGAAAATTCAGGAGATCGTGAAGGAGCCCATGCTTGAAATGAGGTCAGACTGCGCGAGCCAGGGAATCTGTAGGGAAAATAACTTCACAGTGGAAATCCCCGACCGCGACCCATGGCGGGAGGAGACGCCGGGCATACCACGGGACGCGCTCGTCTGTTTCACAGCGTGGGACGGGGGCAGATGTTTATCCGGAAGGACCGAGGGTAAGTCATAGTATTTCCCTCGAAGCCCATGCAACGGTCTTTCAGGTCGAAATGTACGCCGTCTTGCACTGTGTGCGGGAGAACAAGAGGAGGGGCTACACCAACAAGCGGATCCTCATAGTCACAGACAGCCAGGCAGCTCTTAAGGCCCTAAGTAGCCCACAGGTAAATTCCTGGCTGGTGAGTAAGTGCCGAGACGAGACGAGCGACCTGGCTGGGCAGAATAAGGTCACCCTCATCAGGGTGCCGGGTTACTCGGGGGTCAAAGGCAATGAAGAAGCTGACAGTCTCGCGAATAGTGGATCAGCAGAACCATTTATGGGACCAGAACCGGCTCTGGGCATGACAAAGAGCACTGCCAGGGGAGCCATTAAGTCCTGGGTCAGAAACCAACACATAGTGTACTGGGCAGACTGACCAGGGCTCAGACATGGGAAGTCAATAATTGACGGACCCAGTTCAGAGCTGCTAAATCTTAGCAGAGGACAGCTCAGAAACATAACAAGTCTCTTGATGGGACACATGGCTGTCAAGAAACACCTGCATAAAATGGGGCGGTTCGAGGGGGACCTCGCAAGCAGACTCTGCGGTGAGGGGGACGAATCAGCCCAGCACATCTTGTGCGAGTGTAAAGCTCTGGACCGCAAAAGACAACTGATCTACGGTCAGTCTAGACCGGGACAGAACATTATAAAACCCCACCCTACCAATCGCTGTGCAGACTGATTCAAGGCACAGTGATTTTGGAATGGGTGGAGTTAAGAGACTAAGGGCATGCACAATAGGCCAAGGGCTACAGTGCTATCGAGGCGGCAAAGCCGCGCACAAGCCCTGAGGGAGAAAAAAACATATGTGAATATTACACAATTCCAAAAATATTACACACATACGGGTCGAAATAGTAACCTCCTTTTTTTTGGAATAACATGCTTATGACGTATAAGTTATCACTGTAAAGGGCAGCAAATATTATTTTTGCGCGGAGCGGCTAAATAGCTAGATCAGGCCCTGCATGACACCCCCCCCCCCTCCCCGAGCTTGGAAGATCAGAAAGTTATACGTGATTATAAAAGGATAGAAAGGCAACTATAGGCAGATCCAAACATACATTTTGGGTGGGAAAGTTATGAGAAACCTAGACCCATGACATGTGAATCATGAGTCCTGTAAATCAATAACCTATAAAGATTATTGGAGAGTTTGGATGATTTCGCTTCCGGTTTGTCTAACTTTGTTACCAAATCGCGACATGACGAATCTGGTGATTCTGACGTTTCGGTTCATAAAAAAGGGTGCGAGGATCGAATCTCGAGAAGCGTGCTACATCACACCGCTTAAGGAGTAGCAGGTAGGAAGGTGGAGGTAATTTAAGGTAGTTATCGAGACAGCAACTTGCTACCGCAGGAAATTTTATATTATATCCTAAAAGCAAAAGTAAGTAAACAGCTAATTACAGAATTGATTGACTTGTGACTAGTCGTCGGTCGTTAAGACACATTCGACTGTTTAGATCTTAGATCTTGTTTTTAAGTTTAAAGAAAAATAACAAACTGCTTCAAAATCATGGAGACGTGAACAGATTTCTTTCATTCTTTCATATATTTTCGTATTCTTATAACATGACACTTAGTTATGAATAAGATACAAAGTGTCATTGCATTTACAAAAATTAACTTTTTATTGTGCCGTCTCTTAGGAAATGGCTCATTTAAAAATTATTACGACAGTCGCTACTTTCAACAGCCATTTTGACGAGATAATTCAGGAATGTCATGTACTACGTTCTTATTTGAAATCCAAACAGCCTGAAGTTTAGGAAGCTTGTTAGGTGACGATTGTTTTTGAACAAAGTCTGTGACAAAAAAATTGTCAAAGCATAGTTCGGCAGAAACGTCATACTTTTTTATAAAAACGATAGTTCCTTAAATAATTATTTATTGTCTTCCTTAAGCTTTGATATTACTAGTATATATATATATATATATATATATATATATATATATATATATATATATATATATATATGTTATATTTTCCGTCTAAAACTTTAATTGGGGCCGTTCATCAAGCTACAAATAGAGTATATTTTAAACATTTAATTGAATCACCCACTTAAAAAAGAAATACATAGGTAGTTAAGACTTGTTATCTTGTGAAGCCCGGAAAAAAGTCCTTACGCCTGTACCTAGTAGGGAACGGCTTCACCAAGTAAGGACAACAACAAATAGCGCTTTATGAACGTTCTGATAACCGTGTAAGTATATCAATATAACTTTGTTTTCAGTGTCAGTTTAAAGTTTCATACGGGCGGTGTTATTCACGGTCTACAGCGAGTTGTTAAATTTTCGCAGATTCATTGGCCTAACCGCGCTTAATTTTTATGAAGCTTTCACATCATCTGGACTATTCCAGATAATGTGAAAGCTTAAAGTTGATTGTGTTAATGTAAATTAGTGTAAACCAACTGATAATTAGTAGCATTACAATTTAACTTACATTATTTATTAAAACTCTTATCTTATCAGTGTTAAATACTCAATTCATTGAAAGAACCTACCAGTTTCATTGTTGGGATAGGCAACCCCGTTTAACAGCGACATTTTTAGCGGGTTGTCGACGATATCGTATAAATTTTGATTAACACAAAATAATGGAATCGATTAGTAATGGGACCTCTGGCAACAGGAGTCCCCAAAAACACCCTACAGCAAAAGATATAAATAATTTTAAAACATAACAGAAAACATATTCTCATATTGTCCAGCTAATCTATAAAAGTCCTAGTAAAGATCAAGCAATTATTATGAAAGCTAAAGAAACTCTAGAGCTATTCGACTACGTGCACACCGTCAGAAATATTATAGGACCGAAGAATATCTGGTTTGCCTCCAAAATCTCAAACAACAGGATGTGCATTTATTTTGCAGATGCTAAATTGGTTGAAGCCTTCAAAATACTGGTTTGCTGATCTGAAATTTGCGTTCGACGATTGATAACTCCAACCAGTAGGATCATTATGTCAAATGTCTGTCCATCAATCCCCAACAAATCGTTAGAAACAATGATAAAACAAATTTGTCTGACTCCCGTATCATCTATATCGGCTCTGAGAGCAAACGTTAAACGAGGTACTTACTCACATGTGTTCAATTTTAGAAGACAAATATTTCTTCAGCCTCGAGATGATATCACGTTACCGTCGCGGTCTGTAATTGATTATGTTAGTAGAAATTATATAATATTCTTGAGTTGCAATGGCATGACGTGTTACAACTTTAAACAGCCAGGGCACATAGCTAGCAACTGCCCTACCAAAACGAAAGAAGTCCGTCGACCGCCAATTACATCTGAGCCAAAATCAAAATCAAGTATTGAAGAAAAACAAAACACTTTAAATGAAAGTAATATTACAGTTGACATATCACGTTACCGTCGTCGTCTGTAATTGATTATGTTAGTAGAAATTATAGAATATTCTTGAGTTGCAATGGCATGAGGTGTTACAATTCTAAACAGCTAGGGCACATAGCTAGCAACTCCCCTACCAAAACGAAAGCAGTCCGTCGACCGCCAATTACATCTGAGCCAAAATCAAAGTCAAATATTGAAGGAAAACAAAACACTTCAAATGAAAGTAATATTACAGTTGACATATCACGTTACCGTCGTCGTCTGTAATTGATTATGTTAGTAGAAATTATAGAATATTCTTGAGTTGCAATGGCATGAGGTGTTACAATTCTAAACAGACAGGGCACATAGCTAGCAACTCCCCTACCAAAACGAAAGAAGTCCGTCGACCGCCAATTACATCTGAGCCAAAATCAAAGTCAAATATTGAAGGAAAACAAAACACTTCAAATGAAAGTAATATTACAGTTGACATAAACCCACCAGAAGCATCGCGTTCAACTAATAGAGCCGCCCAACCGCCAAGCTCTTCCACTACAATGAGGATACTTTATTTTTCTCTGATGATAAAACCAATTCAAAAGAAAACTGTTCCTCAACATCAATATAAAAATTTACAAAAAAAACTTTGAAGAGCTAACCAAATAGAAAACTTAATACCTCCGATTGCCGAAATGATACTTCCTGTTAAGGGATATATAGGGTGGCGCATTGACAACGAAACAAACCGATTTGCGTCCAGAGAAACTTTTTTAAGAAACGCTGAAACATGTCAAGTTTAATATTGAGGGGGACATGTTTTGACATAAAACCCAACATTGTCACATCAATCCCTTAAGGGTGGTGATAACAACCCGTTTATTTTAAATAGGGAACATGGGTCGAGTGTTACGTCATTTGAAAGCTCTCTCTTTTCTGAATTCAGCACACTAACTTTTTGGAAGTTTTATCAACTCGTTTAAAAATTATTCACAGTTGAAGATGCAAAAACGCATTTCACTCATTCCGATAAGAAATGTGCTGATAGTCAATGTTTTGTTGGTTTATAAACAAAAAATTGACTATCAGAACAGAACGGTTTGATACTTGATAGTACTACCGAAAATTAATTTCACAATGGTGTATTCTGTAGAAGAAAGAGTTGAAATAATTACCCTTTTTTTTTCAAAACGATGACTGTGCCAACCGTACCGCAAATTTGTTTAATGAACGACATCCGAACAGACATCGTAACAGAAAATACATTTTGGAGTTAGTTGCAAAGTTTCGACAAAGTGGTTCAGTAGCCAACAAAAGAAGGGATCCTGAACGTGAATTTTCGGTTAGAAATGAGACTACTGAGATTGAAGTTTTAGGACAAATTGCTGCAGACCCAACTTTGAGCACGAGAAAATTGGCCACTGTTTTAAACATCAAAAGAAGAACTATTCAGCTAATACTGAAGCATCATAAATTTCACCCGTATAAAATTCATCTTGTACAACAACTGAATGAAGATGATTTTGATCGGCAGCTGGAGTTTTGTGAAGTTATGACTGCACGAATAGCTGATAACGGGAACTTTCTGTTCAATATCTGTTTTTCAGACGAGTGTACGTCTTTATTAAACTCTACAGTCAATCGTCATAATTGTCGTTATTGGGCAGATAATAATCCAAAAATTTTTCACGAAGTCCACCATCAAACTCCACAGAAATTGAATGTCTGGACTGGCATTTTTGGAGACCGTTTAATCGGACCAATTTTTCTTGATGGCAATTTATGTGACGAAACGTAATTGACATTGTTGAAAATGATGATCGCTATTAAGAAAATCAATTAGTGTTTCAACAAGATGGAGCTCCTCCGCATTTTTCACAACGTTTTAGGGAGTTTTTGAACAGAGAGTTTCCAGAGCAATGGATTGGACGTAGAGGTGCTATTTAGTGGCCCCTAGATCACCGGATTTTTAACTCTAGACTTCTTTCTATGGGGCCATTTAAAGAGTAGAAGTTTCGCAACAGAACCGGAGTCTCTGGAAGAATTACGACGACGCATTGTTAAAGAATGCCGTCTAATAACTCCACAAATGCTCCAGAATATCAGAGCTCGTTTTGAACAAAATGTGTACTTCTGTATGGAAGCTGGTGGTCAACAATTTGAACACCTACTTAACTGAATAAACATTTTTGAACGGTTCGTTTTGTTTTTTAGTGTTTTTTAACGAAAAATTGACTAATTAGTGCATTTCTTATCACAATGAATGAAATACGTTCTTGTAACTCCAGCTGTGAATAATTTTTAAACGAGTTAATAAAACTTCCAAAAAAATTTGTGCGCTGAATTCAGAAAAGAAAGAGCTTTCAAATGATGTAACACTCGATCCATGTTCCTTATTTAAAATATAAGGGTTGTTATCACCACCCTTAAGGGGTTGATGTAACAAAGTTAAGTTTTATGTCAAAACATGTCCCCCTCAATATTAAAATTGACGTGTTTCAGCGTTTCTTAAAAAAAATTCTCTGGGCGCAAATCGATCTGTTTCGTTTCCAATGCGCCATCCTGTATAGAGAATGCGTCACCACCACTAGCACTCAATTTCAACCAAACAGTACACTTCTTTGAAAAGGTTTCTCAAAACCCAGATCCACTGAGTATATCAAAAGAATACACGCAAAACACATATGCCTTAATAGAAATGCTTTCCAACTCTAGTTTCACACATAGAGCCATCAATTGAAGATGTACTAGAATAAAAAAGAAACTTTGTAGACAACTAAAACTGAAAGAACAAGAAACTAGGTCAGAAACAGACACTGGTCTCTCTCTAACCAGTTTTAGTACTTAATAAGCACTTCCATATTACAATAATAATAATAATAGTTTATTGAACAATATACACATTTTTTTACTACAAATAACTTTAAAATCCATTAGAGCTAATTGTTCAATAAATCACCTAAGTCAGAGACTTGTTGGTGATACTAGCAAAATAATTTATTTCCCAAAAATACCTGGTGTACACAATCCAAAACAATTGTGAAGCAATTCAACTGAAAAAAACAAAACCAAGCCACATATTATTAAAACCGATTTCCAGCATATGTGCCCGACAATTTGGATCACTAAAATACCACACATTTTTCGCTCATTCCTTTTTCTCTCCCACACCAACCTCTACACAGCATGTCTCCATAGAAGCAAAAGAGCTTGTCAATGAGGACACCCCAGACACAATGCGCACACAAGAGAGAAAAAAGAAACAATTGCATCCGACAACAGTCTCATTCCTCCCTCTTATCCTTCTCTCCCACCAACACAAAACCACCCCCCAATCCAGCACTCCCCAAACAACACCAAAATTCTAAAACCATGTACAGATGTACTAAAAACAAGCGATAATATATAAAAACAACAAAAATAATGCTATAAAGCACCATACGAATGCGCTCATGAAATATATGCAGACGTAAAATAATAGTCAAAACCATAAAAAATCTCTGCAAGTTAAGCAGCCAATATACAATACAAGTAAAATACAAACACACATTAAAAAAATGTACATCAGATTTTAAAACACAGGATTGGATGCACTACATCTCCAAAATCTTAACCTAAATTTACCAGTCTGTAGATAACATCTCTCGGAGTTTCAAGTAGCCAGGATTGTACCCTCTTTTTAAACAATCTATATGAATGCACTTGTCTTGTATCCAGTGGCACATCGTACACTCCCAAACCAATATAAACAAAGTTTTTCGGCCAATCCTTTTATTGGCTCTCTGTTTTACCGTTACCACATTTTTAAGTCGTGTTTGGTAGGTGTGCTCCAGGAAACTTATGGTGTTCTTCTCTCTATGTGTGTACAATAAAATTGCACGGCAGTACAACTTCTAGATATCCATTACTTTGTTTTCAGAATAGAGCAGATCGCTAGGGTAAGTCATATTTTTACCACATATAATTTTTAGTATCCATGTCAGTGTGGTTCCCACCTTTCTCAAATATATTTCTGAATTCTGCTCCTTGTTTCAGGGATTTCCAGTCTGATGCAGTGTATATAATAGCTGTGTCGTCAGCATAACTGACAATTTCCCCTTTTCCCCTGCCGTAGGCAAGTGTAATAAGTCATATATATATATATATATATATATATATATATATATATATATATATATATATATATATATATATATATATATATATATATGTGTTAAACAGTATGGGACCCAACATTGTACCCTGCGGAATCCCACACTTAACACTTTCGTAGCTGCTCAAATGACCATTCACCTTTACGCACTGTTTTCGATCGCTAACATAACTCTTGAGTAAGCTGTATACGCTTCCCGAAAGCCGCTTTTATATAATTTTCCCAGTAGTTTCTGGTGAGATACCGTATCGAATGCTTTTGCAAGGTCCAGGAACACACATAAGGTTGGTTGGTTTTTATCTAGACTTTCATAAAGTTTTTTCGCAAGAAAAGCTATAGCATCCTCCGTAGGACAACCCTCACAGGAACCAAACTGGCGACTGGATAACACCCCATACGTCTTAATAAAAGACATCATTCTGGATTTCAAGATTTTTTTCAAATATTTTTGCGATATTATAAATTATTGTTATAGGTCTGTAATTCATAATTTCCATTGGACTACCTTTCTTAAAGATGGGAAAAATAACACCCACCTTAAACACCCTTGGAAACGTTCCCTCAAGTAAGCACCTATTAAACAAATACGTAAGAGCTCCGGATATTTCATTACAAATTGTTTTCAATGTCTTGGCCTCCACTCCATCATTACCTGGCGATTTATTTTCTTTTAATTCTAATATTTTTTGTTTCACTTCACTTTCTTCGATTTCGTCGAGATACATACTGTTTTTAATGAAGGGGCCACTCTCCAAAATGTCTTGTTTGGAGATATTCGCTGCAAGATTCTCTCCAACATCTCTGTAATACCTATTAAAAGCTCTAGCTATAGTGTCTGGATCATCACATTCTTGATCATCAACTACAATCTTTTCTATTCTTCCCTGTGACTTCTCTTTATATGGACAAATTCTGTCTATAGTTTTCCAGATAACCTTAGAATTATTTTTATTAGCCTCTATTACACGACCAAAATACGACGATTTTGCACTCCTGATAAGCCCTATCAATAAATTTTTGTACGTCTTATAACAATTTAATGCATCCATGTCAAGTGGGCGTTTCCTTGTTATCCCATATAGCTGGCCTTTTTTCTGTATTAATTTCAGTAAAGCTTTCGTTATCCATGGCTTATTCGAACTATCTTTTCGGTTAAGCCAGTAGACCACCGTATTTCTAGCTATGTGTGTCTGCAAACATTCAACAAATACTTTGGCTGCATCATCAGAATTATTCTGCTGATACATGCATGTCCACCTTTCTCTAGACAGGTCGGCGCAAAGCTTATTATAATCCACCATCTTCAGGCTTTTTTCCTGATGGTTCTGTAAGTTGTTTGCCACTTTGATCGTTCGAAATTTCAAGAAGCACAGTATAGGGTAATTATCAGTAACTAAATTTCTAAATATAATCGGGGATATATCACATTCCATCCCCTGGCATCTAACAAACATGTGATCTATGCAAGACGCTGAGTGGAATTTAAACGTTTTTTGCCGTAACTTAGAAAAACTTAGACTCCTAATCTACGAAAGTGTCCAAAATATGAAGAAGCAAGAACACGTAATTATGTTCCACAAACCATAAAAGATGCCCTCAACTCAAGCAATGAGACTCAAAAAAAAGTGCAACTTCTAAAAGACATTGAGCTAATTGATCAGATATAATTTATTGTATTGTTAATGGGAATAAGCTGCTAATGACCGTTAGTGGTAGATGTGGTCTTATACCCATACAGCACAATATATTCTCATAATGTTCTCACAATGTGAGAACATTCTTTTTTCAGAATATTTGTTTGGGAATGTTCTAATAACATTTATGGAACTTCAAACTTCAATCTTGAATATTCTGAGTACATTCATTCAATCACATCCTAAGAAAATTCTTCATTAATATACTGAGAATATTTGAATAGATTATTATACCGAATATTCGCTTAGAATGTGCTTGAGATATCCTTATAATATTATATAACTTTAAAATTTAATGAAAAAGATAGATGTTGATTACGGTATAGTGGTGAGAATTATAGTTGTTGTAACTATTTTGTATCTTTGATTCTGTTACCTGTCTATGGTAAACACATCCTAAATTGTATATTTAGGCAATTCATTCTTTAGGCATAGAGCTCATGTCCATGCCGCCGGGAAGGAAGATGGCAAGATGGCCGCTTGACGTAAATAAAAAGTAAGTGAAAATGAATGGTCTATGGTCAACGTTGTATAAGGTTATATTCTAACATAATTAATTAAAAATAATAACGTGACGTGAATACGGAGAACCGTGCAATTGCAAACAACATAGGTCCAGAGTACAGAAGCAACTAAAGCATGGTGTGAGGTTATCAAGAACTAAGACGCACCTAGTAAAGAAACAAGTTTTAAAGCATCTCCTGTAGTTCACATTCATGATGGGTTCATCAATTTAGCTTGAGACTGGATCATCTTACTAATTAGGTACACCTACATTGTATAATATATAATTTAAAAATTGTGTTATGTTCAATAGTACCTAAGTCATGCAATATAAACCACCACAGTTTGATGTGGATGGACTGGAAAAATGCAAGAATACTGCAAATCTAAGAATTTTCTAAGCCAACATCTCAGGCTTTGTACTCCTGTGGAAGAAGTTAATGCTGTAAGAAGTATCACTATACAGTGCAGAAAATGTGAACCAGAACATATGGTAGGAAGATGAATGTACAATAAAAGTTGCAATTGATCAGATTTTGCCAAAGTATGCCTTTACAACCAGAATATCCATGCTGTTGGTGACAAACATTGGGCATTGGGATATTAAAATAGCTTTAGAAGTCAAAATCAAGTCTGCGGAAGCAGAGCAGAAAGCAACCATACAAGGGAAGGGTCATAAGGTCTAATCAATGACAGTTGTAGTTTTGTGTAAGTGCAAGTTAGTGTGATTTTGTGGCATGTTCTGTCCAATTTAGTTGTATTCTATAAAGGTGTAAGTACTATTTTGTAATGCAATTCCTTTAATGCCCCACTGAAAGCCTGTAGGATCAATAGTCTAGCCAAATTTCAAGTTACTTCAGTGGGGGTAAGAAATTCTGTCACATTTTATGGGTGCATCACCACTATTCAACCCTTTGAAATGCTTCGATTAAACTCTACTCACCAACGAATAATGCTCTTGGTACACTCAAAACGTGTACCAAATTTGGCTTTTCTAAGTTGAAGTATTACTGAGATATTGATTTTTTTTCCAATTTAAAACCCCACTTTGAAGGCCTATAACTTCTTAGGCATGCACCTTAGTATAGGAGTAAGTTGCGTTAAATCACCATATTTTAGGTTTCTCTACATGCCCCTGCTCTGTGTCGTTTCTTATGCGAAACACCCTGTATCTATTTTTTTAAACGCAATGTTCCCATAAGTATATGTATGAACATTTTGAGAAGATTCATTGAATGTTCGTGGAACATTTTTAGAAGATACTGGGAGCTCCTAAGAATATTATAAATAACATTCTAAGAACCTTATTAGTATGACAGAATCTGTCCCATTGTCATGTTCATAGAATGTTCTATGAATATATATATATATATATATATATATATATATATATATATATATATATATATATATATATATATATATATATATATATATATATATATATTGTACCTTGTGAGAATGTTCTGGGGATGTTTGAATATTCTTTCCAAACATTCGTGGAATATTTTCAGAATGTGCCTGTGCTGTCTGGGTAATTATTAATAAAAAAAAACTTTGTTTTAAAAAATTTCTTTTCTGTTGTAGGCTAAGTAGTTTTCAGTAAGTCCTCGTATACTGTATGATATTTATGAAACTTTATGAGGAGCAGCAAATACTTTTTGCAGCTTAGCGTCGGATTAATGGAATCATTTAGTAATTCCCGCCATATATTCACACGCAACGTGACGTAACGCACTAATTTTCCCAGTATAAAGCTATCGACCATTATATAACAGCTCAGATGTTCGTAAAACTGTACATTTAAATTCATTGCATCTAATTTTGCACATTACCGTAGTCCCATAGCAATCCTATAATTTTCCACAACCAGTTACACTTCTTGTTACTTTTGCCGCCCTGTTAAACGGAAAAATGTCTAGCATTTTCCACTAATTTTAACTTCTAAACTATGATTAACTCTAACGGCGAATTAACAATTATAACCGCACGCTTTTTCCATGGTAGTGCCTAACAGTTAAAAGTTAATTAAAAAATATGAACATTATGCAGAAAATTCATTGCCTATCCCTACTAATTACTCCATAAGCCGCACTTAATGGTAAACTTTTAATAGGCAATTAAACGATACAAGAACTGTCAATAAAAGAAATAGCTTGGAACTCTGCAAATGTCAGGTGCGGCCTTATATACTCAAGTTATTCAATAGAAAAAGATAACAGTTATCACATATGCAACATAATACGTCTCAAGTAACGGATCATATTCGTTCTTGTACATTAAAGAAGCAATTACCGTTCATATTAAGAGCCCCATGTGTAATATTTATTTTGAGCTTGAAACAAAACAGATCTGTATAGTCTCGTGTAAAAAGTCTTTATAATATAAAATACGAGGGTATATAAATAATAAAAAGTTTTACCTGCAATGAAAATTTGAAGAAAGGTTGGAAGGTTTTTGACATTTTTATTTGGACATTTATATTAAAAATTGTACTGTTTACATGCACAAGCAATGCTTTTCTTATTGACAGGTCTACAAGGAGCCCAAAAAAGAGATTAAACAGGCAAAACGACAAGCGGCATTACTATATTTTATCAAAGTTACTTATGGTTTGAAAATGTACAAAAATTTCCCGAAAATAAACTTAAATGTTGGTTTCCTAACCAACAAACCTTACGTTGATAGCAAATTGAGTTATTAAAATTTGAAGGATTTAATGAAAATTCGCTACCAAAACGCACTTACTGTGTCCAGATTTTTTTCTTACAAACATGCATCATATTTCGATAAAAAATGCAAAAATACATTAATGAATTTGTTTTACGAAAATTAGCTAAAAATTATAGACCGTTAAACCATAAACTAAACCTACAGCGAAAGCATCAACTTAACTAAACCGACAGCCAAAGCATCAGAGAAATGGCCTATTTAAAATGAATTTTCTGTAAATATTTTAATAAAATAAAAGGCAATGACGGTTGAAGCTGAAACTTAAGAGTTCGCAGAACACTCTTCTTGCAACATTTTCTTTTCACAATCCGTATTTGTTTCACGTTCTTTGCCTAAACATTGCCAATTTTGATGTTTCAAATCGGGACTTAGACGTTTTGAGGAAAACTCCAACATTTTTTTCTTCAACTGCCCATAACTTTTTTGTCTTTAAACTTAGAGACCTAAATTTTGATACATGGTTCACTTTGTAATACAAACACGCGTATCAAATTTGGTTGCCCTTACTTTGTTATTTCCGGAGATATACATTTTTTTAGAAAGAAAAAACCAAATTTTCCAGGAAAACTTGGGCCGACTTTCCTGGCTAACGAACTTATCCAAGCCACTTGCAAAAGAAAGGTACTCACCAAATTTGATCAAGATCGGTCCGAAATTTTTTGAGTTATCGGTATGATACATACATACATATATATACATATATATATATATATATATATATATATATATATATATATATATATATTTAAACTGGCCCCGGATATGTGTTCTAGTGGGCCTAATTAGCGCTCATTTGAAGGATTTTTTTTTTAATTCAAAAGTCAGGATCTCCTCATTAGTGATTTTTTTAAGAAAATTCACTAAAAGAACACATTTAACTGGGAAAATTTACGGGAGAGTAATCAGAATGCTATGAGTGTTTTAAATGATTTGAACCACCACTTTATAAGTATTGGTAAAACTATAAATAAAAAGTAGATGATTGTATGTACATGTATCCAACAGACAGGCATGAAGTTTTTAAGGAGATAATGGCGTTGAAAAACACGAGATGAACCGGCTGCAATAACATTACTGTGGAGATTACATTGCGCTCAATATATTGCAGAACCACTTCCTCAAATAATAAACCTGTGCTTTCAGGGTGGAAACTTTCCTGAAAGACTTAAAGTTGCGCAAATTGTACCGGTATTTAAGAAGGGTAACAGAAAATTGAGACAAAATTATAGACCTATAGCCTACTTTCAAATGTGGCAAAAATCATTGAAAAGGTTATACATAAGAGATTCTATGATTTTTGCTGGATAATAACATGATTATAAACAGAAAAAATAGGTTCATGAAAAAAATAACAACTACTAGAGCTATCTATCAGGTCTTGGAAGAGGTTCTGGAGGGCATAAATAAGTGTCTGTTGTATTCGTGGATCTGTCGAATGCTTTCGACTGCGTGAATATAGACAGACGGGATAGCGTACACCTCGGTTTCAATAGCCGTGGTATATGCGCCAAGAGCATAACTCTCGCGCACCCCTAGGCCCTCGATATATATATATATATATATATATATATATATATATATATATATATATATATATATATATATATATATATATATATATATATATATATATATATATATATATATATTCCTGCCCCGGGGGATTGTTGATCCTCCAGCCGCGATCCGTCGGTGAAGCAGACCAGGCTTGCGAGCTGGAATTCAACCTCATTTTCTCTCCACTGATCCCTACTGGGGATCCTGAGGGTATATGGCCTAGTCAATCTAATATCGTCCTCGGCATCCCGTACCTTGATGGCGGAAATCGGAATTTCCTTTTCCACCTCTTTGGCGACTCTTGCATGCCCTATTACTGCTCCCCATGCCCTATTACTGCTCCCTCTCCGCACCAGTTTCCAGAGTCTCGCATTCTAAGATGCGACGCCATACCCTCCCTTCTGATACAGATGGGAAGCGGTGGCAGCATCAACAAGGCCTCTAGCACGGTTGAGGGTGTCGTCCTCATAGCGCCTGTGATACCCAGGATTGCCAGCCTTTGGAGTTTGGCCAGACTCCTGCTGGTAGTTTGGTTCACACCACCAGACCATTGCCCCGTAGAGGATTCTCGGCCTAGCGATCGCAGTGTAAATCCAATCAAGGATCCGAGGATTAAGTCCCCAGGTCCTCCCTATCACTCCACGCTGCTGCCAGAGGGTCGCTACTCCCTTCCTCACTACTCGTTCTATTTGCGAGCCCCATGTTAGTTTGGAGTCCAGGATCACCCCCCAGATATTTCACCTCCCGCACTAAAGCTAAAGGCTTTCCAAACATCACGGGCGCCCTGAACCCCTCTACCTTCCTCTTCTTGGTGAATAGGATCATCTCCGTCTTCACTGGGTTTACGGAGAGTCCCAGCTCATCACACCACCTTTGAATTATTCTACAGGCAGCTTGCATGCACTCACAGACGACGCCGAGGAATTTGCCAGTGACTAAGCCCAGCCCATCATCAGCGTACGCCTGGGCGTAGAAGCCATTCTCGGAGAGCCGCTCCAAGAGGCCGTCCATGACCAGACACCATAGATGAGGCGAAAGGCAGCTGCCCTGAGGACAGTCGCCCGTCACCCCAACATCCAGCCCCCGGCCCCTCAAGGCCAGCGAAACTCTCCTGTCTTCCAGCATCCTCGCCATCCAGTTTATTAGGGACCTCGGCGTTCCGCTATCCTGTAGGGCAACACAGACTGTATCCGTTCTCGCCTTATCAAAGGCCCTCTCCACATCGAAGAACACAGCTAATGTGCTCTCCCCGTAGTGTAGGGCCCTTTCCACCTTCCGCGTCACAGCGTGGAGCGCCGTCTCCGTCGATTTCCCCCGCTGGTACGCATGCTGACCTTTATGGAAGGGGTGATCCTTAAGGATCCCTCCCAACATAAACCTATCTCTAAGTGAGTGGTGAACGTGTCGCCACCTAGTTCGGAACCAAGTACTATGTTGTCACGCCCGCTCCAAATAACACAGAGTGTTAAAAATAGAGACAGTATACAACTAACTAACAATATAAAAATTGTTAGCCCTGGCCCATTTCTACCCCAATATAGGGACAAAATATATAAGACTAGATGCATTCTCGCAACAATTAGAACCGTAGACCGGTTTCGCTCTCATTAGAGCTCTTCAGTACGGCATACTAATTGTAGCAAAAATGCACCAAAAATAACATGGCTATCGTATAGCCAGTCTTAAAACACTAAGTGAGTGGTGAACGTGTCGCCACCTAGTTCGGAACCAAGTACTATGTTGTCACGCCCGCTCCAAATAACACAGAGTGTTAAAAATAGAGACAGTATACAACTAACTAACAATTTAAAAAATTGTTAGCCCTGGCCCATTTATACCCCAATATAGGGACAAAGTATATAAAACTAGATGCATTCTCGCAACAATTAGAACCGTAGACCGGTTTCGCTCTCATTAGAGCTCTTCAGTACGGCATACTAATTGTAGCAAAAATGCACCAAAAATAACGTGGCTATCGTATAGCCAGTCTTAAAACACTAAGTGAGTGGTGAACGTGTCGCCACCTAGTTCGGAACCAAGTACTATGTTGTCACGCCCGCTCCAAATAACACAGAGTGTTATAAATAGAGACAGTATACAACTAACTAACAATTTAAAAAATTGTTAGCCCTGGCCCATTTCTACCCCAATATAGGGACAAAGTATATAAGACTAGATGCATTCTCGCAACAATTAGAACCGTAGACCGGTTTCGCTCTCATTAGAGCTCTTCAGTACGGCATACTAATTGTAGCAAAAATGCACCAAAAATAACATGGCTATCGTATAGCCAGTCTGGCTATACGATAGACATGTTATTTTTGGTGCATTTTTGCTACAATTAGTATGCCGTACTGAAGAGCTCTAATGAGAGCGAAACCGGTCTACGGTTCTAATTGTTGCGAGAATGCATCTAGTCTTATAAACCTATCTACTATCTTTTTTAATGCCTTAAGTAGGAAGGCCTAGCGATCGGAGTGTAAATCCAATCAAGGATCCGAGGATTAAGTCCCCAAGTCCTCCCTATCACTCCACGCTGCTGCCAGAGGGTCGCTACTCCCTTCCTCACTGATTAGCGTGTACGCCTTGGCCAGCGTGTAGTCCTCCCTTCCCGGTTTGGGAATGAAGACCCCCCTAACCCGGCGCCAGGCCTTTGGGACGTAGTCCCACGCCAGGCTGGCCCGGAAAACGTCCCTTATGTTGGGAAGCAGTATATCCAGGCCCCTCTGGGCCAGGGACGGAAAAATCCCATCACAGCCTGCGGACTTGAATGTAGCGAACTCGCTCACCGCCCAGGTTATAGAGCCATCTGTGACCACCCCCTCCGCCAGCTGCCAGTCCGCATTCGGGACCGTCCACCGGCCCAGGTCGGCAGCCCCCGTGCCGGCTCCACCGCCCGCAAGGTGAACTTCGGCGAGATGACGCAGGGTCTCCTCACCGGTGCTTGTCCAGCTCCCGTCCGGTTTCCTTAAGGATCCTACATTACTACCTAACTCCTGCTTGAGTACCCTTATCAGCCTGGCTGCGTCCGGCAGGGAATTGACTTCCCCGTAGTACGCGCGCCAACCAGCCGGCTGGTAAACTCCCCTCTGAGGCCACCACAAAACTCCTTGAAGACTGGAGGAGTCATATTGATGAAATCTGTAGCAGAATAAGTTTATATATATATATATATATATATATATATATATATATATATATATATATATATATATATATATATATATATATATATATATATATATATATATGTATGTATATGCTTTAAAAATAATATGGTTTAACGCTTAGCTAATTTTCAAATGGGCAGAAACCAGGTACTTAGAATCCATATCTGGGTTTACTTTCAGTTTTTATCTGTTTAGATATATACAGGGTAACTCATTTCTACGGTAAAGCTCAATATAATTGTTATTATACAAGATACGAGAAAAAAATATATACGTTAATTATAAGGTGTCTTAAGCTGCATCTTATAAAAATATTTTGACAATCACAGGCTGGTCCATAAGTCGTTGGTGATCCCTACAATTGTTTTCTCGAACACCCTTATATTATATCATATTGCAGTTTTTATCGAAATTATGATGCATGTTTATAAGAAAAAAAATCGAAACGCAGTAGGTGCGTTTTAGTAGCGAATTCTCATTAAATCCTTCAAATTTGAATAACTCATTTTGCTATTAACTAAAGGTTTGTTGGCTAGCAAACCAACATTTTAAGTTTATTTTCGAAAATTTTTTGTACATTTTCAAACAATAAGTAATGTTGATAAAATATGGTACATTGTTTCTACTATATAGACTATACCGGTAACGAGATTGATGCCTGCTTGCGTTAGAGAGACATATTTGCTATTAAAAACATTTTTATGGAAATTCACTTCCGTAACGCTCTTGCTGCGTCAGACTTTTTATAATCAGCAACTGTTTACAAAAAACCTCCAAAAACCTAACATATAAAACTAGATATCCCGGGTTCGTTTCCCAAACAGGGCAACGCGAACTTGACCAGGTCAAAACACAGTTGCCCCTGCCTAATTAAACTGTTTTTTTAACTGGTTGATGAGGAAAATAAACAAATAAATTATTATTATGTCATCATTCACCTTTATTAAAGTGATTTGAACGCATGTATAAGCTACATAGCACGTAATTTTTATTACTGTGACGTATCTTATTTATCAAGCTTTCATTGCGGCTAGATTAAAGATAGAAACAATTTAAAAGTAGGTTGTGAGGTAAAATTACTAAGTTTCGAGAGGCAAATGCAGAGTTGGTACTGAATGATTGGGTATAACCTCAACTAAAAATCTGATACAATGAAACACATAAAATCCATTCGGTTTTAAGCAATTATGCAATAAAACAGTTTTCAACGTTTATATCGCTGTGTTAGATTTAGATACTTATCATTACTTACTAAGTGGTAGTCATATGCATTTGTTTATTAACCCAAAGGCAGTTTCTTTATCATTATATTTCGATATATTCATGCCTATAACCAAGTTATCTTCATCCTTTTAAAAGTAGGTACATAAATTTGGTAGAATCATTATAGTAAAAAAAGGTAAGATGCTTACTGGCAATTAGGCCATTGCTGACCCTTTTTGCTCATCTAAACTAACCTACCCTCCACCTTGAGCTCGATCTCAACGACGACAGTGATTTTTAAAAATCATCCGCCGCCGGTGAGGCTCGAACTGTCGACCCCCGAGTCCGTATTGGAAAGTCTGAATCGACTTTCCCGCACGGCCACGGAGGCGCTTATCATTATAGTAAGTTTGCTTATTAGTAAAGGAACAGATTACCTAAATATATTTTGTTTTTTTACAGCACATAATGTAAATTGATAAATCATATTTGACATGTAGGTGATTATCCATATCATTTAAAGAAATACCATTTAATTACTATTCCGCATATTGGCAAAGCGAATTAAGTATCTGAAATTAAACTTATAATCCTACCTTTTAGATTCTTCAACAACACTTGATTCAAAACGTAAACACAGTTCTGGCCAATGAGCCAATGAGTGGGCTCGAGTTTAACAATCTGTCACTTTTTAATTATAAGATACACTTCCCGACTCGAAAAGACTAATTTCTTGAAAGAGAAATGCATCCGTCTTTTGTAATAACTCAAGAAAATCGATAAGCAGATCATCTGTTCCGTAAATAACACTCACTCTAGGTTGTTTTATGTCCACATTCACATAACAAAACACACCTTGCAACGATAGTGTCGAAATTGCATCAAGAGATAGTGAGTAATCCAAGCTAAGACATGCGTTGAACAGGTAACCAGTGCAACAGGTTCACGGTTAGCTCTTGAAAGTATGTCTTAGTTCGCACGAATGATAGAAGAAAAGTTGACAGATGTGCTCAGGATGCATATTTACAAATTCTATACGATGAGACGTTTTACTGGGAAAAGGAACTACTCGTTCATAATATCTAGAGAAGTTAATAAATATTTAGCTTGGTTTCTCAGTTTCTCAGTGAACAATGTTACTTGCATTATATTTAATATAATGTAATTACCGTCCTACAAAGTCATAAAACAGTTACAAGCTGAAATGATTTATAAGTTCGGCCTTTTAAGCTCAAAATTATGTTTACATAATTTTCTTACATGTTTACATAATTTCGTGCTTAAACTCTGTGTTATAATAACATAGATATAGTCCTTATTACAAAGCATTGGTTAAATGAAAAAAATATCAAGACAGTAATCATAAAAAATTATACATTGGCTGGTTTTTTTTTATATTTCTACAACACACCACGAGGGCTTACAGCCTAAATACTATCGTACCGTGGGTGTCGACAAGGAGGGAAGAGGCAACTTGTTAATTCTGGACTTGAAGGTTTGGAGGTTCGGGGGAGAAGGAAAAACATGTGCCGACAAGGAATTCCAAAAAGTTCTGTGTCTGGTGACCTGGACAGTAAAAGGGTGCATTCGCTCTGTTACCCTGGCAGATCTATTGGGGGCAGCAGGTGGAGGAACTATGGAAGAAAGCTACTCTGAGCAGTGCCCATGCAGATATCTATAAAAGTGAAAGGTCACCAACGGCACGTCGGTGAGCAAGGGATGGCAGCCTTTGGGTGAGGGTAGGGTCACCGATAAGACGTATAGCTCTCTTTTGAACGGGGTCCAGGATAGCGAGTGTAGAAGCGGCAGCTGAACCCAGATGTGGGAGCAGTATTCGAGGTTTGGCCTTATTTGTGAAGTATATAAGGTATAGAGCTTAGCTGGTGAAAAGTATTTGCGAGCCCGGAAGAGAAAGCCTAATTTCTTAGCAGCCGCTTCTGCGATTGATCTGACATGTTGGTGCCAATTGAGATTTCGATCCACAGAAATGCCAACAAGAGAAAAGAACTCATTACTTTGAATAACTTGGTTGTTCATTGTGATGGGTCTAGGGCTGGTTTATCTCTTATCAGAAAGAAAGCAAGACTTAGATTTCGTGGGGTTGACTTGTACAAGATTTCTACTTCCCCAGTCTAATATTTTTTGGAGATCCACGGAGACAGAACTCTCCATGAGTCTGCGATCCTCATCTAATTGGGCTAACGAGACAGGCTTAGAATATTGTATATTTGAGTGGAGGGTGCTGTCGTCCGCGTAACTGTGAACTGGGTTGGATGTGCTAGAGAGGAGGTCATTGATGTGGAGAAGAAACAAAGTAGGGGCTAAAGCTGAACCTTGAGGAACTCCTGCATTAATTGGATACAATTTAAAGGAATGGCCATCCAAGACAATAGAAATGCTCCGGTTGGAGAGGAAATTTGCTGTCCAGGTACAGAGTTTTGGTGGTAAGCCATAGGCCGGAAGTTTATTAAGCAAAGCTGCGTGCCAGATCTGGTCGAATGCTTTGGATATGTCTAGAGCGACAATCTGGGATTCACCGTATAGTTCCATAGACTTGTTCCAAGAACGGGTAAAAAGGAAAGGAGGTCAGCAGTCGATCTGCGCTGACGGAATCCATACTGCCTGTCGTGGATTAGACTGAGTTTTTCAAGAAATTTTAGTAATTCGGTGTTTATATACTTTTTCATCACTTTAGCGACGACTGAAAGGAGAGAAATAGGCATGTAGTTGCTAGGAAGCGCTTTGGATCCTTTCTTGGGGATGGGTTGTACTCGAGCAGTTTTCCAGTTACTAGGGAATATGCCTTTATTGTAAGATATCTGAAACAGACGAGTCAGGACAGGAGCAAGTTCTCGTGCGCATTTTTTGAGAACAATTGCTGGGATCTCATCAAGGCCAGAGGCTTTCCTGGTATTAAGAGAAGAGAGCATCCTTCGTGCCTTTTTAGTGTTGAAAATGATATCCGTCATTTTATGCGCGACATTGGGAACTGTTGGTGGTTGAACATTTGGAGGTGCGTTGAGAGTAGAATTGCCGGTGAACAACGAAGCAAAAAGTTCAGCCTTGCCCAGGGCGGTAGAAACAATTTCATCCCCTGAGACAAGAGGTGGGAACGTGCTCTTGCAGAAATTATTCCCAATAGATGTATCAAGAGTCCAGAAGAGTTTGTTGCCGCTGGAGCTTAAGAGGACTTTGTTTTTGATGTGGTTATTAAAAGAGTTTTCTGCCTCAGAAAGAATGCGGACATAGCGGTTTCTTTAAATGCTTGACGGTTTTCTTGACTGGGATTGTGCGGAAGCGTTTTGTGAGCTTCGACCTTTTCAAGTCTGGCCTTGTCACAGGATTTAGAGAACCAGGGCTTTTTAGTGGCTGCAGAGGTTTTCTGTGTACGTGGAATAAATAATTCCATGCCAGCTTGGATAATTTCGTTGACGTTTTGTGAGATATCGGAGGGGTCAGGATGAGAAAGGCAGACAGACGCCCATGGAAATGAGGTAAAGTAACCCCGCATTTCGTCCCAGTTTGCGGAGTTGTAGTGCCAAACGATACGTGGGTGTGATGACTGTGTGACCTCGGGTTGCATTGCGCAGGAAGCAGTGACATGCCGTGGCCTGAGTGACCAAGGGGGCGATGACTGATATCTTATAGCATTCAGGTTTTGTAGTAAGCAGGAGATCCAAGGAATTTGAGCTGTGTGTTGGGATGCGAGGAAAGTAAGTAGGTTGCTGAACTATATTGGCTAAAGAATTGATGACTGCAAATGCCTCCGCTGCTCTCCCTTGTGGATCGGGTTTTGAAGATCCTAGCCATTCCTTATTATGGACATTGAAGTCACCAAGAATAGTGACCTCGGAGGAAGTATATTCAGAAATCAGATAGTCGGTTTTTTCAGAAAGGTAGTCAAAGAGCTAGACAAAGTTGTTGTCAGAAGGTGACCGGTAAATGCAACAGAAGAATTTAGTTGCAGCCCTGAGAGAGAGTTTTATCCATTGTATGTCTTTTCTTCCAGCTTCAAAATTGGGGAGTCTGGTGCAGGGTATATTGCTACGGACGTATGCGCGCACGCCTCCATTCAATCTAAAGGAAGTAAGGAGCTCCTACCCCGGGAAATTAAGATGATTAGTGGCAGTGTTGGCACTGATTTGGGTTTCGGTGAGGAAGAGGAGTTGGGGCCTATTAGCCTGCAGGAAATGGTGGACGGAGTTCAGGTTAGAATTTAGGCCACATATATTCGAGAAGGATGTTAAATCTTGATGCTGGCGTCCCCTGTACACCCCTCTCCCGGAGATCCGAATGGAGGGGTATTTTACCTCCGGAATATTTTGTACAAGGAGGAGCCATCATCATTTTTGCTTATAAGGGAAACCGACTCATACACCAGAACCGGAAACGTCCGTTGGGACTTCACCGGCCTCTTGATGTATGGGGTGGTACCTCCTCGGGCGTGAAAAAAATTCTTTACTATCACGTAAAGGAAAATTCTACTACCACCTACTATGGATTGGATGGGATCAATGTCTACCCCTTTGAAAATAAGAGTAATAAAGGGACTATCAATTGTTCAATAGTTATGCTTTTCGATATAGTAGGAGGATACAAAACATTATCATTTTGTATCCATGTCTATGTCGGCATGATGTGTTGGTGACGAGGTAACTCAAAAGGTTTAACTTTAATAAGAGAGTTTGGTGAATGGTGTAAAGCAAACCACCTAAACATAAGCCATATATATATATATATATATATATATATATATATATATATATATATATATATATATATATATATATATATATATATATATATATATATATATATATATATATATATATATATATACATGAAAATTGAATTTGACTTCGGTGGTGATATCCCCAATTCGATTATTTTTTTTGGAAAAATTCGCTACAAATATCACCTCTTTAGAATTACCAATTACTTTAGTCAGCAAGTTTAACCACTGTATAAGGTTAGTATACACACCTTCGGAAAATAGTGAAACCATTATTTTTCGTATTAATTCCTTACACAGGATATAACGTTGCACAAGCCTCACGACAAACCACAGTCCCCTATGACTCCCGTCAGCAGGTGATTCATGACTCTGAATAATCACAGGTGGCTGATAGAACAAAGTCCCCAGTACACTTCGATAACGTAATGTCACCCAAGCATGAAATCTTGGTAACGGCTTCTTACTTCCAAGTACAGATGGTAAAGATCTTAAGGATATGCCCAGCTATATTATTTACCAAACGAAATAACCCGTATTACTTTTTTTCGGTTACAAAACTAGGGACTAGTAGAGCTTTCGAGCCTATAATAATACGCTTAATACCCTTAGTGCGTCTATTGTATGGTGATTATAACCATGGACTATGAATTGTTGAGGAGAACATGAAAAGGAAAAGCTTCTTTAAAATGCAGATACATACAGAAAGTGTGGATGCAGCAAGTGCGTTATGGTAGCGATTTTTCACAGAAACGGTCCACGCTTTTTTTACGAAAATTAGATATGCCCAAGAAATATAATATTTGTCTGTAATGTTTAATAGATTTTATTTAATACACAAATATTTGGGTCTTGTGCCCTCATGTAATGTCCAGTAGCACCAATTCTTTTTAATGAAATACTTAAACCTTTTTTTAAACTTAGAAATCTTAATTAACAAAAATAATTTTGAAGAAATTTGACAAATGTGTCAATTTTGATGTCGAGAATATCAATTTTGGGACACAATTAATAGCCAAGCTCCATCCCCCTGCGTTTGACAGCAACCACCTTAAGATTTTTAAATGATAAAGGAGCGATGTGTTATATCTATAAAACGTCTAATTTATATATATATATATATATATATATATATATATATATATATATATATATATATATATATATATATAACCAAGTAGGTACCTAACAAAAATCGGCAATGCGTAGTTTTCCAGAAAATGTTCATTGGCTTCTCAGATTAAAAAAAGGCTGGACGCAGCAAGTGCGTTATGGTAGTTAATTTTCATTAAAATGTTTTCAATAGCAAATATGTGTATGTTTTTTAAGGAAGCAGGCATCAAATTTGGTTACCAGTATAACCTATATAGTAAAAACAATGTGCCATGTTTCATCAAAATAACTTTATTGTTTGAAAATGTACAAAAATTTCCTAAAGTAAACTTAAAGTGTTCCCGAAAAAACTCGTTGCTTGGTCAACCTCATAGGTTAATAGCAAATTGAGCCATTCAAATATAAGGCATTTGATCAAAATTCGCTACCATAACGCACTTGCTGGGTCCATCATTTCTTTTCTAACAAACATGCATTATATTTCGATGAAAAATGCAAAAATGCAATAACATAAGGCGTGTTCGACTAAAAAAAAAAAGAACATTTGTATCGCCAACGACTTAGGGGCCAGCCTGTGATTGTAGAAATATTTTTTAAGATGTAGCTTAAGACACCCTATAATTAATGTATACATTTTTTTCATATCTTGTATAATAAAGAATATATTGAGCTTTTTGATTTTTTACGAAACGATAAACGATAAACTCTATAGCTAAGGCTACTACTGCCAACCATCAGAGAAAGTGCCTATTTGAAATTAATTTTCTGGAAATATTTTAGTAAAATGAAGGACAATGTCGGTTAAAACTCAGACTTCAGGGTTTGTAAAACATTCCTCTTGAGACATTTTCTTTCCATAGCCCGTATTAGATTCAAGTTCTTTGCTTAAATGTTGCCAATTTTGACGTTTTAAATCGCGACTTTGACGTTTTGAGGAAAACCCCAATTTATTTTTCTTTAAATGCCTATAGCTTTTTTTTCTTTTGACCTACTGAGCTAAATTTTGGTATGTAATTAACTTATAATTGTATAAATCCGTGTACCAAATTTGGTTGCCCTTACTTTGTTATTTCCGGCGGTATAATTTTTTTTCGAAAGAAATCACAAAATTTTTCGGGAAAACTTTGGCCGATTATCCTGGCTAACGAACTTATACAAGCCATTTGCAAAAGGAAGGCATTCACCAAATTTAATCTAAATCAGCCCATTATTCCCTAACAATTCTGACTCTCATCTCTTCTAGATTATGAGGCTGAATGGGCCAAAATTTTAATTGAAAGTGTATCCATAAAAAATACAGGGGAACTGGATTAGTTGATCTAGCGGGCCACTCAATTGAGCCTTTCCTGCCCATCCATCTTCCTAGAAAATGTTCATTCAAATATTGTCGCATGCGAACATCAAAATGTCAAGATGCACCATCTTGTTGGAAAGTTAAAATTTTCTGTATTATACGTACACTTGGACAACCCAAATCAACACAACAGATTTTTCAAACCTTAAAGATGGTTACACCGGCCAAGTTAGCGTCATCAGAGGATGAATAATTCTGCATTATACTGCCGAGCTTTCGGAATTATTTATTCCTTTATTAAGGGTACAACATGGATGGAAAAAATTACAATTTACATACGAAAAATATTTTTTAAATACTTACATATAAAGCGAACTTTTAAAATTCAACAAATTAAAATTCAACATAAAAATGTTGTAAAGGTTTCTTCTTATTTGATTTTTCCAAGTTCCGTTTTTAAAACTCGCTTTATATGTAAGTATTTAATCATTTTAATTTTTCCTATGTAAATTGTAATTTTTAATGAATTTCCTTAGAAGAAATTTCTTCAAATGCGCGCGAACTGGGACCCCTAGAACCCATATCCGGGGTCAGTTTCAATTTGTATATGTTTATATATATATATATATATATATATATATATATATATATATATATATATATATATATATATATATCTATATATATATATATATATATATATATATATATCTATATATATATATATATATATATATATATATATATATATATATATATATATATATATATATATATATATATTTGTGTGTGTGTGTATGTATGTATATGTATCACACCGATAACTCAAAAAATAATGGGGCGAGTTTGATAAAATTTAATGAATTTCCTTAGAAGAAATTTCTTCAAATGAGCGCGAACTGGGACCCCAAGAACCCATATCCGGGGTCAGTTTCAATTTGTATATGTTTATATATATATATATATATATATATATATATATATATATATATATATATATATATATATATATATATATATATATATATATATATATATATTTGTGTGTGTGTGTGTATGTATATGTATCACACCGATAACTCAAAAAATAATGGGGCGATTTTGATTAAATTTTGTACCTTCCTTTTGTAACTGCATTGGATAAGTTCGTTAGCCAGGAAATTCAAACCAGGTTTTCAGGGAAAATTTTGGGTTTTCTGTCGGGAATTTTTTTATATCCAATAAAAACAAGCTGAGGTAACTAAATTTGGTACGTAAATTTATGATATTAGAAGGAAACTATATACCAAACTTATATTTCTATGTTGCAAGAAAAAAAGTTATAAACAATATTTGGTGCCAGATCATTTCTATGAAAAGTCACTACCATTAAGCACTTGCGGCGTCCAAACTTTTTCCTTCCATGTTGTAGTCTTGATAAAGGAATAAATAATTCCGAAAGCTCGGCAATATAATACAAAGTTTTTATCTTGCAACTGACGGCTATGCAAAATTTCCCGGTCTGACTATGAAAAAAACGACGTAGACACAATTAAATTTTAATATAGGGACAATTGGTAAAATTGGAAAGCAATTTCGCGAGCTTGAACATGTAAGCGAGATATAAAAAAAACCTTCAAATGCACTGAGTAATGCTTATGTTTGAAGACAACCCGCATATTTCGAGTCGACAAGCAGCTGCAACATTGGAATTTAGCCATTCATCGGTTACTTATTCGAATATTAAAAGAAAAGAAAATGCATCCAATAAATTGATACAAACATGACCAGGAGCTCATGGAAGACGATTTTGATATAAGAACGCCTCTTTGGGAACAAATGATGGAAATGTTACGTAACAATATTATCCAACTAGAAAATGTCTTGTTTTCCGATGTTTACACTATGATAATCGTCAAAATTGTCGCTACTAGTCTAAAGAAAATCCAGATTGGATGAGAGAAGAGCATACGCAATACCCTGAAAATATTTAATGTTTGGGCAAGAACAGTTTGAAACCATATCATTGGTCGCTTTTTTATTGATGGCAATTTTAATGGAGTTAATTTGCTAGCACTGCTTTAAAATAATATCGTGCCAATTTTGGCAAACTTATGTCCTGATCGAGCAAACCCACAAGTTCCAGCAAATATGATATGGTTCCAGCAGGATGGAGCACCAGCGCCTTACCAAATCAATGTCCGGCAGTACCTCGACTTAATATTTCCAAATCGGTAGATAGAGAGGCGAAGATCGTTAGAATGGGCAGCACGATCACTCGACATTATGCTATTAGGCTTCTTATTATGGGGATATGTGAAAGGTTTGGTATACAAAATTAAACCATGCGATTTAGCTGACTTAAGAAGAAGGATAACAATTGCGATTAGGTCGGTCACGCCTCAGATGTTGATTAACGTTAGAGGACATTTTTATTCACGATTAGGATGCTGCGAAGACGTTCGAGGCATGCATTTGGAACATCTCATACATTAAGCTTGAGGTGTTTTTAATTTTTTCTCATTATCAAGAATGAAACGGAGTTAGTTATTAATTTTTTAGTGTGTTGTATCGAAGTTCGTCATTCAGACCCCATTTAGCACAAGATATTCTCGGAATGTTCTTACAATGTGAGCTAATTTTAGCAGGTAATTTACCTATAATGGTGTAAACCTGCGTACCAAATTTGGTTGCCCTTGCTTTGTTATTTCCGGAAATAAAAATTGTTTTCGAAAGGAAGCACAAAATTTTCCGGGAAAACCTGGGCCGATTTTCCTGGCTAATGAACTTATCCAAGCCACTCGCAAAAGGAAGGAGCCTACCAAATTTTATCCCAATCGGTGCATTATTTTTTGAGTTATTGGTACGATATATATATATATATATATATATATATATATATATATATATATATATATATATATATATATATATATATATATATATATATATATATATATATATATATATATATACACGAATCTCGTCATAAGTGAATGTTTTTTAAGAAAATTCACTAAAAAAGCTTGTTATCGGATAAGAGATTATGTAGCTATATCTGTTTACTAGAATTTGTTTACCTTGTAAATTTTGCTAGTACCATTATGTAACATGTTATGACTCCTGAGGGATTTTTTGGGTTATCAACTTGTATTTTTTATGCAATAAATAAATAAAATTTGTTACTAGTAATTTTTGCCCTAAGTTTTAAAATCATAGCATTTTTGAATAGAGAATAAAAAGATATTTAAAAGTCTGGACGCAGCAAGTGCGTTATGGTAGTGAATTTTCATAGAAATTATCTGGCACCAATTTTTTTACAACTTTTTTTCTTTTAACATATAAATATTGGTATATAGTTTCCCTTTAATATCGTAAACTTACGTAACAAACCTGGTTCTCATAGCTTTAATTTTTTTTAAATAGAAAATTTTTCCGAAACAAAACCCAAAATTTTTCCGGAAAACCTAGTTAGATTTTCCTGGCTAACGAACTTATCCAAGCCACTTATAAAAGGAAGGTACATGCTAAATTTTATCAAAATCGGTCCATTATTTTTTGAGTTATTTCAAAATTCAAAAGTCGGGATCCCCTCATTAGTGATTTTTTTCTAAGAAAATTCACTTAAAATGAGGCAACAACAACAATTTTAAGTTGCAACTGTTACTTGAAGGGGGTAAAATCGTCGTGTTTAGTGATTTTTTTTAATATGCACAATGATTGAGATACTGAATTCCATTTGGCTGTTCCACACTGTATATTAAATATTAAGACATTAAAAATAGTTTGATTAATATTGAGGAACAGTAAATAATTCACTGTGTAATTAGTTAGATTAACATAAAATTTTAATTACCATCCTTGGAGGCAAAACAAAAACATAATCCGCCACAACCTTACGTAAGAAAATAAGTGTGAAATTATCAATATGACTTCCGAAAATAATTAATTGTTTACAGTTCAGAGATTATATGAAGGCTCAGATATCAAATTCCAATTTCCTGTTTGTTTTTCGCGTGTCCATGATCAGATTATTTTATTGTGAATTTAATATCTTCTTAATAGCTCTGCGCTTATATAATCGTGCTATTTTAAATTGCTAATAACTTAATAACTGAAATTCAATATTTATAAAAACTCTGGACGCAGCAAGTGCGTTATGGTAGTGAATTTTCATAAAAATGTTTTTAATTGCAAATATGTGTGTTTCCTTTTTAAGAAAGCAGGCATCAATTTTGGTTACCAGTATAACCTATATAGTAAAAACAATGTGCCATGTTTCATAAAAATAACTTTATTGTGTGATAATGTACAAAAATTTCCAAAAGTAAACTTAAAGTGTTCCGGGAAAACTCGTTTCTTGGTCAACCTTATAGGTTAATAGCAAATTGAGCTATTCAAATTTGAAGCATTTAATGAAAATTCGCTACCATAACCCACTTGCTGCGTCCCGAATTTCTTTTCTTACAAACATGCATCGCTGAAATATTCAAAAATGCAATAACATAAGGCGTGTTTGATTAAAAAAAAAAAGAAGAAAATTTGTATCACCAACGACTTATGGGCCATCCTGTGATTGTAGAAATATTTTTTTAAGATGTAGCTCAAGACACCCTATAACTAATATATACAAATTTTCTTCATATCTTGTATAATAACGGATATATTGAGCTTTATTGATTTTTTACGAAAATTCGACAAAAATTATATACCATTAAACGATAAACTCTAAAGCTAAGGCTACTGCCAAGCATCAGAGAAAGCGTCTATTTGAAATGAATTTTCTGGAAACATTTTAGTAAAATGAAGGACAATGACGGTTGAAACTAAGACTTCAGAGTTTGTAAAACATCCTTCTTGAGACATTTGATTTCCATATCCCGTATTAGATTCAAGTTCTTTGCCTAAATGTTGCCGATTTTGACGTTTTAAATCGCAACTTTGACGTTTTGAGGAAAACCCCAATTTATTTTTCTTTAAATGCCTATAACTTTTTTGTCTTTTGACCTACATAGCTAAATTTTGGTAGGTAGCTTACCTATAAGGATATTAACTAGCGTACCAAATTTGGTTGCCCTTACTTTGTTAATTCCGGAGATATAAATTTTTTTCGAAAGAAAACACAAAATTTTCCGGGAAAACCTGGACAGATTTTCCTGGCTAACGAACTTATCCAAGCCATTTGCAAAAGGAATTTTTCCACCAAATTTAGTCAAAATCGGCCTATTATTTTTTGAGTTATCGGTGTGATACATACATATATATATATATATATATATATATATATATATATATATATATATATATATATATATATATATATATATATATATATATATATATATATATATATATATATATATATATATATATAAACATATAAAAATTGAAACTGACCCCGTATATGTGTTCTAGAGGGCCTAGTTCGCGGTCATTTGAAGAAATTTTTTCAAAATAGTGAATTTTTTTTAAGAAAATTCACTAAAATCTGTAATAAACAATAACTCAAGCGATTATTTTAAATAAGTAAAATATGCTATACGGCATAGCAATAAAGATACATCGAAAAAGCGTTGTTAAATTATAATAGGAGGCCGCACCCGACCTATTTTATCATAGGCCGTGGCTATTGCTACGTGCGTTGCGCCCGTAACATTAGACATGAAATAAGTGTTCCGTGCAGTGCGCACGTGCCATTATTAGATATCAAAAGAATGTTACCCACGGCGTGCACATATCGTAAATTATTCATTACCTGCGCGGTAATTAAGTATTTAAAAGTTCGAGACGCAGCAAGTGCGTTATGGTGGTGAATTTTCATTAAATGCTTCAAATTTGAATGACTCAATTTTCTATAAACCTAGGAAGTTGAATTTTGGTATGTAGTAAGGTCTTTCTCAGGGGCGAGGAGTCGGGAGCCAAAGGACTCCAGGGGCTTAGCTGAGGAAGTGGAAACAACAACATAATCTTTCGATAAAGCTTTCCCCCAAGACCGTCATGCGCGATGAAGAGCCGCATCCTGCACGAAGTGACCCTGCTTATAACTGAACATCACGGATCTAGACATGGAGGTCGATAAAACTCCCCCAATCCACGGTGTTAAGTGATCCGAGCCTAGGGATGTATGGCAACAGAGTGAGCGTGTCGTGAACGGAACCTCTGGAGTACCGGGCAACCGATCAGAGTAACCCGCCTTGTACCACACAGGGGGTTCTGATGGTGTGGACAGTATTTCCCCCATTCTCGTGGGAACAACATGGAGAAGACAATCATAAATAAAAACCGAAACCAATGAGGCTCGAGGAGTGACTCCGGCTACAGACTCGTGCCTTGAGTCTATTCCGGAAACGAAGACGAGCCAGGGGGCGGCAGCGTCCGCGAACTCTGGAGGTCTCACGACCGACGTAGATACGGGGGATCAGGGGGTAGCTTCGGCCACGGACCTGTCCCTGGCACCTAAGCTGGAGGCTGAGTCCCACCGGAGGACAGCGATGTCCGCGAACACCTCTCCACCAGTGAGGACCTTACTACAGGGGTAGAGGGACTGTCGCTGCAGTCCAAGCGTCTTTCCGGGGAGCAAAGAAATAAGCTCCGGAAGGCGCAGAAAATGGCGACCGGGACGTGGACGTTCGAGAAACCTGTAAAGGCGCCAGAAGGGAGATCGAGTCAGAAGAGGCTGCGATCGGACTCTAGCACGCTTACTACAGACAGACGTCCCAAAAGGGCCAGGGCCGGAATACCGGGGCAGACTGGCTCGTATAAGGAGGCTACGGAGGGCCTCGGGGTGGCGGTGATTGACAGACGCCATCCTGAGGCCCTTAAAGGAACATCCTTCAAGGCATTCTGAGGTCTGGGAAGGGTCAGCTTCCACCCACTGGGGAAGCAACCGGGGGGTTGATGCGACTTAAGTTCCTTCAGGTCAACCTTCAACACAGTAGAGCAACCACGGTCGGCCTACTGACGACTCTGAGGAACACGGATGTGGGCCTCATCCAAGAACCGTACTCCTATAAAGGAGAGATCAAGGGACTCGGCGAAGCTGCTGGAAAGCTCATCTACAGCAGATCCAGCAAGAACCCGAGAGCCTGCACTTTTGTCGGGGAAGGGATAGAGTTTCTGCCTTCAATGAAATTCTGTTCCAGGGACCTGGCAACGATCAAAATCCCATGTGGAGGAGCGGATGGGCCGAGGGACATCACTGTCTGGTCGGCCTATCTATTAGGGGACAGCACGGACCTTCATCCACCCAACGAATTGGAGCAGCTTATGGTGGGTAGCACATCAGGTGGATGACAGACCATCATCGGCATGGATGCGAACCCGCACCATGAGTTCTGGGGAAGCTCGGACACAAACTCTAGAGGTGAGTCACTCTTACAATTCTTTATGAAATTTAATTTTGACATATTGAATAGAAGTAATAAACCGAAGTGAGTAGCTCAGACCACAGATACATCCGGTTTGAAATCTCCAAACTCGAAATACAAACGGTATGGTACCAGGACCCTCGCAATGCGGACTGGGAAGCCTACAGGGCAGACCTAGCAGTGGAACGGCGGGGGGTACCATAGACGATTCAATAGACCTCGAGATTGCGAAGCGCAATCACCTTGGCCTATGACGCCAACGGCTTCGTGAGAATTAGGGCGTCCACCAGGAGCGTCCAGTGGTGGAACGAGGACTTCAGGCAAAGGAGGACGCAGGTTTTCAAGCTGTACAACGCGGTCAAAATGTATGGAGCATGGGATAAATATAGACATGCCCTAACAAGCTGCAATAACAGATTGAGGGATGCCAGAAGGGCGTCGAGAAGGAGGCACTGCGAGGAAGTGAAGAGCACATCCGAGACTGCTCGACTACACGGGATCCTGTCCAAGGGCACTCAGCCCAACATAGCTCCCTTAAAACATCGATGGGAGGCTTTACAATCTCGGGGGAGGAAACCATTGAAGTCCTACTACGGACGCACTTCCCCGGCTGCAACATAATAAACCAATCACCTCCGGACTGGGAACACTTAGAAAGAGAGGCGCTGTACAGGCGGGCATCTAGGGTAGACTGGACAGTCGCTAAAGAGGTGGTTAATTGGAGAAAAATCAGATGGGCCATTAACAGCTTCAAGCCATTCAAATCCCCTGGATTCGATGGAATAATGCCCATCATGCTCCAACAGGGTATAGACATACTGGCGCCGGCGCTTACCCTCATTATGAGGGCCAGTCTGGCTCTGGGGCATATTCCGAGGGCATGTAGACTGACCAGTTGTATTCATTCCTAAACCTGGGCGTCCAGCACACCAGGCAAAGTCGCTGAGGCCAATAAGTCTCATGTCTTTCTTGCTAAAAACAATAGAAAACTGATCTACCGGCACATTAGGTGCGGTGTACTGGAAGCATATCCCCTACACTGCGGACAATACATATACAGAGCAGGAGTCTCAACAGAAACAGTATTGCACCAACTGGTGCTGAAACTGGAGAATACGATGGGGAACAGGGGGGTGGCACAGGGTGCCTTCCTAGACATAGAGGGGGCCTTCAGCAACACCTCATTCGGATCGGTACTGGCAGCTGTCAGGGAGCGGGGAATAGAGGAGACCTGCTGCTGGTGGATCGGTTTCATGCTCAGAAACAAGGCGGTGTTCACCTCACTTGCGGGAGGAACTCGGCTAGCGGCGGTCGCGGCGGGGTGTCCGCAGGGGAGCGTTCTGTGTCCCCTGCTCTGATGCCTAGTCGTGGACGGCCTGCTAGGGATGCTCTCGGGAGGGGGGTACGAGGTACATGGCTACGCGGACGACATTGTCATCATAGTCCGAGGAAAGGTTACACAGTCAGTGTGGGAGCGCATGCAGACAGCACTGAGAGTGGTGGAAAGGTGGACGGTTGGCCAAAGGCTCGGGGTGAGCCTCGAGAAAGCAATGCCGTTTACGAGGAGGAGGAAGTGGGAGGGCCACAAAACTCTCACTCTATACGGTAGAAACATCCCAATGGCCAGAGAGGGGGTCAAAGGCAATGAAGAAGCTGAAGAGCTCTCGCGAAGAGAGGATCAGCAGAACCATTTATGGTACCATAACCGGTCTTGGGCGTATCGAACGGTACGACCAGGGCAACCATCAAGTCCTAGTCCAGGGAACAGCACAAGGCATACTTGGCAGATTGTCCAGGGATCAAACACGGGAAGTCGTTAATTGGGCAACCAAGTCCAAAGAGATCTGTGTAGCTGCTAAATCTTAGCAGAGGCCAGCTCAGGAACATAACAAGACTCTTGACGGGACACATGGCTGTCAAGAAACACCTGCATAAAATGTGGCGGTTCGAGGGGGACCTTCCATGCAGACTCTGCAGCGAGGGGGAGGAATCAGCCCAGCACATCTTGTGCGAGTGTAAAGTCCTGGACCGCAAAAGGCAAGCAATATAAAACTTCACCCTACCAATTGCTGCACAGACTAGCTCAAGGCAAAGTGATTTTGGAATGGGTGGAGTAGAAAAGACAAAGGGCATGCACAATAAGCCAACGGCTGTGGTGATGTGTGTGTGGGGGGGGGGGGGGGGGTGTGGAGACGCGGACGAGCCCCAGGGGGAAAGAAGGTCCTTCCCAAGGCAACATATTCACCAAATTTCATTACAACAGCTTTGTAATTTTCGGAGAAGAAATTTTTTTTCGAAAAAAACTCAAAATTTTCCCGGAAAACCTTGTCCGATTTTCCTGGCTAACGAACTCATCTAAGCCATTGATAAAAAAAGGCACTTGTCGAGTTTCATCTAAATCGGTTAATTATTTTTTGAGTCATCGGTTGGATATATATATATATATATATATATATATATATATATATATATATATATATATATATATATATATATATATATATATATACATATATTATTTGGTATGTCAAAATTTGAAGTGCAAAATTTGGATTCTTACTGACAAGCAATTTTGGATATATTATATATTAAATTACGTTAATTTACAGCACAAGTCTTTGACTTATTGTATTAGCGTACTGTATAATTTACACAAATAAACAAACAAATAAATAAATATAAAAATTGAAACTGACCCCAGATCTAGGGTTCCTAGTTGGCTCTCATTCTAAAATTTTTTTTGCAAAGTCCTACCTAAATACCTAATCGATACCTGTCTATTAATTTTTTTTAAAATAAAAATTCACAAAAAAGAAATACACAGATTTAAATCCGAAATTCATAAATAACTAAGTACCCACTTATAATTAATTCATCTTCAATAATTTCCTTGAAAAGTTACAACTTAATTATTTAAATTTCAACCTTCATTTATAGAAAAATATCGTGACCCCCCGAAAGAAGCCCGATTCGCGGAATAAAAAAACAGGGGAAGGGAAAACCTCATCACAACACATATCCACAGAAGTTCAGGGGAAGGAGAAACTGTTTTTTACGTCCCATCCTTAACTTGGTACTTGCTGTTGGCTGGTGTAAGAAATGGGTAAAAAATAAAATATGACATTTCAATGCTAGGTAAAATTTGAGAAGGGTATTTTTTCTGTAAAGTCAGCCGTTCAGGAGATATTTGCAGGAAACTGAGTACCTATTTCGCTATAGCAACCGTATAAAAGTGTCATCTAATTTGTGCTTACCTGAGAGCGTGGATGTAAATAATTATCAAAATTTGGCACCGTCAAAATATAGGTATAGCAGCAAACACCCGTGTCTAATTTCAAAAATTTAATACCCCTACGAATTTAACCACGACCGGCTTTATTATTTTCGTATGTTCTTTCTTGCCTGGGAGTGTGGTTATTGTTTTTCAATATGAATGTGCTAACCTTTTATGGGTTGTTAGGTATAAAGTAGTACATGTGATATCAACCTTCAAACCGTTACTATACCTAATTATGCAGTATAAACAAATTAGTTAATAACTGTATAAGACTGCATTGTTCTTTCTTGAAAGATTTGGGAGATATTTACAAAAAACACAAACAAGGGTCTTCAATGGACAATTTTCATATTTTTTTCTTACTACATCTGATAGACATCCCACAGAGATGATTTGTAATATTTTTTTCATTTCAAATACTACAAAAAAATATTTGAAATTGCGAAATTCATAATTGATTTCAAACGCCACTATTTTGCCGGCATAATATGTGACGTCACTGGACGGTAATGTCACAATGACAATGAGCTTGCTTCTCTGTGTTTACACCACCACGATGTTGAGAAACAAGCGAAAATACTTATCATACCATAGGGCAAATGTAAACAAGTCATTTATTCACTGTCCAAGTACGTCACGACCAATAACAGAACGTTCGCGGTCACATGATAATAATTCGATTTTTTCTTTTTTTTTACAAGTCTTTTTGTGTCAACTACAGATGTTCTTGTGTATTTTTATGCGTGTAAGGATCTATCTATGAAAAGCTATTAGGTAAATGTTAAATTCATGTGATGGAAAATCCATGCAAATTTTCTATTAAAAGGGCGTAGCTCTTAAAATGGAAAATAGCTATATAATAAAAAAGAAAAAATTTCGGGACGCAGCGAGTGCGTAATAGTAGCGAATTTTCATAAGAATCGTACACAATTATTATACGGCATATTAGTAAAGTTAATATTTTAAACTTACACAGACCTTGAATATCGATTATAGAGGTCCTAATACGCGCACATGTGAAGAATTCTTTCGAAAGTCTTACCATCGATATCTCTCTATTGTCAAAAAAATCTTGCGTTCTAACTCCTTTTAAGAAAAATGCCCAAAACTCAATTTTATATTAAGCTAAAGAACTAAATTTTCCTATATCTTAAAAGAAGCTTATATTACAAATTTCATTAAAGTTATACAAAAGATTTCCAGAAGGAAACTTAAATTAATATTTAGAAAAGTAAAGTATTTGCCAAATTATAAACGTAGGAGTTGTGTTTCCTTCTTAATAGCCAGTATCATTTCGTTTTGGTCAACCTAATCAAACCGGTTTTTCAATATCAACAATAACAAAATTATAATTTCAGACTCAAAAGTGACAAACTTATTCAGGCGTTTTAAACAAAAATGAGATTTTGTGCAAAACGTATGAAATCTGTGCACTATTGTTTCTCCACATATCAAAATAAAACAAAAAGCATACATTCATCGAGCTCGATTTGATCGCGTAACCTTGTGCCTAGAAGACGACGCTGTCTCTGCGCTATGTAAGCACATGTTAGCTAACGTTTTGTTTACATGATACTCCAGATCGGCTTCATGCCCGGGATATCATATTCAAAGTATACGTAACAATTAATCACGGAATTAGGAGAATTACCATTGAAACACATCCGACGACTGTTTCGGTCTTATATGACATCTTATGTTTAAGTTTAAAGATAAAAGAAACTATTTTAGAATTATTTTTATAGAGACTTGGCTTGATTTTGTTTACATTTCTACTATATTATGCGACAGCCTAATAAATCTATGGTGCGCTAAAACTGTATTTGGGGCCGTTCATAAAAATAAAAATATAGTGTATTTTAATAATTGATTGAATCCCCCAGGTAATAACAATCACTTGGCAAATTTTTAACTTCATGTCGTCTGTCATTTTCTATAATTGCGGCCGAGATTTCACTATTGTTGGTTCGGGTAGTATGTTTTATGCCTGGTATATATTTACTTTGGTTACCGTTGATGTATGGTTTATACCTGATGTATGAATCAATCTCCGCGTGGAAGTTTACTACTCTGTCTGTCAGGCATTGGACTTTAACCACTAAGTCGTTTCAACGGATGTCTTTGGGATTTTATTTTTAATTTGGAAAAAACTCTAAATATTGTGCACCAAATTACTTAAAATTTAGAACGTAGGTTTATTTGCACTATTTCTTTCTAGCCACATGTAAAGTTTTCAAAAATATTTTTGTATATTTTAGGGGGGAAAATGTCCGTTATATCTGATATACGAACTCGTTCGATGTCTTAATAATAAAATTATATGGCAAGTTTCGTTCAAATAAGTTGAGTATTTTTTGAGTTATCGCTCGGATACATACATACATACATACATTGTCTATGAGAATTAAGTTTAGGAACTTGGTTACTTCTATGGTAGTGTGTTGGTAACAGCGAACACTCTGGAATGATATTTCTAGAAGAGACCATAAGTGACAGGTGCAGAATAGTGTAGAAGATATAGAATCTCTATGGACAGTATAAATAGACGAGCGGTGCGTAGACTAAGTTAGTTCGGTATTGAATTAGTGTGGTGTAGAATAGTGATCATAGAGTAGAATATAGTTCTATGGACATTTAGTAATAAAGAGAAATATTTTAGTTGATACTGGTGTTGGAAAATAGTTGGTTACAATAAAATAGTAGTTTGAAAAGCTGTGTTTTGTTAGTCAACGAATCCAGAACCCCGTAGAACGAATATATATATATATATATATATATATATATATATATATATATATATATATATATATATATATATATATATATATATATATATATATATATATATATATATATATATATATATATATATATATAACGGCCCTGGTTTTGGATTCTAGGGACCCAAATTCGCACACATTTGAAGAATTTTTTCAAAAGCTTTTCATCGTGACCTCCCTATTAGCGAATTTTTCGTAATGAAAATACGCTAACATCTAGAAGAGGTAGAGATTGCGAACATTGCTTCTGTAACCAGGGCCGAACTGGCCAGGTCGGTTGGGCGGCGATCGCCGACGGCCCTCAATAAACGGGGAGGAAAAATTTATAATTTTGTGGCGAAAAAAGATTTTACAGATCTTTAATTTCTTCATTAACTATTTACATCTCCATTGTACTTGTTCCCAGGATGTTTTATCTCGCAATCACTTATAAAACAGTTTTATACAAGCACCATAATGTCAGCACAGCACAGTCGTAAACACATACAGTGTCTCTATTATAAGTATAATTAGTTCGATGGGCCGTAACATTTTGAAAGACCTTTTAAGATAGCATAACATACTATATACTATATCAAAACACAATGCCGCAAAACTGTTTGCCTATTTCAGTTCTGACTAGAGCTACTCGAGCTAAACCACGCCTATCAAGGGAATACATTACACATTACAGTCGACCAATCTACTATTGAAGATTCTGATTAAATAAGTAGGTGTATGGAGGGTTGCAAACATTTAGGCAGTGTCGCTCAAAACTTCTGGACTCCGCGTGATGGTAGAGGGTACCCAAGATGTAGATGCTATGGATGAGCTGACTATATGCGTCCGCTATGTTGTCCAAGGAAAAATATATGAAAGACTTTGAGACACAACAGTGGTCGATGACTCAAGTGTACTTGCCTTTTATGAGCTTATAAAATCAAAACTAGCTATAAATGTGTCATTTCAACATTAAATATGATTGCTTGCTCATTTGACGGAGCTAACAACATGAGAGGGTGTTATAACGACCTACAAGTCCATTTTAGAAAGGAAAACGAAGATCTTATTTATACTCATTGCATAGCACACGTCCTAATCTTGATAGTTGCTGATTCGACTGTAAATCTGATGCGAGCAGAGAACTTGTTTGGGTTAGTAGAAGAGCCGGTGGTTTTTCTAGACTCGTCTTACAAAAGAATGGCAGTATGGGAAAAACAAACCAAAAGAAAACATACTGCCGATGACAAACTATACAGATTACAAAAAATAGGAGCGACGAAATGCTGGAGCAAACACAAAGCTCTTTCAGCAATTGTTGACGAGAAGTTTTTGAACAGTGAAGAAGATGATTTACAGCAACATTTGTTATGTTTACTGCTCCGACAAGAAACGACGTTTTCAGTGTTTTTTAATGTGAATTTTCCGATCTTTGTGAACTCCCACAATCTGTACTCTTTACACATCTGTATGCAGTTGATAAATTTGTACTTACCATACTTTGTACACAAGTCACCTGTGAAAGAATATTTTCTAAACTTAAAATAGTTACAAATCGACTTAGGTCGACTGTAAGCCAAGATCTTTTGTAAAACGTGCTATTCGTGAACATAAAGAGAGACTTATTTCACAGATTGGATAAAGATCATATTATAGATGAAGTAGCCAGAATCAGTGAAGAACTTCACAGAAAGCTGTTGAGTTAATTAACACTAATCAATTTCAAATATTTTCAGATCACTAGTAGACGTAACTACAGCTAAGTTATTGACATATTTTCTATAACTATTTTAATATTTTACTAACAAATAATTCCATATATGGTACTGTCTGTGTTCTTAGCTTACTCATAGACTGTTTCTTTCTCATTGCATTCTACAGTTTATTACTAATTTCTCCAGTTCCTTCAAACAGATATAGTAAAAATAACTTGAAATTTCGTTTTGATAAAGAGCTGGTCAAGCAAAACCACAAAACATTGTTTTTTTTTACATAAAAATGTAGCTTATTCAGTGTAACTACTTTACAAGTCCTGAAATAAAGAAATAAAGGAAAATACGGTTTAAAGGCACATAATTTTCAAAAATTTTGGACCCGGACCCCTCGTTTCCTGGGGGGTATTCCATACTCGCCAGACCACCGGTAGGGGGTCCCTTTTCAGTACCTAGCCGAGGACCCCAGAAGGAGCCAGTCTGGGGCTGCATCTGTAAGGGAAAAAATATATTTCAGTGATAGAAAACTAACAACGCCTGAGCCTGTCCATTTTAGGCGAATTCTAGAGCTCTTTCTGGCTCTCGATCCATTCATGTCAAAAATGAATCTCAGTATCAAGTAGGTACTATAGACCACCCACAATACTCATGATTTAATGATCTGTTGCATAAGCCAGAAGATGTTCTGCAAATTGGAAAGTAATAGTTTTGAAAGGTACTGAACTTACCAAAAAGATTCAATTTTGACGTCAACTAAGAATACACATTTTTACATGCCTCCAAGATGTTTGCTTATGAAAACGTATGTATTTTGTTTCCAGTTAGCCTACTTCCTCAACTAACGATCAACCAACAACCAATAATCTGTAAATTTTATCAAAATCAAATCTGCCTTTTAGTGCATTACCTTAGAAAAAAATCACTAATAGGGAGATCCCAACTTTTGAAAACAAAATTTCAAATGAGCCCGAACTCGGACCCCTATAACCCATATCCTGGGTTACTTTCAATTTTTATATGTTTAAATTATGTATGATATATTATTTTAATTGTGATATGTTAATTTAATTAGGTCAGGTATGTGCATAATATGTATATTATGATATATTTCAAACACCCTGTGTGTTAAATTTTAAGGATGCAGTGGTTTTAAATAAATAAATGTTTGTTTTTCTACATATATGACTGTGTTTTATTTCAGTTACTTGCCCTGCATATATGTGTATTTCTAGTTGCATATAATACTGCTTTAAAATAGGATTACAGTTTTCATGTTACCCGCCGCCTTCATTTAAATCTTACCGGCCATTAATTCTCATTCTCCAAGGTTTAAAAGGGTTCCTATTTGTTTCGCTAACTTTTTTCTTTTAACCTATCTTTAAATTTTGACTGATATTTGATTCATAGTTCCTATGTTTTTCTTTTCAGGTTTAATATTTTCAAATATTAATACAACATATATATATATATATATATATATATATATATATATATATATATATATATATATATATATATATATATATATATATATATATATATATATATATAAAGGTACATGCCAAATTTTATAAAAATTGGTCCATCATTTTTATAAAATTTGGCATGTAGCTTCAGTTTGTAAGTGGCTTGGGTAAGTCTGTTAGCTAGGATAATCGAACCAGGTTTTCCGAGAATATTTCTGGGTTCTCTTTAGGAAAAAAAATTCTGCAAAAATAAAAAACGTATGGTAATCAACAAGCTTATGACATTAAAAGGAAACTATATACCGAAAATTTAGATTTCTATGTTACAGGAAAAAAAAGTTACAAAAAAATATTTGGTGCCAGATCATTTCTATGAAAATTCACTACCATAGCGCACTTGCTGCGTCAGGACTGTTGTAAGCAGGTTAGGAATTAGGTGTTGCTAAACACTCGTTGAAAACGTTTGGTATTGTCTTGTTTGAAGATATTTTTACTGAATATGTACCTATTGTACAATTGGATTTTGGTATGTAGTGTTACATACTGAAATAAACCGGGTCGCAATTACGCGCAGCTTCTCTAGATTGCAGCCTATAATGGCCACTCACCACAAAAAAACGTGTGAAAATTTTAACTTTGGACAGATTAAATCTTGTGGTCTGTGGTAAGACTGAGTTTTTGCAAATTTGAGAACATTGACGTGAATCTCAACTTTGTGTTCTTTCTTTAATATAGTTATTGTTGATATCAATTCATTATAACTTTTAAATACTGTGCATTGATTAAACTTTCCCACAATTTAATAATAAACTAAATGTTTCTTTTAACGTTTTCAGTTAGAAATTTCTCTAAATTCGGATTTTTTCAGGTGAATTTAAAAATTCCTACAGGAATCTAAAGATCTTCAATATGACCCTGGAAATACATACTGAACTAATAAGAAAGATGAAAGTAGAAAAATCGCATTCAAAACAAAAATACCTGATGTAGAATGGGTATATATATATATATATATATATATATATATATATATATATATATATATATATATATATATATATATATATATATGTCAATAGAAGAGATGACGCATTAGTAAGGTACGACCAACAAAATTCTTCCAGGTTGCCATGGAAATTTCCAAAACAAACTGTGTGTATATTAGCTCAGTTTAACAGTTAGTGTTGAAACTTAAGTCACGCTTATTGGGATACAATCCACTAAATTTAAGCAAATATTCTGCGTAGTGAAACAGATCCAGGCACCATATCCACTTTTGACCCATTTCGAGAAAAAACTTGAAGTTTTTCAATGTCGAATCTGACACAATATATAGTACTAAAAATATGCTATAGCAAAATAACACAAGCAAAAAAAACGTTGGAAAATGGAAATGATCACAATTTGACGCCATGACCTGAATGAAATGTCAAAGCCAACCGTTGAACCGAGGTAATACATGCGGTTTATGTTTTAGAATTTTCCATGGCACTCTGGAGGAAGAATTTTGTTGATCGCACTATATAACAGAAAATGTACCCTCTAATTTATGTAATGTGACATATAGGGGCTCCACGTGCAGTACTCATGTCCCTAGCCTATAAATGGGACAGATCATTCGTTCATATTCTGAAGGACAAAACTCTGTACAAATTGAGCACAAATCTTATCAGTTATTGTCTATGCATACTGTATCATTGAATTCAATGAAGAATAGTATTAATAATAAATAAATCTTATTATCTAAATCGCTGATTTTATCAAGAATCCAATATCCGCTGCCAAGTATGTTCCGGCAAGGAGCAAACTGGAAGAACTGAACAGAGTGCAAATGACAGCATTGACAGTGACATGTGCCTTTGGGACAAGCTCGCATCTTTGGCTGTCGATAGTGAATCAATCAATCAATAATGCTCTTAGAACCGGCAAAAGATCTCCAAACAATGAAATATTTCATTAACATCCAACACATACCCAATATCTCATAGTCACTTGATGAAGGTGAATATACTACACAAACTAGTAGGGCAAGACCAGCTAAATATTTTAGGAGTTTGCAGAAAAGTACAATGCCACATAACAACTGAAAATAGTGCTGCTGGAAACCTCTCCGTGGTTAAGAACGCTACGAGCAATTAATAAAATGCTATCCACTCACAGAAAGTCACACTTCGTCCAAAATCTACGGGAAACTTTCTGATGAAGTATCGCCACTCAATAACTATCTAAGTATTTATATTCTCAGATGGGTCTAAAACAGATACAGGGGCGAGTTCCTTATAGGTAAGTGGCAGCCATGCATACGCTTGGACTTTTCCAAAAATCTGTTGTTTTCACAGCTGAACTATATGCCATCTGTCAAGCACTGGTCCTCTTCAAGTATTGTGGGACTAACTCTTGTGTTATACGTAGGAACTCGCTCAGTGCTACAGAGAATATATTTTATTCACACGAATTGAATTATAAGAATTGTAACGTTTCACACATTTATATGAATTATAGAGATTATTGTAGCTTAATGAGATAATTGCCTCTGTCCACTGACTTACTTTCTACCCTGTGGCTCGATACCAGAAATTCCACTTAAAGCTAGGTTCATACACCCGCGAATGGCGAAACTAAATCCCTATTGGTCCATTTTAAGTAATATTAAGGTATTATATTAAAAAAAACAATCGGACGTTTCACGGCGATTTCGCAATTCGAGAGTGTATGAACCTAGCTTAAGACTCTGAATGACAAACGTTACTTGTCTTTGAAGATTATATATACCTGAACGGATCTGATAAAAGTCCTCTTAAATTAAAGTTACATCTAGCTTTATTATCATAATTGCCTCCTTAGTTTTTTTTTGACGTGATATTTCATGGCATGTGTTCTTAAATCTTACTGATTTTTAAATAATCATTTAACTTGTGATAAATTAATTAGAAATGCAAATTAAACTATATTTTACTGTATTTAATAAATGGACAGGATGCCAGAAGTATCACACTCTGACTGTATAACAGTATACTTTAAAGAAAGTCTCTTAGGATTTTTGATTACCCCGTTAATAATAACGAAGAACACCTTCATACCAGCAGACAGTATCCTAGTTGGAGTTCCATAATAATAACAGCCTCACTGGCTCTGAATGGTTAAATCATGTTAGCAGTCTCGCCAGTTTTAAATGATCAAATCAATCCAAATGAAGCTCCAACTTGATAGTAGAAGTTCCACCAGCTCTAAATGGTTACGCCATGCGGTAGATTAGGTTCTAACTGCTGCTTATTTTAATTGATTTTCTTCACTTTTCAATCTTTACAGCAGTAAATATTAAAATCTTGAAACTTGCCATGAATATAATAAACTTTATAGACTGAATCTCCTTCCTTTTATTGTCTAGTGTCAACACGTGCAAACATCAATGGCGAAAACCAACGACCTATTTAATTTACGTTTCACTATTAATTTATTGAGTTATTAAAAATATAATTTGTTTTAATAACTTATTTAATTTTACATTACAGAATACTAGATTTTCTGGTGCAAATGAGTGACCAAGGTAAAGAAATAAGGATATTATGGATACCTAGTAGTGGTGGTAGAAAATATACTCGCGGTCGAAGCAAAGAGAATGGGACGGCTTGTGTTAACCAGACGTACACAACAAGCCAGAACTTCCACATCTCAACCTGTGTTAGTACAACTAACCAAATAGAGAATTACGAACACCAAGTAACTAATAAGTACAATTTGAAGAACCCAATTCATCACAATACAGTTTTTAGACCTGACAAAATTGTGTCACCGACAAAGTTAGCGTCATCAGAGGGATGAATAAACTAAATAACTCCTCAACGAAGTTGACTACACTGGTGAACTCATTTAAAATGGACTAGATTCACAATTTACTATGAGCAGAAACTAATCTGGTGTGACAGTTAGACAACTCCCATGTTGACACGTGGTGATTACCGAAGGTTTTTTTGGTTTATTGTTTCTGTTTTTCTCTCTTTCATAACTACCTTTGTTTATTATTTACTATTATTATTATACAAGGGTGGTACTTTTTGAGTCCTGCATCTCTGCCCCCAGAATTCACTCTACTCCTCTAGGATGCCAGTTTCTTTGACAAATTCTAGTAATATCCTGCAGTGAGCAGTCTTTAGAGTTTCTAAGTTTACCTTTTCATTCTCCAGCAACTTTGATGTCCTGCATCTCTGCCCCCAGAATTCACTCTACTCCTCTAGGATGCCAGTTTCTTTGACAAATTCTAGTAATATCCTGCAGTGAGCAGTCTTTAGAGTTTCTAAGTTTACCTTTCCATTCTCCAGCAACTTTGATGTGCTTCTATAAATGCCTCGCAGTGGCGCATTATATGTAGTAGAGTTTCCTCCTCTTCTCCACATCCTCTGCACATTGAGTCGGATTCAGTTCCCAATTTATAGAGGTGTTTCTTCACATGCAAGTGACCTGTTACGAGTTCGATCGATAGTTTTAGTTCTTTCCTGCTCAGCTCGAGCAGATCTTTTGCTCTTTGCATGGATGGTTCTCTGAAAGCTTCTGCCTGCCGTTGTCCAGGAGATTTGTTCCAGTGTTCCAGATGCCACCGTTGCGGCGTCTCGATTTCAGGTCTTGCAGTTTTATATGCAATCCCGCAGTATGGTTCTGGCCCAATTAGAGGCCTTGCTCGCCCTTCTTTTGCAAGCTGGTCTGCTACCTCGTTGCACTTTATATTGGCGTGTGCAGGTACCAAGATCATCTTGACGATATTGCTTGCCGCCAGCTGGCTGAAGTTGTGGATGCAGTCAAGTACTAAATTTGACCGCGATTCCTGTGTATCCAGCGCTCTTTAGGACTGCTTGGTTATCGGTAGCTAAGATCCTCTTACCTCTGTAATTTTTCTCTAGTAGCATTTGTGCACTCATCATTATGGCTAGTGTTTCTGCCTGGACTAAGGTTGAATACCGACCCAGGCAGACAGCTATCTTGCATCCCGGTCTTGTGCCTTCTTATACACCGCATCCTGCTTCATCTGCTCTTTTGGCCCCGTCAGTAAAATAGATAGTTCCATTGATCTTTAGGCTGTTCTCATCTTTCCAGTGTTCTCAACTTGGAATAATTATCTCGTATGGTATTGTTGTGAGATAGGTGGTCTTTACCCTATCCAAGGTCATACTCAAGAGTGTGATTATCATCTACTGTTCTTAAGATGTTGCTGTGACCATTCCACGACCAATTTTTGTTTAAAAGAAGTTGTCTTATTTTTGTATTATGTTGAGCTTAGTAGCGGCTCATGCCTTAATGCATTGGGGGTGCGCAAGAAAAAAAAGTTCGGGACGCAGCAAGTGCGTTATGGTAGTACATTTTTATTAAATGCTTCAAATTTGAATAACTCAAGTTTCTACGAACTTAGAACGTTGAATTTTGGTGTAAAGTAGGGTCTTACCCAGGGACATATCCACCAAATTTCATCAAAATAACTTTGTAATTTTCGGAGAAAAGATTTTTTTCAAAAGAAAACTCAAAATTTGAATAACTCAATTTTATAAAAATGTAGAAAGTTGAATTTTAGTGTGTAGTAAGGTCTTTTACAAGGCAATATATCCACCAAATTTCATTAAAATACCTTTGTAACTTTCGGAGAAAAAGATTTTTTTGGAAACAAAACAACATTTTCCCGGAAAACGTTATCCGATTTTCCTGACTAACGAACTCATCTAAGCCATCAATAAAAGAAAGGTACTTGCCGAGATTCACCAAAATCAGTTGCTTATTTTTTGAGTTATCGGTTGGATACATACATACATACATACATACATATATATATATATATATATATATATATATATATATATATATATATATATATATATATATATATATATGTATGTATGTATATATATATATATATATATATATATATATATATATATATATATATATATATATATGTATGTATGTATATATATATATATATATATATATATATATATATATATATATATATATATATATATATATATATATATAAACATATAAAATTGAAACTGACCCTGGATATGGGTTCTATGGGTCCTAGTTGAAGGGCTCGCCTATTTTTTCCCCGAAAATGTATAATAAAGAAACCTACTTACTAAACTTAATAATTATCAACTACTTACCAAGTTTTCCTCCAGCTAGTTATACGTTATAGTAGTTAAAAAGTCCCTTAAAAAGTTAACCTTTAAATTTAAAATATCCACTGAATTAATCACAGTATCACAATTATTTTGTCCACTTATTAAGCAACCCGAAGTAGTAACCATCATAATAATAAGAATTGCCTTGTTAGAACATGTAAACAACAATGAAATAATCTAATTAAAAATCAATCCGACGCGAAGACAAAAATTACTACGTAGTAGGTATCCACACTCTGCCAAAAGTCCACTACAAACTGGAAGTGTGTAATTTTATAGCGCACAACAGATTGCTTATTCGGTCATTTTCAACGAAGATCATCAAGATTCGGCGATCATTTCGCACTGAAGTATCGCATTTCGTGAGAGCGCCGAAAAATATACACCGCCGGCTGACTACTTTATATGGATATGGATGTATATAACGTCTGTAACGATTACCACTATACTTATTCTGATTCTGTATTAATGGCTGCCGACTCTCTGCGATCCTCGATATACTAATTTTGTTTGTTGAATGCAGGAGGTAAAAAAGCAAATAAAGATTTATCAAAATATAGCATAGCAAAAATATTGTTTTTTCCACAGCAGGCGGCAGTGCGCGCGCACAGGCGCACTTATTAAGGAGCCGCCCCTGGTTGAGCTGCAAACAATAAGTTGCCAGTTTAGATAGTGCCATATGTTTTTAAACATCTGATTATATCTTAGTTTAACCACTATACTACATAAAATGTTATTATCAACTTTTATTTCAGTTGCCTTTTCATTAGTTTGTGGTTTGTTAGAATAAAAAATGCATAAATAAGTAGCAACTATGTTTTGTTGAATTTTTATATAGCGGTCTGTTAGACCTTATAACTGGGCAAAATATATCACTTTCACGGATGAAATACTGCAGCAATATTTTATTAATTTAATTATTAATTAAAATAGACAAATACTTATTCAAATAAAATCAGGAGGCATTTAATTAGCCAAAAGATAAAAACAAAACAACTTTATCAAAGTAAATGCAGATATAAAGACTTCTTTTCTGGCTTCACAAGTGTTGATTTTCTTAACTCTAAAGCCAGAGAAGAAATATCTATATCTGTATTTGGTGTGGAACGGTTTCACCAAGTAAGGGCAACAACAATTAATGTATCAAAGTATTTATATTAAATTGTTTTCAAGAATTCCAGCTTTGTCATAATTTATTATTTACATCATGCTCCTTTTAGAGCAAATATAAATCTTATTTACAATAATTATTCTCTTTTTTTTATATAAAACATAAATTAAATGATCTATGTAGATATAGTACAAAATAACATACATCCAATATCCTTACAGCTAGTTATGATTACGACTTCTCACGTTTCTTATAATTACGTTTACTGGCACATCGGTTTATTATGTCCGTCACATGGACTTTGTGGTCAAATATTTTCATTATTTGAGTCTTCGCCTCGATCATACCATCATTTATAATTTTTATTCTCTGAAGGTTGCCCTAAAAAAAAGTACGTTAATAAATTGTTCAAGCCAAAGAAGGTTAATTAATTAACCCAAACTATAATATTTTAATACTACCTTGATCAGTTCATTTACTCTATTAACTTCTTTATTCATGTTAGTTGATTCTTCTGGCTCTGTGAATTTTAAGAGCTGCGTCAGTTGATCATAGACCTGCTGTTCTTGTTCAGCCTGTAACAAATATTATACATTTAAAAAAATTATCATGACATCTAAATATAAACTACTTTAAATAAAACTGATAAATGAACCAATGACATAAGTTCTCTCGCAAAAATTATTTTATTCGACTCTCTTAGATGTTGCGTCCATACAGGTGTCCTTTAAAAATTGGCGACAATGCCAAATAACAGAGTCTGGGGCAAAAATAACGATTTAAGCTAAATTATCTATATCCAAAAATGCATCACAACTGATAGGTACACTTTTGAACAAAATCCAATTGAGCACAACACATTTAAAGACATGACATGAAGATCATTTCAGTAACAAGGTTGGTGTCTTCAGAGGATGTATAATCTAAGATTATACATCCAGAGGTATTGAGGTTTCAACAAAACTGTACTTATTGTTGTATATTTGCCGTGGATAAAGGAGTGCACTTATTTGATGTTAAATAATAGCTTTATTTTATAAGAATCCAATCAACTATATAACAACACAACACGTTATTTATACGACATTTTACATACTTCTTCTTACTTATATCTACTGACAAATATGACACTACAACTACTGAAATAAATGACCTACTATTTATTATCACTATTATTGAATTGACGTGACAACTGACACAATACTCAAAACCCCCCTCAATTCAATAACCCCAGGAGATTCCTAACCTTCTCAAATACAACTTTAACAAGTGATTTAGTTAATATAGCAGCTTCTTGTCTTTCAGTACAAACATACTCTAATTTAACAAGGTCCTTCTTTACAATATCCAATACAAAATTGTAACGAACATCAACATGTTTAAGTCTTGTATAATCTTTTGTTTGATTCAACCAATGTATACAACTCTGATTATCGTCAAAGATTTTTGTGGGTATCACATTAATTTCACCAAGATCATTCAAGAGCTTTTGAAGCCACAAACACTCACTTATAGTTACACTCACAGCGATGTATTCTGCCTCGGTGGATGAAAAAGCGATACATCCTTGCTTTCTCGACCCCCAGTGAACCGTGCAGTTATATACTTTGAACACAAATCCACTTGATTTCCTATAACTGATATCACCTGCCCAGTCTGCGTCTGAGAATCCCAGCAACACTTCTTGATCATTTCCACTTTTATACACTAATTTTAAATTTCTTGTATGTTTTAGGTACCTAATGACTCTTTTCAGATGATTCCAGTGTTCATTAGTTGGATCCGATTGAAACCTGCTAAAGTAATTTACAGCATAACAGATATCTAACCTTGTCGTTACAGTTAGATACATGATAGATCCCACCAATTGTCTGTATGGTTTAATATTCAAAACTTTCTTCGATTCATCACCAAATTTTAAATTCATTTCCATTGGCGTAGACACAGACTTACATTCTGACATATTAAACTTTTGTATTAGTTTATCAATATATGAAGTTTGACTCAATGACAGCATTTTGTTTTCAATATCACGATCAATGTTTATGCCTAAAAAAGATTTCACTTCCTGTAAATCCTTCATTTCGAATTTTGAAGTTAAACACAACTTGAGTGTCCAAATTTTTCATGCTATCACTTATGATTAATAAATCGTCCACACAGATTAACACATACATTATACTGTTTCCATTTCTTCTTGTAAACAAACACTTGTCACATTCACTTTTAATGAAATCCATTTTAACCATGAATTTATAAAATTTCTCATACCACTCTCTTGATGACTGTTTTAATCTATACAATGTTTTATTTAATTTACAAACTTTATTTCCAGTTTGAAAACCAGGTGGTTGTTTCATAAAGATGACTTCTTTTTATTCTCCATTTAAGAAAGCTGTTTTGAAGTCCATTTGATGAATATAATATTTCTTCTCATTAGCTATTGCCAAGAGTGTTCTTAGTGTTACTAGTTTTGCAAGTGGTGAAAATGTTTCTGTAAAATCTAAACCTTCTTTCTGCGAGCAACCTTTTGCAACTAACCTTGCTTTGTATCTAGCAATCTTACCATTTTCATCCTGTTTAATGTTGAAAACCTATTTGCAATCAATTGGCTTCCTGTCCTTAGGTAATTCCACCAAAGACCAAGTTTTGTTTTTATGTAATGCATCCATTTCTTCTGCGACTGCTCCCTTCCACATGTCACAGTCAGGAAGCGTTTCAATTTCCTCAATATTACATAGGATTTTTTCACTTTCAACAAATGACTCTGCATTCAATGCGAAAACAGTGTACGACATGTCATAATCATTTTGCCAAAACGGTGGCTTCCTTACTCGTGTATTTTTATCCATCATTACATGATCAGTATGTTCTTCTATGACTTCTCTTTCTGTATCTTCACAGTCTTGATTTTCTTCTAATTCGTCTTTTGGCACTGGGTCATTTCCTACAATATTTTCATGTTCCAAGTTTTCTACAGCATTTTCATTATACTGGATTTCCCCATAAACTAATTTCATATTCTTATAGGTTGATGCTTCATCAAAAACTACATTTCTTCCAACTGTAACATCATTTTCTGGATTCCACAGTCTATATCCATTAGGACAGTATCCTACCATAATTAGTTTTTGAGATTTAACGTCTAGTTTGCTTCTCTTATGAACAGGAACATGCAAATATGCAACCGATCCAAAAACCTTTAATTTACTTACATCTGGTCTTCTTGAATACCATTTTTCTGCCAGTGTTATGTTTTTGTCTGTGCAGGAGGCTCTGGTTGGGCTCCTATTTGTGAGGTAGGCTGCTGTTCTGATGGCTTCTCCCCACAGATTCTTAGACATACCTGCATCAATTATCATAGCCCTAGATGTTTCCAGAAGTGTCTGGTTGAACCTTTCTGAAACACCATTCTGTTGTGGACTGAAAGGCATACTATATTCCATTCTGATTCCATTTTTCTTACAAAACTGTCTGAACCCATTCGAAGTATATTCACCACCATTATCCACACGTAGTTCTGATATACACGTTCCAAATTGATTTTCCACTGATGCTTTATATTCCTTGAATATTTCAAATACCCCACTTTTGTTTTTCATCAGATAAACAGTTACAAAATGGGTAAAGTCATCAATGAACGTAACAAAGTATTTATTCCCGTCCCAGGTATGTGGTGTAATTGGTCCACAAACATCCAAGTGAATTAATTCAAGAGGTCTGCTGGACTTTACTTCATTGAAAGGTTTATATTAGAGGTGTGCGAAGCTTCGAAATTCCGAACCGAACCCGAACTCGAACCGAACATTCGGTTCGAAAATATGTTCGCACTAGCGATGTTGAAATAGTTCGAAGATCGAAATATGTTATTCTTCAAAATAGTTCGAAGTTCGTTGCTCAAAAATACTTCGAAATTTAACTTTACAGGCATTGAATGTTGCCAAAAGTAGCGATGTTGCGGCCCCTTTAACGCGATAGCGGCGCTTTAAACTCATTGAGCTGATAGCGTAATTTCAGGAAATCTCACTCATGCATATTTGTGAAAGTAGATGGGACACATTGAGATACGACGAAGCCCTTTAGCAGTCACAGAATTACTTTTCTTGTATATCCTAGCCTCCCATCACCTATTTCAGTAACAACATTATGATGGCAGTGTTCAAAGGCGATCGGTAACGTAAATGTTCAGAATTTGAGGATAATTACAGATTGCCTTTGGAAAACACTGGTTTCAACATGCTTTATTACACAGTGAGTCAAAACAGTTAAATATTCACAATCAGGAGACAGTTCAAACTTGTAAGTGGTTATTTTATACCTATCATGCTCACTTTGAACCCTCCCAATCTGTTTGCTAAAACTGCATAGCCAATACTAAACAACAACATTTATAATTGAGCTTATCTATAGATCTAGAAATCTAAAAAAGTTTCAAATATTTTGTGTTTTTGATTTAACGTTGCCCCATCTCCACAACGATCAGAACCGGAAGGCATTTTCACCCAATCAACCTGCAAATTTATTGAATCCTTCCTTTTTGTAAAAAGAGTTGGAATCTTTTACATATCAAATATTGTATGTTACAATATTCCAAAATTTTGTATTCAAGGAAATGATATATGAGCACTGAAGAATTTTGGGTAGTTCGATGTTCGATTTTGAATTTCTAAGAAGTTCGAAGTTCGACTGTGAACCTTAGACATACTATTTCAGAGGTTCGAAGTTCGAGGCAACATATTTGCTTGGGTTCGTTCATAGTTCGGTTCGAACAAAACATGGGTTCGCACACCTCTAGTTTATATGGCAACTGAGTCTGTTTTGCTTGTACACAACTCTCGCAAAACTGTAATTCCTTGCTATATGTTGCAGGTTTACCACTAATCATATATTTATTAAAGAGTTCCAATAAAGATGTCTTACTCAAATGACCAAATCTACGATGCCAAATTTGCAAGTCATTTTCCACTGCAATATTTGCATATATTGGTGTATGCAACATAAAACTCATCTCATAAAGTTTCTCTTTTCTTACAGCTTTAGCAACAGTCTTGTTTCCAGACAAAATTAATGCACAGCCTTCTTTGAACACAATTGTAAGGCTGTTTTGTTCCAGTTTAGTAACAGACATTAAATTACATTTTAAGTTTGGAACATAAAGTACATTGTTTACCTTGATTATGCTTCCATTACTTAACATCTTTATATTTCCTTTCTTGAAAGACGACAGGTTCTCTCCGTTCTTTGCTACAGCTATTTCCACAGGAACAGGTAAATCTTCTAACTCAGTAAAGTATTTTGGTTCATTTACCATACGTTCAGATGCACCTGAATCCAAATACCATTTGATAGAATTTCCATGTAACTCTATATTATTATCATTGTTTGCAATGAAACATATTTCACTATCTTCCCTTTCACACAAATTTGCTGATGGATTCCTACACTTATCTTGCTTAAATTTGTTGACCTTACATTCACTTCGCTTATGACAGACTTTTCCACACCTATAGCACTTAAACTTGAATTCCAAATGCTTCCTCTTATTGGATTCGTCCAGTAACCTTGTCTTAACAAAGTCAACTGTTAAGTTGTCTTGCTCCATTGTTTCCAGTGCAGTCACCACTGCATCATAAGACTTCGATAAGCTTAACAAAAGATGACAGACTACATCAAGCTTATCAATATTTGCACCAGACTCCTGCAACTGTCTAATACGTTTATCAAAATTCAACAGGTAAATATTCATGTCCTCCGATTCGTCGTACTTGGTAGACAATAATTTTTTCCGAATGTACAGCTGATTTGCTATGCTTTTCCGTTCAAAAATTTTCTTCAACGTGTCATAAATTTCTTTCGCCTATGACTTATATTTTATATGTTCCAACTGATTACCACAAATGTGGCTGATAATCATTGATTTACATTTCTTTTCGCCTTTCCTCAACTTGCCCTTTATTTTCCCATCTGATTCTCTGAAAAGCAGGGTTGACAGGTCAGATTCAATGAATTTCTGCAAGTCATATTGTTCCAATATGGCACTCAACCAGTACTTCCAAGTACCAAAATTGTTTCCATCAAAAAGTGCTAATTTATACCTTTCTTCGTCCATTCCGTACTCTGGGCCCATAACCCTGTTGTATATTTTCCGTGGATAAACGAGTGCACTTATTTGATGTTAAATAATAGCTTTATTTTATAAGAATCCAATTAACTATATAACAACACAACATGTTATTCATACGACATTTTACATACTTCTTCTTACTTATATCTACTGACAAATATGACACTACAACTACTGAAATAAATGACCTACTATTTATTATCACTATTATTGAATTTACGTGACAACTGACACAATACTCAACACTAATCAGTGCTCATCCAGGTTTCAATCTTCACTTAGCACCCCTTTTGAGATAAGGGCCTCAAAGAAGTCTACACTAAAACAGTTTATTCCAAATAACTCGAGAACTGCAGAGTTGTCGAAGCTATATCTACTGCTAAAGAGCAAAAAGGCAGTAATCTGACACAAACAGATCAGATTTCAAACAACCAAACAAAGCCCACAGACAATACAAAGGCTCAAGGTAAAACAGGCAGCAGACAAAGAAGTCAAGAAAGACCACACCAACAGACAGCCACACCACAAAGTGGCAAACACAGATTGTAGAAATAGAAGAAATATGCTTCAAATAGGCCCCCTCACAGCACATAGGTTAGCTATAATTTAAGATAGTTTCCCAACCACCGTGGTGAAACCAGAGAGACTAAATGCTCTTCAGGGCATCTATGGCATGGCATATGCTGATGCAGTAAATGCAGACAGGCCTCGGGGGGGGGGGGGGGGTATTTTACTGTTGTGGCCATGGGAGGGCACAAGCATATGAACCCTGGGAGGAGATGAGATGGTCTGTATATATGCCTCGTCTACGTTCAAAACAAAAACGGGGTAAGGCTGGAGACCAATAGAGTACCGACCAGATTAACCATGAGCAAGTCTACATACGGCTGTGGATAGAAGTAGGAAAATCTCCAGCGGATAAAGCACAACTATGGACTTTATCCATGGAGGAACTATACAATCGTGGGCCTTCTCTAAAGGCTGAAAGTTACACAAAGAAATATCTTTTTGGGCTGTGGAGTCTAATAATGGAGATACATCTAGAAAGAGTACTCTAAACATTTGTATGAGAGCGTCATAATCAATAAATCGTCAAGGTCACGGTGGCAAAAGCCTCATGGTCAGCCCCTCCCTGAATCTAACTCTACAAATACTTATTCATATTTTTTCACGAGGCCTTATTTAGTTTAAGAACAATATACACATCTCAACTACTGTACTTTTGGAATAAAAATTACTTAGTAATGGTTTATTTTATTATCTTTTAAACAAATAAAATAATAACAAAAACAAGCAGAATGATTCATTCTTACCAGATCCTCCATCTGCGTGGACAGATGGTGTATCTTCCAACCATTAACCTTCTCCTGCACCCTGTACTGATTCGCGAGGTCCATGATGGTGGGTTTCCTTTCGTCTTTAGGCCTCACATCAGAGTACCTGAGATAGTGATTGTGTGTTGCTTTCCACGTCTGCCTGTAGCTGTTGAGCAAACTCGCAGAAGCAGGCTTGAGGATCTGTGTGATTCGAGCCCCATCTGGCGTCTCTGGCACACCATCTCTCAGCTCATCGGACTTCTCATCATCAGAAAGAAGTTCTTCCTTCTTCACAGTACTCTCTGATATGAACTGCATATCATCGTTATGCTCATCCAGATCATTGCCAGTTCTAGAATTAAAAAAGCCTATAGTTGTTTAACACTGATAAATTTATCTATTCTGAGCAAACATGTTGCCTAGAATATCTCGCTGTGCAAAAGTTTGTTCAACAGTCTAGAGCCACTTTAGGACCAAACAATTTTTATAAATATCTTACACATTAAGTACTACTCTAACTTAAAATGACCTCTTTATTATTTGTTAAAATGAAAATAGAAAACTGCTGTCCCCATTACACAGAATACTGTTCTCTTAACAGAAAACAAACTCCAATATTTCAACAACAAAAAAATTTTATAAAATTATTCGTACTTGTAATTGTTAAGACATCTCACCAACCATAACCGCTGGCTTCTTCAGTGGCTAGAATGAAGTTTCAGCCCAGCTACTGAAAAAGCTAGCGGGTATGGCTGGTGGAATGTCTAGCAACCCATGAAGTGAGTTCACCCACGGCAGAATAGCACGAAAAAAAATTAAAAGTCCAATCAACACCGGCCGTGAAAGTCTAAAATCATTAGCAACAAAAAAAATTTACAATGAGTCCTGAAAACTAAAACACACTTACAGTTGCTGTTTTCGAGGTTTCTTCCTTGGACTGACCTCAGGTGGTTTATTATCTTCATCTTTCTTGATAACCGGTGTGTCAGGCATACTATCATCATTCAATTCTGCAAGACCTGGACTAGATGTAGCAGAAATTGTTGTACTTCCTCCTGAAACATTAGGTTTGGTAAATCATCTAAAGAGAAAAGGTAACTTCCTTTGTCTACTAATTAGTCGTCTCTAAAAAAGCAAATGTTCATTCCTTATTAGCTCTAACCAATAAAGTCAATTGATCCACTTTCTAGACACCAGGTGCACTGATGGGTTTTCATTCAATCCTATCAATATCAAAAGACTGAGGTTGGCTCTTTTGTTAAGAGCCAGACTTTTCGATGTGGTCATAAAAATCAATTTTAAGATGGTTTTAAGTGCCACAATTCGGGAGCGGGACTCGATGGGATGTTGCCTTGAGTCTAGCACTGGTGGGTGTCAAGTCTAGCACTGGTGGGTGTCGAGCCTAGACGAACCCGGAGGAGAGCTGAGATCTTTAGGGGTGGATTACAATTAGAGATTGAGGCCTCTTCTGTGAGCTTCGAAACGGGCGAACAACCTCACTTGGATGCTGTTCGGATGCAGGACTTCATGATACTGCCTCGGGTCAAACACTGACGGATGTCTGGTCCATACGAACGCAAAAAGAGGTTATCTCTCTTTGAGCTTTGAAACGGGCGAGCGACTTCGCTCAGATGTCAGTACATTTGTTGGGTGAAATTTAAGCAAATGTCGGCAGGCATCGGGTTTAGAAGAACCCGGAGGGGACTGAGATCTCTGGGGGTGGATTACACCTGGAGACTTAGGCCTACTCTGTGAGTTTCGAAACGGGCTAACGACCTTGCTTGGATGCTGCTCGTGGGGCGGAACTTCATGATACCGCCTCGAGTCAATGAAACACTGGCGGAGGTCTGGTACAGGTGAGCCTGGAGGGAGGCGGATATCTCTGGGGAGTTATATGCACCCGGATTTTGACGCCTCCACTGTGGGCTTAGAAATTGACAATTGGCCTCGCTTGGTTGTTACTCGGGAGAGGAGTTCCAGATGATAACGCCCTGGGTTGAGCGCTGGCGGGTGTCGTGTGTCCAGACCACCCAGAGGGGGCTGTAATCTCTGATGAACGGTACACACCCGGAGTTTAGAGCCCCCACATTTTATTTCCTGTAATGTCAGTTTCAATCAACTTTAAAAACTAAAATACTAACCTGAACTATGGCCATTGCCCCTTGAATCGGGCCTTGACGGTGGAGACACTGGTGCCTGTTGCGTCACAACCTGTTGCTGCACCACCACTTGCTGCTGCTGTTGTTGTTGCTGCCTATGCAAGTTCATCAACATCGGCGACAGGTTCTTCGCTGCCTTCAGCGGCGAGCCCTCATGGTCCCTCTTCCTCAGGATACTGGGTCTAGGTGAGGAAGTTGGTTTAGTTGGTGTCATGCTGGCTTGCAAAGACTGTTCTGACATGTCGGCAGCGCCTGATTGTTGCACATACTGTTGCGCCTGCACAGTCGCAGCCTGCTGTTGTGGCTGCCCCTGCGACTGCTGCGCTCCCTGCTGGCGACCTTGGTCAACAACCATTACAGGATTGAAATGCATCTGCTGTGCATTGACTAAACCTAAACGGATAACACCAATATGCAACTACATGCAATTTGCTATACATATAATCATGATGAAATGTTAAGTGGGATGAAGTAGGTTCAGGAGCATTGTGGCAAAGAATAAATACCACGAAGAAATAAGGTGAAGAGTAAGTAGAAATGCAGTACAGACCGACATCAATCCCAACTAGGTAAAAAGTGATGGCAACTGTTGTGATTTGTGATTACTCTCGAAGGACCTTGTGATTTGTAATTACTCGATGAACTGTTGTGATTTAAATAATTGAATACGTCAAGAATAAACTTAAGTTATTTATTCTACATATAAATTTACAGAATGCTGCACTATTACAGAGGGTGGACTAAACTTAAACTGAACTGATCCTTATGGTCACAATCATAATAATACCAATAATGTTATAAATTCTTCACCAGCATGCCTTTTATCCTGGTAAGTGGTGGTGTGCAGGTACCTAAAGCAGGTATACACCCTTCACATAATATTCAGAAAGAATTCCAGGTAGCTAGTGTCCAAGTTAATATAATACAGGGTGATTGAAGAAACATGAAATTTTGATTAATATGAAAATCCAACAGCAACTGAGGACAGAACTTCAAATGATTGGTTATTACATAATCAACACTAATTTTAAGACTCTGTGGTGAAAATAACTTTCTATTATGCATTAACAGTGACAAATATGTGATATTCAACACTAGAGTTACGTAACTTTGTAGCTGCTTTTAAGGTGTTGGGAGCGTCGTCATTACCAATAGAAATACTAAAGAGTTGCGAAAACTTTAAGGTAGCAAACGACAGTAGCCACACAGAGTGGCAAGGAGAACTATGAACAGCCATTTAATAGTTTAAGACATTGTTGTTACTGCAAAGTAATTTTAAAGGTTCGTCCTTTCAGTATTTTCAACTAAAGAAATGTTGTAACTACTTCAAGCTTCATATATTAGTGAATGCCACTTTGAAGTGTTTGTTTTGAATTGCGCCTTTTGTGTATATGAAGATTTACAATGCCAGCATTACCAACTGTTAAGATAAATATTTAAAAATTTATTGGGTATTTTTGCAACTTCTCTAGCAAATTTTTACAAAATTATTAGTTTTAGGTACAGAAAAGTATATTAAAATACAAATATTACGTACTGCATCATTTGTATTAAAAACTGCGAATTTCAAAAGCCACTAATCTTCTAGATGCACAAATCGTATTTTAACAGTAAATATATAATAGACATTTGGACACTGCAACCAAAGTATATCTTACGAGCGGGTATGTTACACATTTAACAATTTTTACAATTTGTAATTAGGCCTTGCTTAATTTAGAAATGAAGATTAATCAGTCGAAGATTTACTACTCAGGTAACAATGACGCAAATCACCGAAACGGTGTAGCGATTGTGGTGGAAGGTAACTTTTGTCAAGCTATAACTGGCTTTACCCCCATCTCAGATAGAGTAATGATGATAAGATCAACAACAACGACCCAAAGAATACTTAACATCATTTAAGTATACGCCCCCACTTCCGATAAGAGTGAAGAAGAAATATAAGAATTATATAATGAAATTCAACAAGCTCTGGATGTCACAAAGAACAGGGATATAACGATAATAATGGGAGACTTCAACACGAAAGTTGGAAAGGGGAAAGTAGAAGATCTTATTGGTGATTTTGGGTTGGGCACAAGAAATGAAATGGGGGATAGATTGACACAGTTCTGTCAAGAGCAAGACAAGGTGATTACAAACACATACTTTAAACTGCCTGATAGGAGGCTTTATACTTGGAAATCACCCGCTGATAACACCAACCACGTAGTTAGGAATCAAATTGATTACGCTTAATTAATAAAAGGTACCGAAACTCCATAATGTCCGCTAAGGCTTATCCTGGAGCAGATGCAGCAACAGATCATAATCCAGTAATAGTAAGGCTCAGAGTATGACTGAAGAAGCCAAAATCCCAACAAAACAAAAAACATCTACAAACCCTAAACTTTAAAAGCCCAATAATGAGAAAACAATTGACCAAGAATATTAACAACGAACTAAGTAAGATGAGAGCTGAACCGAATGAAGATCCAAACAGAATATGGGATACCATCAAAACCACCATAACGACTTCAACAAGAGAGTTACTGCAAACAAAGAATACTGTTCACAAACAAAAACCATGGATAACTGACGAAGTTTTAAAACTAATGGAAGAAAGAAGAACGTACAAAAATATAGACAACAATGCATATAACCATATACATAGTGATATAAGAAAAAGAATACGTGAAGCCAAAGAAAAGTGGTACAGAGAAAAATGTGCGGAGATAGAAAATTTGACAATGAAACACGATGATCTTAACCTCTATAAAAAAATTAGGGAGGTGGCTGGTATAAAAAGGCAAAACCGAAGCAATGTTTTGCTAGACAGATATGGCAAAATAATCCCAGACACTGCAGGGAAGCTGGCAAGATGGAAGGAGTATATCCAGGAACTATTCGACGATGACAGACAACAAGAAATGGTAAAAGAGGACACAGAAGGAGATTCGGGCCCAACAATAACAAAGGAAGAGGTAATGCACGCGGTAAAAATGACAAAGTCTAATAAAGCTCCAGGACCCGACGAAATTCCAGCAGAAATAATTAAACTAATCACAGAATATCAAATGGGCATATTGGTGGAACTATTTAACACAATATACAACACAGGAATCATTCCCTGTGAATGGCTTAGATCGACCTTCATTACATTACCAAAAAAGGTTAATGCAAAAGAATGTAGTGACCACCGAACCATCAGTCTAATGAGCCATGCTCTCAAAATATTCCTAAAGATAATACACCAGAGAATTTTTAGGAAATTAGAACAAGATATTAGCGAAACCCAATTTGGCTTCAGAAATGCAATCGGAACAAGAGAAGCCTTGTTTGCCTTCAATGTGTTGACTCAAAGATGCATGGACATAAATCAGCCGATGTATGTCTGTTTCCTTGACTACAACAAAGCATTTGATAGAGTCTGCCACAGCCACCTCATTCAGTTACTTAAAAGTAAAAATATAGACATGAAAGATATTAGAATAATAAATAATTTATACTACAGCCAGACGGCTAATATTAAGGTGGACAATGAACTCTCAGAAGAAGTAAAAATACAATGTGGTGTAAGGCAAGGATGTGTACTATCGCCGCTATTATTTAATCTTTACTCGGAAGAAATCATTCAGAGAGCGCTGGAAGAAACAACAATAGGAGTAAAGGTCAATGGAATACCCATTAACAATATCCGGTATGCAGATGACACCATACTCATTGCTGAAACAATAGAAGATTTACAGAGCTTAGTAGATCAAGTAGTGACGAGTAGCGAGGAGAGCGGACTTACCTTAAATATCAAAAAGACCAAATTTATGACCAATACAAAATCAGTTAAGCAACAGGAAAACATATGGATCAACGGAGAACTAGTAGAGAAACTCAGTAAGTACAGGTACCTGGAAACAACTGTCATCGAAAATAATGAGTACGCTGAAGAAATTAAATCAAGAATTGGACAAGCCAGAACCATATTTAACAGAATGAGAAGCGTGTTATGCAGTAGAGATCTTAACTTACAACTTAGAGTCAGAATATTGAGATGCTACGTTTTCTCGGTGTTGCTATATGGGATGGAATCATGGATGCTAAAGAAAGATATAAGTTATCGACTGGAGGCATTTGAGATGTGGTCATATAGAAGGATCTTGAGGATAAGTTGGGTAGACATGGTAACAAATGAGCAGGTACTGGGAAGAATGAGAAAAGAAAAAGAAATATTGAACACAATTAAAATAAGGAAGCTGCAATATCTGGGCCATGTGATGAGAGGAGAGAAATATGTGTTGTTGCAGAATATTATGCAGGGAAAGATACAGGGAAAGAGAAGCAGAGGAAGAAGACGCATTTCCTGGCTAAATAACCTCAGAAAATGGTACAACTGTAGTTCTGTTGAGTTGTTCAGAGCTGCAGCATCAAAAGTGAGAATAGCCATGATGATCGCCAACCTTCTAAGAGGAGACGGCACTTGAAGAAGAAGAATTTAGAAAGTGTATCTGCACAAAACCTTGTTTCGTCACTTATGCAACATGTTTTGGAGCATATCTCGCTTCACATGACGATATAAATATACTATATACTCATGTAATGCTTTAGTACCTTATTTCACTGAACATGTTCACTTTTCATGGTCTGACATTTCGTTTTTGAAAATTTTTATTATGAACTTTGCTTCTCACAATAATGATCCAAAAAGCAGATTCACCTGAAAAAAAGTTTTAACGGCAGCTACTGATGAAGGCAACTTCGTTGTCGAAATATGTATCTAGCCACAGCCTCCTATACTAGAAGGCCTAGTCCGCTCAAACTGGCAACAATGCATCGAAGGCTGGTCGCTCAACTATTTTCTCTCTGTTTTGCTCTACTCTGTACTAGTGTACTTGAACTTTTAAATGTGGAAATTGTTTGGTTTGGAAGGTCTGCATTTAGTTTTTTGTTTGAGTTTAATAAATAATTAAATGTAAATTATTGCTGAAAGCCATTGCAATAACATTCAAAATTTAGTAATTGTAGTTATAATTAAATAAATAAATATCGCCTTTATTAACTAAATTATGATTCGTATTACAACCCCACAACCACCATCAGAAAAGGGTGAGGTCTAGCAGAGATATTCACACTCAACTCCAACCATCAGTGGAAACAGGACACATTACACGCAACTGTGAATCTTCAGCAAAGAAAAACAAAAAATAAAATTAACAAGTAAATCTGAAGAAAAATTCTAAGTTAAAAATTGCCTAAATTTCTGAGGAGTCCCAACTAAAGGCCAAAACTTAAACTAAGAATGGAACCACCCAAAACACCACAGCATCGATGCCCACCACATGGAAACCAACCTCTACCTATTGGTTGTTGAGCAAAAACAATTTTAATTTATACTTAAATTTGTTGATATTGAACATTTTAAATTCTTGAGGTAGGCGATTATACAAAGAATAGCTTGATACATAAAGCTATGTGTAAACATGGCTGTCCGATGATGTGGTAAAACAAAATTTTCATTAGTGAACGCGTTTATGAGGTGTAAACTTTTGTCTAAGAGATGAAGGTGCTGCAGGGTCATTCACAATTTTATGTGTAAAAGCTCCCAAATGTAGTAGTCTTCTAGAGCTCATCTTGTTTTGTTTTTCTTTTAATTTCAACAACACACATGAGGGCTTACTACCTAAATACTATCGTACCGTGGGTGTCGACAAGGAGGAAAGAGGCAACTTGTTAATTCTAGACTTGAAGGTTTGGAGGTTCGGGGGAGAAGGAAAAACATGTGCCGGCAAGGAATTCCACAACTTGGAAGTCCTCGGGACAAAAGAGCGGGCATAACAAGATGTTCTATGCCTGGTGACCTGGACAGTAAAATGGTGCATTCGTTCTGTTCCCCTGGTAGATCTGCTGGGGGCAGCAGGTGGAGGAACTATGGAAGAAAGCTCCTCTGAGCAGTGTCCGTGCAGACATCTATAAAAGAGACGGCATGTCGGTGGGCAAGGGATGGCAGCCTTTGGGTGAGGGTAGGGTCACCGATGAGACGTATAGCTCTCTTCTGAATGGAGTGTATTTTATATGTAATTGGATTATGCTTTCTGACCCCATATATTAAACAGTAGCAGCTTTTTTGGACTTGCACTCTATCCTTATTCAATTGGGTTAGACAAAAACCATAAATGAAATCACAAAAGTTGAAGTGTGACAAGACAAGAGACTCACATAACAACTTTCTCGCTTTCTGGTCTAGTAAGTATCTGTTACAAGATAGAAGCCTCAGACCAGAGTATGCTCTCCCAAGTATGAACTTTAGATGATCTTCAAACCTCAAATCACTATCAAAAATAAGTCGCAGATTCCTACCCTTGTTCGTGAAAGGAACTAGAACATTGTCAATATGAATTTTAAAATTTTGGATAATTAATTGTTTGCTGTTTCTATTTGGAAAAAACATGAGTTGAAATTTGCTCGGATTTAACATCAAATTATGTTTTAAGGACTGATCTCGAACTGCTACTAGATCTTCATTAATGTATTGACAAGCTTGTAAGTAGTCTTCTCTTGGAAAGTGATGATATAACTGAGTATCGTCCGCATAGGCCTGAATTTTGCACTGACTCACTGAACTCAATATTTCAGAAGTATATATTATAAAAAGCAGAGGCTCCAAAATGGATCCCTGAGGTATTCGTGAGAGGATATTTATATAGGTGGAAAAACTGTTATTAACCACAATTTGCATTTTTCTGTCAGGTTTATCGGTGTGTGATTCAACATTGAAGGTAAGTTTGATTTCCACGAGGTTCACATTTTAGATTAAAAAATAAAAGGTTTAATATCAAACAAACATTACCAAAAATATACAAAAATATTAAAAAAGGTTATTACGCAGGCCAAGAAGATATCGAATATTTCTTATATAGTAAATGCTACAAATAAAAATAAGGCAGTTTGGTCTCTTGTCAATAATTATAATGGAAACACTAATAAAAGAAGCAGTTCACTTATAGAAATCTTAGAAATAAAAAAATAAGAGATACAAAATACTCTAAATCAAGTAAATACATTTTTTGTGTCCAAACTTGCCACAGGTTGTAGAATATTCAAATGAAAACAAAATTGAAAAAACAATTTATATGTTACCCACTGACTATATAGAGGTTCGTAGCGCGATAAAATTACTGAAAAACACTGCTTCGGTAGGTGAAGATAAAATCCCAGTCATTTTTGTTAAAAATATTGCACAACAAATAATGCATCCACTAACGCACACAATAAACTTAACCCTGTCTACAGGTGTCTTTACAGATAAGTTAAAAACAGCAGATATAATAGCAATATACAAGAAAGGAGACAACAAAACAGATTAAAAATTACAGGCCTATTGCTATTCTCCCAATATTTAGAAAAATATTTGAAAAAATAATATATACTAGAATAAACTCCTATTTGGAAAATAATAAATTACTCTCTGATACACAGAATGGCTGAGAGGTAAATCTTCAATCAGAGCAACATATCAAGCACTACAAGAAATTATAGAGGCTTTAAATAGATCACAAAAACAGCTTTACTATGCTTAGACTTGAGTAAAGCATTTAATAGTGTAAAACATGATATATTATTCTCAAAGCTTAGCATGTATGAAATCAGGGGTTTAGCACTAAGACTGATAAAATCATACTTGAAAAATCGAACACAAAGCATCGTTGAGAAATATAACATATATAGATCACAAAAGGAACAGATAATTAAAGGTATCCCACAAGGGTCGATATTAGGACCACTTTTATACATTATCTATACAAATGACTTACCAGAATTAGTAGATGAAAAATTAATATTGTTTGCAGACGATACATCTATTATTTACAGAAGCAACACTACAGATGAACTGAGAAGAAAAATTGAATCATCTGTTAATACACTAAGTACATGGTTTTCAAATAACAACTTAATAGTGAACATTGACAAAACCAAATTAATAAATTTTAACTTTAAGAAAATAAATGAGGAGTTAATACTAATGTGTAAGGCAAATATATTAAAATCATCAGAGTCTGCAAACTTCCTTGGAATAGAAATTGACCATCGTCTTGACTGGAAGAAACATATTAACTCCATTGCCAATAACATGTCAAGATATATATTTGCACTAAGAACACTGGGTATGATAACAAATAAAAATGTGGCTATAATGGCATATCATGCCTATATAAAAAGTAGAATACAATATGGCATCATATTTTGGGGGAAATCTGCAGATGTAAGCAGAATTTTTATACTTCAGAAGAGATGTCTCAGAAGTATACTGAACTTGGAACAAACAGCAAGCTGTAAATCATACTTCACAAGGGAAAAAATACTTACAGTCACATGTATATACATCTTGAATGCAGTAATATTTATAAAATAAAAAAAACACAGTGAACTGTTCAAGGAGTCTATACGTACACACGAACACAATACTAGAAATAAAGAAGATCTAAACAGCCAAAGACAAAACTTCACATATTTACAAAAAAATGTACATGCCGCCATCATAGAAATATATAACCATATACGTAATGAAATAAAAAATGCAATCATTCAACACTCAAAACAAAACTGAAAAAAATATTAGAAGAGAAGGCTTACTATACTGTTGAAGAGTACTTAGCTGATAAAACAATACAAGGGGAAAAAATATGGGAGACAATCAAATTTTAGTCTATTTTATTTTGTTTTATTTTATTTGAACTTATGTATTTTTTGTTTTGTTTGTTAATTTGTTACTGCGCTGACAAGTTTCACCCCCATTATGGGTAATGTATACATATTGTATAAAACAAATAAAGCATTATTATTATTACAGTACAGGATTTTTAGCAAATAATGTTGGAAAATCGGAAGATAAATAGATAAATATTGATGAGTTATGTCGTGTATACTGACTGTATGGTGTCAAACGATCCCCGAAAATGTGTGAAATGTGAAAAGACATGTCGCAAAAGTGAGTACAACTAACGCTTTTCCTACAACAAAAAAAATTCAAATAACTCCAAAAGTTTGCTTCAGCCCTCATTTTCATTGTGATTTCATCATCTACACCCTAAAACACGTTTCTATACAACATTTCATTTGTATCGTGTGTATGCACGGAAAGTAAATAATTACCGAAACATAAAACACATTTGCAATCTACTTTCTCTTCACTGTAGAAGTGTAGTGTCAAATTTTTAAATATAAAAATTAAACACCAAACAGATACTAAACACATAATGTTTTTCAATAGACATACCATGCACCTGGCTGAGTCCTGTAATAGACTGTTGTTGGCTTTGTCTTTCCACAGCTGAGAATGGTGTTGTCTGTGAGAAATTTCTATTATAATTTGGATCATAATAGTATGTATTGCTAGCTAAAGAATATGAGGCCACATTTGTAGCAGAAGCACTTGAACTGGTTTGTGGCATGCTTGTGTGGCCTGAAACAACAAAAATTAAATAGTACTAACTGAAAAATACAATTAGAAGCAATTCTTGAAAATTGATTTGACACTGACATTTAAAAGCAGTTTGATAATTGCTGTCAAGCAAAATAAAATATGAATCACATTCTCCATGGCAATAGTGGATGGGAGACATTATTAATACAAAATCTCTATGAATTATGTTTCATCAGTTTTGTGTGCTGAGCCATTACTCGTGAATAAATTACACTTGTATGAATCAAGCAAATGTAAAAGACTTATATAAGTAAAAGGGATGATTTATGTAAAATTTACATTTTCTTATATCACTTTTTAAATTTAGACAATGTACCACATTAGTAAGGTTAGGAAATGTCTTTCCTGTCGGTTAATAGTTTAAATTTATTACCATTGCTATTATATGAGAGGTATAGTGTCATCGCCTTAGTTTGAATTAAGCAATTCTTATACTTGAAATGAACCAAATGGAGAACTGTGATGTTCTAACTAACAATATCCAAGTTTAGAGTTTAAAGTAACGTATTTTATTACGAAATATCGAAAATTGAAATTAATATGCACGACCGGGCAATGTACATTGATGATTACTGGTTGACATTCCAACATCATGAATGTCATTTAACCTCAAAAAATGCATGGCTTATGGCTTTGTGTGTGAGATTGCTGTAGGTTGGACGTGGATTTTTCGATTGCTTCTTTGCTTATTTCTTTGACACATAAATGATATTACATCTGAAGAAGTTTGTATTTTTGACAACTTATAAGCTAATTTGGTAAGAACTTTGGTATTGGCTGAATTAAAGTCGTTTTGTAGAACATTGCAGATTCTCGAGAATTCGGTTTTTATTTTGTCAATGGTATTCGTATAGTTTTCATTAATTGTCCCACCACTAACTTGACTTTTTAATTCATCTGTTGTAATTATTGGGCATTCAAATGAATCTAAAGGAACATCACTAATTATTTCATTTGCATTGGTTAAGGCAATATCTTCAAAGAATTCTGAAGAAAACTCGTCTCCTAAGGCAAATTTTGAAAAATTTTACTGAGCTGCTTCCGTTAAACGTAAAGAACTTGTTAACAAAATTCCATACTTTCTACAGCACATAGATGCTTGCAGTATTTACCACCCTTTCCAAATTGACAGTCACATGTTGCCATATCAGTATTCACCACATATAAATGACTACCTGACTTTACAAAATATGTACCACCATCATCCACTTTCACTACTTCATCTATTCCCTTACTATTTTGACAAAATTTTGCATATGCAATTGTAAGCTTTCATGATCTGCCATTCGCAAACTGTATGAGTATCTTCTTGTGATAAGATTCAAATGTTTTTGTGATAAATTCTACTAAAGCGCACATGTTGAAGACTTTACATCGTTGAAGTACAATGTCCTTAAATATCCGTATTGATTCGCAATAATTGTTAGTATTATTACCTCTGGTAAGAACATCGAATCGATATGGTAAACACCATTCTTCACGACGGTCCCATAAGTTTAATAAATAAGTACCCAACTTCTTATTTTCTTTCACTTTGTCATTATTTAGCAAATTTGACATATTTATTTCTGCTTCATGCATTGATTTTGCAAACATTACACTGCGAAATCTCTTCATGACGGTTTGCCAATCTTCTTTTCCAACTTCATCTTCGTTTTGCCACAACCAACACCACAATGCCTGATTGACATGAAATATGCAGAGCAATAATCTACTATTAGCAAATACCTCCCTTAAGGCATTCCTCTCCGCACTGCTATCGTCTGTCATTATTAACCCTGGTTGAAAAGTCTTATTACATGTCTCTTCAAAAAATGATTTTGCTGTTTGAAAGACAATAGTATAATTGTCCTGTGATTGACTGGTATGTAGAATAACAGCCAAAGGTAAAGCACCAACCTTGGTAGCAACGAACAAAAAAGTCACACACGTGTTTGTCTGGTAGCATGGTCCGCTACTGTCAATGAATATCATTTCGTCAGCCAGCCCCGCAACAAAAATCTTTGCATTATTGGAGTAATTAAAACGCAAATAATGGGGTCCTCTACAATACACATTTTAACATTAAGATCTAGTACTTCTGTCTGTTTTCTTTTTACAATGCCCACTATATCCATTTTGTCTCTACTACCGTAATTTTTGAGCCGCCCTGTTCATATAAATGGGTAACCTGACTATCAAGAGGATTTTTTGAGCATTAGACAATACTTTATATGCATCTTCCTCACTATTCTCCATGATGCTAAACTCGTGATACAATTTAGCTGCTGCAGCTGTCATTCCCGCATTAAAATAGGATATGAATATCTGTTTTGTGTCTTCAGAGCAACGCAATAGGCTTAAAGATTGTGCTATGTTTACCCTATGGGAATGATCGAAATTAATGTCTCTAGTGGCATTTAAACCTCTCTTTAATAGAGGCGAATTTTTCAAAGTACATTCTGTTATTTTTAAAACTTAATATTCATATTTGCCCTACAATCTAAATTTCTATTAACTCCTTTTGTCTTGTTTTTCGATTTGTTTCTTTCTCCAAGTTGACAAACAAAACGAAAATAAAACAATTTTAATCAGCTGTTGTTACAGCTGACCAATTGCCACAATCCCGAAATTTATAGCGAAATTCATTGGGGCAACCAGCGTGCGCCCTGGATGTATTTCTAACTTATTATTTTGTATATTTTTAATAAAGGATAGAAATTACATCGAGTGCGCACTGGACTTGCCAATGGTTCTCGCCATTAGTAAGCAACATTTGAGAGACAGTATATAACCATTTCGTCCTTAAAATCAACACGGTTTTGGATGTGGAGAAATGCGGCTTGTTTACAAACATATCCGCGTGTGGTTCATTGTCTGGCGCCTCGATATCAACACGGGTTTGCCAATGAATATTGCAATACTTTCCCGTGTTTATTTCAAGACTGCGTCGGTTTGAATTGAACACGGAAACGTAAAATCGCCAACAGGCCAGATATAACAATAGTGCATAAGTCCTGCAAGCAAGTGACGCTGATTGATGGGGCCATTCCGAATACTAATAATATAGAGATAAAGTACAAGGAGAAGATCATTAAATACAGAGACCTCGAGATGCAAGTAAAGAGACAGTGGAGGGCAGATAGTGTCCGAGTGATTCCAATAGTCGTGTCGTCAACTGGTGTGGTTCCTAAGAAAATTGGTTTCACAGCCAACAAACCTTAGGTTAATAGCAAATTGAGTTATTTAAGTTTGAAGCATAAATTCGCTACCAAAACGTACTTACTGCGTCTAGATTTTGTTTAATTACAAACATGCATCATATTTCGAAAAAAAATTGTAGGTATCACCAACGACTTAGGGCCATCCTGTGATTGTCAAAATAATTTTATAAGATGCAGCTCAAGACACCCTATAATTGAGGTATACCATTTTTCCTCTTATCTTCTATAATAACAATTATATTTAGCTTTACCGCAGATGTGTCATCCTATATATATGTAAACAGATAAAACCTGAAACTAAACCCGGATATGGATTCTACGGGGGCCTAGTTTACATTGCGCTCATTTGAAGAAATTTTTTAAAATTCAAAAGTCGCCGTCTTCTCATCAACGAATTTTTTCTACGAAAATTAGCTAAAAATTATAGACCGTTAAACCATAAACTTAACTAAAACTACTGCCAAAGCATCAGAGAAAGGGTCTATTTGAAATGAATTTTCTGTAAATATTTTAGTAAAATGAAGGACAATGACGGTTGAAGCTGAAACTTGAGGGTTTGCAGAACACTCTTCTTGCGACATTTTCTTTACATAACTCGTATTGGTTTCAGGTTCTTTGCCTAAATGTTGCCAATTTTGACGTTTCAAATCGTGACTTTGACGTTTTGAGGAAAACCCCAATTTTGTTCTTCAAATGCCTATAACTGTTTAACTGTTCTGTCTTTAAACTCAAATTTTTTGAGTTATCGGTGTGATACATACATACATACATACATATATATATATATATATATATATATATATATATATATATATATATATATATATATATATATATATATATATATATATATATATATATATATATACAGATCTCATTAGTGTTTTTTTTTAATTCGCTTAAAGGAAAATTTTGCACCTACGAGATATGGATTTAGAAGAGGATTATCAACCATAAATGCTCTGCAAAATATGAAAAATATAGCACAACAGGCATTTATAAGACTGTCCCCTCAGTCCAGCCATCACTAGGAAGCACTGAGGGTTCACAAGGAGACATAAACCACGAGTCAGTAAATCCGGTCACATTTTAATCATTTTCATCCAAAGTTGTCAGTTTTAGGCATTGAAGGCTTTTCTCATATGTCTAGTGTCGAAGCTGCGTAGACCACCTTGATGCTGCACGCTAAGTTTTCTCTAATAATTTGCAGTAAACCTGACCTGACCTGACCTGACCTGACCAGTAAAGGCGACCACGCCGGGATTTCATATTCCAAATGTGGTCAGATGTATGTTGTACATAGCTTTCTGGCAAGATCAGGAGTGGGTCTTCGGCCTCCTCAACAATTACATTATCCTATTGGTTTTCTTAACCGCCAACACCATTTGGGCTGGCCAGGAAAAATCTGATGTCATCATAACTTCAAGATAGGTTTAACACTGATACTACATCTGTGGAACAGATGCAATCTGCTTGTTGTCAAGAAAATAAACTTGGCGGGCGTTGTTATAACCGAGGTGAAGAGCAGTGCATTTATCATACTTAAATGGTATACAGGGTGTGGCACCAAGACGTTTAGTCAGCCGTTTCTCAATAACTACTGCGACTTGAAATTTGAAAATCTACACACATATGTTTGAGACAAATTCCAGTTCAGTGAAAATAGATTACTTTGTGTCAGAGTTCCGGTTTAACCGGAAGTGACCATCAACTTGCTTATTTTAAATACAACATGGTGATTTTTATTATATTTTCGAACTCTACATTGAATTTGAGATAAATTATTACTAATATACCACATGTGAGAAATCAACCGTTTTCGAATTTTTTCGATTTTTTTGAAAATTCTCGCGAAAACCAAGGTGGACGTTGCACGCTATCTCTCTGTGGAAATGCAACTGAGAAGACTCAGTTTTTGTACAGATGACATTCAGATTAGCACCTAAACGACACGTTTGCTGGCATTTCTTTTAAATATACAGGGTTATGAGAATTAGCCGTCCTAGTTCGCGCTCATTTGAAAAAAAAATTGCAAAGTCTCACCATTTTTTTAAATAAAAATTCCCTAATAACCACAGATGTGAATGTACACAGTGTGCCATTTTTGGTCGGTAAATAGTATTCAGAAATTTATGAAATTTTTCAATGGATTGCACAGAGTGTAGACCTACCCAGTTTGTACTGTTTTGAGTCTCTAAGTTTTATCTAAGTGCTTAGAAAAGGATAAATATTGAAAAATAATGATCTTGACCAAGAAATTAATTTGAGTTTGAGACACTATAAGCTTGTATTTGTCTGATATACAGAATTCAATACACCTGGAATTACTATAATTGTGCAGAGGTCTAACATAAATTAATAAATGCCTTGTAACGAAGATCAAATTACACTGAGGCAGATTCAGGAACACATCACGAACACTTGCTGCGTCTCGAACTCTTTTAGTATATAGTCAATTTAGTATAAAATTAATTGCATTAGAGATTCTGTTAGGCATACACTATCGGTCTGTAACATTCCTCGTCAATTTTTTGTTCCCCTCCTGGTTAAACACAATCAGCAGTGACTGTTTATAGTGTCGAGATATACTCTTCTTCAAAATACCCCATAATTGTTCAATTGGATTAAGATCTGGAAACTGTGGTGGCCACTTGAGCACCTCAATCCAATTTTCATCCATCCACATCATTGTAAGTGCTGACTTATGAAGGGGCATTGTTTTGTTAAAATGTGACTCCACAGACGTTTGTATCATCAAAACCTTTACAAAAGGATAGCTCAAGAGTTGCTTTAGGAAATATATTTCTGGCTGTTGATCTACCAGCATAGAATCATTTTCTTACACCATAAAGAGCCATGCAGCTCTAGATCATGATGCTTCCTCCATCGTACTTCACTGAATAAGAGCTAGTTTAAAAGATATTGTAAAATAATAGGACTGACTAATAGTTTTGAACAGGACCGGCAGACAAGATCTTTCCTAAGTGATTTACTTTATTTCCTTCTAAATATGGTTTAATAAACATATCATTATTTTAATTATATGTATAATTTTGTTTCCATGATTTTACTTTTTATTTGTGTATTTAACCCTGTAATTGGATATGTTCTGTTGGGTTAATAAAATTATTATTATTAAAGCATACTTACTTGGAGAGTTCCTTCTGGTAGGAGTGGATGGCACACTTGCATGAATGAATACATTGCTTGTTGACGTGGAGGTGGCACTTTGTTGACTATCTGTGTGTGGGTAAACTTTAGCGATTGGTATTGCTGATGACAGAACAGTCGCCTGTCGTTGTGTCACTATTGCTGCAGGTACATTCACTGTAAAAACAAACAGCACCTAAGAATTTATAATTAGGATCAGAGAATTGTTCATATTACATGTTCTTGTTCCTGACGATGCCACAGCCTGTGTTGTTTTGATTGTGTTTGCTTGTAGGGGTGTTAAATGTATGCCTGCAAAAAAATATTTAGGTTAGTTCAATTTTAACTCCGCCATGAACGGTCCCAAGCCCAGCTGAGAAAGGAGGAGGGATGTAATACTGTAACCCTACATAGTCATGGCTTGGTAGGGCTAGGAATGCTTGCCTTAACCGGCCGGCATTGCGAGGAGAGCTCTATAAAAAACCCACATCGCAAAGTCGTTGGCAGGTTGGTGCCGAAGCGATGATGCTTTTGGCCAATATGGCCGGGCATTGGCAGTTTGGTAATTCTACCTCTAACGTATCCCTCTCCAGGGAAACCGGGCGACCTCCCTGTATATAAATGCCTCTCCATGGGATGCGGGGCTCTTCCATGGAGGTTAACCACAATTTTCCCTAGCTGCTCGTGGGATCAGAATATGGACACGACAGACACAGACCCAAACAAGATGGGTAATAATACTCTCGATCTCGTGGTTGTCCCCTCTCTTACCGCCAAACCGATGGAGGAGGGGACAGGGATCATCCTCTCCCTATCCTCCAAATCTGTCCTCCGATGAGGAGCGGGAGCTCCTAAAGTCACCTGTGCGCCACACGGAGGAGATGAGGAAAAAACAACGACTGCCTGGATCCACAAGGAGACAGGTTAGTCGTCTGCTCAAGGCAGGTGTGCCATATTCAACCGCCTTGAGTCAGGAACTAGAGGAAGTCGGGGCCCGCCGGGCTCGGGTTGGGGTTGAGGGCTCTGAGGGTACAATAAAACGAGCCGAGGAGTCTGATGCCACTACTGAGGGTGCCGTCAGGAGAAAGCGACTCTGGTCGGGCAGCAGCACACCACAACAGAGGGCAAAAAAGCCTCGAGAGGGTGCTGTCAGGAAGACGTTAAGTGAGGTGACTGGAGGGGTGAGAGTGGGCATTATCCACTCTGAATATCCCTCCTCCTCACTGAATAATGAAGCGGGCCTTTCCGAGAGTGGAGGGGGATCAATCCCCCTGCTATACCCTCGGGAAGTGGCACCGCAGGGGGAATTAAATCCACCAATAAAATGGGCCCCAATAGAGGAGGTGGCAGGATACATCCTTCCACCAGAACTATTAGGTGCATACAAGCAAATTTGCATCATGCTAAGGCAGCAACATACCTCCTTAGCATGAAATTAAAAGAGGAGCAGATAGACATTGCTCTTCTCCAAGAGTCCTGGACTGCCAATTCGGACCGAACTAAAGGGCTGCGTAACACTTCTGGTAAGATATTAGAGGTGGGCTCTGGGACCAACCCCAGAGCCTGTATCTGGATCAGAAACAACTTGCAGTATTTTACACTTTCAGAATACTGTACCAAGGACATGGCAGCCATCCATCTCATAATCACAACTGGGGGGACTAGGCTGGAAGTAGTGGCCGGTTCGGCCTATTTCCCGGAAAGAGAGATGCAGAACAACCACCTCCAGCAGAGGTGCGGAAATTGATCACCTACTGCAAGAGGAACAATTATCACCTTGTAATGGGGTGTGATGCGAACTCCCATCATCTGATTTGGGGGAGCACGGACACTAACAGACGAGGTGAGTCACTATTTGAATACATATTAGGGGACGAGCTGGTTGTCAACAATATAGGCTCGAAACCCACCTTTCTAATGGTCAACCGAAGAGAGGTTTTAGATCTCACGATCAGCTCAAGACTGTTGAGCTCAAAAAACTTAAAATGGTGAGTATCATCTGAAACCTCATGTTCAGACATTTGAGATTGAAATAGGCCCTAGACCTGTGGTTGAGTATCGCGACCTGAGGACGGATTGGGAGGGATACAAGCAATCCGTCGCCGCCCGACTTGTGTCCGCTATCCCCACAGTTAGGGATCGTGAAAAGATTGAGATTGCGGCTTAACAGATAAGGGATGCTGTGGTCTCAGCATATCACGAAAACTGTCCACTAAAGTCAAAAAAGATAGTCGAGGGTCTACTTGCTGGAACAATAACCTCAAAAAACCACGAAGAGAAGTGAGACGTCTCTTCAATCGTGCTAAGACTACAGGCAACTGGGAACAATATAAATCCGCTCTAACACATTACAACAAAGAGATAAGGAACGCTAAGAGGGAGTCCTGGAGGAGGTTCTGCGGGGACATCTCTAATTTGCCCAGCAGCGCCAGAATCCACAGAATTCTCTCACGCGACTGTGTTCAGGAACGGGGATCGATAAAACAACCAGATGGCTCCTTTACTGAATCACGGAAAGAAACGTTAGAGCTCTTAGCACACACACAATTCCCAGATTGTCAGATTCTGAGCAATGAAGATGTCTTTCCAGCTGAGGGTCGATTTAAACGCCCTCAGAGGGAGGACTGGCGGGTTGCTCGGAGAATAGTTACAGCCTCGCCAGTGGAGTGTGCTGTGAAACATTTCCAAGCATTCAAGGTGCCAGGGGAGGATGGGGAGGTTCCGGTCCTACTACAAAATGGACTGGAGATTCTCCTAGCTTTCCTAATCAGGCTGTATAGAGTCAGTCTGGCTTGGAACTATATTCCATCCTGCTGGACGGTGATTAGGGGGGTTTACATTCCCAAATTGGGACGTAATGACCTCCTACCTACAACACTGAGACCTCTCAGTGTTACATCATTTCTCCTGAAGAGATTGGAAAAAATACTGGACGGGCACATTAGGGGGAACATCTTAGTCAACAACCCCCTTAATACCCACCAGTATGCCTACCAAACTGGCAAATCTACTGAGTTAGCACTCAATAACCTCGTCGAGAAAATTACACACTCCCTGGATAACGGGGAGGTGGCGGTGGCTGCATTTCTTGACATTGAGGGACCATTTAATAATGTACCTACCTCCCTCTACAAAGCCACTATCGCTAGAGGGGTGGAACCTACCACTTGTGGCTGGATTGGAAGCATGCTTCACAATCAGACCGTTATTACCTCGTTGCAGGGGGAGGTGGTCAGCTTCAGGGCTGCGAGGGGGTGCCCTTAGGGAGCAGTTCTATCCCCCCTGCTGTGGTTCCTAGTTATGGACGATTAGACGCAAATCTGAGGAGGAACTAGCAAGTACTCTTCAAGAGGCACTAAATGTAGTGAATGATAGGTGCCGGAGGGAACAGATGTCTGTAAACCCCTGCAAAACGATCCATGTTCCATTTACCAGATGAAGAAGGCTGGACAGATTAAAACCACCTATTCTTATGGAGGAAACGATTCCATTTATGGAACAAGCAAAATATCTGGGGGTTACCCTAGATAAGAAGCTCAACTGGGATGTACAGTTAGAGAATGTAATCCGCAGGGCTAAACTGTCCCTGTGGACATGCCGTAGAATCTGTGGAAATAACTGGGGAACAAACCCCGAACAGATGTACTGGCTCTATGTAGTGGTTATCAGACCAATGATAACATATGGAGCCATAGTTTAATGGCCCAAGGCACTTCGTGGTATCGCGAGTGCCAAACTGGCTCATCTATAGGGACAAGCTTGTCTGATGATAATGGGAGCGATAAACACCGCACCATCAGCCGCTCTGGAGGTCCTCCTTAATATTCCACTTTTTCACATATGGCTGGAGAGGGTGGCGAGGTAGGACAACTTACAGATTAAAACGAACGGCTGACAGCATGCCGAAGGAAATCAGTCTGGGAGGGTCCGGACTTCTCGATGACATTGAGGGTCATGGGATTCTGGGAATGGTCTCAGACTTGATGCCTACAAAGATCAGTGAGATCTGTATTTCAAGACCGTCCTCCCGGAAAGGAAGGACTGGGAACGAAATCAAACGACCCTATTGAGAGCCGATCTCTGCTGGTATGCTGACGACTCCAAAACCAATATGGGAGTAGGAGCCGGCGCATATGGGGGCAACACCGATGCTAGACTATCAACTAGTCTCGGCAAGTACGCGACCATACACCCGGCAGAAGTGTATGCTATCGAGATGGGTGCAAGGGGAAGTATAGAAAACCAGTGCACACACAAATCGATAAAAATATATACAGATAGCCAAGCTGCAATAAAGGCTCTTGGTTTCTACTGTTGCAATTCAAAAACGGTATGGAGTTGTAAATCTGCCCTCAACGAACTGGGCAGCTGTAATGAGGTGTCACTGGTCTGGATACCGGGTCACTCGGACCATGATGGCAATGTTGCGGCTGATGCGCTTGCCAGGAGTGGTGTCCAGGGGGACTTTATCAGACCAGAACCGGTGTTGGGGATAACATAATGCACAGCAAAACGCACCTTAAAGACCTGGACAGAAAGAATGACAATCCAGCAATGACAAGATCTGCCAGGATTAGCTCACTCTAAGGCCTTCATAAATGGCCTGTCTGAGTCAAGGGCTAAAAAACTTCTAGAGCTAAACAGGCAACAACTGAGTACTCTAGTCGGCCTGTATACAGGACACTCCCGCTTGCATCACCACATTCACCGAATCAGAGTCGGTCAGGAAACTGAGTGCCGGCTGTGTATGGAGAGTGACGAGACAGCAGAAAACGTACTGTGCGGACAGGACTAGATACCTGCTCTTTGGCAAGACAAAGCCTGGTCCGGAAGATCTGGATCTACTTTCACCCACAAAGATTATCGACCTCTGCAGGAGGCTGGCTTTGTTGGGCGAAATATAGACCATTAGGCGTGAGCTACAATAGACCTTACGATAGAGGGACAGGTATGGCCCACTCACATTCAAACCTAACCTAACCTAGTTCAATTTTATAAAGTAGGCTAAATAAATACATTAAATCTGTTTGATTAAATTATTAAGAAATTCTAATGAATGACAATATTTTGACGGCATTTTTTGCATGGCTTACTGCAAAATTTTGAATGCAAATTGTGAAAATTAGGATTTTTTTGTTGTTGTTTATTAAAATAGACCCATAATGTTATATACTTTTGAGAAGCTTGTGAAAATGCGAATTAGTTTCATGACAAATATACAGGTGTCCCATAAAAAAAAACATTGGTCAATATTTCAAAAATAGTACTATTTAGAAAAAAACTAACTACCGTAAATTATATCATAACCTCATGCCTTACCTGTTGCAGGTTGTGTGATAACCTTGCCCGTAGCAGCACCCTGTGTCCCTTGCTGCTGACTCTGTAGACCCCTACCCTGCACCCCGCTGCTCACAACCGGCACTAAAGACTGCAAGTTCAAGGTGGAAATCCTTGGCTGACCTAACACACTAGCATTAGTAACTGAGGTGCTACCAGCGGCCACATTTAGTCTTCCCACTGTCACAGGCTGGATACTAGTAGACACTATACGAGCACCTGCAGGTACCGTGCAAGGTGTTGAAGTGGAGCCTGCAGCTGCTATGACTGCTGAGTGTTGTTGCTGTTGTTGAGTAAGTGTTGTGGGTAATGCTGTTATGCGAGCACCAGAGGTCAGGACAGTCGGCTGCGGCGTCACAACACGGGCATTTGACTGGCTGAGAGTCACAGGTTGAGTAACAGTCACAGGCATGGTGAGACGAGCTGTTGCTTGACCCTAAATAAAAAAATTGACAAATGAAGTACATCAGTAAAATATTCCTAACAATACAACAATTATAGATGGTGGAAGATACATTTTTCATTGCTTAATTAATGATGGAATTAAAATTAAGAATATAGTTCAGAAAATAAATTCCTTTTACAGTGCAGTTCAGGTTTTAGATATATCGGGCTTTATGAAATTTGGATAGAGCAAAATATAATACCTTTATTAATCCAACAGATCATACAAATGATATAACATAAACAGGTCAAATAAAAAAGTCTGGACGCAGCAAGTGTGTTATGGTAGTGAATTTTCATACAAATCTTTTTAATAGCAAATATGTCGCTTTAATTTTTTTTTTTTTTTAATTTCAACAATACACCATGAGGACTCACAGCCTAAATACTATTGTATTATGGGTGTCGACAAGGAGGAAAGAGGCAACTTGTTACTTCTGGACTTGAAGGTTTGGCGGTTCGGAGGAGAAGGAAAAACATGTGCCGGCAAGGAGTTCCACAACTTGGAAGTCCTCGGGACAAAAGAGCAGGCATAACAAGATGTTCTATGTCTGGTGACCTGGACAGTAAAAGGGTGCATTCGCTCTGTTCCCCTGGTAGATCTGTTGGGGGCAGCAGGTGGATGAACTATGATGAAAAATATAGAAGTTATATTTAGGGCGGGTTAACAGGCATAAAGATGATTTCATCATCATGTCAGAGTAGTTCTCTGATCATAAACATTACCTCTAACTGTATGCACACAAAAATTAGTAAAATATATTAATAAAATTTAATAAAAAAAACGACAGTTTCGTAATTTGCTACGAGGTTAAGATGTGATGAAACGTGAAACTCACTATACTGTGGCATAATATTATGTTGCGACTGTACTCACCACATGACGTCATGCATATGACAGTGCAAAAATAGTGTTGCAAATTGAATTATAACTTCCACATAGCTGTGATAATCTACTCTACTCAGAAAGACATTTTCATGAAATGAATTTATAGGGTCCATTACTTGACCACAAATAAAAATATGTAACGTTATATTACCCAAGTTTTAACGAAAAAATGTCAATTTTAACCAAATCGCCCCTCATTTATCCCCTACCCCCTAAAGCGATCTTATCCAAAAACAACTCGAAGCGTTCCTTTGTCGGGTACTAACTGGATAGGAAATTTGAGCATGGTATCTCAATTCATTCGAATGTTATGGCGCCTACTAACAGACAGACCGCCGACAGACAGAAAGAGAAACATTTCGTTCCAGAGCCAAGTTTTCTATGTTTTGAGACTTTTTATGCCGTTTTAGCAAAAACAAAATCTTGAAATTTTTGTCACCGATATTCCACCCCCGCACATTCAACCCCTAATTTAATTTCAGCACCGAATACCAAATGTTTGATGAAATTGAAAATTTTCTAATAAACAGGCCCTAAAACGTTGTATTACTTGAGTTTTAACGAAAAAATGTAAATTTTCACCAAATCACCCCCATTCATCTCCTACCCTGTAGACCGATTTTAACCAAAAACAATCCGAACCGTTCGTGTGCTAACTGTATACCAAATTTGAAGACGATATCTCAATTCGTAATAAAGTTATTGTGATTACAGACATACAAACCGACAGAAAAAGAAATTCGTTCCCAAATCATATTTTCTATATGTTTTACGTTTAAGTAAAAAAAAAAATTTTGAAATTTTTGTCGCCGATGCCATACTTCATATACACGTATTAATTATGAGGAAGTAATAGGTAGCCGCATGTAATGAGGAATTTGCAAATTTTTTTATTCTCCTCTTATTCAATTCCCCACATTATATAAAATCAATTGCCATATAAAATTTAAATTTGTAACCAATAGTTTTCCTGTAAAAAAATATAGAAAACAAAATAATTGTCTCCGTGCCAAAACGGAGCCGTAAACAAGGACGGCCTACTGTGACGTCACGATCCGGTATCGGCCAAACGAGTCTCGCTTACTCACACAGAGATCCCCATCTCACCATTAGTGTTTATGCGACTTACATGTGCTGGATAGTTATTGTTATCAACTTATATTATTGTTAATATCTATATACTCGTATTAATTATTTTAAAAACTGTACAGTCTTATAGTATGACTACAGAAACTGATAATTTACCAAAAATTGATGTACTAGCAATGTTTGTGTTTTTAGGAAACAACCCGAATTTCATGGGTGCTGAGTTAAAAGGAGTGAAAGCTGGGAGGCATGTGTCTGATATGAACCTTATTTTATCCTGTAAATACCTTTGTTGGATTTTATGTAGTAATTGCTTATAAAATATAATGTAAATAAATGCATAACCTCAAAATGTTTTCCATTTAAATAATCTACAAGAAAATATACACCATTTCTTCCTGATTTTCTCATCCTTAGGTACATTAAAGAATAATTTGTTGGGGGTAGTTATTGTTGTGGAAATACATTTGGGCACTATACAGCACTTATAATATTTATGTCCAGGAACTGTTATGTCTTTAGCATTCTCGTATTGTGATTCTGAATCTGCTGAAGCCATCACACAGTTACGCACTGAACTAGATTACACACAACTTACTACCTTTGAACCTAGATTATACACTAAACACCAAAACTACTTAAAATTATGATAAAACTGCTCAGAATTCGTGGCAACAACAAACGCAAACAAGCAGATGTACCGGATTGTGATGTCATAAACCTCTTCACCAATGAGATCGTGTTTTCGCCCACCCTGTCTTTTTGAATTATATTCAATATTTCAATAATTACTTACTAATTAGTGGTTCACTTTAAGGGGGGGTTTACTTGTAGACATATTTTTAGAGTATTTTGCTGTACTTTAAATACGTTTTACATCAAAAGTAAATTATATGCAACTTCCTCATTGTATCATGCTGAATACTATTCTCGCATTTATCATATCTCTGTATGAATCAGAACGCCACAAGGCATAGTTGCCAAACCAAGGACCCATAAATATTGCCCGTTAGCGTATATGCCGTATATTTGAAGCGCCCCCAGTGTCGAGTACCATGAACTATAATATTCTTATTCCCTTCATGTGACTAACAATGCTGCACTTTCAATTTCATCAATTCATGGTTCCATTTGATATTTTAGGGTAAAGCAGCCACGCTTAGTTGGTAGAATAGAAGCAGTTACTCATCCTGCTTCTGACATTAATGAAAAAAGAGCAGCGATTTCGAATCAACAACGGAATTACATTATCACGTCTGATATTCGGATGCAATTGCAATAGTCAATGGACGCCAGATTTACCGTAATCGGCAAATGTATGGTTGCAACAAGGATATATATATATATATATATATATATATATATATATATATATATATATATATATATATATATATATATATATATATATATATATATATATATATGTGTTATTCAAAAACCTCTGTATTTCTGTAACATTCAGGCTTATGCCGATAAATGCAAAATTACTGTTCATTTGATGTTTTTTTTTCAGTGTCGCGGGCTTTGCACGTGTTCGTTTAGCCACAGTCCATTTGATGTTGATAATCTGAATGGAGTGAATGAGAGAATGAACTACGATTTGGAAACTGTGCAATTATTGTCTCTTGACCATAATCTTATATTGAATTCAACAAAATCTTAAGTTAACATGTTTTGCGAATACTGCCTATAAAGAAGCATTAAAGCAGAATTCGAATATATATATATATATATATATATATATATATATATATATATATATATATATATATATATATATATATATATATATATATATATATATATATATAAATAATACTAAACTGAAGATGGTCGATGTTGTCAGTGACCTGGCTAAAAATGAACTGAAATCATGGTACTATTACAAGAGATGTGTTTTTGCAGAAATAAATTAAATTGGCTTATTTATTTGTCTATAATCACCTGCTTAATTTTAAACCATTTGAAATCAAACACACAATGCATAAATGTATCTTTGACAGTTCTAAATATGATAAAATACTTGAAGAAAGACATTACACATCGCTTTAAACCAACTAAAAATAAGAAGAAAATAATACTTACTAAACTTACAACAGATCGAGCAGCTTGTACTTGTCTTTGATTTTGTGTAGAAGAAGCTGGAGCTACTGTTAGTCTAGGTCCAGAAGTAAACTGGCCTGATGAGTTTGTGTTGTACATAACTGCTTGTGTCCTTGCTGGTAAAACTTGGGCAATTGTAACTGTATTACCCAATGTTTGTATACCACTAGTATTTTGCTGACCAGTCTTAAAAGAATGAAGCTGAAAATGTAGAAAACAAGTAAGTTATGACATCGCCTACATTACCACACATACAATTTTATACAGTGTGAATTTGTGAATTAATATGAACAGTCAATATTTGAAGTTTCTTGCAGTTGGCAGCCATGAAGTCAAATTTAGAGCTGCTGTCATTTGTCATTTGGGTACATAACCTTACTAAAACATTCTGCCAGTGCTTTCATCAGCATCTGGTTGATTATTAATACTTTTTTCTTTGATAATAAGAATATACAATTGTAGTTTTGGGTGATTATTACCATTACTACTTTTGAAGAATGGATATCACACCAAGAAAGTGGTGGAAAATTGTAACATTGGGTGACCATACCTCTACAACATAAAGGGACATTGCGAAAGAGTGTAATATAAGTTTGGCTGTGGTAAATAAGTATTAAAAAAAAGCAACTGGATGGACTGTAGTGAAATATGTAGAGAAAAGTGAATAGAAGAGGAAGGCAACTCCAAAAGGTGAGTCAATGCTGATCAGAAGCAGTAATTTAAGGTCAGAAACATTAAATTAAGGTCAGAAACAGTAATTTAGATCACAGGAAGACAAGTGTCTACCTTAAGCAAGACTTTAAAAGTGTTGGTGTGACAACTCATAATTCTCCAGTAAACAGCAGATGCCAAGCACACGGAACAGAGGACATTCGGCCTCATTTTACAGTTATCTGATCAGATTGTGTAATTCTGCTGAATTTTTTTGGTAATTTTTGTATACAACACATTCATCAAAGAGGAGATGACAACTTTTAAGACTTAATTCGATTTGAATAGCTGATCTGGTTCTTTGTTATTGTGCCAACTTGGTGAAACCATTCCATACTTAATATAGCGGTAGAGTTTTCCTGTGGCTTCACAAGTGCTTGTTTGTTTTTCTCTGCCACCAATTTGCTTTTTACAGCATCGTCAGGCAAAAGAAAAATTTCTCTGTGAAGCCACATAAAAGTCTTTACATTTGTATTTAGATGAGATTGTATACTTTTTGGTGAATTTTTGTAGAAAAAATTCACTAATGAGATCGCGACCTTTGAATTTGGAAAGAATTTCTTTAAATGAGCTTGAACTAGGCCCCCTAGAACACATATCGGGAGTCAGTTTCAGTATATATATATATATATATATATATATATATATATATATATATATATATATATATATATATATATATATATATATATATATATATATATATATATATATATTACACCAATAACTCAAAAAATAATAGAGCCATTTTGACAAATTTGGTGAATGTGTTTCTTTTGCAAGTGGCTTGGATAAGTTAGTTAGCCAGAAAAATCTGACCAGTTTTTTCGGGAAAATTTTGGGTTTAATTTAGGAAAATTGGTTGTATCTCCGGAAATAAAAAAGCTATGGCAACCAAATTTGGTACGTAGGTTTATATAAAGAAAGGTACACTACGTACCAAAATGTAGATCCCTAAGTTAAAAGAAAAAAGTTATAGGCATTTAAAGAAAACAAAATTGGGTGCGAAACACAAAAACAAAATATTTTGTGTGGATAACAAAATATATTGTATATTACCGACATAGAGTAAGTTTTTTAGCTCATAAAAGCCAACAAGTGGCAGAAAATACTTTGAAAATTTTATAGTTTTTCTTCTAAAAATGCAAAAGTCGCAATTTGAGAAGTCAAAATTGGCAACTCTTAGACAAAGAACCTAAAATGAATACGGGTTATGTAGAAAAAAAGTGGCAAGAAGTGTGTTTTACAAAATCGTATTTCAGCTTCAGCTGTCATTGTCCTTCATTTTACTAAAATATTTGCAGAAAATTCATTTCAAATAGACAAAGAGGCAGTAGTTTTAGTTAAGAGTTTGTGGTTTACTATATATTTTTTTAGCGAATTTTCTTGGAAAAAAGTATCTATTGTGGAGCCCGCGACTAACGACTTTTGAAAAGATTTTTTGAAATCAGCATGAACTAGGCCACCTAGAACCCATGTCGGGAGTTAGTTTCAGTTTTTAGCTGTTTACATATATACAGGCTGTGAGTCATTTCTACGGTAAAGCTCAATATATCCTGACTCATTTCTACGGTAAAGCTCAATATATCAGTTATTATACAGATACGAGAAAAAATTGTATATGTTAATTATAGTGGGTTTTCCTCAAAACGTCAAAGTCACGATTTGAAACGTCAAAATTGGCAACATTTAGGCAAAGACTGAAACCGATACGAGTTATGTAAAGAAAATGTCACAAGAAGAGTGTTCTGCAAACCCTTAAGTTTCAGCTTTAACCGTCATTGTCCTTCATTTTAATAAAATATTTCCAGAAAATTCATTTCAAAGAGACCCTTTATCTTATGCTTTGGCAGTAGTTTTAGTTAAGTTTATGGTTTAACGGTCTATACTTTTTAGCTAATTTTCATAGAAAAAATTCGTTAATGAGAAGACAGTGACTTTTGAATTTTAAAAAGATTTCTTCAAATGAGTGCAATGCAAACTAGGCCCCCGTAGAATCTATTTTCCCGGTTTAGTTTCGGTTTTGATCTCTACATATATACAGGGTGACACATTTCTATGGTGAAGCTAAATATAATTGTTATTATACAAGATACGACAAAAAATTGTATATGTTAATTATAGAGTGTCTTGAGCTGCATCTTATAAAATTATTTTTACAATCACAGCGTGGCCCATAAGTTGTTGGTGATACCAATTTTCTTTTTTTTTATTATTAATCGAACACCGCTTACATTCTTGCATTTTCATCTAAATGCATCAAAATTGTTGTAAAAAAAATTCTGGGCGCAGTAAGTACGGTTTGGTAGCGAATTTTCATTAAACGCTTCAACTTTCAATAACTCAATTTGCTATTAACCTAGGGTTCGTTGGCTAGAAAACCAGTTTTTTCAGGAACATAAGTTTATTTTCTGAAAATTTGTGTACATTTTCAAACAATACAGTTATTTTAATGAAGTATGGTATATTATTGTTTCTACTATATAGGTTACCGATACTGGTAACCAAATTTGACACCTGCTTTAATTAAAAAAGACATATTTATGCTTAAAAACATTTTAATGAAAATTCAGTTGCATAATACACTTGCTGCGTCCAGACTTTTGTATTTGGTGTTTATTTTGGACATTTAGACTTCCAAAGCAGCACATAATTTTTTAGTGTATGTGTCCATCAATTTAAGAATTTTCCTCATTTTATTATTATTTCACCACTCCATACTCATACTCAGGCTGGGCTAAAGTTACAATAACCAACCTAGACATAAAATCCAAAACCATATCGTCCAAAAGCCGCTATTTACCAACACAAAGTTAATTTTAAATCACCAATTAAAATACTTGAGCCTACCATTTGCAGTAGCAAACATTCTAAGACAATAAAAGAAACAGCACCCACAATTTTTATCAACCATTAATACTAAACAACCTATAAATAATCAGTCAACTCACTTGTCCGGGTTGTCCAATGGTAATTGCCTGATGGAGTATAGTACCTGGCCTCAGACCTGAAACAGCCTGTCCACCTCGCTGGGTTCTTGTAACAAGCTGTGGCTTACCAGTTACTGTAGCTCCACGAACAGGCGAACTCAGCACTGTTGGAGCACCCTTAATTTGTGAACCATTTGTGGAATTAGTGGTCAACCAAGCAGTACCCTGGGCTGGGCTAGGAGTACGTGGTGGCCTTACAAATGAATGAACCTATAAGACAAACAAGAAACTTAGTTAAATCCTAAATGGGACATAAAAGTTTAATTACTTATGATTTTTTATTCAGGGTTCTCACTAAAAACAGTATATCTGACTTTTCCCTGATTTTCCAGACATGCCAAAAATCTATTTCCCTGACTTTGATCTTTTACAATTTACCCCCAACACACGTAACACACTACTACAGAATACAGTAGGTCTTCGCGTCATTGCGGAAAACATACTTACCCCATTTTAAATACAAAGCGACCAATGAACGCAAAAAAAAATTGTGGTTTTGTGGAAAAAGAAATCTTTAAATAAATGGTTTATAATTGCACAAAAAGCAAACACGTTGTTTCAATTATTTATCATAAAAAGGAAATAAAATTTTTCCCTGACAGGGACAAAAATTCCCTGACAAGTGGGAACCCTGTTATACCTTTAAGTACCCATACTTTCAAATCCATTATGTTATTGGGTTTAATTTATGTGTATATATTCTTCTTGCGAGACTGCTTTGCAGCTGACGATTTCTAAGTGGAAGGAAGCAATAGATCAAGGGAAATATGTACTAGCTGTGTTTGTTGATCTTAAGAGAGCTTTCGAAACAGTCGACATGGATATTCTTCTGCGGAAGCTGGCATATTATGGTATTGGTGGAAATGTGTTAGGATGGCTGAGGCAATACTTGACGGGCAGGACACAGAGGACCAGATTAGAGAAAGAAATATCAGATGAGGTGGTGTGCTGCACTGGAGTTCCTCAGGGGAGTATACTCGGACCCATACTTTTTATCATTTACATGAATGATATTAATTTCAGTGGAGATTTTGAATATAAAAGTTTGTTTGCTGACGACACATTGATTGCCTGTACTGGAGACAATGTTGCAAATATCGTTACAAGGATGAATAAAGTTCTTGATAGGTTTGCTGCATACCTGCATGTGTACAGACTGGCGTTGAATGCGGACAAAACAAAAGCTATGTTATTGGGTAGCAAGTATAGGCTGAAGATGATAGATTGTAATAATGTAACTTTGATGATTGAAAACAAGAGGATAGAATTTGTAAAAGAAATTAAATATTTGGGTTTTGTTTTGGATGAGGCACTTAGCTTTAAGAGTCACCCTGAGTACATAAGCAAGAAAATAAGGAAAAAATTATTTTTGTTCAGCAGACTCAGTCACAATTTGTCAGTGTATGCTAGTATCACGGTGTATCACACACCGTTACAACCTTATTTTGATTACTGTGCTACCTTGCTTCACGTGATGGACCTGAACTCTCTGAATGTGTTACAGAAACTGCAGAATCGTGGAATGCGAATTGTCTTAAAAGTGAGCAGATATACACCTATAAAATTGATGCTAGCGACTTTGAACTGGCAATGCATTGCAGATAGACTGTACTATTTAACGATGATATTTGTTTTTAGACTTGCAAAGAATCTGTTGCCAGCCTATTTTGATTCATTTCTGGTTTTTAACAGAGACATTCACCAATATAATACAAGGGGTGCTGATGGTCTACACATATATAGAACCTATACAAGCGGAGCAATGAAGTCAGTGTTTTTTAGAGGTATCAGCGAGTTTAACAGCTTACCTGGTGATTTGAGAAATTGTGGTACATTGGGTTTATTTAGGAGAAAACTTTTTCAGTTATTGATGTTGAGAGCACATGTATGATTAAATGTTAATTTGTTTGTGTGTATTAGGATTTCCTATATTGAAATAAACTTATTATTATATTTCAAACACCTCAAGAGATAGGTGTGTTGGGGTTTGAAGGCCACAGAAAGCTATAAGTTTAATCGTCATGACTTTCAACATGTCTTCATTTTTACATTTATCATTTCCAAAAAAGATTGTCATATCTAATTATTACTCTGACAAAATATATTACTGCATCCTGGAGCCAACATAAAAACCTACAAACAAGCTTGACATAATACACATTTCAACCCCTTAAATAAACACAAAACTTTGTCCTGAAAAAACTAGACCGATTAGGGTCACCAATGGTCTCAGCCAAGCTATGCATTAAAGGGAGATACTTCCATAAATCTAGTCTTTTAATCTTCAATAAAAAAACACTAATTATAAAACAATATTACTTAACAGAGAAACCAATAACCATAGAACATAAATTTCAGGAAATACGGATGTCACTGCTTGCCTTAATAAATTAAAGAACTAATCAAATTAATAATAAATATTAAACAAATTTATACCGGTCATAAATAAATTTCCGGTGGGAGTTTTAATAATTGATAATCATTCTTATCTAAACTGCACTTCTTTTATAGAATTTTATATTTTTTACACTACAAGTGATTTCACATTACATTATGTTTCTTTCAAACAACATCATGTTGGCTTTGCTAAATCGTTAGTCAGGGAAGTATATCAAATTAATCAAGATAAAAATTATCAAGAACATTAAATGCATTTTAATGGTGATTTATTATTGCCTATAATAAATTACGAATAAATAAACTATTAAAAAACATTTCTGCTGCTTTAACTATCACTGGTATAATTGTAGCCTTTTATTGATGTTCTCTTTCAGAAATTATTCCAATATAACTATCAAGAAGACTCTACACTAAGGTTAATAGATTAGATAGGTTGTCTGGTAACTCTCGACCAATCAGAGAGTGGGGCGGGAATATGTCACATTTATTCTCAATTTAAATCTAGTAGCATAATAGTGCATCAAATATTGAAATCAGCCGGCATTTTTATGTTCATCTTTCCAAAGTTACGTTCTTTTAGTGAATTTTCATTAAGAAAATTCACTAATAGAGGTATCGATGGTCAGACTTTTGGAAAATTTCTTCAAATGAGCGCGAATTTGGGCCTTTAGAACCCATATCCAAGGTCGGTTTTGATTTTTATGTTTATATATATATATATATATATATATATATATATATATATATATATATATATATATATATATATATATATATATATATATATATATATATATATATATATATATATATATATATATATATATATTAGTGGCGTGCGGTCCATGGAAGCAAGGGAAGCATTGCTTCCCTTAAAATAACGACTACATACCTAAACCGCATTATTTAAAATCCCTTTTGTATTTTAAATATTAATTTTCAAACTCTGAAACTAATTTAATTATTACAATTTTTATTTCGCAAGCGCACACATATAATTATTTATTATGCATCATAGTGTATTTGTATATACGCTCCTACCAAGGACGTAGTCCCAGTAAATGCGCCAGCGAACAGCACGAGTGGTTGCAATGACTTTGGTTAAATACACATAGTCAGCAGGCAACTTTATAAGAAACCCTAGCTCGACGGATGTATGCGTATTTTTAGAACGTGTTGTACTAGGAAGACCCGGTGCATGTACAAAGTGAATGTCACTGATTATTTCGTAGATATACGCAGTTGACTATGTTAAATACATGGGCATTTTATGATTATTAATATGGCTGCAAGTAGATCAGCTTTTAACAGCGGCGTCGGTGGGGGTGGGGATTTACAAACTTTACAAACAAGTGGTAATAATAACTGTGATTGTATTGTGTGTTTTTGATAACCAAAGGATTTTCAGGTTTACCGTTTGCTTAAAAACTTTCTATTATTAATAAAGGTAGGCCGAAACCTGCTGTAAAAAACTTAAACCCAAGAATTAAAACATGTACTCGACATTTCAATGCGGAAAAAACTTATAAACAATATGAATGGTTAAGGGGTTGTGAAAACAGGAATAAACTATTTTTTTGGCCTGGTAGTCTATTTGTGACTGAAAAGGGAGGGTGGAATAAAAGTGGGTTTTCCGACTTGAATAATCTACGTAAAGTAGTAAAAAGAGATGTTATGTATAAAGCGCATTTACAGACCATTTTAAAATTAAGTGTCTTTGGAAAAACGCGAATTGAATACGCCGTTGACAAGCAGATAGAAATTAGTCATCACCAACACAATGAACTGGTTGATAAAAACAGAAACATATTAAAATGACTTATTGATGTGAGTTTTCTTGGTCAGCATGAACTGGGCTTCCGGGGTCATGACGAAACAACTACATCTGCAAATAGAGGAAACTTTCAAGACCTAGTTTTTTTTTAATAGCCAAATACATTTATTTAAAAAATCACTTGGAACAGTCTAACGTTTTTCGCGGGACATAAAATCGCCTTCAGAATGACATAATTTTGGCTGCTGCCAGTATTATTTTGAACAGAATTAAATCTGAAATTAAACAGACTCGTTTCATTGCTATTGATCTAGATGAAACCGATGTAACTAATTTAAGTCAACTATCTGTAATAATACGTTACGTAAAAATGGATGGGAGTGTACAAGAAAGATTTTTAGGCCTTAAAAATGTGACAGAAGATCGTACCGCAAACGCTCTATATAAAATTGTGCTTAATATTCTGAAAGATATTGAGGAGGCTGATAATAAATTAATTGCCCAAAGCTATGATAGGGCTGCTGTTATGGCTGGACATTTAAGAGGTATTCAAGCTAAAGTGCGGGAAACGTTCTCCGGTGCTCTATTTGTACACTGTGGTGCTCATAAATTAAATCTAATTTTATCCCAATCTATATAACACATTAAAGAATGTAAAGTGTTTTTTGCTACCTTAAGTAGAGTGAATTTGATAAGTTCTGGGAAAAAACAATTGAATTAGGAGAAGCGGAGCCACGAAGAAAGCGTCTGCGCACTGATAATGTGGGAGACCTTCAAACTTCTTACCGCCGCCTTTTCTACGAAATCATAGATCAAAATTCAGCAGCAAATTAACTGCAGATTTGATCATCTTAGTGACCTGAAATTTCTTGAAGTGTGTAATTTTGGAGGATTTAAAGGGATACCTTTCCCAGAAGATTCATTCAAATCATTATTTCACCACCATGGACATTCTTTCGACAAAGCCTTATTACGATCAGAACTTAGTCATTTATGAAACCGATGTTATAGGCACAAAAACTAACGCGAGTAACCTTTTAACTTTCTTAAAACAATCAAAATTGGAAAATGCATATTCTGAAGTGTTCAAATTATGTGAATTAGTATTAACAATTCCTGCTACTAGTGCATCTTTAGAACGAAATTTTTTACATTGAAACGTATCAAGAGTTTTGTTAGGAATTCAACAGGACAGGAAAGACTCTCCCAAATTTCAATTTTGTCAGTTGAAAATAAACTCTTCCAGTAAATGTCCCAGAATCCACAGTTTTATGACAACATTATTAAAATTTGCCAAAAACAACAGAAGAATTGAGTTACACTACAAATAGGTAAGCTTCTGAGAATTGCTTCCATTATTTGAAATGTCACCGCACGCCCCTGATATATATATATATATATATATATATATATATATATATATATATATATATATATATATATATATATATATATATATATATATATATATGCACCGTGCGCCTAATTTTTCCTTGAAAAAAATGCAAAGAAAATTTTGAAAACAGAATATTTTTATGAAATATTGGATTAATTAAAATGAAAATTTGCACATATACAGGAGACGTGATAATATACCTGTTAACCAAAATTCAAATTAAATGGCCCACGAGAAAAGGAGTTATTCGAAAATGAAGATGTTACAGTAATAAACAGTCTAAGATATCACTTCGAATTACATGAGGCATTTCACACGGTGAATGTTTTCAAGCATGGTTAGACTGTGAATGTGCTATTCTAAAGTAGGTAATTCAAAATCGACCAAGACACCTGACAATTAAATATAAATGTGCCGGATTGCCAGATATAATAAAATTTCATTTTAATCTTAAAATGTAAAAGATATTATGGTCATAACACATATTTGTACTACTTATTGATGACAAATAAAAGTTCACAATAAATTAATCCATCCATTAAATGTCGTTTAATATTCATAAATGTTGAGTGACCAATTCCTCGTCTTATTTTCAAAAAATAATTACAACCTAATTTGTACAATTTGACATCGTTGCATGCGATGACAGCATAGCTGCGAGCTGCGTCGAGATACTCGAGACCTAACGACAACGTTAATAATCAACATCAACAAGGACGTCTTATTTATATTCTTATTAAAACAGAAATCTTATTTTACATTTTTATTATTATTTAAACATAATGTGGGACGCTAAAATAATTATATGTTATAAATTGTAAGTAAAATATTACTTAAATAACTTTCGTGTATATAGTATATAGACTAATAACTAACCAAGGTATTTGTTTTTGTTATTTGCTTATAGGTTATGTTATAAACTTAAAGTTGAAACTGTTTATTGTATAGTGATAATCTTCTTATCTTTAAGTTAGTGCTGTTTTGGAAAAACGCAATGCACCCGTTTTATAAAAGCGATAAAAGATACAAAGAAGAAAGATGCTTGCTCAAACAATAAATTCAGATTCCTAAACATTATTTCATTATTATTATAAAGAACACAATTTTTTTAAGACACTTTCAGTACTTACATATTTTTCTAATTCGAGAGGTACATTCCCTTTGTAAATCATTTATTTTTTCTGAAAAATGTTTGTAACTTTAACGAAATTTGTAACACAATTTTTTTTAAAGGCACTTGCAGTACTTATACTTACATATTATATCTAAGACCAAATTTTAATTTAGTAGCTCCATATAAAATATAAATTTTTTCAAAGAATCGCTAACTGGGACTCTAAAACCGATCTCCAAAGTCCATTTAAATTTAAAGAATTAGTTTTAATAATATATTTTACTAATAGTGTACAATTCTTATGAAAATTCACTATCATAACGTACTTGCTGCGTCTAGAGTTTTTTTTTGAACTTATAAGAAAATAAAATATTTAATAAGTCAAATTAAGATTTTTTTCACATAGTACCAGAAAGTATTGCAGTTTTAGGATATTAATAGATTTCAATTCAAGGGATTCGATTAATTGGTTTACCTCAATATACATTTAAAAAAAGAATTATTATTTATAAAATTATGAATTCAGAATGTCTCAAATTGGACAGAATGTTTTTCCTCTAAACCACAACCTAGGTTTTTTTTATTTTTATAGTTTACTTATTTTACTGGATATTGCTTATTTATTAACATGCAACTAATCACAATAAGTAAATTATTAAGGTTTATAAAATTTAGGTAGGTATGTATTTCTACACATAAAAAATAGGTTTATCATTTTTACAATCAATTTCTAAGCAAAAAAAAATCGAGACATCTTATAGTTAATTTTAAAATAATAGTAAATTGTACTAGCCCAATAAGTAAATGAATAATATATGATAATACTTGGTAAATTTTCAGATGAGCTCACGAAGGGCTTTTAGAAAATTTTTGCAGAAACGTGCTTAGAACCCACCTTGGATGTATAAACCACAAGAAAAATGTCTTTCAAACAACCTCCAAAAAAATTACGGGACCAGGGCGGAATAGAGGTGATGGGCCGGGTAGAAGAAACAAAAAAAAATAATCTCTGGACGCAGCAAGTGTGTTATGGTAGTGAATTTTTATTAAACGCTTCAAATTTGAATAACTCAATTTTCTATAAACTTAGAAAGTTTAATTTTGGTATGTCTTTCCTAGGGCAAAATATCCGCCAAATTTCATTAAAATGACTGTAATTTTCGGAGGAAAAAAATTTTTTCGAAAGAAAATTTAAAATTTGAATAACTCAATTTTCTATAAACTTAGAAAGTTGAATTTCGGTACGTAATAAGGTCTCTTCCAAGGCAACATACATAGTAAATTTCATTAGAGCAGCTTTGTTATTTTCGGAGGAAAAATTTTTTTTGGAAAGAAAACCCAAAATTTTCCCTGATAACCTCGTCCGATTTTCCTGGCTAACAAACTCATCCAAGCCATTAATAAAAGAAAGACACTTGCCGAGTTTCATTTCATAAATTGAAACTGACCCCGGATATGGGTTCTAGGGGTCCTAGTTCACGCTCATTTGAAAATTTTTTTGCAAAGTCTCACCATCGATACCTCTAATAGTGAATTTTTTTTAATAAAAATTCACAAAAAAACGAAAAAACCACTTAGCCGGATCTATATAAACTGCCTTTATTCCATTTTGCAGCTACACATGCTTAAAATTATGTTTACCGTGCAGAAAACCCCATTTCGCCTCAGATCCAATAACTTTCTTGGGGGTTGTTCTCAAGGAATTTTTCTTGTGGTTTACGCACTGTGGGTGGTTGTATGTATGTAGTAGAGGAGAAGGAAACCCCCCAGGACAAAGCACCAACCCCCACCCCCATCCCATGCTGGCCGACCCCTTCTTCTTCTGCATGACAACAACCACCCTCAATGCATAAACTTGAGACCAACCCCCAAGAAAGTTACGGGACCTGATCTGGGCAGGGTATAAAAGATTAGTCGCAGCTTAGTACAGCTAATAAAGTCAGCTTATATAGGTACGGCTAAGCTGTTTTTTTTTTTCTCGCATTTTTCGTTTATACTTCCTTTTTATCTTCTTCCCCGCTAAGCACCCCCTTACAGTTGTGGTACTTGGGGGTTGTTTGCATGAATTTTTTCTTATGATTCATGCATCCAAGGGTTCTAAGCATATTTCTGTTTTATATATATTATATATAAACACCCTCCGTGAGCTTATCTGCAAATCTACCTAATATACATTTATTTTTACTCCTTTTGGAAAGGAAAAGAAGGAAACTTTATCTCATTGGGGCAGATCCTTATGCTCTGCCTGTCCTATTTATAGGTACTATAGAGTCACAATATATTGACATTTTAATGTAGGTATGTATTGACATTCCTGACAATTGACATTTCTGTCAATGTATGACATTTATAAGTCAGGTTGTCATCGATATGCACAAGCTTAAGTAAAGTGATTATATGCACGAGCTTAAGTGAAGTGTATTCACGAGCTTAAGTGAAGTGATTATATTAAGTAGGACACAAGAATTTGTAAATCACAAAACAAAAAAAACAGCTACCTGTAAAGATGTTTGGGCAGCAACAACCATTGGAGCTCTGACAGTTGTGACATTACTTCTGGGAGCTGCCAAGTTGGCAACAACGGCTGCACCTCTAGGCACATGGTACGTTGTTCCAGGTGCCACATTCCCAGCTACCACAGGAGCTGTAGAGAATGTTATTTGTGTTGGCCTCTGAATTGATATGTTGCCAGATGATACCTGTGACTGTCCCTGAGAACTTGCGATGATGGTAGCAATCTGTGCACGTCCAGAATCTGTAAATAAGTATAAAATTATAAAAAAACATATTGGGTAATGCAGAAATAGTAGAAAACCATAGATATTGGTTATTTAACAAACTGTTTCATCAGCTATGATCATTAGTGGGATGATGGATGAAACAGTAAGAGATAATAATTTTAATTTGTTGCCAGGCATGAAGAAAAATGAGAACAGAGGTATCAAAGTTGACGAGCCAATGTGCTGGTTTAGTCAAGTGAGGTCTAACCCTTAGGGTGGGTCCCACTGATATGGAGAAAAAAAGTTTTTTTAACTTGTAATAGCAATAAAAATGTGTCACATGGTTACAGGAAGTAACTCTGAAAGTTTCATGGCAATCGGATATAAACTTTTGCCTCCGGATTGACCTTGAAATTCTAAAAATTTAAATAAAATTCATTATTCCTCTTCTTTTAATTATCTATTATTTGTTGTGTGTGTGTGTGTGTGTGTGTTTTGTTTCTTTAACATCAGCCTATTTCCGCGACTATGGCCAATCACCGACGCCAAGGAGCAGTTTCACCTCACTATCCTGGAAATTGTGCTGAACCCCTGCCTTTCTGTAAGGAGGGTAGGAATCTTTAACGTGCCCAACATCGCATGGACACAGGACCGACGGCTTTACTCCCCCTCCGAAGGGCGGAACGTGCAGACATTCAACTTGCTCAAATACAATGCCAGAACCTCGGCTGATGTTAATGTTACAGTATGTATTGAAAAAGTAAAAGGAGAACCCTGAGTTCGAACCCAGTACATTTCGGTTCAGAGGCACATGTTCTTGCCCCTGAACCACTGATGCTGTTATTATTTGTTGTAGGATAGATTTAATTAATGAAACTTTATATAAGCAGGCTATATTTCATTCAATAATAAAGTTATAGATATGAGTAAATAGGTTTTTCTCAGTCATGGGGTATTTTACTCTACACAAAAATCCTTTCTACTATCAATTTTCGGCATAAGTTTATGAGACTCAATCTTTGATTTAATGAAACCTTCACGTGCTGATTTTTTATTTTTTATTTCAACAACACACCACGAGGGCTTACAGCCTAAATACTATCGTACCGTGGGTGTTGACAAGGAGGAAAGAGGCAACTTGTTAATTCTGGACTTGAAGGTTTGTGCCGGCAAGGAATTCCACAACTTGGAAGTCCTCGGGACAAAAGAGCGGGCATAACAAGATGTTCTATGTCTGGTGACCTGGACAGTAAAAGGGTGCGCTCTGTTCCCCTGGTAGATCTGTTGGGGGAACTATGGAGGAAAGCTCCTCTGAGCAGTGCCCGTGCAGACATCTATAAATAGAGAGGGGTCACCAACGTCGGTGGGCAAGGGATGGCAGCCTTTGGGTGAGGGTACGGTCACCGATGAGACGTATAGCTCTCTTTTGAATGGAGTCCAGGATAGCGAGTGTAGAAGCGGCAGCTGCACCCCAGATGTGGGAGCAGTATTCGAGGTTTGGCCTTATTTGTGAAGTATATAAGGTATAGAGATTAGCTGGTGAAAAGTATTTGCGAGCCTGGAAGAGGAAACCTAATTTCTTAGCAGGCGCTGCTGCAATTGATGTGACATGTTGGTGCCAATTAAGATTTTGATCCACAGAAATGCCAACAAGAGAAAATGACTCATTACTTTGAATAACTTGGTTGTTCATTGTGATGGGTCTAGGGCTGGTGTATCTCTTATGAGAAAGAAAGCAAGACTGAGATTTGGTAGGGTTGAATTGTACAAGATTTCTACTTCCCCAGTCTAATATTTTTTGATGATCCACGGAGACAGAACCCTCCAAGAGTCTGCAATCCTCATCTAATTGGGCTAAAGAGACAGGTTTAGAATATTATATATTTGAGTGGAGGGTGCTGTCGTCCGCGTAACTGTGAACTGGGTTGGATGTGCTAGAGAGGAGGTCATTGATGTGGAGAACAAACAAAGTAGGGGCTAAAGCTGAACCTTGAGGAACTCCTGCATTAATTGAATACAGTTTAGAGGAATGGCCATCCACGACAACAGAAATGCTCCGGTTGGAGAGGAAATTTGCTGTCCAGGTACAAAGTTTTGGTGGTAGGCCATAGGCCGAAAGTTTATTAAGCAGCGCTGCGTCCCAGACCTGGTCGAGTGCTTTGGATATGTCTAGAGCGACAATCTGGGATTCATCGTGTAGTTCCATAGACTTGTTCCAAGAATGGGAGACAAAAGAAAAGAGGTCGGCAGTCGATCTGCGCTGACGGAATCCATACTGCCTGTCGTGGATTATACTGTGTTTTTTAAGAAATTTTAGTAATTCGGTGTTTATATACTTTTCCATCACTTTAGAGACGACTGAAAGGAAAGAAATAGGCTTGTAGTTGCTAGGAAGCGCTTTGGATCCTTTCTTGGGGATGGGTTGTACTCGAGCAGTTTTCCGCTTACTAGGGAATATGCCTTTATTGTAAGATATCTGAAATAGACGAGTCAGAACAGGAGCAAGTTCTGGTGCGCATTTTTTGAGAACAATTGCTGGGATCTTGTCAAGGCCAGAGGCTTTCCTGGTATTAAGAGAAGAGAGCATCTTTCGTACCTTTTTAATTTTGAAAATGATATCCATCATTTTATGCGCGTCATTGGGGACTGTTGGTGGTTGAACGTTTGGAGGTGGGTTGAGAGTAGAATTGCTGGCGAACAACGAAGCAAAAAGTTCAGTCTTGCCCAGGGCGGTAGAAACAATTTCATCCCCTGAGACAAGAGGTGGGAACGTGCTTTTGCAGAAATTATTATTATTTTGTGCACAGACTACCTGAAGTGTCAGTTACAGTTTTGACTGACCTCTCAACTGCTTGAGTATGGAAAGGTAAACGCAAAAAAGATATTTTGTTGTCCTCTCTTCGAGCAATGGCAGATTCAAGTTCTTCGTTAGAGATTTGCTTCAGGATCGGTGGATCTGTAACATGAGTCTGCCAGTTAATAAGGTCGTAATAAACTTTTGCATCCATATTTACGTCTGGAACCTGAAATAGTCGTACCTTTTGCGTATTTTTACCGTGTGGTTTCAAAATACGACGCAGAGCCAATTCTCTTATATATTTTTCAGTCTGATAACATTGCTAGCAGCAGAATTTCAGTCGAGATTAATTGCCATAAATGTCTTCCTCCACTTTTGCAACTTGGGTGGCTTTTAATGTCAAACCATTTTGGCGCATATACTTTGACAACATAAGTTGATAAACTAACAAGTTTATCAGATGGATCTTATGTTGCAATGTAGAGATGAAGGATTCTGTTAGCACACGTGAGCCATCTGGCATGAGACATTTTACCAGGCGATTTGTGAACTAGGTCTTCGGGGCATTCACAGGTATAACGTCCGATACTATTCTGCATAAATACAGCTGGTGAGAACTGAGATCTTTCGTGTCTATCAGTGGCATTTCACCCGGCATATTTTGGAATCTGGCAACAGCTCTTTCTTCACAATTTTCTAAGGCTATTTCGATTTCACCTGTAAATGTTCTTGGACCAGAAGTCGAACCATCAACAAAAGAAAATAAATGTCGAAATGGCAATTCATTCATATGCAGCAAGCAAATTAACCACTGTAAAGGTCTGTTCAATGTTTTTTTCCATTAATCTAATTATACCACAAAATTTTCCAACATTGACATTAATACCATCACATCCAATAGCCACCAAATGATCCAGAGATATGTTTTGCAGTCAACAGAAAATGCAGGATTGCTCCTTTTATAAGTTTAGTTGTTCGAGCTGCTGGGGTCATATAACTTAAATATTTGCTATCTGGTTCTCTAATTAATGAAATATGTTCTTCAACTATGATTTCTCTATTGTATTTTGCGCTTTTATTCTTGGTAACCGATGTCTTGTCTTTTCGACCGTCAAAGTATAGCACAGGTAAATGGCAAACTTTCTGTTTCTCAACAATGTGTTTTCGAGCTTTCTTTCTTTCTCTTCTCAATGTATTTTTGTCAATAATAGGCATGTTGATTTCATGTAAAACCACCGAGGCTATAGATGCAGCTGCTCTGTCTGATACCCCTTTTTTCCCCTCAGGGCTCGTCCGCAGCCTTACCACCCCGATAGCACAGCAACCTTTGGTTGATTATGCATGCCCTTAGTCTTACTCCACCCATTCCAAAATCACTGTGCCTTGAACTAGTCTCCACAGCGATTGGTGGGGTGAAGTTTTATATTGCTCTGTCTCTGGTCTAGACTGACCGTAGATCAGTTGTCTTTTGCAGTCCAGAGCTTTACACTCACACAAGATGTGCTGGGCGGATTCCTCCTCCTCGCAGCAGAGTCTGCATGTGAGGTCCGCCTCGAACCGCCCCATTTTATGCAGGTGTTTCTTGACGGCCATGTGCCTTGAACTAGTCTGCACAGCGATTGGTAGGGTGAAGTTTTATATTGCTCTGTCTCCGGTCTAGACTAACCGTAGATCAGTTGTCTTTTGCGGTCCAGAGCTTTACACTCGCACAAGATGTGCTGGGCTGATTCCTCCCCCTCGCAGCAGAGTCTGCATGCGAGGTCCCCCTCGAACCGCCCCATTTTATGCAGGTGTTTCTTGATGGCCATGTGTCCTGTCAAGAGACCTGTTATATTTCTGAGCTGTCCTCTGCTAAGATTTAGCAGCTCCACAGCTCTCTTTGAACAGGGTTGGTCAATTATTGACTTCCCATGTCTGAGCCCTGGACAGTCTGCCCATACACCTTGTGTTGGTTTCTGACCCAGGACTTAATGGCTCCCCTGGCAGTGCTCTTTGTCATGCGCAGAGCTGGCTCTGGTCCCATAAATGGTTCTACTGACCCTCTCTTCGCGAAACTGTTAGCTTCTTCATTGCCTTTGACCCCCGAGTGACCCGGCACCCAGATGAGGGTGACCTCATTCTGCCCAGCCAGGTCGCTCGTCTCGTCTCGGCACTCACTCACCGGCCAGGAATTTACCTGTGGGATACTTAGGGCGTTAAGGGCTGCCTGGCTGTCTGTGGCTATGAGGATCCGCTTGTTGGTGTAGCCCCTCCTCTTGTTATCCCACACACAATGCAGGATGGCGTACATTTCGGCCTGAAAGACTGTTGCATGGGCTCCGAGGGAAATACCATGACTTACCCTCGGTCCTTCCGAATAAACACCTGTCCCCGTCCCATGCTCCCCGCCGGATCCGTCTGTGAACCAGACGAGCACGTCCTGTGGTATGCCTGATACCCCATACCGATCGCAGGTTTGAGACAGTGTAGATAGCTTATAGAAACAGAAGATTCCATCTTCAGTTTTCTTATTTTTGCTGGTTGAAAATCTTCGCTTTAGCTGGATGTGTCACATGCAGAAGATGAGGAGCTATTGACCATAGAAGCAGTGGTCGTTTCGACTTCAGTGCTCAATTGTGTGTGATTTTTATTTGACATATCCTGTTTGACTTTCCTTTTCAGACGATTTGGATTTTTCCTTGTTGTTGCAACATCTGTTTCCTGTCATTTTTCTCGCAGATCTTTGATTGGTGAGAAAACTTTGCTTATTCATTGGGACTCTTTTCCTTAGAGCAAGTAAAATGGTAAAATCTAAGCACTTGCAAGAATAAATATCAAGTAAAACTTTGCTGGAAGCAAGGAAGTCTTCTAAACGCATTTTAGGTATTTTAGGATGAGATTTTAGAATATTTTTAAATTTGTCATGATAAGCTTTAAGCATTTGTTGCACTCGTACGTGTGATGAAGTTCGTAGTGATGCTTTCTTCCATATATTTTCTACTTTTACAGTGACAATATCAGAAACTTCTTGAAAATTTGGATCCTTCTTTGTATTTTTGGTAATTTTAATTTCAAATCTCGTCCACTCGTAGCACAGCATTACTTCTTAATAAGTTGGAATCACATTATCCTTCAGGTCACTTGTATCACCAAATATAGGACATTTGCAAGCTTTTCTAGTAGGATTCATTTTAAAAATCACAGTAAAACACCTTTGTTATTAATACATGTGGCGCAACTGAATACCTAAAGGAATCACATCGCGGTTGTAATTTCAATAAAATATTTCATAAGTAACCGGTCCGACCAGTCCAACAAGCTGCAGTATTCAAGTATTTTGTTTATGCTTTTGGTATCGTTTGTAACACGAGACATCATTCGAATATAAACATAAGCAGTTTTCAAAGTATAAATGGTGTATATTCATTATTATAGGATTAGTTTTCAAAATTAGCAAATTTATTGATAATATTCTCTTATTTTGAAACTTCAAACCTGATCGGAAGGCAATTAAATTATACAGATTGCAATGATATTGTATACACAGCATATCAGTCACGATTGACAACATATTATTGCTATTAGAAATAATAATTCGAGAAAAATGTTTTTTGACCCACCCTACCAACCATACAATATAAAACAATACAAAAAAGTCTGGACGCAGCAAGTGCGTTATGAAAGTGAATTTTCATAAAAGTGTTTTTAATAGCAAATGCGAGCAGGGATCAGTATGATTACCGGTATAGCCTATGTAGTAGAAACAATGTACCATATTTTATGAAACCTTGTGGAACATCAAATTGAGTTATGAAATTTGAAGGATTTAATGAAAATTCGCTACCAAAACGCACTTACTGCGTCCAGATTTTCTTTTTACAAACATGAATCATATTTCGATAAAAAATTCAAAAATGCAATAACGAATTTGTTCTACGAAAATTAGCTAAAAATTATAGACCGTTAAACCATAAACTTCACTAAACCTACAGCGAAAGCATCAACTTAACTAAACCGACAGCCAAAGCATCAGAGAAAGGGTCTATTTGAAATGAATTTTCTGTAAATATTTTAGTAAAATGAAGGACTATGACGGTTGAAGCTGAAACTTAAGGGTTTGCAGAACACTCTTCTTGCAACACTTTCTCTTCACAATCCGTATTTGTTTCACGTTCTTCGCCTAAACATTGCCAATTTTGATGTTTCAAATTGCGACTTTGACGTTTTGAGGAAAACTCCAATTATTTTTTCTTTAACTGTCCATAACTGATATGTTCGACCATAACAACCATATACATTGACATGAATATATTAGCCGTCACACTGGGAATCAATCCTACTCTCTAATTAGACGAGCGTCTCTCAACAGTAAAAACTTGGATGAGTTTTGTTGTTGTTTTAACGAGAAATAAAAGACCTTCCTAATGTGATGTTACAAAAAATCCTTTCAACTGACTTTTCTGACCTGCCCTGACATCAGTTTGCCTAATTAAAAGCTAAAAGGAGAAGGAAAATCAACCCTGCCATATATCAAGGTTATGTGAGCATAATGAACTTTTCCTTTCCCTTTTAACTTCTTTTAGTTTTTGATTAGGCAAACTGATGTCAGGGCAGGTCAGGAACGTCAGTTGGGAGGATTGTGTGTACACAGCAGTCAGGGAGTCCTTTTATTTCGTTAAAACGACAAAAAACTCATCAAAGTTTTTACTGTCGCGAGACGCTCGTCTCTTTTATCTTTCTGCTCTCTGCTCTCCTTGTTTATATGCACTTTAACTATGCCAAATGTTACAATGCTTCGTGCGCGCAACGTGCTTAACAAGGGGTAGGTACAAAGTTTTTGTTCATGTATTATAACCCTATAGTTGGAACCACAGCTAAAGCATCAGAAAAAGGGTCTATTTGAAATTCATGTTCTGCAAATATTTAAGTACAATGAAGGATAATGGTGGCTGAAGCTGAAACTTAAGGCTTTATAGAACACACTTCTACATCGCCCGTAATGTTAGTGTCAAGTTCTTTATTTAGAACTTGTCAATTTTGACGTTTTGAATTGCGACTTTTTGACGTTTTAAGAAGAAAAACTTAAAAGCTTATAACTTTTTTTTATTTTAACGTAGAGATTCAAATTTTGGTGCATTGTTTTCTTTTTTGTGATATAAATTCTTGTACCCAAGTAGATAGTGCCCCACCTGGGCTCACCCCCTCCACTTTTTACTGCGCATGCGCGTGACGTCATGCGCATGCGCTGACCTGCGCAGACCTGTGACAGTTGACAGCTGACCTGTCAGATTTGACAGGTGTCAAATGTCACTGACCTGACAGCTGTCAACGTCAGCTGTCACCTGACCTGACATGTGTCAACGTCAAATGTCACCTGACCTGTCAGATGACGTCACAAGCATTCCAAGATGGCTGACCTGTCATAGACAGTCGCAAGCCGGGTTCTCTCTATGGAACTAACCTGAGATGACGTCACAAGCATTCCAAGATGGCTGACCTGTAAGAGACATCTGCAACTCCGGGGTTCTCTCTCTATGGAACTAACCTGAGATGACGTCACAAGCATTCCAAGATGTCTGACCTGTGTGTCCATAGATATCTACAAGTCAGGTTAGCTCTCCATGTGTGTTTGTCTGATTGTTTATTAAGGTTATGTATTTGTTTATTAAGGTTATGTTCGCTCACGTGTCATCTGTTTGTTTATTAAGGTTATGTTTGTATTTGTTTATTAAGGTTATGTCATGTGTGTGTGTGTTGATTACCATGCATCTGTTTGTTTATTAAGGTTATGTATTTTGTTTATTAAGGTTAGGTGTTCGTAAACACAGCTGTTTGGTTTGTTTATTGTGTTGTTGTTGTTAAGGTGTATTAAAGTTTGTTAGGGTATTTCGTTTTTGGCGGGAAATTTGAATTTGTTTGAAAATTTCTGTCTGTTGTGTCCAGAGATCTTACTCCTCAAGCTAGAGAACATTCTATTTGTAAAGTTGTAGAGTGTAGAGAATATTCTCTAGCTCGAGGGGAGACATCTGTTGGACACAGTCATTCGGTTTAGTCACACACATACATATATGAGGAAGATATATTGAGCGGGTAATTTGAAATTTTGAATTTAATTTGAAATATGATTTTTGAAAGAAAAGCATTCGCCAGAAATTAGATTTGAACCCCCAACCACACAACTTACTCAGAGAGATACCTGTCGCTAAACCAACTATTCCACAGACACACACGTTAAAAGTTTGTTCGCAGTTGTATATATAAAACAAAAACCTGTTGCATATGCTAATTTAAAACGAGTTTATGAGGCTGATGTGTGTGGGCAGTATCTCTATTACATTCCAATTGAATAATAGGAACTGTAATGTTAAAAACAATTGTTTATTTATAGTAAAAAGAAATTTAAAACACGTACCAATTTACCTATCTAATATCATTTAATAACAAAAACGTTTCAAGTAAACTATATCAATAAGAAAAACGTATTTACATCTAGATATGTTAATGAGTTTATTTTAATAGCCTAATAAAACTCGGGGACTTGGTTTTATTGCCGGCGTGTTTGTTTATGTTAGTGTGTTTGTATTTTGAATGAATGAATCTAAATTTATATAGGGAGTGATCAAAAACACACAAGTAACAAAACTCAATTTAAAACAACTAAATTAAACTTTGATATACGAGGATTGTTTGATAAGTATTGTTTGTATGTAAACATAAATAATATAATAGTATACTTACATACAGCAAGAGACGTCATACTTGTTTCACGGCTTAGTACACACTAACGTATGTTGAGGTCTTGAATGGAGATCGTTATAGAAATAACACAGTTGTTTAATGACATTCACTTGAAACAAAACATATAGACGCTGTTGTTGATTGTTAACACACACACACACACGTCATGACAGCTCGAAGTCTTTACTTAGACTGACAGAGCTGTGTAATAAAAGACAGACAATTGATTGCCCAACAAGTATCTTAGATAATCTTGTTTGAGCTTGTACAGCTGTTTAACACACACGTCATGACAGCTCGAAGTCTTTGCTTAGACTGACAGACAGAAAGGGGTTAATAAAAATGCAACAAAATAAAAATAAAACAACTGTTTTACATACAATAAAAATTTATTAGGATTAATTAAGTTGTACATACTGATACATAAATGACATACAATTATTACATAATGGCTCTAACGATGCCCGTTAGAGGTTTATATTCCATTACACTGTCATGAATAACCAGACAATAAACACGAGTATTTTTTGGGAAGTTGGCGTGACTCATAAACTCCACCTTAATGTCCACCGTTGAAGACTTGATTGACTCGTTCTGGTGCTGACAGTCAATCACAAATAGAGCTCTGTCTTTAAACTCGTCATAATTCAAGATAGGCTCCGACATGTTTTTATAACAGAAGCTTTTTTGAAAATCTGTATACATGTTATAGGCTTCTGCATATTTCGATTTCTCAAAATCCATATTCATAGATTCATAAGGGTAGCATTCTGAATTTAGAAACACTCGGAGGTCCAACATACCAATGTTATCGAAATAGTCTGACCTCTTCTTCACGTTATCCTTACGATCTGTTTGAAATGCTATAATCACATATCGAGGTCTTTCCAAGTTGGTTGCAGTTTTAACAGCCCACACATCTCTGTTGATATCTCTGAGTGCTGGTAACTCGTATATGTCCCATTTGCGGTATGCGAGAAATATAGAGGTGTCTTTGGCTATTTTATCCATCAGTTCCAATTTCATTTTATCATTGGGAAATACATGTTTTACCTTTAAAAACATATTGGTTACGGTAATTTTTGCTCGTGCCGTACCTGTGCTGTAATAGCCATTGGAATCGTTTCGACTTCTTGTAAAGCGGAAAGTATGTTTGCCACAGAGAACTCCTTTGAAATGATGAAAGAAACTGAAGAGGAACCAGACAGGTATGAGCATGTGAAACTTGTTATCATTTAAGGTGATGTGCTCCGACGACACATTCAGACCGGCGTTGCTAAGAGATTGGGCTTCATTCTTACTGAACGATAGCAGACTTTTGATGATGGTTGTGGTGTATGGGTCTCGCACTCGTTCCACTTCCTTGTTATTTAACTCATAGGTCATTGATTCAAACAGAGCTGCTCCTCCATTATTTGACAGATAACAAGCACCAGTGGCATTTTGGATTGCTACAGGTTCCAGAGCACCTTCGATTATTAGAGCTGACTCAGCCAGACATACGAACGCATCTTGTTGGTTGATGGCTATTTCAATTTCATCGCTGTTACCAAACGATTTAGTTGGTGAATAGTAAGAGCGCAGCTCTTCTCGATCGATGCCATCATCAAACACGGGTTCTTTGAATATTTCTAGTTTTGACGACATGATAACCCAGGCTTTGCAGGAACTCAATATTATCGGGACGAAGCGTACCCTTTGACGTGTCTGACTCAACTGAATTTGATGTGGTAGATGCACTTGCTTTTATATCCTTGAAGACCAACATACTAAGCAACTTTTATAAGTTTCAAGCGAACAGACACCTCTTCACCTTGAAAGTTGACAGGAACTGAATCTTGGTCGACGATGTCGATGCTTATATTGGAAATCTCTTGCTTGTTCACCGGCAAGTAAATTAAATTTTTAGGTTCTATGTCGATTGCGTAGCCAGGATCAACCATCGGAGCAAACTCATACAGCGTATGTGAGGGTTGTCCGTTATAATAGGAACCAGACACAATATTGGTTTCGATGCGAATCTGTCTAACATCCACTATATCAACAGGTAAATCAGATTCATAAAAGGTGTCCGGCTGAAGAACTTGTTTTGAAAAGCCCAACATTCGCCCAATCGAACCATCAAATTCAAAACTGACATTTGTATAACACTTTAGTCTGCATTTGATGGTGTTCGGATTAGGTCTCAGAATCAGAGCCTGTTGCTTTTGTTCGTGTGTTGCTGTAGCACCAACAAGTTCATTTTGAAGTAACTCTTCCAAGTGTGTTATTTCATAAGCACCGGTGGGTATCGTGATGGTTCGCCAACCGGTTCCTTCTTTTACATGAAATTTGTTTTTACCTTCATAGATGTTGGGTATGTTGTTGTAGGTGTGAAAGCCTATCAAGGCAACAGCATAATTACCATCCAAAACAATTGGTGGATGGTAGTCTGACGACAGATGGGAGCTGCGGTCTTTCAACACAAAGGTGTGCGCCATGACTGATACACACAGGCTACTGTTTCAGTCTTTTATTGCATTGGTTTTTGCAGATACAACCCATAACCGTAGCGCTGTTTCTTGAGATACATGCCTTTGCCCAGTCTCTTGCATTTTGGCTTAAATTTCAAGCCACTCCCTCTCCTACCCATCGCGATGGCTTCCATTGTTTTGTTGTGTCGTTCTTCCTCCTCTAGTTTCTGTTTCGCAGACTTGGCATCGTTCACGGCTTTGGCAATACCTGCAGCACCGCCACCCAGAGCTCCTAGTGCTGACAGCCCACCAAATATAAGAGGCAACAACGGAAGGAAGCCTCCACTTTTAGGTATTGGAATAACTCGAGGTTTCTGCACATTCTTACGTCCACCAATGTTTCTAACGATTGTATGAGCTATATCAAACACGGCGTTCGCTGTTGGAATAAGGTTTCTATCTTTTATAACTTCCTCAATCAGACTTAGTATGTTTTTAAAGGGGACCTTCTTCTTTGGCTTCGAGTTGATTACATAAAACCCCTCATCAAGTTTTCTGTTAACTTTCATGGTGTTTGTAACGCTAGCAACGTTTCAGCAAAACCTGTATCTGTCTTTGTTAATAACAACCCTCACTCTGTGACACCAACATGCATACTGACTGGGTGTCTCACTTGCATTCATATATATATATATACACACCCAAAAAATATAGTTTAGTTTAAGTTAAGATGCGTACCAGCAAACACGCTTCTGCCTTACCCATTACAAATATAGACGATGTTGTTACGGACACAGCTCAACAACAACTGAGGCATGGTCCTCTCTTTCCAAACACCGTTCGCTGTATCATATGTGGTCCGAGTGGTTGTGGTAAAACTAATGTCATGCTGAGTTTATTGTTTGAAGCAAACGGTTTAAAATTTGATAACGTGTATGTGTATTCAAAGTCTCTGTATCAACCGAAATACAAGATGTTAAAGGAGGTGATGAATGCAACAAAAGGTGTTGGTTACTATCCTTATAGAGAAAACGATGAAATATTAGATCCGGCAGATGCCAAGGACAACTCTGTGTTTATATTTGATGATGTAGCTTGTGACAAACAAGATAAAATAAGAGCATACTTCAGTATGGGCAGACATAAGAATATTGATTCATTCTATTTCTGTCAAACATATACACGAATACCCAAGCATCTGGTACGTGACAACACCAATGTTATTGTGTTATTCAAGCAAGATGAAACCAATTTAAAACATGTGTACGACGATCATGTAACCACCGATATGGACTTTAAACAATTTAAAACTATCTGCCACCAATGCTGGAAAGATAATAAGTATGGTGTGTTGGTGATTGTGAAGGAAAACGATGTACACAAAGGTCGATATAGAAAAGGATTCGATAGATATATATTATTCTAACAATGGTAGACAGGACAGACAGCTGTCTAACACAGCTGTCATACAGGTGTCTAACACAGGTGTCTAACACAGCTGTCTAACACACAGCTGTCATACAGCTGTCTAACACACAGCTGTCTAACACACAGCTGTCTAACAGACAGCTGTCTAACACACAGCTGTCTAACAGACAGCTGTCTAACAGACAGCTGTCTAACACACAGCTGTCTAACAGACAGCTGTCTAACACACAGCTGTCTAACACACAGCTGTCTAACAGACAGCTGTCTAACAGACAGCTGTCTAACAGACAGCTGTCTAACAGACAGCTGTCTAACACACAGCTGTCTAACAGACAGCTGTCTAACAGACAGCTGTCTAACAGACAGCTGTCTAACACACAGCTGTCTAACAGACAGCTGTCTAACACACAGCTGTCTAACACACAGCTGTCTAACACACAGCTGTCTAACAGACAGCTGTCTAACAGACAGCTGTCTAACAGACAGCTGTCTAACAGACAGCTGTCTAACACACAGCTGTCTAGCAGACAGCTGTCTAACACACAGCTGTCTAACACACAGCTGTCTAACAGACAGCTGTCTAACAGACAGCTGTCTAACACACAGCTGTCTAACAGACAGCTGTCTAACAGACAGCTGTCTAACACAGCTGTCTAACAAGACAGCCGGACATCGTGATAAATAAGAAGGCATGTACCGTGACAGAGTCAGTATATGTTAAACCACCACACAACCTGTATCGCTCAAACAAATGATTAGACCGACTGGTAACACCAAAAACAGTTGTAGCACAATGGAAGTGTTGGGTAAGGAAGAGCAAAAAGTTAAGAAAAGGATTTTACAACTTGCTGACAATATTCGAAAAAAACATTTAATGCTTAAACTTAACAGAGCTGAGAATGATGATGCTCTGCAACGTTTATATAAACCACTTGTTGACCCCCTAAGTGAAATATCTAAAAACACAGCAGCACTGCAGCAGCAGCAGCCACCGCAACCACTAAAGGCTGAACAAATCAAAGACGAAGTCGATATACCAGAAACGAAACCCCAAGTACAGTTCCTGAAAGACGATGAAGTTTTTGAAGCTGAACCAAGGGAAGAGGCTGAGGCGGCAAGTTCCGATGAGGATATCCCAACATTTGAAGAGCTTGAGGCAGACCTACAAACTGTCACAACCAACCCTGCATATCAAGAATTTTTGGAGCAATATCCTGACCGAGTTCGATATTATGTAGACAAGTATTTTACTGAACCACCAAGGCTCGGTACCATTGATCAAACGTATGGTGCCCGCTACGCTAAAGATACCGGTAGCTGGAGTCTTGGTAACAAACACTTAGACTTTACTGATGCTGAGATTCAACTGGGCCAAAGGAGATACCCGCAAACACAAGGTTTGCTAGAATTGTTATTTATGAAAAGACCCCGGGGGTATACTTATGACGATCTTCAACACTATAGAGATATTCTAGAAGCAACTAGTGTTTATAAAATGAACTATGATCCTAACGCCCGAACCAAGGGTTGTTCCTCTGAAAAGTATCTGACTCTAATAAAACCAGTGATAAATCCACGAGGTCGTAGATCCTCAACTCCTCAAGGTTTTGGTTACACCTACGAGGAAGACGATGACGACACCACCGACAGACATCTTAACAAAAAACAAAAGACTGAACTTAAAACTCAGAGTGATAAGAGCAGCGATAGCAACGGCATGAGCCCAAACAACATCAGCACCAACAACTATATGATACAAAATAACAAACAAATAGCCTATGTGTATTGGAATGACATAAACGAGTTGGTTGACAGACTTAGACTTTTAGTGGCTTCCCAAGTTGCAGGTAATACTGCTCATAACAACGAAATTCAGTCAATCTTGGAAGAACTAAAAGAAGCTAGTGTTATCACCTAGTAAGCCCACAGCCATGAAGAGACACCGACGACAACAACAACAACAGCACCAACGCAACACTGAACCATCTAATGTTAATAATTCTATAAATGTATTCCAACAAAGAGTTTACATACTTGTACTTAGAATCAAATAAAAGTCTTTGTTAAAATTACTGTGTTTTTATTTTGTAATACAATTAAAAAGTATGTCTTAAAGCAATAATATCCTGAACAAACTTATCTTGTGGTACATCTGCTATGTCTGTATTCTAGACAAGCTCAAACACGAATAATGTGGGGTTATTGAACAGATATAACACAAGGTCATCAACCGACACGTTGTTTACCCTAAGCGAGCCTCTCTCTTGTGTATATTAAACAGATACACAGACAAGCTCAAACAGGATCAAGGTTAACAACTGTAAAACGTTGTTTATCCTTTGTAAGGCCTCTCTCTCTTACATCAGTTTGTTTCCTCAATACAAGAGACAGAGACACTTGTTCAGTATGTGTTAAGTCGTGAAACAAGGATGACGTCTCTTGTTGTATGTAAGTACACTCTTATTATTATGTCTGTTTGCATTCAAATAACAAATACAAACATAACCTTACTAAACAATCAGATGATTGGTAATCAACATGTATACAAACACCTAACCTCATATGTCAACAACAACTGGCTTTGTTTTATATATACAACAGCGAACAAACTTTTAACGTGTGTGTCTGTGGAGCTATTGGTTTAGGGACAGTGTATATATGTAAAGCAAACAACGGCTGATTCGAGGTTCGTGGGTTCAAATCTAAGTTCAGGCGAATGCTTTTCTTTCAAATACACATGCATCTGTCAGTTTAAGCAAAGACTTTGAACTGTCATGACGTGTTTGTTAAACAGCATGTATAAGCTTCAACAATGGCAATCAGTTGTCTGTCTGTATCCTCAACACAGAAGACACCTGTTCAGTAGTGTGTGTATTAAGCTGTGAAAGAAGGCTGACGTCTCTTGTTGTATGTAAGTACAATCTTGTATTATCTCTGTTTGCATTCAAATAACAAATACATAACCTTAACAAACAATCATATGACTGGTAATCAACACGTGTGTGAACATAACCTTAATAAACAAATACAAACATAACCTTAATAAACAATCAAAATGGCTTGGTAATCAGTCTGTATACGAACACCTAACCTTAATAAACAAATACATACATAACCTTAATAAACAATCAGACAGACAGATGGTATTCTTCAAATACACACATGGAGACCTGACTTGTAGATATCTATGGACACACAGGTCAGACATCTTGGAATGCTTGTGACGTCATCTCAGGTTAGTTCCATAGAGAGAGAACCCCGGAGTTGCAGATGTCTCTTACAGGTCAGCCATCTTGGAATGCTTGTGACGTCATCTCAGGTTAGTTCCATAGAGAGAACCCGGCTTGCGACTGTCTATGACAGGTCAGCCATCTTGGAATGCTTGTGACGTCATCTGACAGGTCAGGTGACATTTGACGTTGACACATGTCAGGTCAGGTGACAGCTGACGTTGACAGCTGTCAGGTCAGTGACATTTGACACCTGTCAAATCTGACAGGTCAGCTGTCAACTGTCACAGGTCTGCGCAGGTCAGCGCATGCGCATGACGTCACGCGCATGCGCAGTAAAAAGTGGAGGGGGTGAGCCCAGGTGGGGCACTATCTACTTACCCAATATGGTTGCCCTAACTTTTAGTTCCGGAGATATAAAATTCTCCTAAAGAAAACGCAAGATTTTCCGGGAAAAACTAGTCCGATTTTCCTGGCTAACGAACTTATCCAAGCCACTTGCGAAAGGAAGGTACTCACCAAGTTTTATCAAAATCGGTCCATTATTTTTTGAGTTATATTCGAAAATTTATGGTGCATTGTAAGTGACACCGAATTCACCAAAAACTGTGAAGTATGTGAAAGAAAAAAATACGCTATGAGTAAAGCTGAACGAAACCAACTAAAAAAAGTCTGGACGCAGCAAGTGCGTTTATGATTTTCATAAAAATGTGTTCAAAAGCAAATGTGTTTTTTTTTTAAGAAAGCAGACGTCAAATTTGGTTACCAGTATAACATATATGGTAGAAACAATGTACTATATTTCAACAAAATAACTACTGTTTGAAAATGTACAAAAAATTTTCGAAAATAAACTTAAAATGTTTCCGAAAAAAATAGTTTCCTGGCCAACGAACCTTATAGGTAAATAGCAAATTGAGGCATTCAATAAAAATTCGCTACCATAACGCACTTGCTGAGTCCCGAATTTATTTTCTTACAAACATGCATTATAATTTCGTGGTCGAAATTCCATACATTTAAGGTCAGTCCAGAACTGTGACTGACCGAGGGAATCCATCTGTCTAATTAAAATAAATCATTGCTTAATCTATTTCAACTGAGCGGATTTGCCTGGCTAACAAACTTATCCAAGCCATTGGCAAAAGGAAGGTATTCACCAAATTTTATCAAAATCGGCCCATTCTTTTTTGAGTTATCGGTGTTGTGATATATATATGTAAACATATAAAAATTGAAACTGACCCCGGATATGTGTTCTCGGGGGCCTAATTAGTACTCATTTGAAGGAATTTTTTCAAAATTCAAAAGTCGGGATCTCCTCATTAGTGAATTTTTTTAAGAAAATTCACTAAAAAAGTATATACCTAGTAAAAATTCTACAACTACTGTTAACATTATAATTTACTTTAATAATATAAAATTATTTTTAAGATTTTACAAAAAAGTAAATTTTTTTATGATCAAAAATTAAAGGTTTGTATTAATACTCTTGTAGTGGGTATGAGATTGTTGCAAAGTAGTGATGGGCAGAATCAGTCATTTAAGTGAGTCGAGTCCCAAGATTCAACTCACTGAAATGAGTCGACTCCGAGTCCGACACATTGTTATATAAATAAAGTCACATTGTTTTGAGCCTTTCGACTCCCGGAACTCCTACAGGTATGGTTGCCACCTTTGTCTAGAAAGGATACGGCCTTAGAGGCGTTCAGGCATAATCCCACGCATGGTAGCTTCGCACCACCACCAGCTCGAGCGAGTGTGTGAACCAAATGTCCGAACCTGCGGTTCCTCTCGTACTGAGCCGGATTACTATTGCAATGACGAGTCATCAGTAGGGTAAAACTAACCTGTCTCACGACGGTCTAAGCCCAGCTCACGTTCGCTATGGGCGGGTTGGACAACCCGACGCTTGGCGATTTCACCTCGACTTATGATTTAATGATTTGCTTCAAGACTCGGAGTCGTCCATAACTGAGTCGCAATCGGAGTCGACTGACCTCGTTCAAGACTCATGAGTCGTTCATAACTGAATCAGAATCGGAGTTGCAAGAATCCTATTGATGTATTGTGATTTGTAACTCTCAAATCTTGAACCACTCCGTGGCCGTGAATCTGTCATGTGTAGTGTAATGTAAAATGTGTCGCCAGTTTGAAAAGCCACTAATAAAATAGCTTATTATAAATCAAGTAAAATAAGTCGACAGTATTCAGTTAGCTACTATTATTTGGTAATAAATTTTCAAATTAAAATATAAATTATAATACAAGGGCTAGTGTTTTTTAAATTCACAATAATTATGTTCCTATAAATTTACATATATACATAATGGAGCTAAATACTAAATAGTAAGCAGTCTTTCAGTGTTTTATATATGCAGAGCAAAGAAACATTTTCTAACAAAAATTGCGACTTTCTTTTGTTTTCCTAATAAAGTGGTACCTAGCTTGTTATAAATCAAGTAAAACGCAAAATAAGTCAACAGTATTCAGCTGGCTACAAATATTTGGTAATAAATTTTTAAATGAAAATCAATATGTTATTGGAAAAGGGTCACTGTTTTAAATTCACAATAATTGTGTTGCTATACATTTACATATATATATATATATATATATATATATATATATATATATATATATATATATATATATATATATATATATATATATATATATATATATATATATATATAATGGAAATAAATAGTAAGCAATCTGTCAGTGCTTTATATAAAGAGCAAAGAAACATTTGCTAAGGAAAATTGCGACTTTGTTATTTTCCTAAGCGGATCTAACCAAAAAAAATTAGAGAAGTCCTTAAAAATATACACTATTATACCCAATGGATGGATAAGTTTAAATTTAAAAACCAGTTTTTCTTTTTTTCAGAAACGAATATTTTGACAGAAATACATCATGTTTTAGCGAATTATTGTAAAAAAAGTCGTTAACGAGGTTTGTGACTTTTGGAAAATTTTCTTCAAATGAGCGCGTACGAGGCCTTGTTCCCGTTAGAACCTATATTTCCGTGGTCAGTTTCAAACTTTATATGTTCAGATAGCACAATGATAAAAAATAATTAACTTAAAACAACATACATACATATATATATATATATATATATATATATATATATATATATATATATATATATATATATATATATATATATATATATATATATATATATATATATATATATATATATATATATATATATATATATATATATATATATATATATATATATATATATATATATATATATATATATATATATATATATATATATATATATATATATATATATATATATATATATATATATATATATATATATATATATATATATATATATATATATATATATATATATATATATATATATATATATATATATATATATATATATATATATATATATATATATAGTATACATATATAAACGACAATTCATAGCTGAATCGTGTGTTATTAACTCGTGGGTATGGGTATCAGCTATTTAATAAAAAAGAAAACCTTATCTTGGAAAACTTTCGCATTTACGTTATTGGTTAATCAGTCACTAAAAATAATACAAATAAATATACAAAAGTCTGGGCGCGGCAAATGAGTTATGGTAATGAATTTTCATAGCAATGATCTCGCACAAAATATTTTTTTCTTGTAACATAAAAGTATGAATTTTAGCATATAGTTTCTTTTTAATATCGTTAACTTACGTACCAAATTTGGTTAGCATAGCTTTTTTATTTTTTGAGAAATTTTTTTTTTCCGAAATGAAACTCACCATTTCCCCGGAAAACCTGGTTTTATTTTCCTGGCCAGCGAATTAATCCAAGCCAAAGGAAGGTACATGTCAAATCTTATCAAGATCGGACCATGTACCTTCCTTTGGCTTGGATTAATTCGCTGGCCAGGATAATAAAACAAGGTTTTCTGAGAATATATATATATATATATATATATATATATATATATATATATATATATATATATATATATATATATATATATATATATACACATAAAACTCTAGACGCAGCAAGTGCGTTATGGTAGTGAATTTTCATAGAAATGAGCTGGCACAAAAAAAAATTTATAGCTTTTTTTCGGTATATAGTTTTATTTTAATATTGTAAACCTACGTACCAAATTTGGTAACCACAGCTTGTTTATTTTTGGAGATACAAATTTTTCAGAAATAAAATCCAAAATTTTCCCGGGACACCTATTTCGATTTTTCTGGATAACGAACTTATCGAAGCCACTTACAAAATAAAAGTACATGCCAAATTTTATCAAAATTGGTCCATTATTTTTTGAGTTATCGGTGTGATACAGATATATATATATATATATATATATATATATATATATATATATATATATATATATATATATATATATATATATATATATATATATATATATATTAAAACTGACCTTGGATATGAGTTCTAGGGGTCCTAGTTCGCACTCATGTGAAAAGAATTTTTCAAAATTCAAAAGTCAAGATCTCTCCATTTGTGAATTTTTGATTTTTTTCTAAGAAAATTCACTAAAAGGGAATAAAGGGAGTAGGTATACCTATATTTTAAATTTCTAATATTCTATAGATATCTTAAATAAGACAAGTATATGATATAATGAAATAAAACATTTTAAAAGAATACTGATATTAATAGGTAATAAACTAACATTGAAAATTAACTATAATCAGAATGCACAAAGGAGTCTCCTTACAACTTTCTACTTTTATTTTACACAATGTTTTTAAGATACCTATTATGCGTATTTTATGAAAATTATAATTTTTAATACTATTAAATGACTTTAATAGTTAGTATGAATAAGAAATTATACTCAATAACTCATAATTATAATTAAAGCTTTTGCGTTTCTCAAGCACAAAGCATGCAGATGCAGGTAATCTTTTTTAGGCGCCAAGATGGCTTATTGCTTTATGGCATTGACCTTGACCATATCACCTCTCCTACTTTGTAAAAGTCACGTACGAGACCCTAATCGGAATCAACCCATTCTTGTTACGAAGTTGCGACTCCCAGCCTCAGTCTCTGATTCCGATTCAGTCACGAGATGAGTCGGTGAGTGGTGAATCATTTAATCGGAATCGATAAGTGGTGAGCGGGTGCGGTGACCAAGAGTCCTGAGAGTGAGTCGGTGAGTTGGAGTCGGGAGTCGTATCATCAACTGAGTCAATTCACTTGATTCACTGGTGGGAGTCGAATCAGTCACTCAGTGCCCAACACTATTGCAAAGTCTAATGACATAAGCTGATGGCAGCAAAGTGTGGATAGTGAAAGAACTTACGAAAAACTAAAATTGTAATTAATAAATTGCAGTATATAACATTAAGGGGCAGTTTTGTTTGGACTTGACCACTGAACAAAATTATGTTGCTTGTAAATACAAGCAAAAGCCTATTTGCAAAACTGTACAGTTATAAATATTTATTTATACTCCTACAAACACTAGTGATAGTAATTACAGGTAAGAGTTACTGGCTAAACCTATACATAAATAAAAGAGAAAAAAACTAAAAAGAGAGAGACAAACTCATCAACAAAAATGAACCCACTAGACAGGTTCCAAGACATCAAAATTGTCACTCAATACCTCACATTTAATACTTTTCACACTAGTGTTCATTAAATCTATAACACATTTTTGTACTATTCCATTACACTCATGTAACATTCTATTTATAGGTGAACAGTTATATAAGGGCGAACAAAAAAACAATTGTTGGTTTCTTATTCTTAAGTTAATTTTTGGAAACAGAAAGCCAATTTTATTAATTAAGGGCATTCTTTTATATTTTATGTTGTTAACAATATTGAAAATGAATACTACACTACTCAGTTTTCGTCTCACACTTAACTTTACCATGCCAAACTCCACCAACATTCTGCAATAGCTGACCCTGAGCGGGTAGACACTGTATTTTCTCAAGTACAAATATCTCAAAAATCTTTTTTGTACTCTTTCAATCATGTCTTCATGGACTTTAGTTTGTGGTGCCCAGATAATAGAGGCATACTCTAACTGAGGTCTTACCCAAGCATTATACAACCTTATAACTGACTCCATACTCTTAAAATATTTGGTATTTCTAATTACACAACCTAGTAGCTTATAAGCTTTATTTACAATATTTTTATGGTGCTGGGTAAACTTTAGATTCGTCTGCAGACTAACTCCAAGATCTCGACATTCTTTTTTTCTTACTAAAACAGAATTGCTGATTGAATACTCATATTCAATATACTTTCTCTTACGCGTAAAAGTCATTACCTAACACTTGTTGATATTTATAAACATATTATTGTCAATAAACCATTGCCCAATAGAATTCAGGTCAATTTGAAGACTGTCACAGCCATTAGATTCTCATATATGTTTAAAGATCTTGAAATCATCTGCAAACAAAAGACTTTCGGAATGCTTCACACAGTTTGGCAAGTCATTTATAAAAATGGCAAACAGTAGAGATCCAAGGTTACTACCTTGGGGCACTCCAGAAATAGCCACAAATTTCACTGATAAACTGTTACCAATTTTAACTTGTTGAGCTCTCAGGGTAAGATAAGACTCCATCAGTTTAGAGGCATTCAAAGAGAAGCCAAAGTCCCCCAGACTCATAACAAGTAAGCCATGATCGACCTTATCAAAGGCCTTAGTACAGTCTGTAAATATGACATCTAATTGCTCCCCTCCATCCACAGCACTGGCCGCAGCCTCTGTCAGAAAACACAGGTTAGTAACAGTTGCCATGTCCGGCAAGAAAACATGCTGTTGCTCAGCAAATTTGTTCAAAAAAGCCTCCAAAATTTTGTCCCGAAGTATATTCTCAAAAATTTTTGCAAGCGAGTTGAGTACACTAATTGGTCGATAATTTTCCAAGTTGATATTTCCTGACTTAAAACAGGAGTTATAATTGCATCTTTTAATCTATCAGGAAAAATATTGTTTTTTATACGAAGATTAAAAATTCTAACCAACGGAGCACACAGAAAATGTGAACACGCCTTGTAAATATACTACTTACTAGGTACTACTAATATAAGACGTGGCAAAATAAATATAAGCAATCCTACTGGTCCCCATAAAACCCATTTTAAATGAGGTTGTTTCTTTTAGCCAATTAACTAGAAAGAGAACTATGCCACTTTATCTTAAATTAAGTATTAAAAAACTAGTTATTTTGTAATATTTTCAATGGAGATCTAATCCTTAATAATTATATCCTAACATATATATGCTTCAAACAAACAGGGCTGAATGTATTTCTGAGGAGCAAGACGATTAATTTTAGAAGCAACTGATCTTTGTTTACATTTACAAAATTAAATTCTTATTGTCTGTTACCAAAAACACCCATTCTATAATGATTAACTAACTTTAATTATAATTTTTTAATTAACTATCACAAACTAAAACATCTAGATACTTGTTTTGCTATTACTTTAGTGTAGTAAATTCCATTGACTTTTAAGAGGGAAATCACAATATTAAACAAAAAAAAAACAATGTTAAACAGAGATAAACTAAGTTATAGATATAAAACTCTTGAAAAGTTGTGGAAAAATAATGAATACATTATCTAAAAATATACAATATGGACAAGCCTTTTTAACAAAGTTCAGCTGACGAAATAATATATTTGAAAAGCAGAAGAAAAGTCAGAACAAACCCATATTTAAAAAATAATTTAATCAGTCAGTAAATCTGTATTAAAAGGCAAAAGATCTGCTTAAAAACACACCTACCTCCTTGTTTGAGCACAGCTGGGGGTACAATATTTGTAGTGATTATAGTGGGTCCACCTCCACCGGTTTGTCCCGAGCTCGAAACGGATCCCTGAGTAAGAACTCGCATACTTCGCAAAGACTGACCTGCTGCCATTACTATGGGGGGCTTGCCGTCCACTGTTCTAACCGCGGAAATTTGACTCCTCGCCAAATCCAAAGGCAAGCTCTTCTGGGATTCCTTGTCATCTTCACCGCTTGCACTCATCGTCACAGCAAGAATCTTACACTGCTCAATTTGTGAAGAAGTGGAATAAACAATAATGTGAAAAATAAAAGCATAAGTTATAAAAAAAATTCAAGAATGCCACACAAAGCATTTTACCGTCTTAATGTCGTAAAATTGTACACTGTAAGATCAAAGCGTCTCCATTGAATTAAATTCCAGCAGAATTATGACCCCAATAATAAATAACTTCTCAATATTTTCTTTTTATTAGAATTCAACTTTAAAATTTAACAGATATGGCGAAGAAACTACGATATACCTACGAAGGACGCATTCAAATCGGCAACAATGTGATCAATTGACATGTTTTGGTAATTTGCGCAACCGGTCAGGATCTTAGACCTACTATCTTAACAATGTTGCCGCATAAAATCAGCTGATTTGGTCTACACTGTCGTAAAGATATTAACCATAGAAAAATTACATATCTATTTTATAAACACTGGAGAATCGCCATCTCGGTCATTCTCTAGGTACTATATTGTTTCAACAGCTTTAATAAACTAATAAACACAAAATGTTATGGAGAGAAACGGAGTATCACTAACCAACGATTTTTAAGTAGTTCTGATGACAGTCAAAACACATCCAAGGTACATCAGCTAATCGTAGCCAGCCTCAGAGAACATTGCATGACTTTGCAATATGTTCTCTGAGGCTGGCTACCTTTAACCAAGTTACTGTTGATCTCTTTTGTCATTGGCATAGCACAATGACGAGCTATAATCAGAGTGAAATAGATATGCGTTTCTAATAATGATCAATATGCATCTAGTTCACGAATACATAATTAGACAGGTAAACAGAAAACCGTCTAAAATGTGGTAATTGTCGCCTAGACAAGGACAGACAATGCTAAGTTAATTGACATTTGAGGTTCGCATAGACGCGGATTGCGAAATTCAATGTCTTTCCTATTGGGCCAATTTAATATAACATGACGATAATATTTGAAATAAACCAATAGGAATAGGATTTGCAATTGGCACTGTGCCGCTAAATGAACTAGGCTATAGATATATTTATCATTAAAGTGTACGCCAACCGGACTGCTAGATCACGCAATTGCTTGTCTCACCGGCCTATTTGCCTTCTCATATTGCTACCATCTTTTTTGTATTCATTATGTTATGCATTGTTCTGATTGTTTTTGTGCGAAATAGCTTCAGGAGAAGAGGGAGATATAGATAGATATTTTATATTCGTTTTTTTTTACCATAATACATAGCTCGTCACATAAGAGGGGATTGCTGGAATAAAATTTCCACCTTAACATTGAAAATCGAGTAAATAACGTTTCATGAGATTTTTTGAGAACATAATGTCAAATTTTACGACGGACCTAACATATGGGAGTAAAATTTCGAATTATTTTGTAATAGATACATCGACATAAATGTTGGCACACAGGTCGTAGCTGTTCGTAAATTAATAGTCTTGATTTTCTGTGTAAGTAATATCGCTTTAGTAGAAGCGTTTCAAAAGTTTATGGCTACAGAAATGCAAATATTACTAAACATCTGATATTTTCTCATTAAATTTAAGCCTAGGTCGATTATTGAGGGGTTAAATATTAATTTTGTTTGTCGTCAAATCAGCGCAACCCCAAATTCGATTCATGAAAAAGTTTTTCTGGAGGAATAGATTGTCACAGCGATGTGGAAGTTATGGTTCAATTTGCAGCACCATTTTAATTGTATATCATAGATACCAGTATACCTTTTTAATTGCATATCATGAATATACAATTAAAAAGGTATACCGACAGTCAATGCTTGCAATGTATAGCATAATGTTTGCAAATGTAGTCTGCGTACAACAGGGATGGTAGAGATGCGAGGAAAATAGATTGGCGAGACAGAAAGAGATAGATCTTGGTTGTATTTTTGACGATAACTCCACACATAAAAATATCTAATGTTTATACACTCAAATGTCAAATTATTCAGCATTGCCGTCCTTTTCTAGGCGACATAAATTACCATATTTTAGATATGTGACAGACGTTAATGGCGAAACGTGTTCCTATCGGTTTATTTATAAACTATTACCATGTTATTTAAAGTCGTTGACATTTAGTCTTGAACTGAAAGGGACCCCACATGAATGAGAATTGAAGCAAATTTTAAATAGAGGAGTGGCTCATAAAAGGAGATGCTATCTTATTCTTACTCGTTAACTATGGTAATATTTAACTGTTTTAAAATTATTTTAGCAAACGTTTTAATTTCCCGATAAACCAAGACCAGATATAAAATCTGCCACGGTTAAACTGCGCTAACGACTTGCTGCCTGTTCCAAAACAGATAAACAGACAGATAGAAAAATTGGAAAATTTTACATATGAGCCTTAACTCTCTGTGTGTGTGTGCGTGTGTGTGTATGTGTGTGCGACAGTGATAACCTCTCCTTTTTTTGTCGATCGCACTTTTGCCTCAGAAAAAAGATATTGAGGGCGCTGTCAGGCAAGATCTATAAAATTACTTTATAGATCTTGGCTGCCTGGTACCTTCCAGTGTAAGCTACATTTCAATGTTTAAAATAAACCAATAGATAAGTATACGTTTGCAATTCATGTCTATTATATGAACATTTTACTTAGTTTTCCATAGAAACATTATTGTTCCATTGTACATCCATGGTCCATTGAACCAATTTTATGAGCTGTTGTATATAATAATATAATCTTAGATTAGAAATGATTACCTTATAAAGCTTATTACTTAATTTTAGAATATCATAGACAAAATTAATGTGTGTCATTTGTCACTGCAGCAGGGTGACAGCGACAGCTGTCGCTGACAGCTGACAGCATAACTTAGAACTTAACCTGTAACAGCCGCGTAACTAATAACATATCTTGTTTTTATGTTTTGTATTTTTATTGATACTCACCAGTAAGGTATTAGTCGCATAAACAGTCGTATAAGCTATATGTTGGAACGTTATCCCGTTGGAACTTTAAGTTAAAAACTATGTGAGCAAGGTTGTGAAAATTAAACTGTTTTGATTTGTGTAGATTTGCCAAGTGGTGAAAGAAAATGAGCCTCACTGAAGAGAGACTTGTAACAGAAGTACCTAGTAGTTTAAAACAGCTTGCTAGACTGGTTGTGCGCGGATTTTACACAACAGATGATGCTCTTATTGTGGACATGCTGGTGAGAAATCCTTGCATGAAAGAAGATGATATTTGTGAACTACTCAAATTTGAAAGGAAAATGTTAAGAGCTAGAATAGCGATATTACGAAATGACAAATTTATACAAGTAAGATTAAGAATGGAAACAGGTGTGGATGGTAAAGCACAAAAGGTAAACTACTATTTCATCAATTATAAAAGTTTTGTTAATGTTGTAAAGTATAAATTAGATTTAATGAGAAAAAGACTGGAAACTGAGGAAAGAGATGCTACAAGTCGTGCCAGTTTTAAATGTCCTGCCTGTTTAAAGACTTTTACGGATTTAGAAGCTGATCAGCTGTTTGATTTTATAACTGGTGAATTCAGGTGTACATTCTGTAGAGAGGTAGTTGAAGAAGATGCTTCAGCTCTCCCTAAAAAGGATTCTCGGCTTTTGTTAGCTAAATTCAATGAACAGTTAGAACCCTTATATATACTTCTAAGGGAAGTAGAAGGAATTAAATTAGCACCAGAGGTATTAGAGCCAGAACCTGTAGATATAAGTACAATAAGAGGATTAGATAAGAAACTAACTGCCCCTTCACAAGAAAGCTGGTCTGGTGAAGCAACTAGAAATGCTGGATTTGCAGTTGAAGAAACCAGGGTTGATGTTACTATAGGTGATGTGGGTGCAACCAATGCTGAGGTAAATCGCAAAGAGGCTCCAGTCTGGATGATGCAATCCACGGTAATTACTAATGAAAATCCAGAAGACATAAACACAGTTGATGATTCTGTGATTGAACTTTCAAATGAAGCTGTCAGTAATGCTGCGAAGAGTGATGATATAATGAGTGTGTTGCTAGCTCATGAAAAGAGGCCCAGTAACAATGCTGCAAATGCAGTGAAGGGTCTAACAAATGAGTCAGATTCTAGTTCAGATGAAATGAATGAGCTTAAAGAAGAATTGGGTGACATAGATACACTAGATAGTGAAGAGGAAGATGATGGTGATGTGCCAACTGTGACTGTGGGAAATCGTACATATAATATTACAGACGTCAAAGATGACATCATAGCAGAAATGACACAAGCTGAGAAGGAGATTTATGTACAAGTTTTCCAAGATTACTATTCTCATATGAATTACTAATTAATGTATTATGTTTTTTTTCTGCCTTTAAATGATAATATAGCTAATTTTTCACAACATTGTTTTTATTTCAAGATGGGACATCCAAAGGTTGCAGTGCTACCGGAGCTGCAAGGCTGCGGACGAGTCCTGAGGGAAAAAAAATATGGGACATACAAGGTGCAGTTAATTTGGTTTGTTTGAACCAGTTTAGTGATGAGCCAGTAATACTGTACCTAATACTTTGTATTCAGTATTTTAGAATACCCAAGTGACGAATACTCATTTAGAAAAGTAATTGTAACTTTAGTATCCACTTGTTTACAGGCATCCAGCATCTATACTCTGCACACCTTTCTATATTCTATAGTAGTAGACATAGGTTGTTATGGTCAGCTTTTCAGCTTCCGTACCATTTTGCTGATTCTATAGAATATCTAAGAGAGTTTTATTGGTTAGTACATCTTGTTAACATTCAATAGCAAATAACTATCGAATTGGAAGATTTTATGAAACTTTGCTTTTATGTGTTATTGTAAAACACTCCTGACTCTTCACGAATATTCTTTTAAAGCAATGACTAAAGGGTCTTCATACGAGAATATCTCGCACAAAAGAACCTTGTTAAGTAGAGATAAGTACAATTCTTAGAATATCAGAGTCAGAGACGCAGTTCCTTTGCTGTAAAATACAAGGAACGTATTTATATGAGTTTTAACAGCTTTGGCCAAAGGACTATCAACCTTAAGTCAAGATAAAATAACGTTGATTTTACATCTATCTAATTTCTTATACTAAGAGCTAGAGAACATACGAACAAAGAAAAATCAATATTTTAACTAGTAAAGGTTGCCTCTGGCATTCTCTGTCCTCATCTTTCAAATTGGATGAGTGAGTAGAAGACGAAAAGCAATAGAGGCTGCGTAGAAATTAGGCGGCAGATTTTGGTCTACAGGGTGGGAAATGGCTATTTAAGTAAATATGTGTGTTGAGCCACGTGAACCTGTTTAACGACGTGATGGTTCCTCTCTGAAATCAATCACTGTCTGTTAATGCACGTGGTGCAATTACGCTAGCGTTATGTAGGTTGTGTGTCTGTGTTTAACCGAAGTTGTTAAATTTGTGCAAGCCCATTTGGATAAATGGTAACATTAATCTGCCTCTAACATTAATTGCAAAATTTTGAGGGGATTTTTCCATTAACTTGCAGGGTTCTAGTTCGCAGTCGAGGTTTGATACAAACTCTAGTTCGCAGTCGACGTCTGATCCGAACTCTAGTTCGCAGTCGAGGTCTGATACGAACTCTAGTTGGCAGTCGAGGTCTGATCCGCAGTCTAACGCTGACTCCAGAATCTAGAAAATAAATTCGCAGTCATAGTCAAAAATCTAGGGCTGATGTTGAGCTCTGGTGACTGGTATCGTGGCATCTAATCCTCTCTCTGAGCCTGCGTTCACTCAGACCTACAGGTCTCTTAAGTATGGGCGTGCATTTCGACAAAATCTGGGTCCCGCTGAGGTTTTAATTTACGTTAGTACAATGTATAATGCACCTGCTGCATGGATTATCAAGTTGGGTTGCAAGATTTAATCGAGGGCTTGACTTTGCCCATTTGGCTGATTGGACGTGTTGCGGAAACAAGTGAGTCCTGTTTGCCTTGGTGAATGTGTCAAAATTTTCTCATGTCACATACAAACTATTATTTAACGTTTTAGAGAAAATGCAGATTAAGATCAGTTATATTCTTTCATATTCTTAAATACTGACATTGCTGTTAGGATTACTTTCACTTGAATTTTTTTTAGATGTGAACCATGTACTATAAAGTTGTTTAATTGGTCACGCATTTTTAAATATAAATATTGTTCGTCCATATATATATATATATATATATATATATATATATATATATATATATATATATATATATATATATATATATATATATATATATATATATATATATATATATATATATATATATATATATATATATATATATATATATATATATATATATATATATATATATATATATATATATATATATATATATATATATATATATATATATATATATATATATATCCTAGCATCGTAGGGATAATTGCAGATTGCCTTTCAGAAACATTAGGTTACACATGCTTTATATCATAATGAACCAAAACAGTTAAATGTTCACAATCAGGAGACAGTTTAAATTTTAAGTGGTTATTAATGTGTCTGTGTGCCAACAATCACCTACGCCAGGGAGCAGTTTCAGCTCACTATCCTGGAAAGTTTGCCGAACCCTTGAGATCGAACCCGTGGCATATCGTTCAGCCGACAGATCGTAAAGTCGACACTACAATAGAGCGGCGATTCGACCGAGAATACTGCTTGTTTCAGTATTTGTCTGGCCGACTAGCTGAAGCCTAATATTGATCTCTGCTTCATATTTAGTTGCAAAACATGACATATAAGCGAAATTGAAATAAAAAATGACAATTTATATGCGGGGCAATACGCACTCTTTAAAATGTCTTACATAATAAAGTTATTTGTGTAAAAAAATATGTTGTTATTAGATACAAATAAACATACTTATGGGTAATTAATTGTTATATATGTAAATATGTATGAAACTTAATCCTGACTCACTATAATGAAAAGGTCTTTTTCTAATAAAAAAAATCGATTGATATAAGATTTATTCCATATTTTAATTACAAAATTGCGATTTAAAGTGAAGACACATATTATTAAGCATTTATTTTCAAGAAAGTTATGTTTGATGCCATCTACTTTTTCACATTTTATAATGCATAGTTGCAAAATTATTTGAAAATGTATGGTTGAGGGCAGAAGGTTAAGTACTTCTTTTTTTATAAATGTATATAGGCAATGAAGAAAAAATTCTTGGAAGTTGAATATGCGGTCATGCCATTAAAGTTATTTCTGTAAAAAAATATGTTGAGTTAGATATAAAAAAATAAAATGGATAAATCGTTCTTTTTGAAGAAGATATAAATAGTTGTAAGCCTGAATTACAATGTCCACACTCAAAAAAACTATGGAGAATGACAGGCAGTTCTGTTATTGTCGTAAAAAAATCGAATGATGTTTTATTCAATTTTTTCATTAAAACAATTTGATTTAACAACGAAAAACCAGATTTTCATAAACTTTCTATTTTCTTCTTTTATTGCTAAATATTTTCAAAACAGCTGTCTTACATTATTTTTTAATGCCTTTATTGGTGGCAAATTTATTTTTCAAAATTTATTATGCCTTTTATTAAATAATGAACAAAATAAACAAGGAAAAATCTGTCTTTTATATTATTTTTTAATGCTTATTTGCTGCAAATATATATTTATATATATATATATATATATATATATATATATATATATATATATATATATATATATATATATATACAGGCTGCCCAGAAGTCAGAAATAAAATTAATATATACCCTTCACCTTTAACTTTTGGGGAAAACGCTCGGATACATCAATTTAGTTTTATATATGCCCACATTTTGACGTTATTCATTTGTTTTTTTTTTTGACATTTGTCAAAGATATGACCACATCGATATTTTTTTAAATGGAAACATACAACTTGTGATACATCATTTGAAAGCTGATATCTCGTACAGTATTTCAAAATGGCGACTGTTAAAAGTTTTTAAAAAATCCCTATTTAAATAAGGGGAAATGATAAATCATTAATGTTTTTTACCTTTCTAGGTAAGAAATTTTCATTGTTTCACACTATGTCATTTTGTGACATTTTGAACTTGTCAAATTAAATTAGGTATTTCGGAACTATTATTTTACAATTTTCTAAACAAAACTGGTTTTGGCAGAAAGGCAGCGTATTGAAGTCTTGATATTGTTAGGTTGTGGAGATAAAATAAGAAGTCAAGGTGAAGTATGCACTTTATTTAAAGCTAAATATCCGGAAAAACAAATTTCACAGGGCACTCTGGTAAAATATTCCACAAATTTGATGAACATGGCACAGTAAAGGATTTGCCTAGTTAGGCGACGATGAAAAATTAGATATTGCATTATCTCTGCAGGATAATCCGCATGTTTCAACATTTCGTTGGCTCAAAATTATGATACATCTAGAGGTACTATTGGAAGATTTTTGAAAGCAGACAAATACCACCCTTATAAAGTATATCTTGTCCAAGAGCTTTTAGAAGAAGACTATGACAGGCATTTGCAATTTTGCGAAGAAATGATGAGACAAGGTGTGACAAGAATAGGTTTCCACAAAACATTATTTTCTGATGAAGCCACTCTTTATTTAAACGGGGTGGTTAAGACATAATTATCGTTTCTGGAGTCAAGAGAATCCACGATGGATATTTGAAGCGCATACTCAGCGGCCCCAGAAAGTAAATGTATGGGCAAGTATCCTTAATAACCGAATGTTAGGGCCATTCTTTTTTTAAGGTAACCTCGCGGCTGAACGGTACCTAGATTTCTTAACATTCGAGTTGATGCCTGCTCTAGCTGTAATTTTTCTCAACGAAGTCGATCCAGATATACCTAATGAAACAATTTGGTTTCAGTAAGATGGTGCTCTCCCGCACTGTGGTGTCAATGTGAGAAGATATTTCCAGGTCGCTGGATTGGACGACGTGGTACAATTGAATGGCCACCGAGGTCCCCAGACTTAACGCCTCTAGACTATTTTCTTTGGGGATATTTAAAAGAAAAAGTTTATTAAAATAGGCCAAATAATATAGAAGATTTGAAGAACAAAATTAGATGGGAGACACAACAAACCGTACAAAGCCATTCGGAATTCCGTCGAAGGATTTTACTATTGTCTGGAAGCATGCCAAGCAGAGGGTGGAGGACATTTTTAGCATTTGCCACGTTAAACAGCCTTTTTGTTGTTTTTTGTTTTGCTTCGTCACATTTTTATTTATTTTTTGACAAAATAAATAACAAATAAACCATAACTATGTATTGTTAAGTTACAATGTCACAAAATGACAGAATGTGAAACAATGAAAATTTCTTACCTAGAAAGGTACAAAATATATCAATGATTTATCATTTCCGCTTAATGAAATAGGGATTTAAAAAAAACTTCAACAGTCGCCATTTTGAAATAGCTTGACAGAATCGCGGCCAAAATTTATGAGCATACTGTACGAGATATTAGCTTTCAAATGATGTATCACAAGTTGTATGTTTCCATTAAAAAAAAAATATCGATGTGGTCATATCTTTGACAAATGTCTACAAAAAAACAAACAAATAACGTCAAAATGTGAGGGTATATAAAACTAAATTGACGTGTCCGAGCATTTTCCCCAAAAGTTAAAGGTTAAGGGTATATTAATTTTATTCCGGAGGACTTCTGGGCAGCATATATATATATATATATATATATATATATATATATATATATATATATATATATATATATATATATATATATATATATATATAAAATGAAAATTTTAGATCATTTATATGAACACTCACTTCCATAGCGCACTTGTCGCTTCCAGACTTTTTATTATGAGTAGCAGAATGTTCGCCACATGACTGTACACTTATCTTTTTATGCTGGTTGCATTTTCGCGCATTCACTGTTTTTGGAATACTTAGTAATTCCTTATAAACTCAGTGGGCGGTTCTCCTGACGTATAACATTTCTCAATCTGGACATTTTTATAATATTCATTGATAAAAAATTAAATTGTTCGCTTATTAATAATAAACTGACAGACAAATAAGGTTGGAATTGAAATGGTCTCAAAAACTTTTAAAGATTTTAATTATAATTTGGACATATATTTACTATTTTAGTTTAAGTATGTTTTAGGAAAATTCGCTGCCATAACGCACTTGCTGCGGCCCCACTTTTTTGTGGTTATGGACAAACCTTATTAAGGCGCCTTTTATTAATTTTTTCAAATATATCAGAATAAATGTGTGTTTTTGTAAAGACGTGACTATATATGCATCAAGATTGTAACTGAATGGGAAACTCGCTTATTAAGATTTGAAATATTATTATAACTCTTTGCAACAAAGCAGTTGTTGCATGTAGACTTTTTTATACTTTTATTTACTATTTACCATTAAAAAAAATAAAACTCGCTACCACAAATAACTTGCTGCATACAAGTTTTTTAACAAATATTTACTGTTTAACAACAGGAATTTTTTATGCAAATTTGTCACCATTATGCATTTGCTGCGCCCACAGTTTTTTGTTATTGCGAATCGACAAATATTATCAAGTGCTTTTTATGCATTTTTCTCAATCATCGGAATAAATGTGTGCTTTTCTGAAGGCTTCACTATATATGTATCAAGATTTTTGAAGATTCTAGCTGAATGGGAAGTATTTAAGATTTGAAATGAATGAAAAACTTTTTTAATAATTTTATTTACTATTTGATTACCACTTTTTTTATTACAACTCGCTACCACAACAAATTCGCTACCAAAACGCACTTGCTGCGTCAACACTTTTTTGTTATTGCAAATGGATAACTCTTATTAGGTGCCTTTTAATTTTTTTCAAATATCAGAAAAAATCTGTTAGTTTGGCGATTTAGGTTTGCTTTAAAATGGTCTTATAAATCCAAAACAAGGATTCTTTCAACTTAATCATAGGTATACTATATCAACACGCAAAGGTGTTAAGCAAATTGCCTATTGCATAAACTTTCAAGACTTCAGTGAAGAAATACACTCGACCAATATATTATTGTACATCCGCCTAAATGAATTGGTGTATGCCGGGGTTGCATACATGTAGGAGCTGTTGGTCCAACAATACGCACTCAATCGAACCCAGTACCCTTTGGTTCAGAGGCACATGCTCTTACCCCTGAATCATTGAGGCTCTTAAGTGGTTATTAATATACATACCTATATTATGTTCACTTTGAACGACCCCAATCTAACTGTTTGCTAAAACTACCTAGCTAATATCAAACAACAAGAAAATACCTATAATTGAAGATCTAGAAATCTAAAAAAGTTCTCAATACATCTTTTTGTATTTTTGATTCAATGCTGACCCACCTTCACAACTAACATCAGCACCGGAAGGCATTTTTACGTAATCAACCTGCAGATTTTGTCAAACCTTTGCTTTTTAGTGAATTTTCGTAGAAAAAATTCACTAATGGGGAGATCCCGACTTTTGAATTTTGAAAAATGTTTTGCAAATGAGCGCGAACTAGGACCCCTAGAACCCATATCCGGGGTCAGTTTCAATTTTTATATGTTTATATATATATATATATATATATGTATATATATATATATATATATATATATATATATATATATATATATATATATATATATATATATATATATATATATATATATATATATGTATCACACCGATAACTCAAAAAATAATACGCCGATTTTGATAAAATTTGGCATGTACCTTTCTTTTGTAAATGGCTTGGATAAGTTCGTTAGTCAGGAAAATCGGACGAGGTTTTCCGCGAAAATTTTGAGTTTTCATTCAAAAAAAATTCTTATCTCAAAAAGTAATAAGCCTATTTTAATAAAATTTGGCATGTACCTTCCCTTTGTAAATGGCTTTGACAAGTTTGTTAGTAAGGAAAATCGGACAAGGTTTTCCGGGAAAATTTTGAGTTTTCATTCGAAAAAAATTTTTATCTGAAAGAATGGGCCGATTTTGATAAAATTTGGCGTCTGCCTTCCTTTTGTAAATGGCTTTGATAAGTTCGTTAATCAGAAAAATCGAACAGGGTTTTCTGAAAAAAATTTGAGTTTTCATTTGAAAAAAATTTTTATCTTAAAAAATAAAAAATCTATGATAATCAAATTTGGTAGGTAGGTTTACGATATAAAAAGTAAACTATACACCAAAATTTAGATTTCTATGTTACAAGAAAAAAAAGTTATAATAAAATATTGAAATGATATATGAACATTGAAAAATTTTGGTTAGTTCGATGTTCGATTTTGAATTCTAAGAAGTTCGAAGTTCGGGTGTGAACCTAAGACATGCCTACCTAGACATACTATTTCAAAGGGGGTTCAAAGTTCGAAGAAACATATTAGCGTGGGTTTGTTCATAGTTCGGTTCGAAAAAACATGGTTTCGCACATAAGTGTTACAACTAGAGGTGTGCGAACCCATGTTTTTTTCGAACCGAACTATAAACGCACCCAAGCAAATATGTTGCTTCGAACTTCTGAAATAGTATGTCTAAGGTTCATAGTTGAACTTCGAACTTCTCAAAAATTTAAAATCGAACATTGAACTAATCAACATTTTCAATGATCACTTGAATACAAAATTTAGGTGCATTGTAGCATACAATATTTATTACGTAGAACCAAAAGGAAAGGTTTGACAAAATTTTATATTTCCGGAAATAAAGTTAGTGCAACCAAATTTGGTATGCGGGTTTGTCACAAAAAGTAAACTATGTACCAAAATTTAGATCTATAGGGTGAAGTTGTAGGCATTAAAAAAATTGTGCCACTGATGATCAGATAAAAGCACAAAAGCAAAATACTAGCAAAGACTAAGTTTTTTTGGTGCAAAAAGGTCAAGAAATGACAGAAAAATTACTTTGAAAATTTCATAAGTGTTCCTCTTAAAATGTCAAAATTGGCAACTTTTAGGGAAATAACCTGAAGCGAATACGGGCTATGTAGAGAAAATGTCGCAAGAAGTGTGTTTTACCAGTCCTTCAGTGTCAGCTTCAATAGTCATTGTCCTTCATTTTACTAAGATATTTCCAGAAAATCTATGTCTTCTCTGATGCTTTAGCAGTAGTTTTAGTTATAGAGTTTATAGTTAAATTGTAGCAAATTTTCGTTAGACAAATTTGCCCTTGAGGAGGCTGCGACTTGTGAATTTTAAAAAGATTTTTTTAAATGAGCACGAACTGGGTACCCTAGGACCCACACCCGGGGTTAATGTAAGTTTTTTTCTGTTTACATATATACAGGGTGACACATTTCTACGGTAACGCTCAATATTACAATACAAAAAATAATTGTATATGTTAATTGTAGGGTATCTTGAGCTGAATCTTATAAAAATTATTTCGACCATCACAGGTGGTCTACAAGTCGGCGATACAAATTTTCTTTTTTTAAATCGAACACCCCTAATAATATTCCTTTTCTACATTTTCCATCAAATTGTATTGTTTGTTTTCGAGTTATTTCAATTATCTTGCGACTTCTCACATTTTTGGCAAATATCAAAAATTCTGCTACAGCGTTTTTACCAATAGAAGTCAGAGTCCCACGCAAATGACGCATTCAGAGTGGTTTTCGTTCATATTATTTCATGAAAAAATTGTGATGCTCTATATGGGGCACTCTCAAATAATGAAATAAAAAAGAATCAAACTGTTGTAACTCAATTGTTTCAAATAGAAAGGTCTGTATTGTGTTTTGGAGGTTTCAACTGCCATTGTCCTTCATTTTACTAAAATGTTTCCAGAAAATTCATTTCAAATAGACCCTTTCTCTGATGCTTGGCAGTAGTTTTAGCTATAGAGTTTATCGCTTAATGGTATATAATTTTTGTCAAATTTTCGTAAAAAATCAATAAAGCTCAATATATCCGGTATTATACAAGATATGAAAAAAATTTGTATATATTAATTATAGGATGTCTTGTGCTACATCTTAAAAAAATATTTCTACAATCACAGAATGGCCCATAAGTCCTTGGTGATACAATTTTTTTTTTTTTTAAATCAAACACGCCTTATGTTATTGCATTTTTGCATTTTCCATTGAAATATAATGCATGTTTGTAAGAAAAGAAATTATGCATGCAGCGAGTGCGTTATGGTAGCGAATTTTGATCAAATGCTTCATATTTGAATAGCCCAATTTGCTATTAACCTATAAGGTTGACCAAGAAACGAGTTTTTCCGGGAACACTTTAAGTTAACTTTTGGACATTTTTGTACATTTTCTCACAATAAAGTTATTTTTATGAAACATGGCACATTGTTTTTACTATATAGGTTATACTGGTAACCAAAATTGATGCCTGCTTTCTTAAATAAAAAGAAAACACACATATTTGCAATAAAAACATTTTAATGAAAATTCACTACCATAACGCACTTGCTGCGTCCAGAGTTTTACTATATGGGGTACACTGGTAACCAAAATTGATGCCTGCTTTGATTAAAAAGACATATTTATTGTTAAAAACATGTTTATGAAATTACAGTACTATAACACACTTGCTGTGTTCAGACTTTTTTAGCTTTGTTAATTTGTTTGTACTATTTATCTTCTGAAACAGGTACCTTAAAATTACTTTTCCTATTTGCAGTTTTAATTGAAATAAAATGTTCCGCTTTTTGTGCAACAATCCTGCTTTTTGTTTTCTTTTGTCCCGACATTCTTAGATTAAGAGGTGGCAACCCTACATGGGGGCATGCCACTGATACATGCAGGGTGTTTGTACTGCAGCGCACAGTGTAAGACTATTATTCTAGTGCATTGACATGAATAAAGAGTAGTAGTAGTAGTAGTAGTGCATAAACAGTAGCTTGGCGCCACTTGGTGTGATTTTCAGCCAACGTGTTAAATACTGATACCAAAAAAGTAAACACATTAAATCAAATAAAACAACTTGTGGCAGTAGATATGAATAAATATATTTTAAAAAATTTCAGCAATATAAAAAATATAAAAAGCATAAATAGAAAATAAAATATTACATATAATACTTTTTCAGCTTACATCTAAGACAAGTATATGTCTTGGTTAAGTTTCTAAATATAAAGCACTATTGTGTTTACCAGCGCAGAGCTGAAGCTTCTGGAGTACCATATTTATGTGGGCTGCAAGAAAAACTGTTAGATTACAAAATCTATAATTGTTTTCATCTAAAATTTCAAAATGAAGCTTTATACCTTGAATTTATAATTGTAACATTTTGTGGATTGATTAGTGGTTGCAATTTTTCAGTAAATCTTTTATAATTTCTCTCCAACTCTCTTTGGTAATCTCTTTGGTCTTGTCCAATTAGGTTTTTGTTCTTCCTTAAGGCATCAAAACACCTGGAAAAATATTTTTAGAATATGGTGCGAATGATATATACAAACGAGAACAGTAAAAATCAAGAAAGATTAATTACTTAATAAATTATAGGTTCATTTGGTTTTGTACCGAACAGAAAATAATTATTTACTTTCACATTTAATATAACCTTAATTCAAAGGAGATCCATATGATAAAAAATATTAAATACACCATTCCTAAAAAGTAATAATATACTGTATAAGTTCATCAATAACTTTTTTTGCTTTTTTACAAGGCAAAACTTTCGGTACCTCTGGTATGCACTAATAAGTATACTTTGCTACAAAGCAATTCACCACAAGCAAGTTTGTTAACACCTGACAGTCATTTTGCTAACATGAAAGGAGTATTTCATCCACTGATGAAGCCTATTTTCTTAGTGAAATGATCTTCAACTGTACCGAATAGTGGCGTGCGGTCCATGGAAGCAAGGGAAGCATTGCTTCCCTTAAAATACTGACCACATACCTACTTAAAAATAATTTGTATTAAACCGCATTATTTAAAATCCATTTTGTGTTTTAAATATTAACTTTCAAATTCTAAAACTAATTTATCTATTACAATTTTTAATTTGCAAGCTCACACATAATTATTTATTATGCATCATACTGTACTTGTATATGCGCTCTGCGCTCTTGGCAAGGACGTCGTCCCAGTAAACCGACCGCCAACCAACAGCATGAACCTGATACTACGAGAGTGGATGCAATGACTTCAGTTAAATACACGTAGCCAGCAGGCCACATAATGAGAAACCCTTGCTCGATGCTCGACGCAATGTACATCTATTTCAACATGTAGAACGTGTTGGAAGACCCGATGCACGTACAACGTGAATGTCGCTGATTATTTCGTAGAAATAAGCAGTTGACTAAGTTAAATACATTGGCATTTTATGATTATTAATATGGCTGCAACTACATCAGCTTTTAACAGCGGCGTCGGTGGGGGTGGGAATTTACAAACTTTATGAATAAGTGGTAATAATAACTGTGATTGTGTCGTGTGTTTTTTGATAACAAAAGGATTTTCAGATTTTCAGCTTTATCGTTTGCTGAAAAACTTGCTATTATTAATAAAGGTGGGCCGAAACCTACTGTAAAAAACTTAAATACAAGAATTAAAACATGTATTCGACATTTCAACGCGGAAAAAACGTATAAACAATATGAATGGTTAACAGGAATAAACTGTTTTTTGGCCTGGTAGTATATTTGTGACTGAAAAGGGGTGTGAATTAAAAGTGGGTTTTCCGACTTGAATAATCTACATAAAGTAGTAAAAAAACATGTTATGTCTAAAGCGCATTTACAGATCATTTTAAAATTAAGTGTCTTTGAAACAAACGCGAATTGAACACGCTGTTGACAAGCAGATAGAAATTAGTCATCGCCAACACAATGAACTGGTTGATAAAAACAGAAACATATTAAAAAGACTTATTGATGTTGTGTGTTTTCTTGGTCAGCATGAATTGGGGTTCAGGGGTCATGACGAAACAACTACATCTGCAAATAGAGGAAACTTTTAAGACCTAGTTTCTTTAATAGCCTAATACGACATTTGTTTAAAAAATCACTTGGAACAGTCTAACGTTTTTCGCGGGACATCAAATCGCATTCAGAATGACTTAATTGCGGCTGCTGCCACTATTATTTTGAACAGAATTAAATCTAAAATTAAACAGACTCCTTTCAATGCTATTGTTCTAGATTAAACAACCGACGTAACTAATTTAAGTCAACTATCTGTAGTAATACGCTATGTAAAAATGGATGGGAGCAAGAAAGATTTTTAGGCTTTAAAAATGTGACAGAAGATCGTACCGCAAACGCTCTATATAAAATTGTGGTTAATATTATGAAAGATATTGAGGAGACTGATAATAAATTAATTGCCCAAAGCTATGATGGGGCTGCTGTTATAGCCGGACATTTAGGAGGTCTTCAAGCTAAAGTTTGGAAAACGTTTTCCAGTGCTCTATTTGTACACTGTTGTGCTCATAAATTAAATTTAATTTTATCCCATAAATCATATTAAAGAATGTAAGGTGTTTTTTGCTACCCTAAGTGGAATGGCTGCTTTTTTTCCAAATCTACGAAGCACACACAAGCCTTAGACTCAATTGTTAAAAAACGTTTACCCAAAGTAGCTGCAACCCGATGGAACTACAACGGCAGACTTGTGTGAACTATATTTGAACACTGTGAATCGTTAATTGAACTTTTTGAAAACATAATAGAAAATAGCAAAAATTGGGATGCAGAAACAATAAATAGTTCTAGAGGATTTTTGGATGGTTTGAAAAGAGACTTTAATTTTAATTTTTTACTTAATATATTTTCGGAAATATTTCCGTTTTCAGATAATGTATTTAACAAATTGCAATGTAAAACAAATGACATTGGTTTTTGCCTGAAGAAAATTAGTGAATTTAAATCCATTATAATTCAAAAAAGGAATGAATTTGACAAGTTCTGGAAAAAACAATGGAATTAGGAAAAGTGTGCCAAGAAGAAAGCGTCTGCGCACTGATAATGTGGGAGACCTTCAAACTTCTTATCGCCGCCTTTTATACAAAATCATAGATCAAATTCAGCATCAACTTAACTGCAGATTTGATCATCTCAGTGACCTGAAATTTCTTGAATTGTGTAATTTTGGAGGATTTGTAGGGATACCTTTCCCAGAAGATTCATTCAAATCATTATTCCACCACTATGGACATTATTTTGACAAAGCCTTATTACGATCAGAACTTACAGTCATTTATACAACCGATGTTATTGACACAAAAACTAACGCGAGTGAACCTTTAACTATCTTAAAAGAATCAAAATTGGAAAATGCATATTCTGAAGCGTTCATATTATGTGAATTAGTATTAACAATTCCTGCTACTAGTGCGCCAGTAGAACGAAATTGTTCTACATTGAAACGTATCAAGAGTTTTGTTAGGAATTCAACAGGACAGGAAAGACGTTTCCAAATTTCCATTTTGTCAATTGAAAATAACTTCGTCGAGGAAATGTCCCAGAATCCACAGTTTTATGACATTATTAATGAATTTGCCAAAAACGACAGAAGAATTGAGTTACACTACAAATAGGTAAGTTTCTGAAAATTGCTTCCTTTATTTAAAATGTCATCGCACGCCTCTGGTACCGAAGTGTACTTGAAATGTTTCTTTTTAATGAATAAGTAAAAAAAAACCTTCTGTAAGCAAAATTGGATGCAGCATAATACAGAAGTCACGTCTATGGGATGCTGTATAAATATTAGTCAAAATCAAAGTGTGTTGTTAAAGAAATGCCTTGGTAACTAAACAGTAGAAATGGGATGACATACAGTCGCTATATAAATAGTGTGGCCATGCGTTCATGGTCGCCAGGTTTCATCATTTTTGGTACAGAGCGTTATGGGAGAAACAGAGGAATCGAAACAACACGTTTGCTGTCAGTTCTAGACCCAAATATCATGACCAGGAACCTTTCCACTTTCACATGATATTTATTATCTTTTGTTACCCATTTTGCATGAAACGTGAAAAATGATTTGGTGGCATATTTTGAGGTTTGAGAGTATACATATTCAAAAACTGCCATTTTGCCTATTTTACATAATTTGTTAAAAACAAGATTTATTGAAAAACTGAGATTAAAACATCAAACCTTGACCTTTATTTATATGCCTACTTGATAAAAGAACCACATCTATAGAGACGGCCAAGATACGAGGGCGGTTCAATAAGTCCGCGACTTTTTGAATGAAACAGGTTTTTTGACAAAAAATCATTTTATTTCTCATCATAGTCTCCTTTGAGCCCTATATACTTCGTCTGTTTCTCCAATTTTTTATTCCTTCAAAAAAAAAAAAAAATGATTTGCCGAGGTCATCAAAACAGGTATTTGTTTGTGAGATGATTTCATCATTGGAGTCAAATCTCTTTCTGCCAAGACATTTCTTTAAGTTTGGAAACAAGTCACTCAGGGCTAAATCCGGAGAATAAGGCGGTTGAGGGAGCAATTCGCAGCCCAATTTCGCCATGGAGACCACACATGTGTGCACCCTTGCATTGTCTTGGTGGAAAAGAAGTTTTTTCTTGGCCAATGCGGTCGTTGTTTCTTCAAATCGTCATTGAATCGGTCCAATAAGTTGGTATAAGATTCGCTATTGATTGTTTTTCCCCCTTGAAGGTAATTAATGTGGATTATACCGCATGCATCCCAAAAAAAAAAAGAAAACGGTCGCCATGACTTTATTGGCTGACAAACCAACCTTGGCATTCTTCGGCGCCGATTCGCACAGAGAAACCCACTGTTGTGACTGCTGCTTGGTCTCTGGTGTGTTGTGGTGAATCCATGTTTTGTCCACGGTTACAAAACTGCGCAAAAACTCGTCCCTATTGCCCCCATTTACCATAAAGCCAGCTGTGTACCATTCGGTAAACGGTAGATATCTACCTGGTTACTTTTCGTAAACGCCTACTGATAACTCAGAAAATAAAAGGCTGACTTTGATCATATTTGGTGTGTACCTTCTTTAATAATATACAATTGTCAGTAACTGAATTTTATTTATTGATGATCGGAATCTCTCCTCTCATTGAATACCCAAAAACTTATGTGCTATTTGGTTAGTTAATATAAATGGACACTATTTAAATGGAATTCATCTGGTTAGTACATATTATATTAATTAAGGGTCTTATCTGAACCTCAGTGGTTCAGGGGTAAGAACGTGTGCCTCTGAACCGAAGGGTAGTGGGTTCGATCCCAGGGTACTCCTTTCACTTTTTCAGTACAAACTGTAAAATTAACATCAACCGAGGTTCTGGCATTGTATTTGAGCAAGATGAATGTCTGCACGTTCCGCCCTTCGGAGGGGGCGTAAAGCCTTATGTCGTGTGTCCATGCGATGTTGGGCATGTTAAAGATCCCTACCCTGCTTACAGAAAGGCAGGGGTTCGGCAAAATTTCCAGGATAGTGAGGTGAAACTGCTCCCTGGCGTCGGTGATTGACCATACTCGCGGAAATAGGTCGACGTAAAAGAAACAAAAACAAACACACACACAACACGGGTCTTATCTTTTACATAGATCGTATTTATTATAATTAGGTATATAATTTATGTAAACAATTCCTAAAGAAATATTTAATGGTAAAATTAAAGTTTTCTTTTCATTAAAATTATTGTTATAAAAAGAAAAGCAGAATTATCATTTATATATTTTGTATATTTAAAATTCTCGCCTGATTCTTAAAATGATGTTGGTTCTTCTCAGACAATAACAGATGGGATTCTGCAGCAGAAATGATTTCACTGCAGCTCTTATTATGAATAAGAGTATGTTCTGTGGGTGCATTTTATAATCATCTAACAATGGTCGTGGTATGTGATAAGGTTGTACACTAATTCAATAAAATATATTCAGTTGCGCCTAATCTTTTGTAGTTTATACTTACTTTTTAGAAAAGTCTTTGAAACACAGTCTTAATTTGTTTTGGTGTTTAGTTAAAGGCTTGCTGTCACAAGGTAAGAAGGTTAGGGCCATTTCAAGTGGTCCCTGGTTCACAGTCGTTCCAATACAACCCTGTAACACCATCTGGAGGATTTTAGGATCTGGTGGTTCCTGTTGAGTAGCAGCTGCCAATTCTGTTGTTTTCTTCTGGATATCCTCTATAGCCACCTAAACAGACAATAAAAAAAAATCACATTTATATTTACATTAACAACATGAAATAAATTCAGTATATCAATTAGTGTGCATATTTATAAAAGATCCTGAAACATTAAATTTGGATTAAAAAATGAGATCCTGCCACATAATAACTTCATCCCTACATTCAACCCCCTTCGAATTGTGATTTTTTGATAAGTGTTTTGTAGAGAGATATGATTTTCTTTTTAAAAAGAAGTTTTTATTATTTATTGTTACCATGGCAACACTTATTTGTGCAATTTATCCATAGAAGATACAATAAATAATGAGGCGTAAGGAAAATACAAAGGGTTCAAAATAAAAGTCAATATGACAAAAACATGAAGATAAATAAGGATAAGTTTGCGTAAATGAATACTTTATATTACTTAGTCCTCTTCGTGAGCCACAATTGACCTTATGGTCGCGGTGGAGGGACCGATATGGACCACTCACAATCTAACCTAACCTAACCTAGTCCTCTTCTCTTTCTCTTCTTATTGAATGTTTCCTTCCATCCATTGCATTAATACTAGAGACGTGTGAATTTTCAAAATTTCAAACCGAACCCGAAAATTGTTCGTACTGGGCGATGTTGAAGTAGTTCGAAATACATAATTCTCCAAAATCGTTCGAAGTTCGTTGCTCAAAAATACTTTGAACTTGAACTTAACAGGCATTCGATGCTGCTAAAAGGTAGCGAAGTTGTCACTCAGTAGCTACGCTTTAAACTCGGTATCAGTCCCATTGAGTCAGTAGTGTAATTTCAGGAGATTTCACTCATGTGCATTTTTCACAGTAGTGGAACACAGACATAACAGAGCCATTTAGCAATCACAGAATCGATTTTTTATATATCCTAGCATGCCCACCTTTTATTTCCTTTATTCTACGTACCAAATATTGTATGCTACAATATACCTAAATTTTGTATTTAAGGACATTATGTTTAACATTAAAATTTTTTGTGAGTTCGACGTTCGTTTACATTTTTAGGAAGTTCAAAGTTCGACTGTGAACCTTCGACATACTATCTTAGAGGTTCAAAGTTAGAGGAAACGCATTTGCTAGCGTTCGTTTATAGTTCAGTTCGAAAAAAACATGGGTTCGCACACCTCTAATTAATACTATTGAATTGGATATAGGATTCAGTGAAGAATGAAACCTGTGATATGAGCATTGATAAGTACAACTTGTTGTGATGAATTGGGTTCTACAAATTGTACTTATAGGTATAGGATTGTAAGTAAATTGAGATTATAGTTGTAGGTTGTAAGTATATGTTTTTGCAATCTTTTGCTACATAAAGTTCACTATTGTTATTATTATTAGCTTAGGTAACTGTAGACCACTTTTGCATACACTCTATCCAAAGAACTGTGACCATCCACTTTCCTGCACATGCTTGTGTTTTGGCTTTTTTTGGGTGATGGCGATTCTTTGTGCAACCAATGCATTGACTCTTGTTTTGTTGGGAGATTTCAGCAGAACACCCACGTTTTATCACCCGTTACAATTTTGGAAAAAAGGGTCTTGGTTGTGAGCTACAGCCACCAAGTCTCCTTTGCAAATTTCTTCAACTTTTGTGCAGGACTCAGGATTATTGGAATCCAGTGCGCTGACAATTTATTCATCCCAAAATATTCATGCAAAACTGTTACCGAGAGTCAAAACAAAATACTAAAATTATATTAAGAAGAAATCTATGTGTTGCTTGATGCTTGGTATCAGTTTCAAAATTTTCCATAATGCATAAATATTGATACTTACCTCAATAGGTGTTAATGTTGTTTGTGTTCTGGTTACCACTTGGATTCTAGTCTTAACATATGGAAAATGGACAGCGGTTGTTAAAATGGTTTTACGTTTGTATTGTTCACGTAGTTCCCCATGTGCTTTACCAGTCATTGTAAAGGGTGTTGCGTACACAAAACGTTCTGAAACAGTGCAAATAAATTAATAATATTACTTGACAATGTAAACCTTAACTTATTTATTTATTGCAACCACCCAAACAGGCAACATCTCAATTACATGGTTGACACTAATATACAAAGAATCTGTGTGTTCGTGTTTCTTTAACATCTGTCTATTTCCGTGACTATGGCCAATCAGCGACGCCAGGGAGGAGTTTCACCTCATGATCCTGAAAAATTTGCTGAACCCCTGCCGTCCTGTAAGGAGGGTGGGGATCTTTAAAGTGCCCAACATCGCATGGACATGGGACCAACTACACCCCCCCCCCCCCCCAAGGACGGAACGTGCACACAATCAGCTTGTTCAAATACAATACCACAACCTCGGTCGATGTTAATGTTACAGTATGTACTGAAAAAGTGAAAGGAGAACCCTGAGATTGAATCCAGTACCCTTCGGTTCAGAGGCACACGTTATTACCACTGAACCACAAAGAATGTAAAACAACATGTAAAATACTAAATACATATAATACAATTACACAAAGGCTGAAACAAATGACCCAACAGCGTTATAAGAAGGTATACATACATACATACATACATATATATATATATATATATATATATATATATATATATATATATATATATATATATATATATATATATATATATATATATATATATATACGGGAGTACCTGTAGTAATTCACATTGATATTATACATAAAAAATATGTCAATGGTCTGACGACTGCACCCATAAAATACGACAACACACACATAATATATATATATATATATATATATATATATATATATATATATATATATATATATATATATATATATATATATGAGACATACTTGGTTCTCAGGTTGAACCGCGTCCAGAATTTATGAAAACAGGACGCTTCGGCTCCTGTTTTGGAGCCATTTTCAAGAGGTAAAGAAAATATGTAAGGACACTCTAAGGCCTCAATCTTCCTACTCCTTAGAGTGGTGGACAAAAGTGGGTAAAGGAAATATGTAAGGACCCTGTAAGGCCTCAATCTTTCTACTCCTTAGAGTGGTGGACAAAGGTGGGTAAAGGAAATATGTAAGGACACTCTAAGGCCTCAATCTGCCTACTCCTTAGAGTGGTGGACAAAGGTGGATAAAGGAAATATGTAAGGTCTAAGGCCTCAATCTGTCTACTCTTTAGAGTGGTGGACAAAGGTGGGTAAAGGAAATATGTAAGGACACTCTAAGGCCTCAATCTGCCTACTCCTTAGAGCGATGGACAAAGGTGTCTTGGGTTGTTGTAGCTAGATTACGGGGCCTCAATCTGCCTACTACCCAAATCTCGCCGGAGATCGTCTGTGAGGTCTCGGTGTGTTCAACCCTAGGCCTCAGAGAGATCTGGCAGTTCGTTGCAAGTCTTGTTTTATATATGTCGTTCCGTCTACCTGCTTTGTTATCAGTGAAAGTAGTGGGGTCACCGTCAATTAAGTGGGGGGCTTTGGTCACGGTACTTAGAGGATGAGGAGGATTAAGAGGGTCACCGGCATTTGTTGAGGTAGATAATGGAGAAATAAAATTGTCTGTGGAATTTATTTTCTTTTTGTTTTCTAACTGCGAGGGTGTGTTGATATATTCTATTGTAGATGCGTTTATTTGTTTGTCCTCAACCCGAGAACCAAGTATGTCTCACATTAAAGACCGCGGAAATCTTTATGAGCATATCTATCTCTCTCTCTCTCTCTCTCTCTCTCTCTCTCTATATATATATATATATATATATATATATATATATATATATATATATATATATATATATATATATATATAATATGTGTGTGTTGTCGTATTTTATGGGTGCAGTCGTCAGACCATTCACATATTTTTTATGTATAATATCAATGTTAATGTAAGCAGGTAATGCTGGCCCAAGGATGGATTCTTGCGGCACTCCATGTTTTAAACAAGAAAAATTTGAGGTAGATATTGTTTCATTTCTTAACAGGACTTTTTGTTGCATTTAATTTAGATAGGTTTTTTAAAAATTGAAAGCATTTCCTCTTATATCTAATCTTCTCAGTTTGTATAGTAAACATGTATGTTCAATTGTGTTGAATCCCTTTGATAGATCAAAAAATATTCCTGCAGCTATATTTCCACTATTTATTGCTTTTGCTATCTCCTCCAACAGTTAGTATATTGCTCTTTCTATTGTAAACACAAAGTGATGGAAAGTTAAAGAGGATATTCTTTCTAGTAGTAGGAAGAAAAAAAGTATTAATAGAACGAGTGTGACAGTTATAGAGCAAGGCACGAAAAGGTAATTGGTAGACAAGTTCAGAGGAATCATGTATGAGTTTAATAAAAAACACTGACCTAAATGAGTTCTTCTATCAGAAAGTGTAGTGAAGCCAAATCTGCTCAGAATAATTCATACTGAATTCCTCTCTCCGTATAAACTTTATCGACAAAATAAGATAAACGCTTAAGGAACTTATGCTGAACAGATTCCAAGAGGGTTATATGACAAGAATAAAAGGGCACAAACACAAGCCAGTATATTTGATCTTAGATCGCACAAAATGATTATACAAACAGATGAGAGTATTAATAGAAGAAAAGTACTTGTAGTTCCTGATGACAAACGGCAAATTCTTTAGTGAATTCCCAAGGATATTATTATTCAGGTGCAAATTGAATCTTAATTAGGAGATCAAATTTTAGACCCAAAATTACATATTTACATCATGAAGAGTGTACATTTTTTCAATGTCACACCACAGTGTATTACAGTTAATAGAAATAATAGAAAGGAAGATTTTTCGGCCGTCAACACAAAAAAATCTAGGAACAAAAAGTTCTGAATCCAAGTTCAATGAAAATTTTGAGAAAACAAGACACCCAATACAGATCCTTGAGATACTCCAGAAGAAGCATGAAATAAGATGTGAGGTACAACCAGCTTACCAAACATGATGTGGACTGACAGAAAAACCAAACGAGTCAAGCTTAAGTAGAAGTGACTTCTGGTTAAATGATTCGAAGGCCCTAGAGTAGTCTGCATAACCTGTATCAACCTCACCATTTTTATGCAGACAATTACGACTTATACTGTACAAAACAGCAGAGGTTGGTTATGGTGGAGTGGCTCTACACAAAAGCATGTTGATTTGGTGACAGATATCAACACACATGAGGAGATGCATTAGCAAAGAGTGCATATTCAAAGACTTTGGAACAGTTGAACATGATCAGAATCTGTCTGTAATTTCCAATAACAGACTGTTCACCCTTTTTATGGTCCGAACAAACCTTTGTCATTTTCCAAATACATGTGTACTTTGCATACTCAAAGACGAATTGAAAATGAAAAGCAAAGGTTTAGCAACTGTGAGCACAATCTTTGATTATGAAACTAGGTATTATATCAGGCCTTTGGCATAACTTAAATTTATTTTTTGTAATCTCAGAGAAGATATGTTGGAAGGAAACTACTGGTGTCAGTTTCTCTAAATCAAAGTACACAGTACAAGATGGAATATGGGGGTAGTTTATTACTCTCCAAGTTCTAGCCATCCGGTGTTCATAGACGCTTTTGAGGACTGGTGTGAGTCTCATTTTGCTGGAAGTACAAGGTGTATGTTAGTTGGTGATGTTAATTTGGATTGTAATTCTTTCTACAGTAATAGGTTCAAGGATGTCATCCAGACATTTGGTAGAGAACAACTAGTGAATGAGGTATGGATATAAGTTGTACTTTAGTAGACTATGTTTTGACAAATAGTAAAGATATTTCTGCGAATGTACACCATGTGCCAAAAATTACTGATCATTCCATTGTTAGTTTAAACTTTGCTTCGGTTTCAAGAGTGGAGTGTGATCACACAGAACTTGTAATCAGAAGGATGAATGATGACTCTGTTCGTAATATATGTTTAGAGTTGATTGATAATTCGTGGAATTTCGACAGCATAGATGTAGATGTTATTGTTAAGGATATTGTAGATAGATGTAGGATAGTTTTAGACAGATTTGCTCCTCTTGTTACATATAGGGTTGCTAATAAACAGGTTCCTTGGTATGATCAAGAGCTTAAGCGTAAAGCAAAAGAGAGGGACTGCGCTTATAAAAATTTTAAGACATTTGTGGGAGATACACGTGAGTATTTGTGGACTGTATACAAGTTGTATAGGAACGAGTTTGTAAATCTGCTAAAGGATAAAAAAAAGGAAATATTTTGAAAGGAAAATAGAGGTAATTCGAAGGACATGTGGAAAACATTAAAAACCCTGTACAAAGCTAAAGGTGATGCGGTGAACTTTCTGGATTTCAACTTCGGCTGTGATGGTACGTGCAAAATTCAATGTATATTTTGTAAATAGTATTAATGTGATTGTAGATTCAATTCCAGTGGGTTGTCCTTGGTCTCATGAGGGTTATCGCTTGGTTGCATGTTCTTTTGTTGACTTTGAGCCTGTGAATCTGGCTGATCTAAATAAATATGTAAATATGATGAAAAAAGGTAGCATCACAGAGATCCTCAGCACGGAGTTTTTGAGAGTAACCTTTGGAATGATTGGTCATGTAATTTTGAATTTTATTAATGTCTCCCTTAAATATGGTGCTTTTCCGGAGGCCCTTAAGTGCAGTACAATTATACAAATTCCAAAGGGAGAGAAAGATGTTCACCCTGTGAATACTCTGCCGAGTGTTGAGAAGCTATTGGAACATTTTGTATATTGTCAGTTAATGGATTATTTTCAGAAAAACAAACTGTTTGTAGGTTATCAGTCTGGGTTTAGAAAGCATCATTCTTGCGAGACTGCTTTGCAGCTGACGATTTCTAAGTGGAAGGAAGCAATAGATCAAGGAAAATATGTGCTAGCTGTGTTTGTTGATCTTAAGAGAGCTTTCGAAACAATCGGGATATTCTTCTGCGGAAGCTGGCATATTATGGTATTGGTGGAAATGTGTTAGGATGGCTGAGGCAATACTTGACGGGCAGGACACAGAAGACCAGATTAGAGAAAGAAATATCAGATAAGGTGGTGTGCTGCACTGGAGTTCCTCAGGGGAGTATACTCGGACCCCTACTTTTTATCATTTACATGAATGATATTAATTTCAGTGGAGATTTTGAATATATAAGTTTGTTTGCTGACGACACATTGATTGCCTGTACTGGAGACAATGTTGCAAATATGGTTACAAGGATGAATGAAGTTCTTGATAAGTTTGCTGCATACCTGCATGTGAACAGACTGGGGTTGAATGCGAACAAAACAAAAGTTATGTTATTGGGTAGTAAGTATAGGCTAAAGAAGATATAGTGTAATAACTTTGATGATTGAAAACAAGAGGATAGAATTTGTAAAAGAAATGAAATATTTGGGTTTTGTTTTGGCCGAGGCACTTAGCTTTAAGAGTCACTCTGAGTACATAAGCAAGAAAATAAGGAAAACATTATTTTTGTTCAGCACTCAGTCACAATTTGTCAGTGTGTGCTAGTATCACGGTGTATCGCACACTGTTACAATCTCATTTTGATTACTGTGCTACCTTGCTTCACGTGATGGATCAGAACTCTCTGAATGTGTTACAGAAACTGCAGAATTGTGGAATGCGAATTGTCTTAAAAGTGAGCAGATATACACCTATAAAATTGATGCTAGCGACTTTGAACTGGCAATGTGTTGCAGATAGACTGTACTATTTAACAATGATGTTTGTTTTTAAACTTGCGAAGAATCTGTTGCCAGCCTATTTCGATTCATTCCTGGTTTTTAACAGAGAGATTCACCAATATAATACAAGGGGTGCTGATGGTCTGCACATATATAGAACCTATACAAGCGGAGCAATGAGGTCAGTGTTTTTTAGAGGTATTAGCGAGTTTAACAGCTTACCTGATGATTTAAGAAATTGTGGTACATTGGGTTTATTTAGGAGGAAACTTTTTCAGTTATTGATGGCACATGTATGATTAAATGTTAATTTGTTTGTATGTATTAGGATTTCCTATATTTAAATATTTAAATAAACTTATTATTATTATAATTTATTGAGGTACAAATGAAGACAGTCTGAGACGTTAGGCACCGCATTGGAAGGACTTGTACAAGAGTTAAAAGAAGAGCGAAAAAAAAAACCTGGAGAAGCTACAGACTATGTCAACAGGGGAAGTCAGTGTCTGGTCATTATATATCATGAGACCTGGTATTTGAGGTTGTTTCCTTTTACAATTTACAAAAGACCAAATAGACTTGGGATTAGACCTTATACAAAGTGCTGTCCCAGCTTGATAATTCCTATAAGCATATAAAATATCTCTCATGAATGCAGCCCTTTACCATGAAAATCCCACATAGTCAGCTGCCAATAATAAAAACCTATAGTTGACATAAAGTTTCTGCTTGATTTTCAGGTTTGGAGAGGGAGTAAAGCCGTCGGTCCTGTGTCCATGTGATGTTGGGCACGTTAAAGATCCTTACCCTCCTTACAGAAAGGCCGGGGGTCGGCAAAATTTCCAGGATAGTGAGGTGAAACTGCTTCCTCGCGTCGGTGATTGGCCATAGTCGCGGAAATAGACCGCCGTTAAATTAAAAAAAAATCAGGTTAAATATTACATTACTATTCAAACCATATGGAAGATCTAAGTTCCATTTTTTTTTTTTGGACTAAAACATCTAGTAACATGAACTATGTATGTATTTTCAGTTTGATCAAAATGGAGAAAAATGTATAATTATAAAAGTGAACTACATTGAATAACTGAAAAACTCACTTATATTGAAATTTCTATCAAAATGTGTTTGCCTATATCTTAGTTCATAAGTTTCGAAATAAGGTTCCACATATGTTATTTGTATGTATGCTTTATCTGGGTCAAGAGAGCTGAAGTCGACAATATTTGAATCTTTGATAATGATAACATTTTCTGGTCCAAATCTCTCTGCATAAAAGTTCTACAACATAAAAAAGAGAATGACAGGGGTTATAAAAAAAAAGTAAAACTAAAAAACAAACCTCCAGTCGACTAAATATTTCAGGAAGTTTTGTTAAAGTCGGTTCTTTATAAATGAATTCCTCCCTGTCCAAATCGCCAAACTTTGATCCGTAAAAACCTACTCTGAAGTAAGTTCCAAACATTCTTTTTCCTTGTAATTGGTCAATCCTGGTGTAAGCATCATGTAGTTTTCTACAAATAAAAAAAACATTCCAAAATCCTTCTATTTAAAAAATTTGATATTTTTTTGGTAAACATTATAGGTCAGGTCAGGTCAAGTAAAGACAGTGACATCGAAACATTTAATTTCAAACTATTCAGAAATGTATGAAAATACTGTAAGAAAAGAACTTCATGAATTTATCAAGTGTTAACAATATAAAAAAACTAACGGGACGCAGCAAGTGCGTTATGGTAGTGAATTCTTTTTAAATGCTTCAAATTTTAATAACTCAATTTTCTATAAACTTAGAAAGTTTAAATTTGGTGATAACATGGTAATCAGCATGGTACCAATTAGAAGAGGTATATTTCAAGGCAACTTGCTAAGTCCATTGTGGTTCTGGCTGGCATTGAATCCACTACCAAACCGCCTGAACTCTACCAGATATGGTTTTGGTATAAAAAGCAATGGCAGGGAGCAAATGAGGTTATATCATCTGCTGTATATAAATTATCTTAACCTGAGCGCCTCCACAAAGACCCAGCTGGAACGACTCCTTAACATTAGGGAAGGGTTCTCCAGAGATATTGACATGCATATTGGCTAGACAAATGTCGCCCCTTATGTGTAGTCAGAGGGAAGATACAACCAGGTGTATATGAAATGCAGAATGGCCCGCAAATTACCTCAATGTAGAAGAGTGTTATAAATACCTGGGAATACAGCAAGTGAGGAAAATCAACCACTCAGTAATGAAGAACGATCTGACAAATTAGTTTACGAAACAAGTAAAGCAGGTGGTGCGAGCACATCTCAACAGCAAGAACCTGACTCATGCTCTTAAAACATATGCATCTTCAGCCCTTAGCTATTTATTTGGCATTGAGAACTGGAGTAATACAAATCAGGGCATTCCAACAGAAACTACTGGAAGTATATAGTTGGAGATAATTTGGTCAAGCTGACAAATGCAGGTTTGGATGTCAGTCATCAGACTATCCAGTACGCCACCGGAGGATATCAAGTGTTTGCTGCAACTCAGATACCAAAGGGATTGAGCTCAGATGGGGCTCTTTCCAAGTTGTCAGGCCCTGAACGACAATATGTCCGATTCTTGTTTCCCACAACTGCTTAATGTGGGCAGTTACGAGGACTAACTTTCTGCACAGCCTAGTAAAAGTGCTCTCCAAAGCCTAGTCTCTTAATGTTGTCCAAAAGATTCTTAGGACCACATCTGTTGATGTCGTTACTATGGGGATCACTCTGACAATTTCTGCCCTCCACTGTCTCATTGTACTTTGTCCCCAAATTATTGATGTTTGGAATGGCCACAATGGTATTCGGAATGGCCACATCAATCAGTGTCACTTGTTTGCAGGACTTTTTTTTTTGTTCCCTCAGGGCTCGTCCGCGGCCTTGCCGCCCCGATAGCACTGCAACCCTTGGTTGATTGTGCATACCCTTAGTCTTACTCCACCCATTCCAAAATCACTGTGCCTTGAACTAGTCTGCACAGCGATTGGTAGGGTGAAGTTTTATATTGCTCTGTCTCCGGCCTAGAGTGACCATAGATCAGTTGTCTTTTCCGGTCCAGAGCTATACACTCACACAAGATGTGCTGGGCTGATTCCTCCCCCTCGCCGCAGAGTCTGCATGCGAGGTCCCCTTCGAACCGCCCCATTTTATGCAGGTGTTTCTTGACGGCCATGTGTCCCGTCAAGAGACCTGTTGTGTTTCTGAGCTGTCCTCTGCTAAGGTTTAGCAGCTCCATAGCTCTCTTTGAACTGGGTCCATCAATTATTGACTTCCCATGTCTGAGCCCTGGACAGTCCGCCCAGTACACCTTGTGTTGGTTTCTGACCCAGGACTTAATGGCTCCCCTGGCAGTGCTCTTTGACACGCCCAGAGCCGGTTCTGGTCCCATAAATGGTTCTGCTGACCCTCTCTTCGCGAGACTGTCAGCTTCTTCATTGCCTTTGACCCCCGAGTGACCCGGCACCCAGATGAGGGTCACCTCATTCTGCCCAGCCAGGTCGCTCGTCTCGTCTCGCACTCACTCACCAGCCAGGAATTTACCCGTGGGCTACTTAGTTCCTTAAGGGCTGCCTGGCTGCCTGTGGCTATGAGGATCCGCTTGTTGGTGTAGCCCCTCCTCTTGTTCTCCCGCACACAGTGCAGGATGGCGTACATCTCGGCCTGGAACACCGTTGCATGGGCTCCGAGGGAAATACTATGACTTACCCTCGGTCCTTCCGAGTAAACACCGGCCCCCGTCCCACGCTCCCCGCCGGATCCGTCCGTGAACCAGACGAGCGCGTCCCGTGGAATGCCCTGCGTTTCCTCCCGCCATGCCTCGCGATCGTTGATTTCCACTGTAAAGTTGTTTTCCCTGCACATTCGCGGGCTCGCGAAGTGTGACCTCATTTCAAGCATGGGCTCCTTCACTATCTCCTGAATTTTGCAGTGGCCCCTGAAGCCTGGGTTGATCTTCAGTCTACCATTGCAGGCTAGTCTGTATAGTCCTAGCCTGGCCTCTCCCATAATAACTAAGTGTAGGGGGGGTAGATCCAGCAACACCTCCATGGCGGCTGTTGGGGTTGAAGACATGGCCCCTGAGATGCCTAGGCAAGCCATCCTTTGGATCTTGCCTAGTTTTTGTTTGGCACTGGATTGTGTCACCTTAGGCCACCAGACCAGTGCCGCATATGTTAACGATGGTCTGACCACCCTTCTGTACACAAGGGTGGTCAGACCATCGTGGGTGGTCAGACCAGTGGGCCATACTAGGTCTTAGTCCCCACGTTTTTCCATATAGCCGCCTAGTGACGGCTAAGGTCATGACTGCCTTACGCAGTATTTTTCCAATGTGACCATTCCAGGTTAGCTTAGAGTCCAATACGACCCCAAGATATTTTACCTCCCTGGCCATTGGAACGCTCCTACCGTATAGAGTGAGAGTTCTGTGGATTTCACACTTCCTCCTCCTCGTAAACGGCACGACGGTTGCTTTCTCGGGGCTCACCCCGAGCCCTTGATCAACCGTCCACCCTTCCACCACTTTCAGTGCAGTCTGCATACGCTCCCACACTGCCTGTGTGACCTTTCCTCGGACTATGATGACAATGTCGTCCGCATAGCCCTGTACCTCATACCCCCCTCCCGAGAGCCTCCCCAGCAGGCCGTCCACGACTAGACACCAGAGCAAGGGAGACATAACACTCCCCTGCAGACACCCCGCCGCGACCCCCGCCAGCAGAGTCCCTCCCGCGAGTGAGGTGAACACCGCCCTGTCCCTGAGCATGGAACCGATCCACCTGCAGCAGGTCTCCTCTATTCCACGCTCCCGGGCAGCTGCCAGAACCGATCCGAACGAGGTGTTGCTAAAGGCCCCCTCTATGTCTAGGAAGGCCCCCAGCGCCACCTCCTTGTTCTCCAGCGTATTCTCCAGTTTCAGCACCAGTTGGTGCAGTACTGTTTCTGTTGAGAATCCTGCTCTGTATGCATATTGTCCGCAGTGTAGAGGATATGCTTCCAGTACACCGCCCCTAATGTGCCGGTCGAGCAGTTTTTCCACTGTTTTCAATACAAGAAGGACATGAGACTTATTGGCCTCAGGGACTTTGCCTGGTCTGTTGGACGCTCAGGTTTAGGAATAAATACAACCCTGGCCAGTCTCCATGCCTTTGGAATGTACCCCAGAGCCAGGCTGGCCCTCATAATGAGGGTAAGCACCGGCGCCAGTATATCTATCCCCTGTTGGAGCATGATGGGCATTATTCCATCAAATCCCGGCGATTTGTATGGCTTAAAGCTGTTAATGGCCCATCTGATTTTGCTCCAGGTAACCACCTCTTTAGCGACTGTCCAGTCTACTCTAGATGCCCGCCTATAAGGCGCCTCTATTTCTAAGTGTTCCCAGTCCGGAGGTGATTGGTTTATTATGTTACAGCCGGGGAAGTGCGTCTGGAGTAAAATTTCCATAGTTTCCTCCCCTGAGCTTGTAAAGCCTCCTGTGGGTGTTCTAAGGGAGCCTATGTTAGCCTGAGGGCCCTTAGACAGGATCTTGTGTAGTCGAGCACTCTCGGACGTGTTTTCCACTTCTTCGCAGTGCCTCCTCCACGACTCCTTCTTGGCGTCCCTCAGTCTTTTGTTATAGGTCGATAGGGCCTGTCTATATTCATCCCATGCTCCCGACCTTTTGGCCGCGTTAAACAGCTTACGAACCTGCGTCCTCCTTTGCCTGAGGTTCTTGTTCCACCACGGGACGTTCCTGGTGGACACCCTCATTTTCAGGGGGCAGTTGGCGTTATAGGCCGAGGTAATTGCGTCTCGCAATTGGACTGCTGCAATCTCGAGGTCTATTGAATTTTTTATGGTACTCTTAACCCCCCGCAGTTCCACAGCTAGGTCTGCCCTGTAGGCTTCCCAGTCCGCCTTGCGGGGGTCCCGGTACCATACCGTTTCTCTTTCGACTTTGGCGATTTCAAACCGGATGTATCTGTGGTCTGAGCTACTCACTTCCCCAGATACAGCCCAGCTTTTAACAAAGTCACCCAGAAACTGGGTGGAAACTGTTAGATCTAAAACTTCCTCACCCCGTGTTGTGACGAAGTTCGGTTTATTACCTCTATTCAATATGTCTAAATTAAATTTCATAAGGAATTGTAAAAGTGCCTCACCCCTAGAGTTTGTGTCCGAGCTACCCCACAACTCATGGTGCGCATTCGCATCCATGCCGATGATGGTCTGCGATCCACCTGCTCTGCTACCCACCATCAGCTGCTCCAATTCGTTGGGCGGAGGAGGGTCCGTGCTGTCCCTGGCAGATAGGCTGACGCGACAGTAATGTCCCTCAGCCCATCCGCTCCTCCACATCGGATTTTGATCGTTGCCAGGTCCCTGGAACAGAAATTCATTAGAGGGAGAAACTCTATCCCTTCCCTGACAAAAATGCATGCCCTCGGGTTCTCGCTGGATCTGCTGTACATGAGCTTTCCAGTAGCTCCGCTGAGTCCCTTGATCTCTCCTTTATAGGAGTACGGTTCCTAGATGAGGGCCACATCCGTGTTCCTCAGAGCCATTAGTAGTCCGGCCGTGGCTGCCCTACTGTGTTGGAGGTTGACCTGAAGGAACCTAAGTCCCATTAACCCTTAGTTGCTTCCCCAGTGGGCGGAAGCTAACCCTTCCCATGCCCCAGAATGCCTTGAAGGAGGTTCCTTCAAGGGCTCTGTAAGATGTCTGGTCGATCGAGAAGGCGAGCGTCTGTCCTTTCTCCTCTGCCTTCCTGCTTAGAACCGACCAGTGTTGCGTCCCCAGTTCAGGGTTCTGGATCTTAAGTCTGCTGATCACCCTCTCCTGCGGGACGGTGTCAGGGATCCGTACGAGGACCTTGCGTCTCTTTGGGAGTTCCTTGGGCTCGACGGCTGTCAAGTCCGCCCCCTCCCAAATCTGACCGAGGCTCCCGATCGTTTTCCGCACAGGTTATCCAGAGGATGCCCCCCGTCAGGCGCGTCCGGTGGAACTGAGGCGGGCTCTCCCCTTCCTGAAGAGAGTCCACCGCAGCTACCACCGCAGCCTGGATCAGGTCCGCCTACCCCTGGTCTAGCGTGACCTCAGGATGGCGTCTGTCAATCACCGCCATCCCGAAGCCCTCCGCAGCCTCCCTATAAGAGCCAGTCTGCGCCGGTGTTCCGGCCTTGGTTCCTTTGGGAGGTCTGTCTGTAGTAGGCATGCTAGAGCCAGAGCGCGGCGTCTTCTGACTCGCACTCTCCTCTTGCGCCTTTACAGGCACCCTGGCCCTTTTGGGACGTCTGTCTGTAGTGGGCGTGCTAGAGTTCGAGCGCGTCCTCTTCTGACCCGCACTCCCCTCATGCGCCTTTACAGGTTTCTCGACCGTCCACGTCCCGGCCGCCATTTTTTCCGCCCTCCGGAACTTCTTTCTTTGCGCCCCGGAAAGACGCTTGGACTGCCGAGGCAGTCCCTCTACTCTAACAGTAGAGTCCTCACTGGTGGAGGGGCCCCCGGAGTCCGCCGCCCTCCGGTGGGACCCAGCCTCCAGCTTGGGTGTCGGGGACAGGTCTCTGGCCGAAGCTACCCCCTGATCCCCGTATCTACGCCGGTCGTGGGACCTCCAGAGTCCGCTGCCGCCCCCTGGCTCGTCTCCGTTTCCGGGATAGACTCAAGGCACAAGTCTGTAGCCGGAGCCACTCCTCGAGTCTCATTGGTTTTGGTTTTATATGTGTTTATTATCTTCATGTTGTTCCCACGAGAATGGGGGAAATACTGTCCACACCATCAGAACCCCCTGTGTGGTGCAAGGCGGGTTACTCTGGAGGGTTACCTGGTACTCCAGAGGTTCCGTTCACGACACCATCGCCCTGGTGCCATCCATCCATAGGCACGGGTCACGTGACACCGTAGATTGGGGGAGTTTAGTTCGACCTCCTTGTCTAGATCCGTCATGTTTAGTTATTAGCAGGGTCACCTCGTGCAGGATGCGGATTTTTACCGCGCATGACGGTCTTGGGGAAAGCTTCATCGAGAGTTTATGTTGTTATTTCCACTTCCTCAGCTTGCCCCCTGGAGTACTTTGGCCCGCGACTCCTTAACCCCTTTGCAGGACTTACCCAGTGTTATTATATCCCCTTTGAGAAGGTGTGAAAGCCCTTCGGACTGAAGTAATAATAATACCATAGAAGACAAACTCTGCACCCTGAGGTCAGGGTTTTATGGTTTACTCACTCTGCCAACTCGGCCTGTTGTGTTCAATTCTGAGAATTAATTTTTTTTCTTTTGCACATTTTCTAATAGAACATTGTATGTAATTTAGGTAAACGAACTACCATACATAAATAAAGAAACAGAATAAAACATTATTTAACAAAACATACCCATGTATATTAGCAAGTTTCTTGAAATCCCTATTATTTTCAGCTATTGGGATCAGCACCCTGTAGATGTCATTCATTGGTTCGTACATTGCCGCTACATTGAAACAACTTGCTGCTTGTTCCAGGAGTCCGAGTAATCCTGCTTCTGTAAAATGTGATCCCAAGCATCCCCCTTCCCTTTCAGGACTTAATACATCGTCAGAAACTGCACTCTCTTCAAGAACATTAGGACTCACTCGTTCTAGCGCTGCAGCGCCAGATGGCAAATGTGGTAATGATTCCAACATGACTAGATATTCTGCAACTAAAGATGCTGAATGTACTAGACACATTCCTGCTTCACAGTGGTTGCCCTTTTCCATGTGTTTCTGAGCCATATTTTCGAGCCATGTCAGCCTCAGATCAGGGGAGTTCTGATAGCCTTTAGCAATGCGATACATCAAATCCATCAACATCTCTGGATCTTCTTGGAACTCTTTCATCTTGACAGTATCTGACAATATCATATGAAGGTTGAATACAAGATCGCGGACTTGTTCTGGGAATGTTGTTTCTTGAAGTTCTGTGTCTCTTTCACCATACTCTAGAATTGTTTTCAGGGATCTTCTTAGAGAATCATCACTAAAGGATGCAGAGGTTCCAACCAGACTGCTGAGTGACATGGTAACTTGCATTTTCACTCTAGCAAAATTCTATAATAAAACAAATTACTTTCATATAAAAGGATGTTATAAAACAGTATCATATTCTATTGTCTTTAAACTTAAAAGGGCATTAAAACTAATAAAACATGAAAACTATACATTAAATTAAAAACTTTCTCTTGTGTTTTGTAAAAAAGGTATGAGAATTACCTAAAAAAAGTGTACAAATGTTAAATGTGAAGCACAATAATCTGAGACAAAACTAGGTAGTATTCTTAATAGTAATTGGAGGAAAGAGTTTTATATGGCTTATGGAGAAAAGACGATGATATGATAATTGTATGAGGCTGCTGTAAATATGAAAAAATGGTGAACATGTTGAGTATCTATGTTATGTAGAATGGTGGGAGACTTTAACGCTAAACGCAGCTTGTTTTTTTATCTTTGCTTATTTTTAAAAAAACTCAGACACAGTAAGTGCGTTATGGTAGTAAATTTTCATAGAAATGATCTGGCACCAAATATTTTATTATAATTTTTTTTTCTTGCAACGTAGAAATCTAAACTTTTGTGTATAGTTTACTTTTTATATCGTAAACCTACCTACCAAATTTGGATATCATTGCTTTTTTATTTTTTGAGATAAAAATTTTTTTCTGATGAAAACTCAAAATTTTCCCGGAAAACCTCGTCAGATTTTCCTGACTAACGAACTGATCCAAGCCACTTACAAAAGGAAGGTACATGCCAAATTTTATCAAAATTAGCCCATTATTTTTTGAGTTATCGGTATATATATATATATATATATATATATATATATATATATATATATATATATATATATATATATATATATATATATATATATATATATATATATATATATATATATATATATATATATATATATATATAAACATATAAAAATTGAAACTGACACCGGATATGGGTTCTAGGGGTCCTAGTTCGCACTCATTTGCAAAAATGTTTTCAAAATTCAAAAGTCGGGATCTCCCCATTACTGAATTTTTTCTACGAAAATTCACTAAAAGAGACACATTTTAGTAATAATAATAATATATCTTTATTTGTTTTATACATGTATAGATTACCCGTAATAAGTGTAAAACTTATCAAAACAGTAACAAAATTACAAAAGAAAATTCTATGTAACTTCAAATAAAAAAGTCTGAACGCAGCAAGTGTGTTATGGTAGTGAATTTTCATTAAAATGTTTTCAATAGCAAATATGTATCTTTTTTTAAGAAAGCAGGCATCAAATTTGGCTACTAGTATAACCTATATAGTAGAAAGAATGCGCCATGTTTCATCAAAACAACCAACGACTTATAAGCCACCTGTGATGGTAGAAATATTTTTTGAAGATGTAGCTCAGGACACCCTATAATTAATGTATACAATTTTTTTCGTATCTTGTATAATAACGGATATATTGAGCTTTATTGATTTTTTACGAAAATTCGACAAAAATTATATACCATTAAACGATAAACTCTATAGCTATGGCTACTGCCAAAGCATCAGAGAAAGGGTCTATTTGAAATGAATTTTCTGGAAATATTTTAGTAAAATGAAGGGCAAAAACGGATGAAGCTAAGACTTCAGGCTTTGTAAAACATTCTTCTTGAGACATTCTCTTTCCAAAGCTCGTATAAGTTCCAGGTTCTTTGCCTAAATGTTGCCAATTTTGACATTTTAGATCGCGACTTTGACATTTCGAGGAAAACCCCAATTTATTTTTCTTTAAATGCCTATAACTTTTTTTGCCTTTTAACCTATAGAGCTAAATTTTGGTAAGTAATTTACCTATAATGATATAAACCTGCGTACCAAATTTGGTTGCCCTTACTTTATTTCATATTTTCTTCCAAAAAATCATTTATTTTAAATGCCATTTGTTAAAAATCATGGTTTTTTAGCTAACCTATAATTTTTTTATTTTATTTATTTACTTATTTGTCATTAAAATTAATTTTACAATGCACCGACCAGGAGGATTGAGCTTGTATAATGTCATACATTCCAGGAGAACTTAGAAACATACATTGGATGCAAAGTTTCATAATAAACCTAAAAAGACATGGACAAAACAGTTTCCAGTTATAGAGTATATAGTTTCTAAAGTAGCTACTTGACATTGATATAATTTAACCCCTTGGACCCGGCTGCGAAATGTGCTGAGTAGCTTCCATATCTGGCCATCGGCAGGTGACGGTTAGGCGTGTGAATGAATGATTGAACCGGGTCAATCGCAGCCTTGCTCGGCTCTGTCAATAAGGCACGAAGTCACTTGCTTACTGTGTGACTTTAAGGAAGATTTACAAAAATGACCTTTACACTTGCTCGGCTGTCAATAAGTCACAAAATCGCTTGCTAACTGTGTGATTTTAAGGGTGATTTACGAAAATGACCTTTCATTCAAAATACAAAAATTCATATAATCGTATACCGGGACTATGAAATTGAAGAACTCATGGCAATCCGCGAGATAAGTACTGCCATAATATGTTTATACAAGTCCGATCTGAGATGATGCACATGTCGCAACACCAGATATAAGCATGAACTGAGATTCCCGAATATGATGCAAGTGATGCATCACCGGGTTCAACGAGTTAACTTAACCTCAAAATCATATGTTTTATGTTATTAATTGTAGAACTTGTTACCAATTCAAATGTACAGTTTTGGGTTCGTAAATAAAGAATATTAAAAAAAAACATACAATTTATATAATTATATTTAAAAATAGCCAATATAACAACAATGAATTTAATCATTTTGACCATAATTAATTTTATAGTGTTTTAGACTTTATTAGTGAATTTTTATTTAAAAAAAATTCACTAATAGAGGTATCGATGGCGAGACTTTGCAAAAATTTTTACAAATGAGCGCGAACTAGGACCCCTAGAACCCATATCCGGGGTCAGTTTGAATTTTTATATGTTTATATATATATATATATATATATATATATATATATATATATATATATATATATATATATATATATATATATATATATATATATATATATATATATATATATATATATATATATATATATATATATATATATATGTATGTATGTATGTATCCGTCTGAAAACTCAAAAAATAATTAACTCGGCAAGTGCCTTTCTTTTATTAATGGCTTTGATGAGTTCGTTAGCCAGGAATATCGGACGAGGTTTTCCGGGAAAATTTTGAGTTTTCTTTCAAAAAAAAAATTTTTCTCCGAAAATTACAAAGCTGTTCTAATGAAATTTAACAGATATATTGCCTTAGAAAAGAGCTTACTACGTATTAAAATTCCACTTTCTAAGTTTATAGAAAATTGAGTTATTTAAATTTGAAGCATTTAATAAAAATGCACTACCATAACGCACTTGCTGCGTCCCGTTAGTTTTGTACTTACATTACCAATCTGGAATGTTTGTCTCATCAGCAGATACAACGATGCAGCTGCTTGTGACCTGACTGAGGCAATCTGAGACCCACAATGTTTAAGTAAAAGTAAACAAAGATCAGCACAATGAGTACTTTCCTCATCAAACAACGCACTGTGAAACTGAAAAATAAGAACATTAATCACTTTACCTAATCAAATGGTCATCAGCTTACCTTGAAAACTAAACTTCTCTGAGAGGCAAACATGTGTGGCAACACTGTAGTACTTTGGTTCTTACCCAAGGCATGCAGCAACACTGTCAATGCAAGACCAATAAGATGCTGCTGGGAATCCCACTGGGCAACTGTAGCTACACATCTCTCGAGTGTGTCTAAGATAATGAATGAACCTTCAGTCGCTAGATGACCCTCTAAATGGACATCTGACATAACATCTTCACGACCTCTGTCCACAGTATCAGTGTTAGATCGATATGCCATTTGTTCCTTACGCCATCTCAATTTCTCTGTCTGACCAGACTGCTGAGCACTAGCTGTAGTAAATATAAAGAAATTTAATTTTAATAATTTGTTCAAATATCAGATACAGATAAAATTACAGAGCATTACATTATGTAAGGTACACTAGGGTAAGTGTAACCCATAACAATTTCGGCGTTTCAATATGATAATGGTGCTGCTCTCTATGGTGTACTATGATGTCGACCTGTAACTTTAATAGAACGTTCACAGATTAGCACTTGCTTTCCCAGGTCTGTTGACTACTTTGAAATTGTTTTTTGTTAAAAACTTCACGTGTTTTGACTGAAAGTTTCAGTTAGTACTTTATTGATGGTATTATTTAGTAACTAATGATATTTGTTTTGATATAATTCGAACCATGATAGGTTACACTTACCCTGTTATTATACTAATATATACCCATGTTAATGGTACAAGGGGAGAAAAAAGTAATACAGGGGATAATGCTACCCTTCCTTCTGGTGTGGTGGAACAAAAATTTGCTCATTGTATCAAAATAGTTGAAAAATGGGGCTTAGGATTATCAAAGGAAATACTTCACTCAACCAGACGTTTTGTGAAAGAAAACAACAACAGTGCCACTAATCCTTTTAAAAATTGAATCCAGAAGATGCTGACTACTTTATTCGAGTTATGGAAACATTTAAGTTGAATCGAAAAAAAAAACTAAGTTAGGAGAAGTTGCTGAAAAGAAGGCCATGGACCCATCATCTACAATTATTTTAATATTCTTAGAGAACATATTCAAACTATATCATCATCTAAAATATGTAATGTTGACGAAACCAGTTTCGCCTGGATCCATTCCATATTAAAATTGTTGGAGAAAATGTAAAAGTAGCTCATAGAACAACGGGTGGCCCCAAATGCGAAACTATAACAGTTCTTGAAGGAAATGCTAAATTTGATAGTGTTCAAAGGGAAGAATATTTGGGATAGTTATATTTCAAATAAGGAATATCCTGAAATGACTTATACTCAAAACAACACAATGGCGGATGCAGGCAAATTATGTATTTTGAAAATAACTTTACTTATGATGGCCACACTTCACATATTAGTATTTCTTTGATAGAAAATGCAATGGCTAATGCTAACATTACTATAAAAATTATAATCACGCTTCCTCCATATTTATGTGTGTGTTAAAGAAATTAAAAATGGCATGAGATGTAAAACGGAAAAACTGACAAAGACAAAATTATTGGACCAAATTATCGGAAGCTGTATTTTCCGCCATAAATTCTAAATTATAGTCACAACAAGTTCTGCATTACTTATCAATGGATTTTAGAAACGATGATCCCATATATCTATCTCCCGACTGCTTGTAGGCGATTGCTGCGATCGTCTCCAATTTACCAGATGTGCAATGATTACTCTGTATTGCAGGACAGCCTAGATATCTTCTCATGTAATATATCAGAGATAAAAATCTTTTTCAAAGCGATCTAATTTGTGACTCTTTTGTGTAGTTTGTTTGATTATTGTTTGTTATTATGTTTTGTGTATCAGCCCAGCCTTAGTTTGGCTTTAAGCTGTTGGATGGTGTGTGAATAAATAAATAAATAAATATATCCCTTTAATAATTAAATCATATCCACTGAAAAAAATGACACAGAAGCATATAGAAGGTTGTCTTTAGAAAACACCAAAAATAACTGACCAATTTCATCAGAAAAAAGAAGATGATTGGCCCGCAAAACAAAGTTCAAGTCGGTAATGAAAAGTAAGAAAAGTAAAGGCCCGAGGTTGGATCCCTGATGGACATCTGAAGATGTGTAATAACAAATGAAATCAAAACCAGTATAGGAGACAACTGTTATTCAAATAGGATCTGAAAAAGAGGCAGAGAGATGCTGAGAAACTCGCAGATTTAAGTTTAGCAAGTAACACCATATGATCAATATGATCAAATGCCTTGACCAAGTCCATATAAATCACTTCAACCTGACCACCCTGCATATCAAGAGTATTAGCAATAAACTGTGTGTGTAATATCGATTGGAGACAGTAGACCTCTTTTCCATGAAGCCATGTTGACTTGGCAAAATCATGTTTTTGACATGATGCAATTATAAATGGCGATTTTTACTACCTTAGCAAAATTGCATGAGTATATAGTTAGAAATCAAGGACCTATTGCTACTCTTCAAGATGGGGATAACCTTCGCTATCTTCCAAACACCAGGAAAGCTCTCAGGCTTGAGCGATAAGTTAAATATGAAACTTGAGGTCTTGCTAGGACACTAGCACAATCTGTAACCCAACAAGAAGGAATTAGGTCAGAATCCGTCGTAAGTGGGTTTTTTAATTTGAGGAAGGACTTCTCGACTTCACCGGCAGAGAAATCGGGCAAAAAAACTGTATTTAGGCCAGATTAGCAAGAGCTGGAAGTACTGTTAGAAGGTGGAAGGTATATACTCCGAAAATAACCTGCAGTGCATTAACTATACATTCTGGTATATCAAAAATGCCACCATTATCACCCTTTATCAAATCAGGAAGTCTTGAAGATCACCTTTTATTTTGGATAAATGACCAGAATGATTTAACATCACTTATGGATGCAGGTAGGCATTGTAAGCCACCGAAATCTGACACTGGATAACAGACCTCAAGTGTCTAAATTCTTGAAGTTGATATTCAGACTGTAATGTGAAAAATGGCGAGCCTTTCATTTGATGTTCCTAATAATGGAAGCATAAAACCACGCTGGGTACTTACGGCTCTTAGGTTTGAATAAGGCAACATGTTTGTCAAGATAAATCTAAGAAACGCCCAAAATCGAGCTATAGTGCCTCAAAGTCAGCTTTCCTGAAGTTATATGTTTTACAGGATCTATAAAGAGCAGAAGGTGACTGCCTGGAAGTCCGATTCAAAAATTTAGGATGAATAACGAGTACAGGATGGTCGCTATCCTCAGTGACAAAGGGCAGCTGGCCCTGCTGTACAGAGCACTAACAGTCTAAGAAAACCATGTCACGAAGTTGCCGGTCCCATTTAACTAGATTGGATTAGATTAGATTAATCGGAAATGGGCTATTCCAGTCCCTCCACCGCGACCTTATGTCCATTGTGGCTCAAGTCTAATTACTTAAATTTCACCCATCAATTCCAGCTCCCTGCGGGAGTCGTACTTTTCTTGAGGGTGAAAGTTTGTTTGGCAGGTGTACTGCCAACTGAGTGGTCGCTTGCCCGTTTCGAAGCTCAAAGAGAGATAACCTCTCTCTGAGTTCGTCTGGACCCAACATCTGTCAGTGTTTGACTCGATGCGGTATCATGAAGTCCCGCTCTCGAGCAGCATCCAATCTCCAGTTGTAATCCACCCCTAGAGATCTCAGCTCTGGTCCAGGTTCATCTACAACAGACACCCACCAGCACCAGACTCAAGGCGACATCCCATTGAGTCCTGCTCTAGAGCATCACCCAAGCGAGGTCGTTCGTCTGTTTCGAAGCACACAGCAGGGGCCTGAAACTCCGGGTGTATACCACTCATCAGAGATCTCAACTCCTCCGGGTCGTCTGGACACACGATACCCGCCATGGCGGTATCAGCTGGAACCCCGCTCCCGAGTAATAACCAAGCGAGGCCAATTGTCTATTTCTAAGCCCACAGTGGAGGCATCAAAATCCGGGTGCATATCACTCCCCAGAGCTATCCGCCTCCCTCCAGGTTCACATTTACCAGACCCCCGTCAGTATTTGATTGACTCGAAGCGGTATCATGGAACCCACACCCGAACAGCATCCAAGTGAGGTCGTTTGCCCGTTTCGATGCTCAGAGAAGAGGCCTTAATCTCTAGTTGTAATCCACCCCTCAGCTCTCCTTCGGGTTCGTCTAGACCCTACACCCACCAGTACTAGACTCAAGGCGACATCCCATTAAGTCCTGCTCCCGAGCATCACCCAAGCGAGGCTGTAAGTTCGTTTTGAAACACACAGTGGGGGTCTCAAACTCCGGGTGTATTATTATTAAATTATTTCCATTTAATACATTATTATACTGCAGAAAATTTAGAAAGTTTACAAACTGTTGAATTGACTCACTCTTAGCAAAAGCAATATCATCAGCTACAAATTGAGGTGCATTAAAGTCGCCTAACAGTACAACATTTCCTCCATACAAAATGCATTGAGTTATGGGGATACAATATATAAAATGCTTCAAAACTGATACAGCATAAACCACAGGTTACATTACCTTTTCTCCTCTGCATCATTTCCCTGGCGGAGCCCTGACCCAATATGACATCCTCTAGTTTAGATCTCATGTCTTGTGCAACTTGTGCATGAGCATATCCAGATGGTGGGGGCGCTCTACGTCTCGGCTTATACTCAAAACAGCTTGTGCAGGCATCTAATAAATGTAAAAGAGTGGCCAACCTGGACGTGGATAGTTCCCCCAGCCACTGCGACATGGATTCCTTTTCTACGTTCTTCAGCACCCAGAGCACACATGTTAGCAGGTTGCGAGTGGTATCTCCACTCAAACCAGATTTACGAGACTGAGAAAATAATGTATAATAAATTCACAATGTAAAGATTCTTCAAGTTTCTTATAAAAAAAATAAAATTTATTAAAGGTCAGGCAATTTTGGATCTTTTGGTATCAATATTATGAAGATTGGTCCACTAAAAGTGAATCAAAAAAATAAAATTTTGGAAAAACTTAATGATCTAGTGATAAATGAAACTATGATACACAAAATAATGAGATCTGTTCATAAAATAACAAAAACAGACCAGAATCCCCGCAGGAAAGTACGACAGCTCGCCTTCTGTTTACTCTGCCAGGTGTTTCCTTGTAATTCGTAGAAACTCTTGCTGAATTTTTTTTCTTAGACTGTCAATATGTTTCAAGACTTTTACACAAAAATATTCATATCCTACAAAAGGAGGGTTTCTGACACAAAGCCCTCTTCTTTTCCTAAAAGCTCCCTTTGAATGTAGCATTGTTACAAAAGACAACATAGTAGAAGTTTACAACAGTCTAACAGGTTAGACTTGTATTGTAATAGACAAGAAACGGAGTGAAACGACGAGGAAATAAGACTTTACTGGGATAAAATGGGCTCAGATGGGTACAGCCTGTGAAAAAAAAAAAAAAAAAAAAAAAACACCCAAGAAAAGGTGCGAAATACAAACTTCCCACTAAATCAGTTGTATTGAAATCATTGTCTTTTTAAGACATAATGTACTTTTTCAGAAAAATTGTAAGAGATTAAGTCATCCATTTTTGTGTGGGTATTACAAACAAAATTGAGTACATTAATAAACTCAAACCACCCTATCTCAACGGTGGACTGGGAGTCATATTTGACCAGTTCTGATGTAAATAATGCAGTGAAGCAGTTCTACGATATCCTTTACTAAGCCATGTATACTTTCATTCCTTTGAAGATCTTGAAGGGTGTCAGGTCTTCCTTTCTTCACTGGTACAGTCATGAATTTAAAGACTGTATATTCCGAAAGAAGGCTGCCCACAAAATGTTTAAAACGACAGGGTGTCGGGAAGATTATGTGCGACCCTTAATGTAACACTAAGTGAAGTCTTTACAGAAATATCATTACTAAAGGGTAAACTCTCTGATGCTCCTGATGGGGTCCCACCTTATCTTCTGAAGCAATGCATTTATTCTGTTAGTTTCCCCATATATTTAATTTTCAACATGTCACTCAATCCGGGTATATTTCCTGGCTTCTGGAAGACTAGTTATTTAAGACCGTTTCACAAGTCTGGTTGTAACCAAGACATAAGAAATTACATAGGTATCTGCTTGCAATCTACCTTACCTAAAATGCTGGATTCTTTAGTCACCGACTATCTAACTTGGGCATGTAAAAACTTTATTATTGAATAACATGGTTTTATGAAAGGACGCTCGGTCATAACCACACTGATGTCCTATCAAAATGTAATTTTAAATGCATTCGTGAATGGTCATCAGGTTCACTCTGTATACACTGATGTCACTAAAGCATTTAGGGTTAATCACATATGACTTATCACAAAAGTAAGTGCCTATGGAATACGGGGCAAGCTTTTGGGCTGGATTAGTAGCTTTTTAGTCAACATATCTCAGTTTGTTAAGATTGGGAACCACATTTCAAACTCGGTTGAGGTCTCAGCAGGTGTACCACAGCGCAGCCACTGTGGCCCTCTTCTTTTTAACGTATTTATTAACGATTTGTATTCTTGCTTTAATTCTTCCCAGTTCCTTTTATTTCCGGATTACCTGAATATTTTCAAGGTTGTCAGGAATGATTTGGATTGCCTGGAGTTGCAGAGAGATATTGATAATCTTGTTCGGTGGTTTCAGTCAATTGCCTAGATTTAAATTTAGAAATGTCTTTCTATGGTTTTTTAGTAGAAACCACACTGTCTTTAACCATACTTATTCCATTAATTCAGTAAAGCTCACCACTGTATCTGCTGTGAAAGATCTTGGTTTTTATTTGACACCAAATTAAGTTTCTCTCAACAGAGTCTAAATATTTTTCTGAAATCACGTAGGCTTTTGGGTTACGTACAGAGAATATCATCTGATCTCTCAACCACATCATTTAAAATGTTATATAGCGCACTAGTGTGCTCTTCATTAGAATATGGTTCTGTCATTTGGAGCCCCTTCTATGAAGCTGACTCTGTGATGCTGGAAAAGGTTCAGGCACAGATTTTTAAGATGCTCAGCTTATAGATTAGGGATTCCTTGTACCGATTATAAATATGACTACAATGATCTTATGTTGTGATTGAATTTAACCACACTGTCCAATCGAAGAATACAAACTGACCTTTGCTTATTCTTTAAAATAATTTCTGGTGAAATTGATTCCTCATATGCTGGAAAAGGTTCAGAACAGATTTTTAAGATGCTCAGCTTATAGATTAGGGATTCCTTGTAACGATTATAAATATGACTACGATGATCTTATGTTGCGATTGAATTTAACCACACTGTCCAATTGAAGAATACAAACTGACCTTTGCTTATTATTTAAAATAATTTCTGGTGAAATTGATTCCTCATATTTGCTCAGTCAGATCGACTTAAAAATTAAAACGACTGCAACAAGGTCAAATGATACATTTGTTGTAGATTTTCATAGCAGGAATTATGGATTGCATACTCCCCTCACACGTATGGCTCGGTCAGCCAATCAAGTGAACGCAGACCTAAACTTTTTCGATAATAAGTTCAGCAGATTCAGGTCGAAGATCTCATGTCACTTTCTTGACGTTCCATAGAGCAGGGCCCGCCTTTGACAGTACCTTAGCCTTACCTTATCAGTTCTAATCATTATTTTTTAGAGTAGACTAGCCTTACTATAATAGCTGTGCTGGATTTCTCTGAGATGTTTGTTTGGGGAAAATGTTAATACTGTCTATGTAAAAAGGAATTTCCATTAATAAATGTTATTAAAATTGTATTTGAATAGTAGCAAAAATGTGTTGTCAAGATGGGTCCATTTTAAAAAAAAATTCTCAATGCTGTAATTCGACAATATATTTCAAAAATCTGCCACGTACAGGTTCTTCTGGTATTCTTGACAAAAATAGTTCAACAAAGATCCGAGCAGAAATGCTACCAAAAAGAGAAATTGCCTCCTTTTTTTAAAATACCATTACTAGCTCAAAAATTGTAGTTCTTCAATAAAACTGGTATCAAATTAGAGCTGGAAATATCCTGAATCTAATGTATTAATTTGATTGTGGTCATTAAAAACATTTGCCATATACTACATAAAACATATAAGACTTGTTAGAGTTGATCTTCCTGTAACAAACCCATGCGCTTGACAGACATATAATTTTTTATCCATGGAAGAACCTTGCAGGCTTTAGAAAATTTGAGATTGAAAACTGTCTGCCCAGAAATTTCTACTTTCCTATTTTCACTCTTATAGACAAGACACAATATAAAAAACTTCTATACGCTGGAAATCTTAAGACCTATTGATACTCAAATTAAAAATGAATATGAGAGGAATATACTTCTGCAACTATTTCATTCTGGACCAGAGTATTAAAAGGGTCAATCTCCAAATTTGTCGTTTTGGAGATATAACTATCAGTAAAATTCCCCTTTCAAATATTACCCATAGAGTAAATGCCAATCTCCTAGAGATTATGCTTTCTGATATATAATTTCCAGCGTAGGGCTTATCTCTAAAGTAGTTTAGAATTAAAACGGCCAAAGTACACATATAACCTAAATAGTTACTGATGCTTTATTGAAAGGGGCCAATGTCCATACAGTGCGGAGTTTGGCCGTTTTAAGCCAGTTCGCATTGACGTTGCAAATGGAGATTGGCCTTTGCTAAAACATAACCTTAGTTTATTTTTATATCATATTGGTGTCAATATTTGTGCAGCACATGTGAATCGGTGTTATAAATGTATTCAGAAAGAACCAAGAGGCTTTTGTCCCTAATTAAATCCTCTAAATATGAAGTGCAGGGTAAGTTACTATATTAAAAACAAGAAATACTAGTATTACTACATATATAGGTATTTATTATTATTTTGTTGTTTTAGATTTCCAATCTGCTTCAACCTCTGCTAGCAATTTCAATAAAAAATCTGTTATTGTAGAAAGAATATCAGATCAGAATATTAGTGCTATTGATGTACTACTTCCTATTAGTCACGTAAGTATTGATTTGCCAAATTTGTATTTCCGAGAAGCGTTTTATATGTCTTGTTTTAAAATCGTAGATGTCTGTTTTGCACAAGAGTTTAGCTTCAACACTAAAATGGTTTAAGACACATAAATAGTTTTGTTTTTCAGTTATGTTACTTTTAATAAACGGTTTGTGTCTGTTTAGCACAGGAGGTTAGCGTTAAAACTAACTGCCTTAGAACTTATAAAGTTTTGTTTCTTAAGTTATGTTATGGTTACTTTTTAGGATTTCCTGTCCCCAACGGAACACAATTTACAGGTTGCTTCTTCTTCGGAAGTTGATATACAAGATATCAAAAGGCCTTTACAAGGACCGGAAATAGAAGTTGCTGTATGTAAACCTTGAAAAGTTTTTGTAGTTTTATCAATTTTACGTTTACTGTTTTTAGGATATCGTACCATTAGCCAGCGTCGAAGAAGCTTCCGACGATAATGATATTGACTATATTCCAGATGAAAGCAGTAGTGATAGTGAACAAATGAATAGGGACAGAAATATATTACAAAAAAAAAATGTAAAACAAGGAAATGCGTAAGAAAAGAGAAAAAAGGAAGCAAGTTAAACGCAGAGAGGGTAAAGCAAAAGGAAAAGAATACACTACCGCTAAAGGTCACATAAAAAGGGATAAAGTATTGCAAGCACCATGTAACTGTAAAAGAAAACGTTATAATCTTATAGATGAAGAACAAAGAAGTTTGCTAGTTAGTGCATTCTATACGATGACTAGAGATGCTCAGGATCAATTGATATCGGAGAGTACTGAAGAGGACTTGAAAAAGAGGGAAAGATTAGCAGATGGAAAAGACACTAGCAGAGAGCAGTTTTCTAAAAACTATTATTTGAAAAATAGAGAAGGTAACAGAATACAAGTATGTCAAAAAATGCATTGAAATACCTTTGACATCTCCGTTAAGAAAATAAGAGTTATTGCGAAAAAAAAAGGAAAAATAATGGCATTTGTCCGCCGGAAGGTAGAGGAAACCATGGGAAGCAACCTAAAATAAGTGAATTAATGAAGGATAACATTCAGGAACATATTAATAGTCTTCCCGCGTATACCAGTCATTATTCCCAAGAAAAAAAACAGGGAAAAAATATTTAAGTACCGACTTGTCTATTTCTCAAATGTACAGACTCTACTGCACTCAATGTGAAAGTTCTAATTTAAATCCAGTTAAGGAATTTCAAAATCGCAAAGTGTTCAATGAAGAATTCAATTTATCTTTTCACCCTACAGCCAATGATACCCGTGCAAGATGTGATCGTTTAAACTTAACTCTTAAAACGATAAATTCCTCTCCTAATCAGTTAACAGAAGAACAGAAGGGAAATAAAGAAAAGATAGAAAAAGATTTAAAACATCATTTAGATTTAGCTGAAGAATCATACAAAAGTAAAAATGAAGACAAAAAGAAAATCAAGATAGATCCTAGTCATGTTACAATATTTTTTGATTTGGAAAAGTGTCTGCCGACACCATACTTACGAAATGGCGTATCATTCTACAAACGCTAACTATGGGTGTTTAACCTAACAGCTTTGAAAACAGATATGGCTGGCAATGAGGCAACTTGTCTTTTGTGTAATGAAACAATAGGGGGCCGTGGTGGACAAGAGATTGCTTCCTGCATAAGAAAATTTATACTTTCATTAGATACTAAAAATGTTAAAACGTTACATTTTTACAGCGATTCTTGTTCAAGCCAGAATAGAAACATATACTTTGCTGTAATGTTTTGTTATAGTTTAAAGGAACTTCCGGCAACCTGTTCCATAACAGAGATACACCATAAGTTCCTGGAGCCAGGGCACACGCACATGGAGGCGGACACAATTCACGCTGCAATTGAACATGCCAAGAAAAAAACAGCAATGGATATTGAAGTTCCCCATGACTGGATCAATTTTATAAAAACATCTGTATATAGAAAGAAGCCTATGAACGTCATTGAGATGTCTCTAAATGACTTCATCAATTTTGAAATTTTTCTTTCATCTTCTCTGGTACATAGAAAAAAGGACGAAGACGGAAAATTAGTCCCGTGGATGCGTATAAAATGGCTGAAGTTTAAAAAAAATCCGCCACTTCAATTGTTTTTTAAAACAGACTTTCACAAAGGGGATTTCAAAAAAGTTGATTTAAGGCGAGGATCGTTAAGATATCGAGAAAACCAGTGATTTTAAATTTGTACCACTTCATGACTAACCATTGCCGATAGCTGATTTAAAATACAATAACTTAATCGAAATTTTACCGTATATCAGTGATTACAATAAAGCATTTTTCCAAAATCTTAAATGTTCATCAAATCTTAATTCAGAGGATTTTCCTGCCTTAGAAGATGAACTTTAATTTTTGTTTTATTTTTTTGTTTACATTATTTTGAAATGTTTTCCTGAGTTTCATTAAAATAAATAAATATTTACACATTTAAAATGGAATTATTACTTGGTACTAAATGTTACACACTAATATCTCAAAACAATCAATACGGATATTGGCCCTTTTAATACTCTGGTCCAGCATTATGTTTCTCTCTTCCCAAAGGCTAGTACAAAAATAGACTGTACATGTGCAAGTGTAAAACATTAGTTTCATATAAATGATAAATAAACAAAATACTTACTGTAGGGAAAGGGTCACAGGTAGCAGTAGATACTTTTCCAGCAATAGCCAGAGCCACATTTTGATCAATATTAATCGGTCCAGTTTCTTCTGTGGCATACTTTTCATTCTTATCAAAGTGATATAAAATAGGCAAAGCATCCATGGCAATGGACAACATGGGTAGATAGAGAGCTGCAACCCGTCTTTTAGCTTCAGGTGATGTAAATCTGGGATCGCTGTCATGCCAAGATAACATGCTCTTCACTGTATCTATTGCTTTAGCATGTAAAGCTGCATTGCTAAAAAAAAACATTTTTTTTGCTAGAAAATTAACGTGGATAGTGTTAGTTACAGATTTTTAAAAAATCATCATCAGGTAAGGTCGGTTTGTCATTGCAAACATGACTCTCTGTCTTCAACAGTTCTTCATTTCATTGAAGGTTCCATAATTCATCAATTTGGGCAAGGTTTTCCAGAAGCTTTGCTCTTTGTGTTTCCCGATTTTTTTTCCAACTATGTGTCTCTTAAATGTGGTTTGTCAGTAATTTATTGTATTTCACAATTTGTCTAAATTTTTTTTACTTTTTTCTAGAGGTGTGCGAACCCATGTTTTGTTCAAACCGAACTATGAACGAACCCAAGCAAATATGATGCCTCGAACTTCGAACCTCTGAAATAGTATGTCTAAGGTTCACAGTCGAACTTTGAACTTCTTAGAAATACAAAATCAAACATCGAACTACCCAAAATTCTTCAGTGTTCATATATTATTTCCTTAAATACAAAATTTTGGAATATTGTAACATAGAATATTTGATATGTGAAAGATTCCCACTCTTTTTACAAAAAGGAAGGAATCGACAAATTTGCAGGTTGATTGGGTGAAAATGCCTTCCGGTTCTGATCGTTGTGGAGATGGGTCAACGTTAAATCAAAAACACAAAATATATGACACATTTTTAGATTTCTAGATCTATAGATAAGCTCAATTATTAATATGTTGTTGTTTGGTATTGGCTAGGCAGTTTTAGCAAACAGATTGGGAGGGTTCAAAGTGAGCATGATAGGTATAAAATAACCACTTACAAGTTCTGTCTCCCTATGTGAATATTTAACTGTTTTGGCTCACTGTGTAATAAAGCAAGTTGAAACCAGTGTTTTCCAAAGGCAATTTGTAATTATCCTCAAATTTTGAACATTTACATTACCGATCGCCTTTGAACACCACCATCATAATGTTGTTACTGAAATAGGTGTTGGGAGGCTAGGATATACAAGAAAAATAATTCTGTGACTGCTAAATGACTCTGTTGTGTCTCAATGTGTCCCATCTACTGTCAAAAATATGCATGAGTGGAATCTCCTGAAACTACGCTATCAACTCAATGAGTTTAAAGCGCCGCTTCCGAGTTAAAGGGGCCGCAACTTCGCTACTTTTGGCAACATTCAATGCCCGTAAAGTTAAATTTTGAAGTATTTTTGAGCAACGAACTTCGAACTATTTTGAAGAATTACATATTTCGAACTTCGAACTACTTCAACATCGCTAGTGCGAACATATTTTCGAACCGAAGGTTCAGTTCAGGTTCGGGTTCGGTTCGGAATTTCGAAGTTTCGCACACCTCTACTTTTTTCCTCTCAATATCTTTCAGTAAGTAGTGATAGGCGATATCTTGATCATTTTTATCACTATGAGTCATAATTGTGATCTTTTAATATCAGTGACAAAAACAGTGACTTGATCACAGTTTATAATACAGCTGTGAACTGCGACAGTCAAGAACAGACACAATCGCATAACATACACAATAGTAACAGATGCCCACGTAAAATATTGTTGGCAGATTTTAGTATGAGTTCACTAGCTGACAATAAACCTATTGCAAAAATAACATTCACTTTTTAATCAATTCATGACTACATTGATTCACCTAACCTGTTACAACAGTTATCTTTTTATGTCCCATCTCCTGATCCGAGTTTACGATCCTAGCCTACATTCCGCCTACTCTATTTCTGGAAAAAAATTCTAATAAGATCACTTTTATAGACAAGTATGGGAGGGTGCCATAGAAGCTCTGTTGATATCCTCTTGCCTGTTGACGTAAAAACTTTGTATAGCTGCTGGTTAGGACGATCTAAAATGTGGCTCTATAGCATGATTCTTGTTTTCTTTTTTACAGCTGTAGAATGAGCTGTTTTTTTCTTTTATGCTGTTATATGCAGTATGTAATATTAAAGTGCTTTCCCTGTTTAAATGGAAAAAAAATACACTAATCAACACTGAAAGCGTTGGTCGCGAAAAGTTTGTGCTTTTTAAATTTACTGTAACGTCCGACTGCCGCGATCAAATTGAACTCTGCTAAAAGCATTTGGAAGCATGATCCATTTAATATTAGCCCGTTATTCTGTAAAACATCAGGTAATTCACATAAATTCCATACAGGGTGTTGAATAAAACATTGAAAATTTTCTAAACTGTCAAAAATCTCCTGTTTAAAAAAAATTCTTTCTTGGATTTCAACTAAAAACATGTTGAAATAGTACCCAAGATACAGGATGGTGTTTGAATTTTCCGTTTATCCTTTTTATTTACAGGATGATTACAAAAAAGAGCTTTTCTGTTTTCTGGCAGAACTTTTTCACTTGTCAACCGATTTTCGTACTGGAGGGTTCATATTGAAGCCAAAACTTCAGGCAGAAACGCTGAGTTAACAGAATCGAGTCAGAAAGAACTATCAATATAAAGCACAGCATCAAAAGTGATCCAAATCCCAATCGTTATAAAAATTTGGTTTCACAGCAGAACTGATTGGAAATAAAGTTGTTTATGAAATAATTAATTGTTCTCTTTTCATAATTTATTTAATAATAGGCTTTTTATTCATATTGATTTTAGTATATATATATATATATATATATATATATATATATATATATATATATATATATATATATATATATATATATATATATATATATATATATATAGTTTTTTTTAGATCTTACTTGTTTTTATTTATACCTTGTCTACTATAGTTTACAATTTTGTGTATTAACTGATAATGAATTTTTTTGACAATATCCCAAACTAGAAACATAATAATTATGTAACTGGTATCTGTGAAACAAAGGTATCCATCTATCTATCTAAAAGTTGACTTATTGCAATTTTTGATAATTTTGTTCTGTGATATTAGAACACTTTAAGGAAAATTAACTGGTGTCAGACTCATATTCATATGATCTTTCAAAGTACGCAATAAAAAAATGTATTACGACACGACCCCATTGTCAAAATATTTCTTAAGCATTTGTCTTGTAAGCTTTTAAATAAATTATAACTCACACCTGCCCGTTAAAATGCTCTGAGCAGGGGGTGGTTACAGGAAAAATATAATAGATACAAATCAAACACACGGTTACAGAATCTACCACCACTGGGAATTAAACCTGGCCATTCCATGTAGCAATGGAATACACATTTCACTACACCATGAATATATTTATATTGTTATAAATTTTAGTTTTCATTTTTTTTGTCATTTTATGTTTTATAGATACATGCTTTAACCTTTGTAAGATTGGGAAAATGGAATTATTATTATTATTAATAAAGATTACTTATTGATATACTTACTGCATATCTAAAAGAACCATAGCCACATCTGATAATACCAAACCAGTTAAATAATGATGCTGTCTGTATTCTGGAGTCAATTCTGCGAAGTTGCTAACTCTATCCTGACTTGGAGGTGGCCCAGAAATAAAAGAATTTTGGCTAGTGGAACTGGTCACACTTGGACTTGGTGACACGCTTGCATTACTTGACATAAATGGAGTAGCAAATGGTAGATTCAATGCCAAATAATGTTCATGACTGCATACGATTCGTAAACATTCCAGTTTCAATTCAACCAACAAAGAGAGCATAGCATTATCTTGTAATACTGTAATCTTCGACTGTAATTCCTTATTATAAGAGGCTAACAGTCCTAAAACGAATCCCCTATCAGCTATTGACAGTAAATCAAAAAAGAAGAAGGCTAAAGCTGCATTAAGTTTATGTGCACGTCCAATATCATTAGATGACTGTGTTATAATCTCTTGTGTAACTATGTGTACTAGACTGGCCAGATCTTTCAGGAAATGGTCTGATAATCGAGTTTTTCTTGGGGCATCAAGAGACCTGGTATGTGCTAGATGTTCCACAATACTTTTGATTATCAATTCAAAGAGGAACCAAGCGTTTCTCATAGCCAAATTTCTGTAGGTGTCTTTTGCAATGCACCATCTTGTTGTCAAGACTTGATGCACAACTCTCTGACAAGTGCCACTGTAGTTTGGACTTATAGGTTCGCAGATAGGTACCCTCATGCTTGAAGCACGGTCCAGACCTTTGTTTCGTTGGTAATGTGCCACTTCTAAGTCTGGGTTTGAAGTGCTTCTAGCTAATGGTGGCATGTTTTCATAGTCAGGTGAGCTATGGTTGCTGGAATGTAACGGATGTGGTAGACTGCATTGATATTGAATATAGGTGGCCAATAGATTTGTGCGAGAATGTTGATCACACTGTAAATCCTGCAAGTTCTGAAAAAAAAATGTCTTACTCAATAGATTACATGCAAAAAGTCTTACTAAATAGATTACATATAATTAATGTTCTCAGAAAAGCTTTTGAAACAAAATACAATTTAATGGTATTAGTTTTGAGTGATGATAACATTGTTAGTGGTTAATATATAGTATAAGTTTTAGTTTAGTCCCCCGTGGGTCTGGAACAAAATAAAAGAATAGGCCCAAGATACCTCCACCCTTTCGTAAAAGGCTGGAGTCAAACACTGGCGTCTGTCTGATTCAGATGAGCCTGGGGGGAGGTAGGTATCTCTGGGGGAGTGGTATACAGCCGAATTTTGATACCTCCACTGTGGGCTCCAAAATAGACAATTGACCTTGTGCGTGGTCATTACTCAGGAGCGGGGTTCCAAATGATATTGCCTTGGGTTAAGTGCTGGCGGGATTTGAGTCCAAACGAACCCGGAGGGGGTTGAGATCTTGGGGGCGTTGTGTATACCCAGGTTTTGAGCCCCCCCCACTTCCACCACCACCCAAACACACAACCCACCCACCCCCACCCACCAGTGTACTTAACAACCTTGTATAGGTGATGCTCAAGAGCGGACCTCAGTGGGATGTTGCCTCGAGTATAGCACTGTGGGTGTCGAGTCTAGACAAACAGGGAGGAGAGCTGAGATCTCTGGGTGGATTACAACTGGAGATATGAGGCCTCCTCTGTGAGCTTCGAAACAGGCAAACCACGTCGTTTGAATGCGGGACTCGATATGATATTGCCACAAGTCAAACACTGACGGATGCCGGGTCCGGATGAACTCTGAGAGAGGCTATCTCTCTGTGAGCTTCGAAATGGGTAAGCGGCTCCACTCAGATGACAGTACACTTGTCAAACCAACTTTTACCCTAAACAATATCGTCCCCTGCGGGGAGCTCGATTTGTTGGGTTAACTTTGAGCGATGGGTGTCAGGTCTAGATGAACCCGAAGAAAAGCTGAGATCTTTAGCGGTGGATTACACCTTTTAGATTAAGGCCTCCTCTGTGAGCTTGGAAGTGGGCAAACGGCCCTACTTGGATGCTGCTGACGGATGTCGGGTCCAGACGAACTCGGAGAGAGGTTATCTTGAAACAGGCGAGTTACTTCACTCAGATGGAGGAACACCTGTCAAACCAGCTTTCACCGTCAAAAGATCAACTCTCGCAGTGAGCTGGATTTGATGGGTGAAATTTAAGCAACTGAGCAACGTGAGTGACAATAGATCTAAGGTCTCAGTGGTGGGATGGGAATAGCTTACTCAGGTTGAATCTAATCTAATCTAGTGTAAATCGCAGATTCATTTGTTTTACTAATATTTATTAATATAAATGAACATAAAAAACTTTGAATGTAGTTTTTTTTTAATTTTGCCACATATTTAAAATAATTTGCATCATTTTATAGTACTTGTTTCTGAGAATTTGTGTAATAACTGCCTTTTTACTTACTGAAATATTCTCTAAGATAACACAGAGTGCTCCAAAAGCAGTCTCCTCAATATCATTTAGACTATGTGCAGAAATTTTTGGAGGTTGTACCAATAACTGAATAATACTGTCAAATATCTTAGGTAAATGTCGGACTATAGTTTCTGGTCGGGCACCTGACAAACCTAACATGGAATCCCTGAAAACAATAAATTGTGAATCATTATAAAATCCATTTGGAGAACCTCATAAAACTTATTTAATTTCACGTATTTAGATAAAGCATCATTTTTCTTAAACTTTAATATCAATAAGCTTCAATATTGGGGTTGTGTCTCCATTTTACAAACAGAACTAGTTGCTACCTTATATTAAACTTATCCAAACTTTGAAAATTCGAATATTCTCAGCAGTGCATTTTGGTTTTTAGAACCTTGCAACATCACACATGACAAGTGCAAGCATATTTAAACTATGTCTTTTTACATTAACAGATTGTCTGAAGAAGCCTAGTGAAATAATCCATTTGCCTGGAGAACAGGACAAAATGTTCGAAGAAATTGACAAGTCGTAAATCAACGCAGCGTCTTCTTTTAGAAAAGGGTTTTAAATGCCAGAGATCAGTGAAGAAACCAAAATTGATTCCAGCCATAAAGATAAAACAATTGGTATGGGCTAAACAACATTGGCTGAGTTTACCAGGTGCCAACAGCTGAGTTTAAGTAATCATCTGCTGACTACCAATACATTTCAGCAGTTGGAGACAAATCGGAAACAGTTGAATTCCAGCAGAAACTCAGTGGGACTGGTAAACGCATACATTGACACAACTATTCAACTGTTGGCATCTGGTGAACTCTGCTATTGACACATGAAGGTAACATACTGGGAAAGCAGGAAAATTAAGTTTTTATAATTAATTTTGGTTATTTCAAAATTATTTGATATCATTGTGTTCCATTAAGTTAAATATTTGTACCGTTTTCATTTTGTTCAAGGTTTACTTTTCAAATCAGTCTCATATCAAAATGAGGGTGGATAAATCTTTTGGCAAAGACAGAAGCGATATGAGAAACATTACCCTGACTGTGGAGACTATTAAGCATCTTGTGAAGGTAATGGTGTGGTCAGTTATCAGTGACACGGGCACAGGTCGCCTCTATATAATTAAAGGCATGATGAAGCAGAATTAGTACAAAAAAGTATTAGAGAAACAACTGATTCCTCGGATAAATGAATCGTTTGCTGGTCCTTCTGAATGCACATTTATGCGTAATTCTGCTTTCCACAAAGCTAAAACAGTAACATAATTCCTGGAAATGAAACCAAAAAAAAATTTCCTTGCCCAAGCAATTCGCCAGACTAACACCCCATTGAGAATTCCTTGGAGCTTCTGAAATGGAGAATCTCCAGAAAACACACCACAAACAAACAAAATCTATTGGTTAAGTTTATCATCACAATGGGGGGATTAAGTGAAGATTGGAACCTGTGATGAGCACTGATAAGCACACTTGGAGAATCCAAATCACCTCAACACATTTATCATTATCAACACTTGGGTTTGGTTTCTCTTTTTTGGGGATTAAACTCCCGTAACTTGAACAATTCTTCAATAATCTCTTTACTGTGTCCGGACTAGGCTTCAGTCTATCTGGATACTTTTCTGAGAAAATACGACATGTGCGACCAATTATTCGATGACATTCACCATAAATAATTAATAGCTCCATAAAATCATAGTTTGCATACCCTAAGTTGGCCATTTTTATCACTATTAAGGGCTTGGTTGACAAATTAGATTCCAAAGGCTACTATTGTTACAAGTTTGCAACTCTGATTCAAATAAATATGTATTTATCTCCAAAACGGTTAGATTTAGGTATAGGGAATGCTAACGCAAATCGAAAGAGATTCGAAAAGCCAATTAATTTAGTTGATAAAATACAGAATGTCGCATTTGACAAAACGCAAGTTGTGATCAGTTGAATTTTGTCAAGCTGCCAAGTCAATTTCTATCACCCTGTATGTTGCAACGCAAAACTGTAATAGGTGTAGTGAAGGTACACATACTGGTGTATTGCATGCAAACGATGAATCTTGTAGCTTATTTTTGCTTCAAGTTGTCAGGTATAAAGTGCAACTATGATTCTGCAAAAATTTTCGAAAAAAAACGAAATATTTTGAAAATGGTTAATTTTAGACACATAGTAGGCTAGTAAAAGTCTATCTTAAATTACGAGTAGAATTCAAAATTTTATTAAAAAGTGGCATATTGCATTTAAAATAACGAAGTTGATGGACACCTCCGGTAGAACCGGAAGTGTCACGTAAGCAAAAATATTTTAGTTTAATTGGGCTTGGCTGAAAACCTAGGAATAAAAATTTTCCGAATTAAAATCGGTTTGGTTATTGAGAAACTCCTAACAGAAACTCTTGGCGCCTCACCCTGTATATATGAAGGCGTGTCTCATTTAATAGTCTTTTCCATCAAAATTGTTTAAAATAAAACAATGTTGAGCAGGCACAGCTAAAGGGGCAAGAACACAGTCCTGTTGTGGTAAGTGAAACTTGAAAGCTAAATGTACTTGAAATATCTACTTAGTCCTGATTTCATTTATTTCCAATTTACCAGAATTAAAAAAACATGATTGCTTATTTAGAAATTAACGTGACTGTTTTGTTTTATTTTGTATCGTGATAGCTTGTAGAGGTGTGCTTTTGTAATATCATTTCTGATAATTGAAAAATTAAATAGAGCTTAACCTCTGTTTTGCTTTAATATGAACACATCTGTAAGCATGTCACGTACGGATGATTTAAAATATGACAATATACTCCGACAAAATGAACATTTCAGCTATCTCGTTTTTAAAGGGATAGTTTCAATTTTTTGAAGAGCACCCGTTTTAAGCAGCGCTTATAAAGACTACTGATTGTTCTAAAGAATATCTATGGGCAGCGATAACCTTGAGGTAGAATTCTTGTGGTCCAAACAGCCCTGAATGGTACCATTTCATCAACCCCAGGATGACACACCAGAACATTAACGTTAAGTAGAATCTATGTTAATTTGTTAAACATTGGTTTCATTTCAGTTATGTTGCTTAACTGCTACAATATATAACTATCATTTTTATATTATATCACATCACTGTTTGTTAATAAACTGAACAAATTGGATCTCTACCATTTATTTGCATGTCTGACACCACTCAAATTAAAGGCCGACCCGTGCCTTTTCTTTTTTTAATTATTTCTCAAGCTCTCCACTGAATTAGCGTTAAATGTTGCAAAGCAGTTTGTTTTATATGAAACCATACGATGTAAACTTACCAATTGACAGCACAGCATCAAAATACATTCGTCGATAATAAATGTGGTTATGGCATAAAATTAATATACTGTTTGTTTCACTTACTTGAGCTCACTGTGAAGTCCCGCCTGTCCTAGCCTGTTAGGTACCACGCCAGTTTTAACATAATCATAAGCAGATAAGAACCTCTCAACTGGAGGATCTAAAGTGTGAACTGATGAAGCAGTATCCAAATACACAGTAAACACACCCTTATGATTATCTAACCACTTGGTACCTGGCAGGAAGACATCAGGTGGTAGGTAGCTATAATTAGCATGTGGTTCTTCCAACATTACAGGTAAACAGAATTCACCAGAGACAAGTCTACCATCTTGCAGCAAAGGAATCCACTGAAATAAGGAAACATGAAATTATAAAATCTAATATGAATTACAATCACTACAAGGTCTATTAAAACTGGTTTTATATTTTTTATGAAAATACATACAAAACTGAAGTGCCAGATGGCTTTCGCTTAATTGATGTTTTGTACATACAAACTCAAAAATATCAGTATCAAAAATAAAAGTTGCAACTGCAGACACTATTAAAAACCTTTTAGCTTCACAGGTCTTAGTAGGCTGCCATCACAAGGCAAATATGATTGATTTAAAATGTCTAATAAGTTAGTATATGACAAATAACCAGTACACTTTTTTATCGCGAGAAAACTAAAAAAACTTTTTTATTTTGTTCAAAGAAAAGGGTCTATGATAAAGTTTGAAAATGAATTTTTACGGCTTATCTAAGCTTATTCACTATTTTTTTTTACAGAAATAATTATGCCAAAAGGTAAACTAATCTGTATAGTGTTGAAACAAATGGTGGTAGATGCCATTTTGGAGGGAAAAATATGGTTCCCATTTCCAGGCAGTTTCTCTTGTCCAAATACAGTAAGTCCAAAATAATTTTGAGCTAGATTGAAGGATAACATGTAGAACAAATGCCAAAATCAGTAAGGCCACGAAAAAAGGATAGGAGAATCAAAATAATTTCTCCCCATGGTTGTCAGGACCAAGAATAGTTGCATACTGTTCAACGAAGATTAATTGTAATGAAACTCTGCAGCAGACCTCCAGTCAAGAAACTGCTGGTTTCCGAAAAAAATCGTCTCGTCAGAATTGAACTGGCATGATTCTAATTAGGCAGTTTAAGACTGGAAAAAATATTACTTAGTGAAGAACCTTGTTACAAAATTTTTAAGTCTAAACGGGATGTGTATGGCTTTCAGTAAATACAAGATGTCACCCAAAGTGTGCTACACCGATAATAAAACACAGACAAGGTAGTGTGTTTTTATGGAGTTGTCTTTTTAGTGACTTTTCGTAGAAAAAACTAACTAATGGGTAGATCCCGACTTTTGAATTTTGCAAAATTTTTTGCAAATGAGCGCGAACTAGGACCCCTAGAACCTATATCCGGGGTCAGTTTCAATTTTTATATGTTTATATATATATATATATATATATATATATATATATATATATATATATATATATATATATATATATATATATATATGTGTGTGTGTGTGTGTGTGTATCGCACCGATAACTCAAAAAATAATGGGCCGATTTTGATAAAATTTCGCACATACCTTCCTTTTGTATATGATTTGGATAAGTTCGTTAATCAGGAAAATCGGACGAGGTTTTCCAGGAAAATTTTGAGTTTTCATTCGAAAAAAATTTATATCTTCGGAATTAACAAAGTAAGGGCAACCAATTTTGTTACGCGGGTTCATATCATCATAGGTAAGCTACCTACCAAATTTAGCTCTGTGGGTTAAAGGACAAAAAATACAGGCTCTTAAAGAAAAATAAAATTGGGTTTTCCTCAAAACGTCAAAGTCGCGATTTAAAATGTCAAAATTGGGAATATTTAGGCAATAAACCTGAAATTAATATGAGCTATGGAAAGAAAATGTCTCAAGAAGAATGCTTTACAAAGCCTGAACCCTTAGTTTCAATCGTCATTGTCCTTCATTTTACTAAAATATTCCCAGAAAATTCATTTTGATGATGTTTTGGCAGTAGTGTTGGCTATAGAGTTTATCGTTTAATGGTATATCATTTTTGTCAAATTTTCGTAACAAAACCATTAAAGCTCAATATATCCGTTATTATGCAAGTTACCAAAAAAATGGTAAAATTGAGCTACATCTTAAAAAATATTTCCAAAATTACAGTGGCCCATAAGTTGTTGGTGATTCAAATTTTCTTTTTTTTTTAATCGAACACGCCCTATGTTATTGCATTTTTGCATTTTCCATCGAAATATAATACATCTTTGTAAGAAAAGAAATTCGGGACGCAGCAAGTGCGTTATGGTAGCGAATTTTCATTAAATGCTTCAAATTTGAATAGCTCAATTTGCTATTAACCTATAAGGTTGACCAGGAAACCAGTTTTTTCGGGAACAATTTAAGTTTACTTTCGACAATTTGTGTACATTTTCAAACAATAAAGTTATTTTGATGAAACATGGCACATTGTTTATACTATATAGGTGGATACCTGCTTTCTTAAAAAGATATGTTTGCTATTAAAAACATTTTAATGAAAATTCACTACCATAATGCACTTGCTGCGTCCAGAAGTTTTTATTGAATGGAGAGGGTCCATTACACTTCATAGACGGGACCATGAGTCGATTAGTTTACAGGGACATACTCCAAAACATTATGCCGCCTTATGCTCAGCAGGAGATGTGTTTGCAATATGTATTTCAACAAAACAACGATCCAAAACACTCATATCATCTTGTTTATGCACAATAGGTCAAGGGCTGAATTTTCTGTAAATATTTTAGTAACATGAAGGGCAATGACGGTTGAAGCTGAAACTTAGGGGTTCGCAGAACACTCTTCTTGCAACATTTTCTTTTCACAATCCGTATTTGTTTCACGTTCTTTGCCTAAACATTGGCAATTTTGACATTTCAAATTGAGGTTTTGAGGAAAACTCCATTTTTTTTCTTTAACTGCCCTTAACTTTTTTGTCTTAAAACTTAGAGACCTAAATACGTGCAAATACGTGTACCAAATTTGGTTGCCCTTACTTTGTTACTTCCGGAGATATAAATTTTTTTAGAAAGAAAACACAAAATTTTCCGGGAAAACCTGGGCTGATTTTTCTGGCTAAGGAACTTATCCAAGCCACTTGCAAAAGGAAGGTACTCTCCAAATTTGATCAAGATCAGCCCATAATTTTTTGAGTTATCGGTGTGATATATATATATATATATATATATATATATATATATATATATATATATATATATATAAACATATAAAAATTCAAACTGACCCCGGATATGTGTTCTAGGGGGCCTAATTAGCGCTCATTTGAAGAACCTTTTTTTTAATTCAAAAGTCGGATCTTCTTTTTTTTTAAAGAAAATTCACTAAAACTGAATTTAATATTCAGTATGAACGTATGAACCCATCGTATACATACATATGTTCGACCATAGAGTAATATGTATTTTACATTGACATGAATATATTACCTGTCACACTGTGAATCGATCCTACTGTCTAATTAGACGAGCGTCTCGCGACAGTAAAAAGTTGGATGAGTTTTTGTTTTGTTTTACTGAAACAAAAAACCTCCCTAATGTGATGTTACAAAAAATCCTACCAACTGACTTTTCTGACCTGCCCTGACATCAGTTTGCCTATTTAAAAGCTAAAAGGAGAAGGAAAATCAACCTTGCCATATATCAAGGTTATGTGTGCATAATGAACCTTTTCTTTCCCTTTTAACTTCTTTTAGCTTTTGATTAGGCAAACTGATGTCAGGGCATGTCAAGAAGGTCAGTTGGGGGGATTGTGTGTACACCTAATGCATACCTTATTATTAAGAAAACACCAATGAACTAAAATATACAGAAGTATTCACATAGAAAAACAGTATATGTCATGTAACGGGAAACTTTAAATATCATATTTAAATAGTGCTGCAAATTGAATTATAACTTCTACGTAGCTGTGATAATCTACTCTCCTCAGAGACATTATCATAAAATGAATTTAGGGTTCATGACTTGACCACAAAGAAGATATTTGTATTCCTGTACCCATTCCCCATTCATCCCCTACCCCCTGGAGCGATATAACCCAAAAGCAATCCGAACCATTTGTTTATCGGGTGCTAACTGTATACCAAATTTGAAGACAATATCTCAATTCGTTCTATAGTTATTGTGGCTACAAACAGACAGACATACAGACACAAAAAATGTTCGTTCCTGAATCATGTTTTCTATATGTTTTGACACTGCTTACTACGTTTAAGCAAAAAAAAAATTTTTTTGAAATTTTTGTCGCTAAAATTAAGAAAAAAAAACTACATCTAAATATACATTAATATGGTAGTAACATCTTAGGTGCTGCAGACTTACTCATTTAAATGATTACTTTATAAATAAAGGAAACTCAATCATTTACTTACAGTATAGCCGACTGGTGTATCAACGCAAGATTGTTCAGCCTTCCTTTGACATGATATGTGATAAAAAGTAAACAACAGATGATGCTTATCCAGAATAGCTGCTGGAAGCTTCATTTTCACCTCATCGTAGAACATGGGTGTCTTACTATGGTAAGTGACAGCACAGTATGCTTCCTCTGTCATTTCTGGACAACTAGATCTACCAAAGATATTCTTTAAAGCATCACTTTTATGTTCTCCTGCCATTAACTGCACCTTTACAGCCAAATTTCTTGCGGAACCAGTTCTGTTGGAAAAATTCAATTCCTTAGGACTAACAAAAAGAAGGTTCCTGTAGGTATAATGTGGAAGTAAAAGTTCTTTTACTGGAAACTCCAGTAATTCTTTTGTGGGGCGGTTCTTTTCATCTGCATATGGATGGAGTTTGTACAATTCTGGAGTTAAACAGTTTTTCATTTCAATAGGACAAGGAGCAATTTCAAGTTTTAATGTAGCATTTATAGACTTTAGTTTCTTTACAATAAGTGTTGTTTTCTTCAAGTCTTGCAAGCTTTTGTACAGATCTTCATCTTTGAGTTTGTCATTTTCTTGTTTGAACAGAGAATTCATAGTAAGAGTAACTGGTCGAAAGTTATCTAAGCTTGAAGCTAGATGATCAGGAGACCAAGATCGACGTTTATCGGCCCTGCGTTCTAAAGAACCTCTTCTTGTTAAAGTTCCCATATCTGTGGCTTTACGACGTAATTGTTCAAGGCCACTTGACGTTGACTTCCGATCTATAAATTTAAAAAAATATAGGTATGAATAATTTGATTTAGCAAATTTTCATAGAAGAATTGTGTATCATTAAGGCAGTTAAATATATATTTTTTATCATACAAAAACTTGTAATCTTGTGCTCTTCTGAAGAGAAAACGCCATGACAAATTAACTTCGTAAATTTAGAGTATAAATAGTTTATACACTAATGTGAGTTAAAGATAAGCATTGAACCGTATTATTTTTCTCATAATTGGCTGCCAAGAACGTTCAAAAAGTTATTGCAAAAGAGCTGGAAGAAATCGTACAGATTAACAAAATAAAGACTACCCAATATTTAATACATTTTATGCAGAGTGTCACATTTAACCCGTAACTTATCTCCAAATAGTAGACATGATTTGTGTGAGGTTTGTATTTAATTCATTAGAATAATAGTCCATTAAACGATTTTCAGTACTCCTGATAATCCCATTAAATCCCTGGACAATGCAGTTGATATAAAATTGGAAAGTACTTATCTTAGGAATAAATCCTTGGCAGTGCAGGGGAGGCCATGGGATCCGAATAGCATTTGCTAGCTAGTTTATGAACAAGCAAATATCTGGGCTAACGGTCCTCACGCAATTACCACGTGATGAATGGTTGAGGTGAAATCTCCTTGAAACTTACTGGGTGGCTTTATCTGACGTAACTCGAAATGCAGCAGATTTCGGAACTTTCCATACAAATATCGATGAGTACCCAGTCAGAAATAAACATAAAAAAGGGCCACTTTAAGCAAATGCTGTGGAAATTCAATGGAGGTCAGGTCAGGTCAGGTCCGGTCAAAACGAGAAAAACAGCATAGCAAAAAAAAAAAACGTTCAAAGTAGGGGCTTCCAAGAGTGGTAGATGGAAATTCCAGATTCAAATATTCAAAAAATATGAAAATTCACAATGAGCAAAACGATAAACTTGACATGATGAACTCTGAATATATAACACATTCAAGTGTTACCTAAGTAGATGAAATAAAAGGCAGAAGTTGCTTTTTAAAGAAGTGGACATTTTTGAAAAATATTCAAATTGACCTGTCGAGGTGGCAGTGGCCACATATTGCCAACATAAATAGGTTAAAAAACCTATATTTTAAACATCTGAACCATCCAGTAAATATTCCAGCAGCGGGGACTGTTTGAACCTGTTTAACTGTATGCTTAATTTCAAGTCTCCCGGTACTTTGAGCACATCATCTTATTGTTAACTGACAATAAGTGATTGTAGCAGTTGACAAACTTAGATTTTCAGTAACTTTATGCGATGTGTTTCTGAAAGTCAAATTTTCATTTACGCCCAGGAGCCACCACTGCAAATATATTTACGCTCGGCGAATATCTTATCATCAAGTTATCTACTATACAATAGCGGCAACTCAATGTAAACAATAACTCAAGAGCGTGAAAATGATTCGCTATGTTATTTCCCAGAGTTTAGAATTAGTATTAGGTCAAAATGTTAAGAGTGTGTGCATTAAAAATAGATATTTAACATGATAATAGACGGATGTGACTATTAACATAATAAATATAACCTGCAAATTCATTTGCCTTCATCTCATCGTTTTATCAATTAATGCGTACATTAGCCAAGTTGTAGGCAATTTCCTATCATAAATTAATATTCTGCAGATAAGTCATCTATTGCCAATGCCTATAAACTGTATGGAATCAACTTATGTCGTTTTGAATTTTCTCAAACTTTGCAAGCAAATGTGAGCTTTATGACTGGGGTGTTAACAACTGTTATTTATACCTGTTTATTTAAGCAAATTAGAAACTACAGAAATTGATATACGAGATGTAATTAATTTACCTAACCATATGTTTGCACCAATAATAATTTTTCGCTTTGTATTTATTCTATATACAATAAACAAAAATTTTAACAAAATGGAAAACCGACTTCACAAAAAATATTCTAAAACAAAAAATGCACTAAAAAGTAAAAAATAATTACGCATTCTTCTGTCTACAACTTACAATCAACTTATTTTTTCCACTCAATGTACGATCAATGGATTTACCATGCAAGAATGTAGGTACCCACTTAAGCTTAACCTCTAACTCCACACATACCTATGACTAACAGACAATTATCAAAATATTTATTTAGAGTTCACCTAAGCACAAAGTTTTAAATATATGTGTAGACTGCTTAAAAGACAATCAAATTATTAGGATCATATAATGTAAAATTATTGTTATTTTTGGAGTCGGTGTCAGCCAAGATGGGTTTGTAACTACTTAACCTGAAATGTCTTACTATATAACAATTGGCATACACACTTTACACACATAGACGCAGCACCCAGCGCAGGCGGGTCGATTGCGCGCGCGCGCCCGGAAGAATGGTTGGAGGGGTATAGCCGAGTGAGCGAGGCAAACGCGTACGCCGGCCATACGCCAGTCAGTCAAGAGAAACGATAGAAGTTACTTGATTATAAACGGATTGCGATTATTTTGCATTCTACACCGTCTTTCTTAAGATAATTCTTTATGTTTATTATTATAGCTACATTTTCGTATCAATGTTGCTTGATATTGTCGTATTAAATTTCATTTGTAAATAGGCTGAATTAGGTAATGGTACTTTGTCTTGAGAGAGGTATTGTCACAGCATAATATCTTATTAAAGTTCATTTGTAAATAGGTTTAATTAGGGGTGTGTGTCTTGTTGCATTCAAATTCATTTGTAAAAAGGTTTAATTAGGTATTGGTATATTGTCGTTTCAAGGTCCCAGGATATTGTCACAGTATATTGTATAAAATTTCATTTGTAAAATAGATTTCATAAGGTATTCTCGTATTATTAATGCAAGGTATATTGTCGTATTTCCTTGGCTGACACCGACTCCAAAAATAACAATAATTTTACATTATATGATCCTAATAATTTGATTGTCTTTTAAGCAGTCTACACATATATTTAAAACTTTCTGCTTAGGTGAACTCTAAATAAATATTTTGATAATTGTCTGTTAGTCATAGGTATGTGTGGAGTTAGAGGTTAAGCTTAAGTGGGTACCTACATTCTTGCGTGGTAAATGCATTGATCGTACATTGAGTGGAAAACATAAGTTGATTGTAAGTTGTAGACAGAAGAATGCACAATTATTTTTTACTTTTTAGTGCATTTTTTGTTTTAGAATATTTTTTGTGAAGTCAGTTTTCCATTTTGTTAAAATTTTTGTTTATTTCTTTATTTTTAGTGACTCTGAAGCTTTATATCTGATTTAATTAGACGGAAGCGCAACAGTGTGATCCACAATCATCATCACTGTAGTCGAAGTCAATTATATACGCATTATTAAGGATAACTCAAAAACTACTGGTTGGATTCTGATCACATTTATAGGAGACCACACGAGAAGCACCAGCTTTCAAATAAAAAAAGAATCATCAAAATCGGTTCACCTAGAAAAAAGTTCTGAGGTAACACACAAGAACATCATCAATGTAGTCGAAGTCAATTAAATACGCATTATTAAGGATAACTCAAAAACTACTGGTCAGATCCTGATCACATTTATATGGGACCACATGAGAAGCAACAGCTTTTAAATAAAAAAAGAATCATCAAAATCGGTTCACCTAGAAAAAAGTTCTTAGGTAACACACATAAAAAAAACATACAGTCGAATTGAGAACCTCCTCCTTTTTTTGAAGTCGGTTAAAAATAATAAAGAAAAATTGTTGCAGCAATTTCAAACCGTAACAATTTTAATAGCATTAGTGACTTGAGTTTTTAGGTATATAAATTTTGTTTTGGTATGTATCTTTCCATTGCAACAAAAAAATGACAAAGAAAGAATTTCTTAGTATGTATTCTATTGTAGAATAGATGGACTTGAACGTTCGTTTCATTAGCCACAAACTGTTTTTAATTTCATACAAGGTTTTTGTGACTCCTATTAGGATACTGCTAAAAGAGTGGGATGACAATTATGTAAATCCTGGCTTGGGTAACTAACTACATTTAATTATAATCAGTGTCTTACTTGAAAATTGTAATATAAATGTTTTTATTATTATGCTTTTTTTTCTGTTTTGCTTTCTTTTTTTTTTCTTTTGCTACATGCCTTTTCTTCTGTTTTATATATGTTTTTTACTCTTTTACTTTTTTTCCTTTTTTTTCGAACTTGTCTTTAGGATTCACTGGGACTGTGTCATTGATTCAGAGGCCCACCAGAATTTGGCGCGATTAATTTCTTAGTATGAAATGCGTTTTATCATTTACCACAACTCTTACCGTACTCAAATATGCTCGCGTTTGTTAAAAAAATCAGAACTCAATAAAAAAACTTAATGCAAAATAATTGATTGATGATAGCACTTTTAAATTGTTGCCCCACCGCAAAAAAATCCAAGATCCGGCGCTGGTTAGCAGATATTTGGCAAAAAGTATTAAGATATTATAAGACTAATATTTCATCTTCACTTGAGTCTAATTACTAATACCTGTCCAAAAATAAAAATTAAAAATAACTTACATTCTAATAATCTGGTTTAAAAACATCACTAAAGAAACATACAAACACACATCAATAAAATGTTCCTTCTCATTCTAATTTTTTTCACCATACACTTCCCTACAAATTAAGAATTTATATAACTTATAAAAGACATAGGTACCTAAACTGTTTGTATTTGAACCTGAACCAGTTGAATCCTTATCTGAATCCCTTTCTAGAGAATTGATGCCATTTATAACATTCATCAAATAAATTGCAGTCCAAGCAAATGGTTGTCTGTATTTTCCTAAACGTTCACAGAGGGCAGCAGCATTTGCCTTCAATTTTTCAGTTCGGTTCTACAACAAATTATAAACTAAATAAGTGAATAATACATATATGTAAAAAATAACAAGAACATTTGGTGAAACGTTCAGGAAGCAGTTTATTAAGCTCAGACACAGTGTTTCCGTCTCATAGCTGATCTTGAAGAGCACCAAATATAAACTGGCACAATGCTTAGGTCTCACAACCATTCCCAAAGACTACTAGATACCAAGAGTTTATATTTAGTGCCCATAAAAAATAGCCAATATACTGTAATTTTTTGTAGTGTTGCAGTTTTTTATTTGTAACCTAGATAAGTTTTTATGTTGTAAATAACACCTCTTGCTAATAACCCGTGGGTTGAAGCAAATTTTGAATTAAAAAAAAAATAAATAATTTTCCACAGTGTCTTATTAAGACCTGTGAAGTTTTGACAAGTGTTTTTGTTACTTTCTACTTAAACAAGCCTTTTCACAAACATCCAAGCGAAAAATTCACTTTTATTTAAAAAACAAATTAAAAGTTACCTTATCCTCTTTCAAATAAGGTTCAATACATTCGTTGATATCACCTTGTAGCACTTTTTCTATTCGGATGACGAGGAAAAGTTCTGAAGAAGGCTGGGTTATGTTGAATATACAGCCTCTAGCCAAAGTACTACTATCACTGTATGGCATATGTGCACCAAGCATTCTTTTTAATGGTTCTGGATTTAAGTCAAAATAGAAAGTTTCCGATACTTTCTTTTTTTCCTTTGCGTCATACAATGCCATTGAAGCAAACAGTGGTTCAACCTCAACATCAAATCTGAAACACAATTTTTAAAACTGTATAAATAATTAAGATGAGCAGTATATTGTTTTACATAATAATTTAAACAATGTCCACAAATATGGCCAGCTTGAGGTATCTCAGAATTGAAATCAAATAATTGGCACTTAGGTATTATTTTTTATTATTGCAGGAGAAGGAAGGAACTGCAAAGATCGAGATCTGTGGGGAACTCAAAGGAAATGGATCGAGAGCTGGTAAGCAGCTCGAAGGAATGAACTTGGAAGATGGAGAACTCAGAGAGAACTCCGGAGATATTGCAAAGATTGAATTCTTGTAGAGAAATCGACAGGAATGCAGTAATATCTTGTAAAGAACATCACTGGAAAATGGAGAACTCAGAGAGAACTCCAAAGGAACTGCTACGATGAGATCTATTAGAGACCTTCGAAAAAATGGCGAAGACGAGATCTGTGAGAGAACTGAATAATGTTTGGCGAGAGGTCGGTTTTTATGGAGCTTCCAGGTGGCGTTCTCACCAACTCAAAGGAAATGGATCGAGAGCTGGTAAGCAGCTCGAATGAATGAACTTGGAAGATGGAGAACTCAGAGAGAACTCCGGAGATATTGCGAAGATTGAATTCTTGTAGAGAAATCGACAGAAATGCAGTGATATCTTGTAAAAAACATCACTGGAAGATGGAGAACTCAGAGAGAACTCCGAAGGAACTGCTAAGATGAGATCTATTAGAGACCTCTGAAAAAATGGCGAAGATGAGATCTCTGAGAGAACTGAATAATGTTTGGCGAGAATTCGGCTTTTATGGAGCTTCCAGATGGCATTCTCACCAACAGAAAGTTGAGATAGCGTCGGTATTTGCGAAGAGGCCAACCGGTTATAATATTAAGAAAGACGCAGCGTCGATAAATACCAAATGGAGGGAGGCTAACCAATTAAAATATTAAGAAATATTTAACTTGACGAAATGAACCTATAAGTTAATATTTAATGCTTATATGGCAGTAATCAGGTGGAGAATAAATGCAAATGTTCTAACAGTATTTGATTATTGATGCGAAGGCAATTATAGAATAAAGGGAACCGGCACTTTACCGAGATTTAAAGAACAAAAGATACACACAACTTGCAAAGATGGGAATTTTCCAAAGGGATAGCCAGGTAAAATATTATCAATATGAGCAATAGCCGATAAAATATGAAGGCAGAGGCGTACAAGTGGTGTTTCTCCAACAATTATCACTCATGAAAACTACACTAGAATGCTTCTAGTTATAGCAGAAAATACTATTAACTTTTTAGTTCAAAGCAAAACACCCAAATTCTTATTCCACCTTTAAAATTTCTATTTTAGGTTACCTTTGTATAACACATGGTATGAAATGAACAATTTTGGGGTCATTTAACCTATTCTCAAAATTGAGATAAGATCAATTTTGACAAATCCAGTTAATTAGCTATGTAATGGTTTAGTAACAAGAAAATTTTGATTTGTGTGCTTTGTTAAAATTTTGTGAACTATTGTAGCTTATACTAAATAAACATATTATTATTATTACTATCACTATTCCTATCCCAAACACTATCACTATCACTTCACTATTATTATTATTATTACTATTATTATTATCTATTATATTAAAGGCAAAACCGATTCTGGGAATGCCAACTGACAATATGGTCCATATGTATAAATTCAAGAAAGACTTCAATATAGAAATACCAGAAATTGATAAATGGTTTTCTGGTGCACCAATAGTTGGGTACACCAACGGACCCAAGACGGAGACAATTGTTGAATTAGGCCTTTACAGAATAAGCTCAACACCCAAATTGTATAGGAAAACATGCAAAAATATTCCAAGCCGACATGGCTGCATTACAATGTTCCACAACATAAAGTGTTGAGGAGCAAGGGGTGATAAAACAGCAATTTGCCATAAACTAGCAAGCGCTTACGGCACTAGATTTCATGGAGATCAATTCAAAGATTGTATGGAATGGTTTGGCAACCCTGATAGAGGTAAGAAGTCCAAAGTTACACTAGCATGCTTTCCAGAATATGAAAGTCATAAATTATACGGCACATGAACTGGCAAAGAAAGGCACATCTATGCAACTTATAGGTCCTTTTAGTCCTTTTAATGGTCTAGTTAGGCGGAACGTAAGGAGATCCATTAATGAGTGGACCTGAGGCAAAACTCTGGAATGCTGGAAAAACTTCCCATGATACAGGCAGACCAAAGACTTTCACAAAATACCTACTAGGAAAGAGCAGAAATGTCATTTGAATAAAAGTATGTTTATTAACAAGAAACTGCAGACTCAATAAGCACATGAGCCAAATGAGTGACATGACAAATATTTGTATGGCCAAAAATTTATTTAATTTATAAACTAAAGCCAGCTTTGTAAGGAAAAGATAGATGGATAAAAGGCAAAGCTGGCTGTTACATCAAGTAATGGATTTGATCAGAAATATTGGAAGTGTGAAAATTAATATGTGAAGCTATCATATTCCTTTAAATAGATGAAGTACGATGTAGAATCTGGCACGAAGAAAACATAACCTCACTTAATGTATTATGCCAAAGTGAAGGCCCAATGAAGTTGACTTTTCACTTACGGGAAAACCTATGCTAAAAGCTACACAAAGAAGCCTCTAGGGTGTTAACTATAATAAAGGAGATGAAGCTGGACAGACTGCTCTAGTGATTTATATCGGAGCATCACAGTACACTTTTTTTTTAATTTCAACAACACACCACGAGGGCTCACAGCCTAAATACTATCGTACCGTGGGTGTCGACATAGAGGCAACTTGTTAATTCTGGACTTGAAGGTTTGGAGGTTCGGAGGAACTTGGAAGTCCTAGGGACAAAAGAGCGGGCATAACAAGATGTTCTATGTCTGCTGACCTGGACAGTAAAAGAGTGCATTCGCTCTGTTCCCCTGGTAGATCTGTTGAGGACAGCAGTTGGAGGAACTATGGAAGAAAGCTCCTCGGAGCAGTGCCCGTGCAGATATCTATCAAAGAGAGAGAGAGAGAGAGAGAGAGAGAGAGAGAGAGAGAGAGAGAAAGGTCATCAACGGCATGTCAGTGGGCAAGGGATGGCAGCCTTTGGGTGAGGGTAGGGTCACTGATGAGACGTATAGCTCTCTTCTGAATGTAGTTCAGGATAGCCATTGTAGAAGTGGTTTGGCTTATTTGTGAAGTATATAAGGCATAGAGATTAGCTGCTGAAAAGTATTTGCGAGCCCGGAAGAGGAAACCTAATTTTTTAGCAGCCGCTTCCGCAATTGATATGACATGTTGGTGCCACTTGAGATTTCGATCCACAGAAATGCCAACAAGTGAAAAGGACTCATTACTTTGAATAACTTGGTTGTTCATTGTGATGGGTCTAGGGCTGATGTATCGCTTACGCGATAGAAAGCAAGACTGACATTTGGTGGAGTTGAATTGTACAAAATTTCTACTTCCCCAGTCTAATATTTTTTGGAGATCCACAGAGACAGAACCCTCCATGAGTCTGCGATCCTCATCTAATTGGGCTAAAGAGACAGGCTTAGAATATTGTATAGTTGAGTGGAGGGTGCTGTCATCCGCGTAACTGTGAACTGGGTTGGATGTGCTAGGGAGGAGGTCATTGATGTGGAGAAGAATCAAAGTAGGGGCTAAAGCTGAACCTTGAGGGACTCCTGCATTAATTGGATACAGTTTAGAGGAATGGCCATTCCCGACAACAGAAATGCTCCGGTTGGAGAGGAAATTTGCTGTCCAGGTACAGAGTTTTGGTGGCAGGCCATAGGCTGGAAGTTTATTAAGCACCGCTGCGTGCCAGACCTGGTCAAATGCTTTCGATATGTCTAGAGCACAAATCTGGGATTCACCGTGTAGTTCCAAAGACTTGTTCCAAGAATGGGCGACAAAGGAAAGGAGGTCAGCAGTTGATCTGCACTGACGGAATCCATACTGCCTGTCCTGGATTAGACTGTGCTTTTCAAGAAATTTTAGTAATTCAGTGTTTACATACTTTTCCATCACTTTAGAGACAGCTGAAAGGAGATAAATAGGCCTGTAGTTGCTAGGAAGCGCTTTGGATCCTTTCGTGGGGACGTGGGAATATGCCTTATTGTAAGATGTCTGAAACAGACGAGTCAGGACAGGAGCAAGTTCTGGTGCGCATTTTTTGAGAACAATTGCTGGGATCTCGTCAAGGCCAGAGGCTTTCCTGGTATTAAGAGAAGAGAGCATCTTTCGTACCTTTTTAGTTTTGAAAATGATATCCTTCATTTTATGCGCTACATTGGGGACTGTTGGTGGTTGAACATTTGGAGGTGGGTTGAGAGTAGAATTGCCGGCGAACAACGAGGCAAAAAGTTCAGCCTTGCCCAAGGCGGTATAAACAATTTCATCCCCTGAAACAAGAGGTGGGAACGTGCTCTTGCAGAAATTATTCCCAATAGTTTTAGCAAGAGTCCAGAAGGGTTTGCTGCCGTTGGAGCCTGAGAGGATTTTGTTTTTAATGTGGTTATTAAACGAGTTTTTTTGCCTCAGAAAGAATGCGGACATAGCGGTTTCTTGCGTCGTTAAATGCTTGATGGTTTTCTTGACTGGGATTGTGTAGAAGCGATTTGTGAGCTTTGACCTTTTCAGGTCTGGCCTTGTCACAGGATTTAGAGAACCAGGGCTTTTAAGTGGCTGAAGAGGTTTTATGTGTAGGTGGAATAAATAATTCCATGCCAGCTTGGATGATTTCGGTGATGTTTTGTGAGATATCAGAGGGGTCAGGATGAGAGCAGACAGACGCCCATGGAAATGAGGAAAAGTAATCCCGCATTTCGTCCCAGTTCGTGGAGTTGTAGTGCCAAACGATACGTGGATGTAATGACTGTGTGACCTCCGGTTACATTGCACGGGAAACAGTGACCATGCCGTGGTCAGAGCGACCAAGGGGGGCAATGACTGATGTCTTATAGCATTCAGGTTTTGTAGTAGAGATCCAAGGGATTTGAGCTGTGTGTTGGGATGTGAGGAAAGTAAGTAGGTCGCTGAACCATATTGGCTAAAGAATTGCAGACTGCAAAGGCCTCCGCTGCTCTCCCTTGTAGATCGGTTTTTGAAGATCCTAGCCATTCCTTATTATGGACATTGAAGGCACCAAGAATTAGTGACCTCGGAGGAAGGATATTCAGAAATCAGATGGTCGGTTTTATCAGAAAGGTAGTCGAAGAGCTGGACAAAGTTGTTGTAAGAAGGTGACCGGTAAATGCAACAGATAAATTTAGTTGCAGCCCTGAGAGAGAGTTTCATCCAAAGTATGTCTTTTCTTTCAGCTTCCAAATTGGGGAGTCTGGTGCAGGGTAGATTGCTATGGACGTATGCACACACACCTTCATGCAATCTAAAGGAAGTAAGGAGCTCATAACCCAGAAAATTAAGGTGATTAGTGGCTGTTTTGGCACTGATTTGGGTTTTGGAGAGGAAAATAAGTTGGGGCCCATTAGCCTGGAGAAAATGGTGGACGGAGTTCAGGTTAGAATTTGGACCACATATATTCGAGAAGGATATGTTAAATCTTGATGCCGGTGCCCCCTGCACACCACTCTCCCGGAGATCCAAATGGAGGGGTATTTTATCTAAGGAATCTTTTGTACAAGGGGGAGCCATTATCATTTTTGTTTATAAGAGAGACTGACTCATACACCAGAACCGGAAACGTCCGTTGGGACTTCATGTAAGGGGTGGTACCTCCTTGGGCATGAAAAAAATCCTTTACTATCATGTAAAGGAAAAGTCCACTACCACCTACCAAACTTTAAGGGTCACAGTGACAAAGGCTGCATTACCAGCTCTCTCACCTTAATATAAACTAATACTGACTACTTACGTCAACTGTAGGCATCTAACCAAGATTCTGTGTCCCAGTGGTTCAACTGGTGGACTAGCTGGCAGACGTCTTTCAACTGGTTCACTGATCTCACCATCAATTGATGGGCACAAGGCAAACAATACATCCTGTCTTTCTGTCTGCCTACGACTTTCATTCAATTGATCTAGTGCTTCTGGAGCAGAGTGTTCCAGTATTTCTGGTATCAATGGATCACCAGCTGAATGTCTCAAGTCTAAAGAAGCCCATGAATTACGAGGTGTCAATGTATCACCACATGATGACACAGAATTATTAGAGACTACACTTAATCTTCCACTGCTTGCTACTGATGTTAAATCTGAAACAACAGAGTAGAATGGGGTTTTTATTATTTTTTAAATAGCTGAAGGCACTGGCAAAACAAGAAATATAATTGAAAATGTTTTCTGCTAAGCAAAGAGTGTATTATAGTGTGTGATTTCATGGTTGATAATATTAAGTTAGCTGCCTGATACAAGTGTAGACGTTGTTGTTTGTTTATTTTGGTAAAACATCCCCCGAAAAGATAGAAGACTATATGAAAAGTCTGAACATTTTGGGCAACTATTAGGAAAAAGAGTGATGCACACAAGACCCGTCAGGGTGGCAGTGCTGAGAGGCCAAAGGCCTGTACAACTCATTAAACAATCTACAATCTGCTTGCTTATTTTGGCAAATGATTCACTGAATGTGTTATCCTAATATAATCTATTGTGTAGGTATAAATAAACATTGACCAAACATTGTTTTTATGTTCAAATATGTATCATTTATTATATTATTTAATCCTTTCACTGTTTAATGTTTTAAATTATCTGGTGTTTTGTTGGTGGTTATTTACTGCATTTTATATTTTTTAATTAAATGTAAATCGTTAGTTGGATGTTTATATTGTGCTTATGTCTGCTATGCAAGGGTTATTATATGCATCTTTAGAAGAACACATCAAGAGTATCTATATTTATCTATCTAATCACCTAATTCACTTGTAGCTTCAGATGGTGTAACTTGAAAATCAACTTCAAACTCTTGCTTTGGGCTGGGATCTAGAGTTCTTGAATGATGTGGTCTGCTACCAACACTGCTGCTAAGAGCTCTATAGTTATATCTTACGACTTTCCAATCTGCTGTATAGCATTCAATGCAAGATCTCACATGTGGAAGTAGAGTATCTCTGAAATTGCAGAAAATATTAATTTAGAACATCCTTAATATTCTTTTCTTTATTAAAAAAGTTAGGTAAGGCTTTCCCTTAAACACAGTGTCTTGATTCCATGAACCACTAAAGATCAGTTACTCGATTTGCTATTTTTCTGATGCAGTTATACAGCTAAACAAGGAGTGGCCATATGTGATAAAATCCAGATTACTGATAGATTCTGTGAGATTACTGAGAATTATGTACAGCAAGGCTAGTCTATTTGGTAGGGGGAAAGAAAAACCCAGATAACATTGCATAGAAGCCCAGACGAAGCAGATACTCCCTATAAAACCCTAACTCATCTCACATTTCTCCTGAATGCTATCAAACATAATTGGTCCTTATTTAGCTGTCAAAATTTCATCAGCAATATTTTTTGAACACAATATGTGAATATCGAATGCACCACTCAATTCATAAAGAGAAAACTGCACCAGAAAAACGCAGCATTGAATTATCAATCTCCAGCAGTTCATGAACTGTCTTTAAAAGAAAGTCTTGCCGATACATACACTTTCTCTTCTGGTATAACAGGATACAAAGTTCTGATAGGCCTTTCAATTTCATCAACTTCTACATCTCCCGGAGGAATATCTAAGATAGGACGCAAAGGGTCTCTGTCTATCAATAACTGGTATTGGGACACAAATTCCTCAAAATCGTATGGCTCCACTAAATCGCTTGACCAGCTCTAGAAGCAGATGAATACGTTGACTTTATGATAAATAAAAATGATATACTTGGATTACTTACAGAGGAAGACGAAGGAGATAGTAAATTTGACTTGTGACATGATACAGTCCGTCTTACATCCGCAGCATGATGCCTAAAAAAGTATAAGATATTTAAATTATCAAAGTAGATGTTGTACTGTGAGTACCTTGATAATTTCTGTGTGAATGGCCTCTGTGTTGACGCCATTTCGTCTTATTTTCCTTCTTAAAATACAATCGGCGGCATTACTAAAAATAATAAATAAAACAATTCAATATATAAAAATAATAATAATGAAAAATGACAATGACAAATGCCAAAAGTCATAGACCAGCTAATCCTAACCTCAACAATTGTCAAAAAATCAAGTGAATAATTCTAAGGAATAAAACTTAGGAAGACGGACTCTTCTATCCTCCTAGGAATAATTTCAACCATAAACATAATACTTTTTTATTTATTTTAACCTTCATTTGCTTCTAACCATAGAGAAAATAAGCAATTATTAGGTCTATAGGACCTGTTGCGTCCCTTTCGAGTCTACTAGGAGTCTTGTAACGTGAAAATAACACATCCAAGGAATTATCCAACAAACCTTTTCGTTTCATGATCTTAAATAATCTAATATCAATTTCCACATTAGCTAGTTGCTTTTCTTTTTGCCCCAAAAACGATATATCAAAAAAGATGTTGGAAGGCCACAGGAAACCACCGCATTGCACACCCCTTTTCCAATAACAACAACGCCCAGGGGATACAGGAAGGTACCAGATTCGATTGTATCATTTACCATGTAATGTAACACAAATTTGTTTAACTGGAGCCTCACATATATCCTAGAGCCAATATACTCCTTGGCAGTGACCATAATCTGATACTAGCAAAGTATAAGAACATTTTTACAAAGAATAGAATAGAATAAGGAAATGGAATTTACACAAACTAAAAATGCAGTGTAACTGAAAATTTCTAAAGAAACAATTTACATACATTCAAGGAAGGAATGCGTGGACACACATAAAAAGCGTGTTAAAGGCAGCTGCAGAAAAACAACTGCAGGCAATAAAACACTAGTAATCAATATCAATGAGATATCCGAAAAACAAAAGTTAATAAAACAACGTAACAGGTGAAGAAATGAAAAAAGTCAGGACGCAGCAAGTGTGTTATGGAAGTGAATTTTCATTAAAATGTTTTTAATAACAAATATGTCACTCTAATGTAAGCAGGCATCAATCTGGCTACCGGTATACCCTATATAGTAGAAACAATGTACCATATTTTATGAAAATTACTTATTATTTGAAAATGTACAAAAATTTTACGAAAATAAGCATAAAATGTTTCCGAGAAAACTGCTTTCCTAGCCAAACCTTGGGTTAATATCAAATTGAGTTATTGAAATTTAAACGAATTAATGAAAATTCACTAACAAAACGCACTTACTGCGTCTATATTTTTTCTTACAAACATGCATCACATTTCTATAAAAAACGCAAAAAGGCAATAATAAGGGTGTTTGAAAAAAACAATTGTAGGGACCACCAGCGACTTATGGACCAGCCTGTGACTGTCAATTTTTTTTATAAGATGCAGCTTAAGACACCCTATAATTAACGTATACAATTTGTTCTCATATCTCGAAAAATAACAATTATATTGAGCTTTACCGTCGAAATGCGGCACCTTGTATATATGCAAACAGATAAAAACTGAAATTAAAACCGGATATAGATTCTAGGGGGGCTAGTTTGCGCTCATTTGAAGAAATCTTTTTAAAATTGAAAAGTCGCGGTCTCCTCAATTACGATTTTTTTCTACGAAAATTAGATTAAAATAATAGACCGTTAAACCATAAACTTAACAAAAGCTACAGCCAAAGCACCAACTTAACTAAACCTACAGCCAAAGCATCAGAGAAAGGGTCTATTTGAAATGAATTTCTTGTAAATATTTTAATAAAATGAAGGATAATGGCGGTTGAAGCTGAAACTTAAGGGTTTGCAGAACACTCTTACGACATTTTCTTTACGTAATTCGTATTTGTTTCAGGTTATTTCCCTAAATAATGCGAATTTTGACGTTTCAAATCACACTTTGACGTTTTGAGGAAAACCCCAAATTGTTTCCTATAACTTTTTTGGCTTTCAACTTACAGACCTAAATTTTGGTACGTGGGTCACTATTTATAATACAAATACGCTTACCAAATTTAGTTGCCGTTACGTTGTAATCTCTGAAGATATAATTTTTTCCGAAAGAAAATACAAAATTTCCCGGGAAATGGATTTTAGGGGACCTTGTTTGCGATCATTTGAAGACATTTTTTCAAAATTTAAAAGTCGGGATCTCCTCGTTAGTGAATTTTTTAAAAGAAAATTCGCCAAAAACAAACTAAGAGGCAGGCAGTAGATATGAACAAATTAAAATTACGATCAGACAAACAGACAAAAATATATAGGAAAGCAAAAGAAGTTTGGATACAAAGCATATTTGTAAGGAAACATATATATATATATATATATATATATATATATATATATATATATATATATATATATATATATATATATATATATATATATATATATATAATATATATATATATATATATATATATATATATATATATATATATATATATATATATATATATATATATCATAAATAAAATTATACAATACATATAAAATTTTAAACGGACCTTGGATATGCGTTTTAGAGGACCTAATCCGCACTCGTTTCAAAAATTTTTTTCAGGAAAACCTTGTCTGATTTTCCTGGCTAACGAACTCGTCCAAGTTATTAATAAAAGAGAGGTACTTGCCGAGTTTCATCACAATCGGTGAATTACCCATTAGTTAATTTTTTCTAGGAAAATTCACTAAAGGGCAGTCTGATCGTCACCAACGAGTAAAAAGAAACTATCTAATATATACACTAGAAGCAAAAAGTAAAGTCGTAAAGGACAACGATTAAAATTTATTTTAGAAATGGAAGATATTGCTAGAAAGCCTACCCAAAAGAGCCAGACCATAGACAGGAAATCAATTATGTGCAGAAAAAATAGGAGAATTTGAGAAACCCCTCAAAGAACTTGGACAAAGAAATCATCTGGTACAGATTGTAGATGACAAATAAACAAGAGAACTTATAAAACATGCTGGTAAAAAATTGAATAACAATTTTTTCAAATGATTGCAAAATCTAATAAATCAGCAGAACTACCCAATGAGTTTATAAAGAGTTAAAAGTAGATATTATTATTTCTAAAACGGCAAACACTCTAAAATAAAACCAGAATAGGACTACAAACTACAAGTGTATAGAGCCATGTGCGAGTTGCTTGGATCAGGATCAGTACGGATTTAGAACTGGGCGAGGAACCGATAAGAACTAGCACTTAAAATAATAGGAGAAATGAGGCTTGAGAAAAATATGGAAATATGTTTATGGCCTTTATACACTGGACAAAAGCATTCGATATATGAATTGGAAAAAATTGTTTCATATAATGAGGAAAATCGGATTGGACTGGAGGGATAGGCGCAAGATCTATAAAGTAATTTTTATAAATCTTGGGATAGGCGCACTATTTTCAATTTGCAGCAATCAAAGTACCTATACCTATCATAGTTATAAAATATTAACCGATATGAAACTGAAGCTAAAATAAGCAAAAGTGTACGACAAAGAGGCGCCCATTATCGCCAAATAGGCCCAAAAAAAAACACCAGGAATCAAAATGGTTTGACAATAGTACCATTGCATGAAGCACGCAGATGGCATAGTGCTGAGAGGATAAACCTAAAAAATTACAAAGGAGGCTGACTGTGTTGGACAGTGTGTTAAAAGGAATCAAACTAAAGATCAATACGACAAAAACATAAAAGTAATGAAGATAAGTAAGGGTAAGGATAGGAGATGGAACCATAAAGTATAATAGTTTTCTCCGGGATGTTGCTTTTGAAGTCGGTGTTATTTATCTATGGTTTTACAATAGTAGCTTGAGCTTTACATACGGAATAGTCTTTCTTATGCTGTGCTTGAGCTTCAAAGTTCAAAGTGAATACCTCAGAAACATTAGAAAACTACACTTCTCTATTCTCTATGGTAAGAGAAGAAAGGCTTTTAATAATTGAGGTTAGGTTTTTTGGAAACCTTGGTTATATAAATTTAAAAAAATGGTTTTCTAAATGTGAGAATATTTAACGTAAATCATGGTTTCCACATTAAAGACAGCATTTAGTACTCTTCCTGTGCTGTTCAGGAAGTTTGCTGCTGGTGTAAATGATTCTGTTGTATATTGCTCAATTAAACCCATATCAGACAGGTATATATTTTGTCTAAATTTATTAGAACTTTTATCAATTTTCAGTTCTTCTAGGTTTAAGTTTAGCAAAAGATACGTTTCATTAACTAGCGCCACACGAGATTTAATGGAATTCTTTGATGATGAAAAGAACTGGGGTGTGAATGAAGTTAAATGTGGTGGATCATGGAAAAAAGACGAACTGCGAATCAAATCCAATTCTGATTTACATAAGTTGTGGTATGTATTGCTCAAAGAGCGGAATATGTTGCTAACAATGGAACAAGCAGCACAGGAAGAAACCAGATTATTTCCTAGTCCAGAACGTCTAGATAAAGTTGAAGAATCTATGGAGACATTAGAAGCAGTAGTGAGGGAACGCAATGTGGCGTATCATCAGTTGGAAACTGGTGAGACAGGGGAACGACCAGGAAAAGTAACTTATGGTCAATTTGGATTAAAATATTACTACAGGTAAACAAATGTTTTTAGGATCATATAGAGTTGCTGTCCAAATAATAGTGATGATTTTACATATTATGGTAATCCTGTGTTTAAAGTGCCTCTTTAGTAAACATACAATTCGGGCGAAATCGGAACGTGAACTGGACACGGGACGATGTGCACTGTTGCCAGATGAGTATAAGCAAGGGTGATTTTAAATATATAAGGCAATCAAGGGGTGAACAAATGTTTCAATAATGTAAATAAATGATAGTATTGTGTCATGTACATAGATCGATATTTGACATATTTTGCGTAAAGCAGTAGGAAAACGGAAATGTAAACAGTTAATTTTCAGCAATTGTGGTCTAGGGGGAAAAACGTGATATAGAAGGAAATCAAGGGTTGAACAAATGTTTTTATAATTTTAATAAATTAAAATATGGCGTCATCTACATAAATCGATATTTTTCGGAAAGCAGTAGGAAAACGGAAATGTAAACAGTTAATTTTCAGCAATTGTGGTTTAGGGGGAAAAACGTGATATAGAAGGAAATCAAGGGGTGAATGACAACCAAATGTGGTAGATAGGTTTGCGATTGAAAAGGTACACTACACACCAAAATTATTGGTTAGCGTTTGATATTAGCATATACAGTTGTATTTATCATCGGCAATTCGCAACGGAAATTGCTTCATTGACTTTTCTTACTCATTTAAGGTTGAAAAGTAAAATATAAACAGACACTTCAAAGGTAAGCCCATTTTGAGCAATTTTCTCGGTTTTGTTTATCATCGACAGTTGTCGGTAGAAATTGCTTCATTACCATGCGATTACATTGCGATTTTTCGAAATAATATACTGGTTCCCGTTTGATATTAGCATATACAGTTGTATTTATAATCGGCAATTCGCAAAGGAAATTGCTTCATTGACTTTACTAAAGTGTCATTCATTCACCCCACTGTCCGGGGAATTTGGGTCTTTAACGTGCCCAACATCGCATGAGCACGGGACCGACGGCTTTACGCCCCCTGGGAATGGTGGAACGTGCAGATTACCTTGCTCAATCACAATGGCACAACCTCTGTTGATGTTACTGATGTACCAAAAAAGGGAGGAGAGGCCCACGTTTTTCCCCCTGAGGCTGAAAATGAACTGTTTACATTTCCGTTTTCCTACTGCTTCTTGCAAAATATGTCAAATATCGATTTATGTAGATGACACCATATTTTAATTTATTAAAATTATAAAAACATTTGTTTACCCCTTGATTTCCTTCTATATCACGTTTTCCCCATAGACCGCAATTGCTGAAAATTAACTGTTTACATTTCCGTTTTCCTACTGCTTTCCGCAAAATATGTCAAATATCGATCTATGTACATGACGCAATACTATCATTTATTTACATTATGAAAACATTTGTTCACCCCTTGATTGCCTTCTATATTTAAAATGACCCTTGCTTATACTCAGCTGGCAACAGTGCACATCGTCCCGCGTCCAGTTCACGTTCCGATTTCGCCCGAGTTGTATGTTTACTAAAGAGGCACTTTAAACACAGGATTACCTATTATTGTATTTATATATGAATTATTTTTATATTCACCAGAATGTCTGAATATCCATTACCAAAGCACATGAATCGAGCATGGAGGATGAAATATCAATTCTATAAACCAGAGAAAGATACAGAGGCATTTTTACTTAAATATAGGGAGAAGCTATACTTGACCAAGAGAAGAAAGCGAGTGTAAGTATTCTTGAACATTTAATTTGGAAAATACTGTTCACATTTGTTAGAGCTTATATTTATTTCAGAGGCAGTTTCTTTTGTTAATCAGTTTTGTATAAAGTTATGCAAAAAGTGATCAATATACAGCTTATAAAATACCTCAAAAAATAAAAAAATCCTAAGTGATCGTCAATCTGGCTATCTTCAAAACCAAGCTACTGGCAATATTCTGACATGTCACTCATCTTTGGAGTTCTGTTCTCGAAAAGTTTGGAAAAGGTTATGCAATTCCATTGGGTATTTCTAAAGCATTTGATCAGGTGTGGCATGCGGCACTTCTCAATAAACTTTAATCATATGGATTGCCTTCAAAACTATGCCTATGGTTATCTGGTTGTCTAAAGGAGCGCTCTTTGCATGTTGCTGTCGATTGTGTTTCACCAGGTGAATTAAAAATGAATGCAGGTGTTCAACAAGAATCCGTTTTGGCTCCCACACTTTAAATATGCATATAAATGACCTTCTGTCAACAACTAACAATTGGATCAACAGCTTCGCTGATGATAGTACTCTTCACAGCAGCAGCCAGCTGTGTTTTCTGTTTTGGTTTAAAAGTCTAGATTTCTATGTTACAAGAAAAAAAGTTATAATAAAATATTTTGTGCAGATCATTTCTATGAAAATCCACTACCATAACGCACTTGCTGCGTCCAGACTTTTTCATTTAACTAAAGCACTTGATAAGGTGGAGCATAATATTTATGTTCAGGGTCTGCTGTGTTTAAATTTAGTAATTGTCTTCAAACAATGATATTTTGCTTAATGAACACACACACACACACACATATTTATGCAGGTAAACAAAATTTTTACTTAATTTAGTTAATTTAATTAATTTCTTTTTAGGCGTGATTTCAATCATGTCATTGGTCTAATGAACAGATTCCCTGATATGGACATGGAGGCACTCAAACAGCAGTATCCAGATGTTGACATAGAAAAAGTCAAAAAAAGCCGAAAATTTGGTGGACATTTTATACCAAAATAAACATAATATAAATCTGTTATTTAAAATATTAATTTAACTTTTACTATCCTTTTAGAATAGTACTTGATAAAGTTAATATAAAATTAAGATCTTTTGAATTCTATTCTTTTACAATCTTTTTATTTTTAACCCATTAGATTAGATAAGGTTCCTTGTGAGTGGGCTATTCCGGTCCCTCCACCGCGTCCTTAAGTCTATTGTGGCTCACGTCTAATTGCACAACTTTGACCCATCAATTCCAGTTCCCAACGGGAGTCTATCTTTTCTTGAGGGTGAATGTTTGTTTGGTAGCTGTACTGCCATCTGAGTGAAGTTGCTTGCCCGTTTCGAAGTTCAAAGAGAGATAACCTCTCAGAGTTCGTCTAGACCCGACATCTGTCAGTGTTTGACTCGAGGCAGTATCATGAAGTCCGCTCTCGAGCAGCATCTAATCTCGAGTTGTAACCCACTCTAGAGATCTCAGCTCTGGTCCGAATTCGTCTAAACCTGACACCCACCAGTGCTAGACTCAAGGCGACATCCCATCGAGTCACGCTCCAGAGCATCACCAAAGCAAGGCTGTCCGTCCGTGTCGAAGCACACAGTGGAGGCCTCAAATTCCGGGTGTATACCACTCATCAGAGATCTCAACTCCCCCGGGTCGTCTGGACACACGACACCAACCAGCGTTCAACCCTGGGCGGTATCAGCTAGATCTCCGCTCTCGAGTAATAATCAAGCGAGGCCAGTTGTCCATTTCTAAGCCGAGCATCATCCAAGTGAGGTCGTTTGCCCGTTTTGAAGCTCACAGAAGAGGCCTCAGTCTCTAGTTGTAATCCACCCCTAGTGATCTCAGCTGTCCTCCGGGTTGTCTCGACCCCACACTCACCAGTGCTAGACTCAAGGCGGCGTCCCATCAAGTCCTGCTCCCGAGCACCATCCAAGCGAGGCTCTATGTTCGTTTCGAAGCACACAGTGGGGGCCCCAAACTCCGGGTGTATTATTATTATATTATTCCCATTTAATAGATTATCATCCTGCAGAAAATTTAGAAACTTTGCAAACTGTGTTCGTTTTATGATTATAACAGAAGAAGTTCAACTCAGTATAGTTACTAAGCGCGTTTGTTTAAAAGTAATAAAGTAATGTTGTAAACAGTTGACATGGATACTTAAAGAGTGTAAATAATCTCGGCAAATCGTTTTGTGCTTCTTTATCACAAATTCTGATAGTTTCTAAGTCCCAGAATTGATTCATGTCCATGTCCTTATTTTCGTCGGAAACTTGCACGTGTAATGTAGACACAATCGTTGTGTTTACTTCTCTTGCCTTAATATTTGTCCCTTGAAAGGTCCATCCAAATTTTGTATATATTGCTGTTAAATCTTCTGATAAATGAATAAATTCACCTGTTGCTATTCTCCAATAATTATCGGCTCCAATTAATAAACTTATACCCTTTACGTGCGGTATATTTCCAATAGAAATATCCGCTCTATCTAAATTATTAATAACGGGATGGTTTATATTTGGCGTTTAAAATGTTTCTAAACAAATCTTGGGTACTTCTACGGCAACAATTGAAACCTGTTCATGGCTGTATTGCGATATCAGCCTTAATTCAACCATATTGTAAAGTTTCTGTATTTTTCGTTCTTCACAACCAAACCGTATAACAGACACATTTTCTTTAACGTATGTGAGCTGTGAACCTCCGTCAATAATAAAACCTATACATGCGTTTTTATTTACGTTTTCACTGGGAGACAAATAGGCCTTGGCAGTTTGTAAAAACACTTGTTCATTGTTCTCAGTGTTTTCTGCAAACAAACTTGCTGTTCTTATTGTTGCGTTACTTCTTTTTTATCTCTCCTTAGGTAGGTCGGGTCACACATTGAAGTTGCGTGCCTGTTTTTACATATCTCACAAATAATTTTACTTCTACACTCGACACAGCGACGGTTCTTCTTTAAAATGTCTTTCCTCTCGTTCACATCGGCGACTGTATTATTACACTTTTCAGAATTGTGTTCTTCCGAATGGCAAAAAACACACTTGTTCACTGTCACAAATAATCCAGCGGCAGTAAATACTTTCTGTGAAGGTGACGTTTGCTTACCAGCGGATATTCGGAATTTATATTTCCCGCCATCTTCGTTTTTAGAAATTGCTGATGCGTTTGACGTTGAAGTTGATTGCGATATTTCTAATGACTCCACTTCCAATTTTAAATTTTCTAATAGAAGCTCAATTTGCTTATTGATACTGGGTGGTTCTTCAGAATCTTTATTGGGATGTTTCGTGTAATATTCGATTTTCATTGCATACGGCATTGAGTTGAGAATAACGGACTTCACCATCATTCCATATTCGTTTGCGGTCACTCCCAAGGATCCTAAACTGCTGCTTATCGAGGACGTATTATATAACCCACGCAAACCAGCACAATCGATTCTACTTTTAACAGACGTTATTGATAAAAGCCTTTGAATATAGCTGTCTATCATTCGTTGTTTGTTACCAAATTCGTGATTTAATAAAGCGATAGCGCCATCATATGATTTTTCAGATGGCGTTAGACCACTGATCGTTGTTGCAGCTTTCCCTACTAAGGCCTGTTCCAGATAACTAAACTTGTCCACAGCGTCTAAACTTTCATTTTCATGAACTGCTGTCCTGAACTGTTCCCAGAACAAGGTCCAATCCGATAACTCGCTGTTAAATTTGCGAAATTCTAATTTATGAAGCTTGACGTAACCTTTGTTTATTCTTCCTTCGATATCGTTGCTTTTGTTGATGTAGGTGTGATTATGAATGAAGCTTTCACTGGGTTGTTTACTTATTCTTATCTGCAGCCTTGATATCAGAGATGTCACTTGATATTGTTACTCAGCAACCTTGTCAAACTTGTTTTTGTACTCTTCTTCTGATAACAACGTTAGCACTGTTTGATGAGCACGATTTAAATGGTCATTTGCGGCGTTAATTCGGTCTTGAATTACTAAGAGTTCTTCGATGGGTTCATCGACGTTAGCTATTTTTTCTTTACTGTTGTTGAGTAGCTTCGTTTCTTGCAACACGTTCCATTTTATTTTCTTACTGCACAAACGTTATAAACTTAGTTTATTCACTTCTACGTTCACTACACGTTTTAAGACTATACTTTCACGTCCCGAGCCCTTTTCCCGGTTTTCGACACCATGTAAACAATCTCGGCACCATGTAAAGATTACTATTTAGTTATTGGGGCGTTAAAGAAGTGAGCTAAATTTAAGACTTTATTATCGATTAAAATGTACAGTTGAAATAAATATTGCATTCTCTAATATAAAGGGTTAATACGAATAATAACATATAAAGAAATCGCGGTCGCGTGACGATAATATTGAAAGTTATTTAGCTACCCTGCAATTGCATACCGTTACTCACTGCTGGCTAAACTTGCCTGCTACTACACTGAAGGGCAGTTGGCAGTTCTAGCGGCGTTGCAGTACTTGACGTCCTTGATCCTGTGTGCGTCGACGCTGACGTTGGACCGTACCTGGTGCATGCTCTTTGCCTTTAATATATTTTCTACAAAGAGTAATGGTGATATTAAATCAATAAATAAATTGTACAGAAACAAAACACGGTAAGATTCAGTAACATAATTAAAGTTCAAGAACAAACGTGAAAACTAAAAAAATGATGTAAATGATCACACAGTGAAGTCATCAATCGTTCTTGTGAAACAATATTGGAGGAGTTCTACATTTGCAAAAGCAAAAGGTGCGTTAAATGCAAAGGATAGGAGATTGAAAATATACAGGGAATCCAGCCAACAAGAAAGAACATTGTAGTGTGATTAATGCTGTTAATGTAAGGTATTTATAAAATATTACAAACTTTTTTGAATTTTTTTTACACAAATAATCTACATGCTTATTAAACTTCAAATTGCTATCCACCATAATTATACCTAAATACTTTATGGAATCCAGGATTTCAATTCTTTGTTTATCTATTTGTAGTCCATTATTGATCTGCATTGCTCTTTTGGAAACATTTTTAAAAACCATCATTTTTGTTTTATCAAGATTAATTTAATCGGTTTATTATCAACCATTTACTAATGTTTTCTAGATCTTCTTGTAACCTTCCAATTATTATATTATAATCATCTCCTGTTATATAAACTACCGCATCATCTGCAAATAAATGACATTTAAGCAGTTTTCAATGTCATTTACATATAACACGAATAAAAGAGAACCCAGGACGCTAACTTGAGGAATGTCACCTGGAGTTTCTTTTATTTGTAATACCTCCGCATTACACTTAACATTCTGTACCCTCTGACTTAGGTAACTCTCAAACTCTTTATATGCAACTTCCTCCATTCCATACATCCTCAATTTGATTAGCAGTCTCCCTCTATCAACCGTTTCAAAACCTCTCTGTAAGTCTAAAAACAAAGCAACTGTTATACGCTTTCCATCCATACTATTCTTCTATACATTCAATACACAGCACTGAAAAGCAGTCTCACACCTATAGTTTTTCCGAAAGCCAGGCTAAATTAAATTTCATCAAAATATTATTATTTTCAACATGATCCGAAAACTGTTTAAAAATTATTCTCTCTGTTATCTTAGCTTCCGATATACATGTATTAACAGCTCAAAATTCGGGTGCTCTTATTGTGTCTCTTTTCTTACTGGTATTATTGTACATATTTTCTATTTTTTAGGTACACAGTGTCTCCAGCGAGGAATTTATTATATTTGCAAAGACCCTAGAGCATGCTAAGCATGTTGGAATTTCGAGTCAGTTCTTACGTTGGCGCAGCAACGGTTTTTGGGGAGGGAAACAGATTGCCATTCGTTGTTTTCAGCTGCTAATTGCATAGCCCATGGACGTTTCCATTGTCGCCATTTGGGCACATAGAACGAATGGATAATGATATAATGACGAGTAGAATTTATTGAGCATGTAGATTCTAACAGAGGTCATTGATGACCCAGTGAAGCTTGGTTGGATGTTGTGGGCGCTGTATTAAAGAAGAGGTCAAAAGTTTGCATAATAGGAGAGCGTATACTAGGAGATGTGTGAATGTGTAAGAAGCGCAAATAGCATGTCAGGATAGATGTGTATGGAGAAATATTGTTAGTAAATAGCAGATACTTTGTGGATTGCCTACTCCTTTATGGGACTGGCGTAACGGGTAGTAGTAGTAGTAGTAGTCCAACCTTGGCGAACACTTCCTCCAAACTTCAACTGCTTGTTGAAAATGCTTTGAAGAAGTCTGTACAGATGACATCAACCAGGGAACACTCAGCCGTCATTTTATGGTCTGGTGTATAATATTGTAAATTGAAGATTCGGTTTAAGTGCAGTTAAAAATGGTGAAATTTTGCACAGCTCTATTTGTTGCTCCTATATGTAATCAATAATGCATTTTTTTCACCTTCCACAACTTAATGAAGATTTGTCGAAGCTTTCATTTTAGTGAATTTTCGTAGAAAAAATTCACTAATGGGGAGATCCCGACTTTTGAACTTTGAAAAATTTTTTGCAAATGAGCGCGAAGTAGGATCCCTAGAACCCATATCCGGTGTCAGTTTATATATATATATATATATATATATATATATATATATATATATATATATATATATATATATATATATATATATATGTATCACACCGATAACTCAAAAAATAATGGGCCGATTTTGATAAAATTTGGCATGTACCTTCCTTTTGTAAGTGGCTTGGATATGTTCGTTAGTCAGGAAAATCGGACGAGGTTTTCCGGGAAAATTTTGAGTTTTCATTCGAAAAAAAAAATCTCAAAATAAAAAAGCTATGATAACCAAATTTGGTAGGTAGGTTTGAACCAGTGATGAGCACTGATAAGCACACTTGGAGAACCCAACTCACAACACATTAAAAAAAAACAACTGTCGATCGTTTCATTAACCAAGTTGGCGTCATCAGAGGATGAATAAATCTCAATATCTTATATCCACAACTCTATATATATTATTCTGCAGGTAGTCGGTCACTAACAATCTAGGGAGGTTCAAAGACACCAAAATTAACATGGTTCGTTTGGCTTGCTTCTGCCGGTATTTATTTTATAAAGCAATCTATCAGGAGACTGCCCATAAGCGGCGGAGCGAGATTCATGCATTTTTTATTATTACTATAGTTAGCAATATATATACTTTCGAAGGCGTTTATCTGTCCTGGTTATCTAACATTTCAAAAAAATTTAGATCCTCATTAATGTAGTGATTATTATCCCAAATGTGTCTGGCGAAGGAATATCTGTCTATAGTACCGTATCTTAATTGTGCCAAATGTTCTTTGAATCTAATTCTGATAGATCTTTTTGTTTGTCCAACCTATTTAAGATCACAATCTTTACAACATATATCATAAATTCCTGACATTTTGGCCGTACTATCCTTGTCTTTTGGGTTATCTAGCATGTTTTTAAAAGTATTTTTTGCCAAAAATGTTAGTTGCAAATTGACTTTTAAAAAAATACTATCTAGAGCACTCGTGATTCGAGGTTCAAATGGTAATCATTCAAAGTATCCTTTTACTTTTTCTCTACTAAAAGTCGTTGATTCCGCGAACATTTTCTTTGTTTTCTGTTTGTTAATTAAATTCTCCACTAGGCAAAAAGGTATCTGTTATATTTGGCCACATTCTTAATATACTTTAATTCTTTGGTATATCTACTTTTACTTAAAGGAAAATTAGCTAACCCGTGTACAAAAAAATTCAGGCTGGCCATTTTTTGTGTGTACGTATGATGTGCCATTTTTCAATCCAACAATGAGTTTTTTTTAACAAACCCAAGGCACGGCAATGGGCAACCCGCTATCGCCATTTATTGCAGACCATTTCATGAGTAGATTTGAAACAGATCTGGAAAGTGAAAGTGAGTATTTTCCTACAGTGTGGTTTCGTTATGTGGATGATATTTTCGCAGTGTTTAACACAAACATAAGTACACTTGGAGAGCCCAAATTATCACAACAACAGATGTGTTGTGGTGATTTAGGTTCTCGGAGTGTATTCAGCAGTGCTCATCACAGCTTCCAATCTTCACTTAGTTTAATACAAACATTTGCAGAATAGAAGATTTTATTGCCAAATTAAACAATAAATTTGATTCTATAAAATTTACCCACGAATTAGAAATTAATAATAAATGACCCTTTCTAGATGTACTAGTTATCAAAAATAAACACAGTTTAGAATTCGATGTCCAAAGAAAGGAAACCACCACTCTAAGCTACATTCCGAATTACTCAATCATATGTACGTACAAAAAATGGCCAGTCTCAATTTTTTTAGTAAACAGGTTGTTAATAATTTTCTTTTTAAGTAAAAGTAGATATACCAAAGAATTAAAGTATATTAAGAACGTGGTCGAATATAATCGATACACTGCTTGCCTAGCGGAGAAATTAATTAAGAAACAGAAAACGAAAATGTTAGCGAAATTAACCACTTTTAGAAGACAGAAAGCCAGAAAAAAAAACTTTGGTTGCCTACAATTTGAACCTCGAATCACGAGGGGTCTAGACAGCATTTTTTAAAAGCCAATTCGCAACGAACATTTGCGAGCAAAAATACTTTAAAAAACTTGCTAGGTAACCCAAAAGACAGGGATAGTACGGCCAAAATGTCGGAAATTTATGAAATATGTTGTAAAGATTGTCATCTTAAATACATCCGACAAACAAAAAGATCTATTGAAATTAGATTCAAAGAACATTTGGCAGAATTAAGATAATTAGATAGATCTTCCATCGACCGACATATTTGGAATAATAATCATCATGTTAATGTGAAGAATATAAAATAAAAAATGTTACACAACCAGGACAGCTAAACGCCTTCGAAAGTATATATATATATATATATATATATATATATATATATATATATATATATATATATATATATATATATATATATATATATATACATACAGTGTGTCCACGGATTGAGTGTGGGTAAGGTATAAGTGACAAGAACCTTTCTAATTAGATTATGATATTCTGTGAATCGCTTCTGCTTTGTCTTAAACTGAGATGTTGAGAAAATGAACAAAATCAATTAACATACAGGGTGTTTATAACTGATGTCATGAAATGTATTAAGAGTAAACTACCTTCGTTTATGAAGATACCGCAAAAAGTTATTAACAAAAATTGTTTAGAATTAAAATGTATGGCAGGCTCTCAATTTTTAAACAGATCAGCCTATTATGAATTTCTTTTTTAGCTGCGACTTTATTTAAATGACGTTTGATGGCTTCTGTGATTAGGTGTACTTTAAAAAATACTTGAAACTGTATTAAAAAAAGTCTTCACCATAATTAAACTTGGGGTAGGTTTCCTTTAATCTCAACCAATAAAAAAGGAAAGTAAACGCACAATTGAACATTCGAAGCAATAATTGGCGAGTTGCATGGCTACTTGAGCTCTGCCTTGTTGTTCGTTTCCCGGGATACTACTTATTTGGAAAATTGAAACGTCAATTTTATTTGTCACGAATGGCAAGCTTCTGTATTTAAAAATATTAACAACAGAACAGAGAGTGTTTATTGTGCAGTGCTATGGTTTGGGTGAAGAACATTCTTATCAGGGAGTGATAAAAAAATTTCTTAACGCTGGCCAAATTATTCGGTTTCCGCTACTGGTGTAAAAAAAAGTTGTTACAAAATGTATGCATACTGTGAGTGTTTTAAATGTTAAGAAGACACAATCCGACCTAAATGAAGAAGACAATGCTGCAGCTGCATTAGCTATGGATTCTGTTAGGCGTTTTCCGAAATTATCATTAATAAGAAGGGCATTAGAAATTGGCAATATTAGCAAATTGCATTTGCAACAAATTTATCGTACCAGCAAGGTGAAACCTTTCAAAGCAAAACTTATACACACTTTGGAAGAAAATGATGAGTCAAAACGATTAGATTTTTGTTTATGGTACGGCGAGCAATATCTACAAAATCACAATATACTTATACCTTACCCACACTCAATCCGGGGACACACTGTGTATATATATATATATATATATATATATATATATATATATATATATATATATATATATATATATATATTGCTACATATAGCATATAGTAATAATAAAAAAATGGATTAATCTCGCTCCGCCGCTTTTAAACAGTCTCCTTATAAATTGCTTTATAAAATAAACACTGGCAGAAACACGTCCAATAGATAATAGAATACAGATATTTCCGCCAAACGACATATGTTAATTTTGGTGTCTTTGAACCTCCCTAAATCGTTAGGACTGACTACCAGCAGAAGAATATGGAGTTGTGGACATAAGATATGTAAAACTGTTCATCCTCTGTTGACGCTAACTTGGTTAGTGAAACGATCGTCAGGTTTCTTAAAATGTGTTGTGGTCTTTGGGTTCTCAAAGTGTGCTTATAAGTTTACTGAAACAAACAGTAATGCATGTTTTGCCCGCACTCACATTAGTTGCAATTAATGAATTAGAACTGAAACTGTTATATTCACAACAATATGTTTCTATAGATATTTATTGAGTATCAATAAGTACATGGTAGCTACACAATGTTATGAAATCTGTCATTACAATTTTATTCAACTGGGTACAAATAGTCTTAAAGTATTAGATTTTTTATATGAATACAGTATTGAATTTTAACTTACAACACAAAGGCAAATATTAAAGCTTTACTAATATTACTAATTAATCTTTTTAAAATTAATAAAACAGCCAACATTAAGAAGAAACATTATTTTGTACATAAATATACTGAACATTTTTTGGGTCGCAAATTGCTTGATGACTACATATTAATACAAATAATATTACTTTCAAAATTATTGCATTTATTTGTTTACTATTTTCGAATCAACAGATTCGTTGTTAATTTTATTAACTAAGGGCCGAAACTGATACAAAAAATTCAGAATGATTAAAATACATTTAATTTTTTCGTACCAAACCTGGACCTAGTGCATAAACAGCAGCCAGTACACATTGTTTAAGTTAAATTATGTAATATTCATTATTGGCCCAAAAAAAAATCCACATAAACTGATTATTTTATACAAGCCCAATAATATTATTTCCCTTTTCTAAATTTACTTAGAGTAAACCAACTTCTTTTAAAAAATACTTAATAAATATTTCATTCAATTCTGTGTTCACATAAAAAAGGAGTACAAAAACAAGTCATACACAATATATTATTTTTAGCATAATCAATTGTTCAAAAAAATAATACATCCATTACCTGTGTAAGTAAATAGACTAGCAGCAAAAATGTACCAATACTAAGTAAACAAACTGAAAATGTAAAAGCCCAACATTTTTAGATCATAATTTAAAAAAGCCAATCTTGTAAAATACACAGAAGTATGGTTTAACGTTTCTTTTACATTGCATGTCACACACCAGATATATACATTTATTGAATATCTTGTTTACTTAGTTCCAGTACACTTTAAAATAAATCTAATTTGCATGATTTAAAAAATAATTTTTGGCGATTTTAAAATAACCCAATGTTCTAAATTTAAAATAATGGTCCAAAAGTTTGCATCATATAAAAATATATCCTTCTAAAAACCTCTGCTTTTTATTTGTAAAATAGTGTTAAACCAAATTTTAGGTCAAGTGACGCTCCCAAGTTAATTTACATCATGACATAAAAAAATCATGTTTCCAGTAAAAATATAGCTGCAAGGTAATAGAAAATGCCAATCTACTGTAATTTCAATGGCATATATATATATATATATATATATATATATATATATATATATATATATATATATATATATATATATATATAATAACTAGGGTAGATATGTACATATGAATTGCTAAATAGTCTAAGAATTAACAAGTACAGACAGACCCATACCTAAGAGTGATTTAAACAAACAAAATGCAATCCAAAAACCTAGTATTGAGAACAAAATTTTTCCTCAGAGTACCATGGAAAATTCCAAACAAGAAACTGCATGTCTAGCCAAGTTCAATGGTTAGTGCTGACATTTCAAAATATGAATTAAAAGCATATGAATGAATTAACACTTGCTGTTTTCAAATGTATTATTTTCTTAGGAATTCTAGGATTTTTACATGAAGAACGATCCTTCTATATTTGTCACATTCATAACCGCTGAGGCCTTTCTGAACCGTGGCATATCGTTCGGCCGACAGTTCTTTCGACTGACCGCTCGTTTAGTCGGCACTATAATAGAGCGGAGATTCAAGCGAGAATACTGTTTTTTTTTCCAGTATTTGTCTGGCCGACTGGCTGAAGCGTTGTTTCCTTCTTTAAAACCTAATATTGACCTCTGCTTCATATTTAGTTGCAAAACATGACATATAAGTGAAATTGAAATAAAAATGCCAATTTATGTGCGGGGCAATACACACTCATTATTTGTTTAATGTTTAAAATGACTTACCTAATTGTAAAGCAATATTTTGAGGTTTAGTTTGATTTTTGTTTTGGTTTAATATAACATTGTAAAAAAAACATGTTTAAGTTATTAAGATACAAATAAACATAATTATGGGTAATCAATTGTTATATATGTAAATATGTATGAAACTCAATCCTGACTCACCTTAATGCAAAGGTCACTTTCTAATAAAAAAATCGATTGATATAAGATTTATTCCATATTTTAATTACAAAAATGTTATTTAAAGTGAAGCCAACATTTATCTTCTTATTTTCAAGAAAATTATCTTTGATGGCAGCTACTTTTTCACATTTTATAATGCATAGTTGCACAATTGTTTGAAAATTTATGGTTGTGGGCAGAATGTTAAGTATTTCTTTTTTTATAAATGTATATACGCAATGAAGGAAAAATCATTGGAAATTGAATATGGTCATGCCACAAGGTTATTTGTGTAAAAAAAAAGTTGAGTTAGATATAAATAAATATACTTATGGATAAATCGTTGTTTTTGAAGAAGATATAAATAGTTGTAAGCCTGACATACAATGTCCAAACTCAAAAAAAGTATGGAGAATGACAGGTAGTTCTGTTATTATCGTAAAAAATTGAATGTTATAAAATTTTTTCATTAAAACAATTTGATTTAAAGAAACACCAGATTTTAATAAACTTTATAATTTCTTCTTTTATTGCCAAATCTTTTCAAAAAGCTGTCTCACAAAATTTTCTAATGCCTTTATTGGCGGCAAATTTATTTTTCAAAATTTATTGTCTTTTTTTTAACAATGAACAAAATAAACAAGGAAAAAGCTGTTTTTTATATTATTTTTTGATGCTTATTTGCCGCAAATATATTTTTCAAAATGTATTATTGACGGCGAAAGGTTACATATGTATCTCTTTTAAATAATCTACATAATAAACAAGGAAAGACTGTTCTACATTATTTTTTAATACTTGCTGCAATATATATATATATATATATATATATATATATATATATATATATATATATATATATATATATATATATATATATATATATATGTATATATAACCAAAACGCACTTGCTGCGTCAACACTTTTTTGTTATTGCAAATGGATCTCTTATTAGGTGCCTTTTATTATTATGTCTTTTAAATATCAGAAAACATGTTAGTTTGGCGATTTAGTTTGCTTTAAAATGGTCTGTCGTATAAATACAAAACAAGGGTTCTTTTAACTTAATCATAGGTATACTATATCAAACACGCAAAGGTGTAAAGCAAATTGCCTATTGCATAAACTTAAACACGCAGGGGATGAAATATAGTCAGCCAGTATATTATTGTAAATACGCCTAACTGAATTGATGTATGCAGGGGTTGCATACATTTAGGAGCTGTCGGTCGAACAATACACACTCTTCCGAACATAATTTAATTTAATTGTATCTTGTATGTAATGTAGGTATTCAACAGCATGAACCGATACATCATTGCTAGGATATGATACAGAAGCAATTCCACTGTTCACTTTGATTCATATCATTTGAGATTTTCACAATCTAAGTTACCCCCGGTCTTGATTAACCAGCTCCACTGTATCTATATAAACCAGTTCTCTCAAAGCATTGTTATTAAGATCCTCCAGAAAATTAACTATAAAATAGTCAAAGAGACATAGTTTCTCAGTGGTGGGTACAGCGGCTCCGACAGATATAGATTTATGACAAACTGGTGCTCCTTTTAGATTTAAATAGTTTCTTTTTTCTTAAACAACCTAAAACTAAATCAAGAAGTGGTGAGATTTAAATTTAATCATAAATCAGAGGACCTGGGTTTAAATTTCTGACAATTGCAAATTCTGTCATATATGGTTCTCCTTATTCATGTAATTATGTCCTCTCTTCTGCACAACTTGTTTTGAGTTTTGGTAAGAATGTTATGATTTCATATCACGTTTTGATTCACCGAGATGTCCATCCAACATGGTTACTCCTATAACTTTGCTTAATACTGCAGCAATAGTTAAAAGACAAATGGTTGGAAGTTAATAAATAAAGCTCAGAAAGCAAAGTCATAAGGACTTCTGTGGGAAACAAACCGTGAGTTACACAGTCATATCTTGTGGCTGGAGTTATTTTAGTTCTAACTTCTAACACAAGATTTCTATACCTAATCTGTCTTTGCCCTTTCTTAGCTTTGATGTACGTTTCAAAGAAGCCAAGAAATTTGCAAGTTTTTCTCTACCTTGCTGAGGAGGTTAACGTCAGGTCTATTTGTGGCCATCTCTTTAATGGTGAAGAGATATCTAAATATTGTTTTTTACCAGACTATATATCCCCAGGCTAGTAATATTATTATAATTCTTATTCCTGATATTATGGCATATCTAAAGAGTCTTAGCTACTCTGAGGTGTTTCTGTCCATTTCTGAATAAGTACATTTTGGTAAAACCCACAACCGGACATTTTACACATAAAGATGATTTCGCTAATAAAATTAGCTTAATCTAAGAATGACATACACTGGCTAAAGCTAAGCCTGTTAGGAAAATGATTCAGATGCAAAAAAATAAGGTTGTGGTAAATATGGTTTGACCAAAGTGTATTTATTAATGTCTGCTAACTTTTCCAAAAATACTTACTAATGATGACTTATCTCAAAAGCTAAACTTTTACCAGAAACATGAGTTTTTTTTTAAGTAAGCCAATCATATTGGTAAATTTACTTTATAGTTGTAAATATTCCGTGAGATATAGATGATGTGTAAAAATAAACCAATTCATAAGTTACTACATATGAAAAGAACATTTGTGGAACACTCTTAACTCAAAAGTTTAACACTATTTAACTTTTTTTTTGAAACTTTGAAAATGACAAATTTTCTGCATGATTTTGATGAATTTGTTTTGTGGACACTGTTACTAAATTTAATTAATAAACCAGTTAACAAAGTTTGTGTTAAGACTTTAAATTTACACAAAACTGACAAACTACTTATGCAATATTTTAAAAGTTATAAAGTAGTGTGGAACATTTGAAAAATCCATGCAAAAAGTCTCTTCTATTATTCAATAAAAACTTCATAAGCACAACCTGTTATTATTTTAGTTTAATATAAACATTATTTTCAAAATATATCTAACCTCGCTAATCAACATTATTAGATATGCAAACTGTAATCATTGCAAAAGCACCAAAATATCATAATGCACACATAATAGGGTATCCCTTAAAGCAATTCCTCGAAGAATATTAGGAAAATATATGTGTATAGTCCTTCAAAGTAAAAACATAAAATTATTTTTATAAGAGCTCTTAAAATACAAGACATAGGGTCACAAATTTAGAAAAAATAAATTAAAAACATTTCAAGTATTCCTTATAAAACATGTTTCCACTTATTAGCTCCAGGGATGGATCTACAACGGAGGGTGGGGGTGAGTGACATGCTTCCTTATAAAACACGTTTCCACTTACTAGCTCCAGGGATGGATCTACAACGGAGGGTGGGGGTGAGTGACATGCTTCCTTATAAAACATGTTTCCACTTACTAGCTCCAGGGATGGATCTACAACGGAGGGTGGGGGTGAGTGACATGCCTTCCCCCAAAATAACGATTTCAGAAATTTTCAGAGAGTTTTCTTGAAGCTCTTCCCAAACAGTTATACTCAATTATTATTCTTTTTGTCTCTAAGGTTCAAGATATGGTCAAAGACTACAAGTGCATAGACACAATTCATATTGGATCAACAGAATATTTGGAAACTATTTCCCCCCCCCAAGAAGGTTGTCCAGAACCGTCACTGCTCAGTGCCATGGTTAATCATGTATTTTTTACCTGTGACAGTAGTAGTGTGTCAACACTTTAAGATGACTTTGGACAACTTCAGAAAATATTAAATATATCTGTATCAGGACTGTACAGTGGCTAAATTTTAGTTTTTGTCAATTTTCCTTAAACATGCCAGTGCACTTGAAAAAATATACCTACAAACAATTCATGATCCTTTTTTATACTGGTCTGTATGAAAAACTTTCATATAATTTAGCTATCTTAGTCAAACCACACAAAAAATGTAGTCAACTGACGCAAGTACATAATCAAGAAAACTGTGAATTTGCCCAGTATCATTTTTGAACAACAAATTAAAGATCAATTTCAAGTAGTAGGAAACCCCTTATACTTTCCTGTAACCTTTTTTGTGAATCTTCCAAAGTTTTACAAAATGCTCTACTTTGACAGTGAAACACAACCTAATCACAAATTCACTGAATGATCAAGTGTGCTGTTTTAAAGAATTTCTGAGAAGGTAAGTTTCAAGCCTTAGCAAGTCCAGGTGATATCATCCCGTAAGTGCATTATAGTTAAACATGTTTTTGTGTCTAAAATAGTAGTTTAACAAAAAAACCACCATGTACACTTGCCCCAAAACTTTGTCTTATCTAATTTATGCATAAATTGTTGTTTTTTTTTATAGCTGAAAGTGTAAGGTCGAAAATGGTAAGAGCCCAGAAAAGAAAACCAAAGAGCGCCGATTGTGGGGAAGGGGCATTGAACAATGCACCAACTGATATTCACCAAGGCAGGGTGACAATTGCTTATGTCATTGAGACACATGTCACTTTGTATAAATAGATGAAAGGATGCTTGTGTGGTGTTAAACTCAGAATACAAGAAAGACCAACGGCTATTTCATGGCAAGTGGAATGCAGACTTGCAAAGAATGTTTAGATGATGGCAAAGTGAAGCCGTGGACTATCCTCCTGGGAAATAAAAGAGAAAGAGAAGAGTATGTAATAGTGATCAGTAGACCAAACCCTTTCAAAAATGGTTATCCAGGCATGGACTGGTTTATTAAGTTTATAAAGAGGCAATCTTTACCTCTAAAACAACCAGACACGTTGGAGTGTTATGGGAAAAGAGTCACAGGTCCATTTGTCATCAACAAATATCTCAGTCTCTTGGAAAGCACATTGGATTAATTAAAAATTAAATCAGCCCGTTTTAATCTTGATAAAACCTCACTATGTACAGATCATACACAAATTAAAGTGCTGTATACTTTCGATTATTCATATACGGATTATCCGGTTGGCAGATTATCTATGCTGAGAAATTTATCAAAACCTTAAATCAGGAATAGATCGAAATAAATTTTTTTTTTGGTTTTCTCTCGCACAAATATAACAAGTATCCCTAATAAAAACCAACGACCATCCAGGTACGGGTTTGCCAATTATTATTACTACATTGCAAAAAGCATGAGGGAAACAAAACCGTATAATTAGTTAGAACCTGTAGTGTAGTAGCATGTATGTAGAAGTAGAATGAACTGTCACAAATTGCTTATTCTGTTGTCATGAATTATTATTTATCTCCGATCATGCCACTACACTAGGAATGCTGAGAAGGATCCATATCCGGGAATGTTTACCTTCAGGTCATGAATTTTAATTGACCCATTTTTTCACACCTGATCTCATTCGGGATTGCATGGGCGGCACAGCAGAAAGGAACAAGATAAACATTTTCTGAGAAAGACACATCTGTCTTTCAATTATCCGTGTTGCCGATCCCCCCTATTAGTTGGGATAATCGAGATACTGTGGTAGGAAAAAGAGACGCTTCATGTAATATACAGTAAAGAAGGTGTGACAAGTTGGAGCTGGGAGCAGTGCTGCTGGCAACAAATTACCTCACTTGGTGATATTTAAAATTGAATGGAGTTCATGGATACCTAGTAATGAAGAACAGTATAAAGGGGATCTATATAAACCAAAATAGGTGGATGACATCTGAAATTTCTAGAAAATATTCTCTACTGATTTTCTATAGCATGTTGGCATAAACGTCATATCCTTGTAATATATGATGGACATACTTCCCATTTAAATAATTCGGTGATCCAAACCGCTATAAAGTGAAATATCCATATTATGAACTGCCAGTTCATTCAACAGATTACTGCACAAGCACCCTACTTGGCAGTATTTAGATCTTTCAAAGCAACTTGGGAAAAAAAGCTGACATGGTAAACATGCCATTGAGGTTTAAGGATACCTAAAAGGGAACTCTCCATTTTGTTGGGTAAAAGTTTGTCACCCATACCTGCTGAAGTTACTAAAAACAAATTCAACAAAGGAGGAATATTTCCTTTTAACCGAGATGTATCAGAAGGAAAATACGACAGTGAAGCACTAAAAAGGCCAAAAAGTTGTCATTCGATATTCAAATAGGTCTGAAATCTACCTTGAACTTTTAAATGCTTAACCTGCCTGACGTTAAAACTAGAGAAACAAAGAATAAGCAAAATGGATAATATACCCACAGTAGTGAATTTGTAAAGAAATTCTAAATATTTTAAATCTCTTTTAATACATAAAAGTTAACTGCACCCTTGACACCACATTCCGTATTAAACTTTTTTATTTTATTTTATTTATTTATTTACGGGCCAGGAGCCCATTTTAGATAGTACAAAAAAAATATACATACATATAATAAAGCAGTTAATAAAAGCATAGAAAATGGTAACAAGTTAGACAAAATGAAAAAATAGGCAATACAGGCAAAATATAGGCAATAAATATTAAGTACCGATTAACTAAACTTACAAAGTGACAGCTGTTTTAAGAAAACTGATTTTCTCGTGAAAAAGTCAAGTTCATCAGGCAATCTGCTGGCCAACACTGAACATCTAATTAAATAAGAGTTGTGACTGTAGTTGGTACGATGAAAAGCAACAAGAAATGAACTCTTTGAACGAGTTACTCTTGGTGGAACAAAGAAGTTGATCATAGAAAGTAAGTGAGGACAAGATACCTCGAAGTTAATTATATTGTAAAAAAGTTTTAAACCTTTTTGTTTGCGTCGAACATCAAGAGGCATGATATTAAAATACGTTAGTAAATCATCGATGCTACTATAATGATGGTGGCTTTTGAAAGCAAGAAACTTTAAAAACTTGCACTGTACTTGTTCAAGACTGAAAGAGTGACACTAGGGAGACCATACAGAAGAGGCATATTCAAGATGAGGACGTACAAGAGAAAAATAAAGAGTTTTAACAGATCTGATGTTGGTGAAATCAGAGGTACATCTTTTAATAAAGCCAAGCAACTTCAGAGACTTAGAAATCACATTAGAGACATGAGGAATAAATGAAAAAGATGATGTAACACCTAAATCCATAACTAATTCAACAGACTTCAATGGTACACCCTTGATGTAATAGGTATGTTCAAGTCTGTTCCTTCCTCTATAAAAAGAAATTGATTGGCATTTATATGGATTGAGTTCCATCCCATTGTTAAGACACCAGCTTATTAAGTTGTCAATGTCGTACTGAATCTTAAAAAAGTCCCAAGGACCTGTGATACCGGAAAATAAATTCAGATCATCAGCAATAAAAATCTACAATGAGAGAAACACTCATGAATATCATTAATGAAGATATTAAATAGCAAAGGCCCCAAGTGAGAACCCTGTGGCACGCCAGACAAAACTCTCATCCCATTGGACATAAAATTCCCTATCCGCACCACCTGATATCTGTCAGAAAGGTAACTACCTATCCAGCTGAGAAGTGGATCGCCAACCCCCAACATATGTAGTTTTACAAAAACTACATTTATTTGTTTATTTTTTTAAAGAAAAATATATTTCTGAAGTAATAGATGCAGTTTCTGTTAGATCTCGAATTCTGTTTTTGTATTAAAACACCCACTCCTCTAGTTTCCTCTCAAAAAAGTTCAATGACTTGAGTTTTCTTTTAATCTGTAAAGACCTAACATATCATCCAAGTAGAAACAGTGTTACACTTGACTCAGGTTTAAAAACACTAGGCTTGTGTATTTTATACAACCGACTTTTACACTTTCTCGAATCGGTGGGTAGCGTAAAATGAAAGTAAATATAAAGATGCTAAAATGTGACTTTTTGTTATAGAGGTGCGATTTGATATATTATCTAGATACCTTGATCCTTCACTCAAACATTTTTAAAGTGATAAAAATATGTATAACTTAATTATATCAAGCAGTGAAGCTGAACATTGAAAATCGGACTAACACTTGCCCTAGTTGACCCCACAGTTCTTATCAACCATTGGTTATGTACATTAAAACTGATGTAAATATATATTTTAACTAAGAAGGACTGTAACTTCACAAAATTGTTTAACAAATCATTTCCTAAGACTTTTAGTATTGTTTAGGAGACACCACATATAATTACATTCACACATAATGCAGTCATACCAAGTTTGATTAATAATTCTTATACTGCACTAATGAAAAGAAAATTTAGATTATTTAATTGAAACATAATTAAAAATGATTCACTAAAAAACATATTTGATCAAACATTATTTAATAAGAGTGTTCGATCAAATACATATAGTTTATAAAAAATTAAAAAAAAAATGAACATATTTTTCTATTTCGTTAAAGGACAAATAAAAATTGACATGCTAGGATATAAGTGCTGTAAGTAATTCAACCAAATATGTTATTTTTGACTTGAGAGATCAAATAAAATGTTTTGGTATCTAAGCATTTTATTAATTTTCTGATTTTTAACTGAATCGCCTAATTATCCAACATAAAATTTCTTTTTCAAAGTAGTTGAAAAGAAAGTGATTCAAGATATATGTATAAATCAATAGCATATCAAAGTTACATTAAATTACCATATAGTTTAAATAAGAAGCTGCTCGGAGACAACATTTTTTGGAATTTGCTTTAGACTAGATGTCAATTAGCCACAGAAATGGATTTCTTCAATAGTATTTTTAAATTTCATATTTTTTATGATTTTTGTTTCATTTTTCAGATATTGTATTCATTTCAAGTACATCTGCTTAGCAACGATGTGTAACTTCAAAAAAGTTGAGAATCTCCTATGTCAAGCAAGAGATCCTGGGTTCAATTGACGAGCGAGCAGGCATTATATTGACCTGGCCTGTGGAGTGAGTTAAATTTATAATACTAAATAAACATACTGAGACTCTCTTTGGCTTCGCAAATGTTCATTTTCTTCCTTGTAACCTGTTTCTCTGCTTGGCAGCATCATCGGACAGGAACCCAGTTACAGAGCAGAAAATAAACATTTGTGAAGCAGAAGAAAGTCTCAAGTCTGTATTTAGTATGGTGCGGTTTGACCCAATTAGGGCAACAACAATTTATAATAAATATAAATCGGTAAAGTTGCTAATGGCATGAGACAGATGCCAGTCATTAAAAAAATGTCTTTTGCATCCTTATATATAAATTAAACCCAACAAAAGCAGAAAAGCTCTTTTCATTTGGAGTACATTTTCTCAATTGCGTGATATTTAAGGGCACTTCAATAGAAAATGTAATATATTTGGCATAAAATTATAGGAGGCATATTCACAAAATAAGGGCTGCTGGCTTCTATTTAAATGTTAGCGGGTCTGAACCTGAACACACTTTCACACATGAGTAGCCATCTATCGGCTATATGAGAAGCTACTGCAGTTATTTTGTCTCAGTCCACAATAATCGTTTCTCCCGCCAGTTGTGAGGTGCACACTGTGATTCGATTTTTGCGTGCAAAAGGATGTTCACCTGTTGAAATTCATCGGCAGTTGTGTCTTGTGTATGGACTGACAGTAACAAGTGAGAGGAAGGTTAGAAAGTGGTTCCGAGACAAGAAAAATGACCACACAAATGGGCATGATGAAGAGCATGGTGGCAGGTCTAGTATTCACACCAACGAAATCATTGAACAAGTGCACCGAAAACTGCAAAGTGATCAGTGATTGACGATTAAAGTGCTCTAGCTGACGAATTTCCACAAGTTGGACGCATCTCTATCTACACGATTGTCACAAACTGTGTGCAAGGTGGGTACCGAAAATGCTCACAGACTAGCACAAAGAGAAAAGAATGTGCAGGGGACAAGCATTTTTGGATGGTTGTCGACAAGATGGAGATGATTTGTTTTCCCACATTGTTACGGGAGATGAAACGTAGATATCCTACACCAACGCAGAATTGAAACAACAGTCAATGCAAAGGCGCCATTCAAGTCCACCAAAACCCAAAAAGCTTAAGCAATCTCCTTACTTGAGTCAAAAAATGATGGATACCTTTTTTTGGGATGAAAAAAGTGTCATTTTGGTTGATTTCATGGGATGTAGGTCAACAATGACAGCTTACATGTACTGCGAAATGCACACCAAACGGAGATGTGCAAACCAAAACCGATGACATGGGAAACTGTCTTCTAGCGTAATCTTTTCTCATGACAATGCACGTCCTTACACTGCTGCCACAATCAAGAAGATTCAAGATTTTCATGGGGAACATATTGACTACCCTCCATATAGTCCCGACTTTGCACCTAGCGACTACTTCGCCTTCTTGCATATGAAAGTGGTTTAGTGGAAAACGGTTTGAAAATGACAAGGAACTCAAGACTGCCGTTGGCAACTGGTTCAATTCCCAGGCGCCGAACTTCTATGCAGGTGAGCTTAAAGAAACTGGTGCAGCGTTACGAAAAGTGCTTAATGAAGTAGAACTAAAACTGACAATAAAAACATTTCCACAAAAGTTTATTTTTATGAATGACCAAATGGCCCTTACTTTATGAATATACCTCGTACAATGTGTTGTACAAAGAAGCGTTAGCTTTGTGCTTGTAAAAACACAATTTGACACATACAAATATTTAAATAAATTTGTATTCAAATTATTGTCATAACTGTCACTTCCAATTACAGTCTCTTTAAAATACATCTGTTTTTCTCACCAATTTTTTTTCATACTTTCCATACATTTATCTAAATTGTATTCAAAACTATTTAATGCTTGTTTATTTTAAAATTGACTTTTAAAATTCTCATAATACATTTTGAAACTTCATTTGAGATAATGTACTTGATACATTGGGACTTTTTATATTTAGCACATCTTTTTAGTGAATTTTCTTAAAAAAAAAATTCACTATTGGAGAGATCCCGACTTTCGAATTTTGAAAAAAAATTCAAATGAGCGCTATTTAGGACCCCTGGAACCCAAATCCGAGGTCGGTTTCAGACTTTATATGTTTATATATATATATATATATATATATATATATATATATATATATATATATATATATATATATATATATATATATATATATTTATGTGTCACACCTATAACTTTAAAAAAAATGGACCGATTTTGATAAAACTTGGTGAGTACCTTTCTTTCGCAAGTGGCTTGGATAAGTTCGTTAGCCAGGAAAATCCGCCGAGGTTTTCCCGGAAAATTTTGTGTTTTCTTTCGAAAAAAACCGAAAAAAATATATATATCTCCGGAATTAACAAAGTAAGGGCAACCAAATTTGGTACGCGCGTTTATATCATTATAGGTAAGTTACCTACCAAAATTTAACTCTGTAGGTTAAAGGACAAAAAAGTTACAGGCGTTTAAAGAAAAAATAAATTTGGGTTTTCCTCAAAACGTCAAAAGTCGCGATTTTAAACGTCAAAATTGGTAATATTTAGGCAATGAACCTAAAACTAATATGAGCTATGGAAGGAAAATGTCTCCAGAATAATGTTTTACAAAGCCTGAAGTCTTAGTTTCAATCGTCATTGTCCTTCATTTTACTAAAATATTCCCAGAAAATTCATTTCAAATAGACACTTTCTCTGATGCTTTGGCTGTCGGTTTAGTTAAGTTGATGCTTTCGCTGTAGGTTTAGTGACGTTTATGGTTTACCGGTCTATAATTTTTAGCTAATTTTCGTAGAACAAATTCATTAGTGCATTTTAGCATTTTTTGTTGAAATATGATGCATGTTTGTAAGAAAAAATATGAACGCAGTAAGTACGTTTTGGTAGCCAATTTTCATTAAATCCTCCAAATTTTAATAACTCATTTGCTATTAACGTAAGTTTTGTTGGTTAGGAAACCAACATTTAACTGTATTTTCGGAAAATTTTTGTATGGACGCAGCAAGGGCGTTTTGGTTGTGAATTTTCATTAAATGTTTCAAATTTCAATAACTCTATTTGCTATTAACCTAAGGTTCATTGGATAGGAGACCAGTTTTCTCAGAAACATTGAAAGTTTATTTTCCGAAAATTTCTACATTTTTAAATAATTATTTTGATAAAATATGATACATTGTTCCTACTATATAGGTTATACCGGTAACCAAATTGATGCCTGTTCGCATTAGAGCGGTATATTTGTAATTAAAAACATTTTAATGAAAATTCACTTCCATAACGTACTCGCTGCGTCCAGAGTTTTTTAAATACTTTTGAGGTAAAAACATAGCCCACACTTAAAATTAAAACTATAGTGTTGGCATATCTGCAGTGAATTTCAAAAGTATGAAATAAATACATTTTCTGTTATTATGCATTTTTAAAGAGAAATCTTGGATCAACTCAATGGCTGAGTTCACCAGGCACCAACAGCTGAGTTCAGGCGTTTATCTGCTGACTACCGACACATTTGAGCAATTGGAGACTGATGAATTCACTGTTGACTTCAAGCACTATTTTTTGACGTCTGCCTGCCATTCCGCTTTGACAAGTAGGCGACAGTTGAGTTCCAGCAGAAACTCAACAGGATTGGTGAATGCATATGTCGACACAACTGTTCAACTGTTGCTGCCTGGTGACCTTCGCCATTTTTAATGTCACCTTTTAAAGTAAAACCTTTCTACAAATCTTAACTTAATGCAGTGTGGGGTCATGTGATACGTCCTTTTAAAAGAAAATTAATTCTCTGTTCAGCACTATATAAAATTTTCAATTTTATTTAATGGTGCTCAGAAAAATTAATGGTTTTCAAAACACGAGGAAAGAAGTAGTTTTCTTGATTTATATTTTATTCAAGAATAAAATATTAAAGGTCAATTTCAATTTTAAAAATGTGGTTTTAAACCCGATTTTTTTTTTAAATTGTCCATTTAGTATCAATTAATTGGGAACAAACAGTGTTTGGAATTTTGTTTTCCCATCAATAAGTAATTTTTAACACAAAACTATTTCTAGCAGATAAGGACCTTGCATGTTTATCTTTCCCTTTTCCCCATTTTAGTGAATTTTCGTAGAAAAAATTCTCCTAGAATTCATATCCGGAGTCAGTTTCGCTATATATATATATATATATATATATATATATATATATATATATATATATATATATATATATATATATATATATATATATATATATATATATATATCATACAGATAACTCAAAAAATAATGGTCAGATTTAGAAAAAAATTGGCATGTACCTTCCTTTTGTAAGTGGCTTGGATAATAAGTTCGTTAGCCAAGAAAATTAGACCAGGTTTTCCGGGCAAATTTTGAGTTTTCTTTCAAAAACAAATTTTATCTCAAATAATAAAAAAAACTAACGGGAGGCAGCAAGTGCGTTATGGTAGTGAATTTTTATTAAATGCTTCAAATTTCAATAACTAAATTTTCTATAAACTTAGAAAGTTTATATTTGCTGTGTAGTAAGGTCTTTCCAAAGAGGTTGTATATGTTAGAGGGAACAAAGCCGAGTTTGCAGCCTGTCGATTTCCCACTCTTGTCACCGTCCAATCACAAACAAAATTTTGAATAACGCGCTAATGTGTTTTGTTTTGATTCGTTCCCCCAACCGCTCTTGAAGTTATTGTCAGCTGTCAACAAGTATTTGAAGTGTTTGTTGAATTGCGATTAGAGGTTATCTTGTGTGTTTTGCCGTTTTTTAGCAGTGTTTTAAGAGTGTAAAAGTTAAAAAATGCCAAGGTGTATTGTGAAGAACTGTATGTACAATAAAAGTGCCAATTATGAAAAGGATAAAGCAACTGTGCATTTATTTCGGTAAGTTGTTTACATGTCTTCTATTTCCTTGTTTGGCGCCAAATGTTTATTGGTTTTCACAGGTCCGTATTTACACATTGTATTGCTTTTGTTAAATCTTTAGCATTTATTATTGTCAATTGTGTTTTTTTAAGAAATAAAATCTTAATAATGCATTATTTATTGAATATTTATAATGAAATTAAGCATTTTGTTTGGCAATTATTATTTGAATTAGATGTATTTACCTATGTAGTTCCAGTAGAAGCAGAAAAAAAGTAGAATAGTTTCGTTTTATCTATTACTGCATCTTTCTAGAGGTTCAGTCACTGATAAAGTAGATAATTCGAGATATTATTTTCAGATTTCCCAAAGCTGGTGAAAGATACGAGGCTTGGAAACGAGCATTAAATTTAAGCGATGAAGATATTTTTATGAACTCAAATGTGTGCGATTTACATTTTACCGAGGAATCTTATGATTTAGAAAAATCACCTTTTGCAGTACACTTAAAAAAAGTTCTATACCTGTATTGGTAAGTACTGAATCAAGGTTATTAATTTATGTGATATATATATATATATATATATATATATATATATATATATATATATATATATATATATATATATATAGCCAAACAGCGGTTTTTCAATGGCACTGCTATCAGTGATGGCTATTTTTTAATAACAGGGACTTTAAACAGATACTGCGATTGTGGTTTAGCCATTTACAATGCTGCATGTGCGTATGCTATTATTTTAAACACTTACAAGGTGTTAGTGTTAACTGCTTAATTGAAACCACAATATGATCTTCAGATAGCTTTTAAATTATATTAATTTTAAAACTACTCAGATTTTTACTATTAATAGAAGTTCTATAAAATTAGCATATTACAAGAATATACGATGAGAGAAATCTAAATATTATTTTTATTTTAATATAATGAAAAAGTTGGAAGGCATATATATGCTACAGTTAGGTGCTGCTTTAATTTTAGATTCAGCAGGTTTTTCCATGATATAATGACTTACAAGATATATGATATTGCGCATATGCCCCGTCCCCTCCTATGACATCACATGGTGAGTAACGTTATAGAAGGCCAACTACACACTTAACACAAAGTCATTCGCAATCAAAAAGTTTCTATACGTCAGTTTAATGTGGTTGAAGTTACATTCCACTTCGTCGCCTATATTGTCTTTTTCAGATAATATAGAACGCAGTACATAATTTAATCTTTTTCATTTTTATATTACATATATATATATATATATATATATATATATATATATATATATATATATATATATATATATATATATATATATATGCACAAGTGAAGTATAATAATTAAGGGGAGCCCTGAATTAGCATTGGTGATACACAAACTTAAAAAGTAGAGAAGACGTTCGTAGACATTTACAGGGGGCGTTAACATTCATAAACTTGATTTGATCATCATGTCACATAATCATAGTATAGTATTCTGATCTTAAAAAATTACTTCCAACTGTATGCACTCAAATATCAGTAAAATACCTAATTTGTTAAGGGGTTGTGATGAAACGTCAAACTCCACTGTACGACAGCATATTATTATTGCATTGGACTCACCATATGACGCCATGCGCGTGATGGTTCTAAAAATAGATAGTCTCATTATCATATCTCGCGTTATTTGTATCACGAGTTTTTCGTTTTCTACCTATAAGAAAAGGAGAAATGTTGTATTCTAATACTGGCGAGAAGGAAAGTATACAGATACTTCTACTCGCTCGCACAGACTGCGATCGCGTGTATTATGAATACAGCAATTGCTGTTTGTCATGGAGTTTTTAGTATGAGGTGAATTTCATAGAAATAATTACTTTAATGATTTGTGTAAATCTCGGTTTTCACAATCGCTGTTGTTTTGTGTTTTAATAACAGCTGCTAACAGCGATCTTTTAATAGAAGCGATTAAATCACCGGTAGCTATATATCGCTCATCTCTAGTAACTATGCTACTAATTACATTCACGTAATATATTGTTATGATATTTATCGTAATTTAATTAGCGCTGCAAATTTACATTAATGGTATTCGTTTCAAATTTATTTATGCAGGTAACAAACAAGCCATCAACACAAGTCGTTTTTGGCGAGCAGCCAATGACTGATATAACTGCTATCAATGTGCCATTTGCAGCTGACCCGTCAACTAGTACTTGGTCTGGTAGCAATGTACCTGTAATGGATTATTCTCGGCCATCAACAAGTGCTGGTTTTTATGAAGAGAAAACTGTTGTAGAGGTACCGCAAAGATCGTTTAGTAGTTTAGGATTTGCTGAAATGAAAACACCTTCAATGCCACCCACTTTGAAGGACATGGTGAGTTAAATTCAGTTTTTGCCGTTTATGAAATCAGTATAATTTTAAAAAACCTAATATGTTATTCCATCACATTTTATGTGGTGTTTAAGTTTGTATAGTCCATGATTAAATAAGTTAGAAACAACTGTTTTGCAATTTATCTCAACCACTATTAACCAAAATGTGTTGTTGGCAATTTTGTTTATATATTCATTTTACTTGAGAAAATAAATGGTTTATCATTGAACATTTTTTATAGGTTGTTACACCGCGCAAACGTAAACTGAAGAAGCAGTTATTCGATGCACGAAAAAAAATTAAACGGCTCAGCAGTAGTGTTCATCATTATAAGAAGAGAACAGCAACCCTTGCGAATATAATCAAACAACTAAAAGGTAAAGTAACCGACGAAACATTAGAAACATTAATGCAAATAGGACCTAATGAAGAATTTTTACAAAGACAATTAGGTCGTAAACATAAGTATGAAAATCAACTTAAAGCTTTTTCTCTTACGCTGCATTATTACTCTCCCAAAGCTTACAGTTTTGTCAAAAACACATTTAACTCGGCTCTTCCTCATCCAAAAACTATATCTAGATGGTATCAAAGCGTTAATGGGGAAGCTGGTTTTACGTCAGAGGTGTTCAACTTATTAAAGTTAAAATCAGAAAGCACAGATGGAAAACTTATATGTTCTTTAGTCATAGATGAGATGGCAATTCGCCAACATATAGAATGGGATGGGGTAAAATATTATGGGTTTGTAGATTTTGGTACAAATCTTGAGACCGATTGTAACCCTGTAGCCAAAGAAGCTCTTGTTTTTATGCTTGTTAGCATTAATCAATCATGGAAGATTCCTCTTGGATATTTTTTAATCGACTCTTTAAGGGGTACACAAAAACAAAATTTGGTATTACAGTGTTTAACGCTACTAAATGAGTCGGGCATATACGTGGTCTCAATAACTTTTGATGGGGCAACAAATAATCTAACGTTAGCAAAAGAACTTGGCTGCGATTTGAATTGGACGAACATTAACTCTACGTTTGTTGATCCTAGTTCAGGTAGGAAAATTGCAGTCTTTTTTGATCCATGTCATATGATCAAACTGATAAGAAACACATTAGGCGATAAAAAATTAATAATTGATGAGAATGGGGAAAATATAAAGTGGGATTATTTAGTAAAATTAAATGAGTTACAGGATCAGGAGGGCGTTCATTTAGCAAACAAATTAAGAAAATCGCATATATTTTATACAAACAAAAAATGAAGGTTAAGTTAGCCACACAACTTTTTAGCCACTCAGTGGCACATTCTTTGGAATATTGCAATGAAGTTTTACATCTTGAGGAGTTCAAAGAATGTGAGGGAACTGTGAAATTTATCAGACTTATAAACAATTTATTTGACAATCTTAATTCTAGAAATTTAAACAATTCAGATTTTAAGAAAGCAATAAATGCAGAAAATTTTGAAAACATTAATGTATTTTTAAGAGAGCTATCACAATATTTAACGTCACTTAGGATAATTGATGGACCGCTTCTGTGTGAGAGTGGTAGAAAAATGGGTATAATTGGCTTTTTATTTTGCATACAAAGTTTGCAATTTGTTTATAAAACTTTAATTACCGACAATAATTTTTTGCTGTATTTTCCCACTTACAAAATCAGTCAGGATCATATTGAGCTTTTTTTTGGGCAAATTAGATCCATGGGAGGCTATAACAATAACCCATCAGCAAAGCAATTTAAAAGTGCATATAAAAGGATGATGGTGCATCTTGAATTAAAAGATTCATTTAAAGGAAATTGTATCCCTTTGGGCGCAATTCCTATTCTGACACCCATTGAGGTAATAAATAAAACTTGTGGGCGAGAACGTATATCTGAAGAACCAGGTGAAGACATGAGTCAAATAGATAATTTTGACGACGACACAGTTCTTCAAATATTAGATATCAATATATCAGAGTTTAAGAAAGAAGTCGTGACATATATATCTGGCTATGTAGTAAGGAAAATAACAAAAGCTCTGAGATGCGAAGAATGCGCGGGTGAACTTGTTGGGGAGAGGTCTGCGTTATTAACATCGTTTATAGATCAGAAAGACAAAGGTCAACTCCTCACATACCCATCTGACGATGTAATATCTATTTGCACTATTGCAGAAAAAGTTCTTCAAACATACTTAAATGAATCTGCGGTGATTATAAATGTAAAGCAAATAAACATGCGAATATTAAAAACTATAATAAACCAAAACAGCATATTTAAAAAACTTGAAGTTCACTTTCGAGAACAAAATCTTTTGACTTGCCATTATGGCCATCTAATTAAACTAATATCATCTATGTATGTTTCTATTAGAATACATCATTATAACAAAAATCTATTTGATAAAAGTAGAAGTTTAAGGGCTGTTTATAACAAACTTCTCTTATTTAAGGGCCAATAATTCAGTGTACATTTCAAGTACTCCTATGTCCTTCAAATAATGTTATCGGGAAGTTATTATGTCTTATAATATGACCAATAAATTTTAGCTTCCTCTCGATTTCTTTGAGCAAGCCTCTTTATTCTTTCACCTCTCCTAGCACACTTTGAAGCGTCTTTATATCAACCTGCACTGTCTTTGACATTTTTCTTGTCTACATTTCAAAAGCTTATATTCTCTTCATATCCTGCTTAACTACAGCCCAAGTTTCCGCCCCATACATTACCATACTCCATACATGTACGACTTGCATTTGTTCCTCATGTACAGGTTAAAATGTTTATTAGTGAGAACAGTACTTTGGTTATTGAATGCTTGTTTTGCCGTCGCGATCCTCTTCAGACCTTTCCTACACTTACCATCATCTGTGAAAATACTTCCAATCAATTATTTGAAATAATCTAATAAATCAAGCGTCATGTTATAAGATTTAAAATCTACTTTTGTATTTGTATAGGTATTCAAAATTTGTGAAATGCACACGTAACGCAATCTACATCGATCAAACTTCTAGAAATTTTAACACCCGATACAAAGAACATATTTTTGCATTTAGAAATAACCATGCTGACAAATCTACATTTGCAAAACATATTATTGATACCCAACATAGACCCACAGTAAATAATGGCATAAAACCACAACATTTTTGTCATGACAAGTGTAAACTAGACTTGTTTTAAGAAAGAAGTAAAAAAGCATATACTCGACAATATTTAGGATTTCTGAGATATTCTTCTTCCTAATTAAATAAATCAGACAACATAAATCTAACTATTTTTTCCAGAAAGTTGTTATAAGACATGATGTGTGTCGATATTTTCATTGTATAGTCTGCTTTATTAATGTGTTTGTTTAGTTATTTTATTGTTGTAATTGTTATTATAGTTATTACTGTTATAGGTTTCTTCTATCTTTATGTTAAATATTGATATACATCACGTAGACATTTTAAAGGCGTCATCCGTCATATTTGTTTTATTTTATTTTCACTTTTAAAGATTTTTTTGATTATAACATCATAAAATAGCAACAGATCTTTATTTGTAATTGTCATGATTTTGTATTAATTCAAATTTTTTCTGTCTGAGGATACTATCAAGCAGCAAAACCAGTAACAGAGACGTTGAAGAACATCTATAATTCAGAAGGGCCACTTGCTCCAGTTAGCTTACGCGCTGGCTACGTCCTTCACCTATAAAAACGAAAACCAACAGTGAAGCCAGAGAAGTAGTCTCCAAGTCTGTATGAAGTATGGACCAGTTTCACGAAGTAAGGGCAACAGCAATCAATGAAATTAATCTCTATTTCTTTAAAAAAGACAAGGAATGTTAACATTAATTTGTAAACAGTACAATGTACTTTATGTTGTATTTTCTTGTTGTTGAAATAAAAACTATTATTATTTATCCAACCTTTTGAATATACAACTTTATCCAATATATTCATCCAACAATTTATCCAACCAATAACCCAAAAAATATTTCACTGATTTGGAGAAAATTTTGGAATTACGCTTATTTTGCTAATGGCTTGAATGAGTTCGTTCATCAGATCTTAACACATAGTTTTTCCTAACAAAAAATTAAATATATTTTTTTTAAACGCAATAGCTTTCAAATTGTTTAAGTGATTGGAACGAAAATTTACAACTTAAAAGAACATAGAGAGATGTGGTTGTGTACCAATTTTCAAGTCTTTTGATCAAAGAAAAATGAAGTTATTCGAAATTAATAATAAAATAATCCTCGACATCACTTCAAATTCTGTAATGCAATATCTACAATGTTGGACAAAGGCAGAGCAATACAGCTACCTGTACTGTTATGGTATTTCAATAAATTATAGATAAAATCTAAACAATGGAAGTTACAACCATTGCCAGATGTCAAGATGTTGCTGACCGGGGTTGCCCGATCTTCAGAAATTTCATGTAGTTAAACCTTTCATGTATAAACATATGAAATTTTTACAACTTCTGATAATAAAGAAAACATTTTATAAAATTTAATTTTATCAGTCAGTTAAAAAATACTGTATTTAATACCTGCAAATTTCGAATTACCCATTTCTCATGATTTTTAACTTAGGTATCCCTCCGATCATAATTTACTCTATCCGACAACTTTGTTAGACTGCGTCTGTGCTGAAGCTAAGCTGTCATTTGTCATTGTGTGGTAGTGTTATTTATTGACAATATCAAATTGGAAATTTAGGAGAGTAGAAACAGACACCATAAACAAAGAAGAAATTGGAAATTTAGCCTCTAGTGTAGGTTTTTGACATGATACCATTACTAGAGAGATATGATAATGTGGCAGCATAATAATATTATGCTAATGCTGTGGTACAGTCAGTTTGGCGTTTCATCACATCTCGTAACACACCAGCTGTTGTGTGCATACAGTTAGACGTAATTTTTTATTATCAGAATACTACTGTAACATGATGAAATCAAGTTTATAACTGTTAACATACTGTAAATAATTTCTCCACTTTTCAAGTTTGTGTTGCTGCAATGTTAATTAAGGGTTCCCTTAATTATACGCATATTGTGCTTATAAATGTAATATAAAAATAAAAAAGAAATGAAAATGCAAGTGAACCTATTTAATTTAGCTCTGTATTCTACATTATCTGAAAAAGACATTATAGGCGACGAAGTAGAATGTAATTTCGGTAAATTTGCAGTTGACTGCATGAGGGTTTTAGATATTTTTTTCCAGCAACATGCTTAGAACCTTCCTCGGCCACAAGACAAATTTTCTGGCAAACAACCCCCAAGAAAATTAAGGGACTTTGAAAACATACGTTTTTCACATTTTACAGCAATACCTCCTTTAAACCCTGTCTACCCCATATTCGCCCAGGTCCAGCAACCTTCTTGGGGGTTGCTCCCAAGAAAATTTTCTTGTGCTTTATGCTTTGAAGGTAGTTGTATGCATGCACAAGGGGAAGGAGAACCCCCCGAATTTTTGGGTGAGGAGCAGAAACCCTCTTCCTCCTAGGGGTTCTTCTCCTGCATGCATACAATCACCCTCAATGCATCAACCAAAGGATTTTTTTTTCAGCTTTCTAGTGTATTTTTCTAGAGTATATTTCCTGTTTATCAATTGCTTTGTTTGAGTTTTGTGTCCAAATTACTCTATAAATATATGTCATAGATCATGTTTTTGCTTGTCCTTCTTTACCTTGTTTTACTGTTCC